>OY757237.1:8125773-8874073 GCA_963583995.1 Xylota segnis
AAAAAAAGGTTACGTATACGCCGCATGTGACCGAATGCATTTTTGAATTTTCCGCCATTCGATTGTGTTCGATATTTTTGAATTATTACCGTGTTTCTGGGCGAATTTGTTGGAAACAAATCAACCGTCGCGGACAGGATTCTATGTTCAGATTTTTATGAATAAATCACAAAGCGTTAAGGCCGGCTTTGGCCAGTTACTATGGCGATATCGATTTGTGTCCTCGTATTCTAAGCAAGATTGAATGATTGCAGGGACTTGTGATTTATTAAATTATTTATTTGTTTGACTTCCTCGTTTGACGAATAATATTAAATGAAAAATGCATGATAGAGATTAGAATTTGGCGGATGTGTTGCATTTTTTAAATATCTGGCAACATGTGTGTTTTTGTGCTGGCCTACATCCTGTACAGGAAGATTTGTACATATGTACATTCATAGATCTACTGTTTGATGGTATGAAGTTTAATAGAAACACTGTAAAGTTGACACATTAGGTGTTGTGAATGATTAGAAAAATAGGCGAACGTATTCGTAAAAATTTAAACATTAAAGTGTATCGGAAACCTAGACATGAAATTCTAAAAAAAGAAAACACGAGACAATTTCCTAAGATGTTTGCCACACTAACAGATGTTTCAATAAGGACATAACAATTTTGTGTTCAAATAAAAGGCAGAATAATTGAGACATCGGGCTAAATTTTTTAAATTTAGTACAAGATACTAATTGGATTTAGATGTGGAATTAAATTTTGTTCATATGATCACTGCTAGCACGTTTGCATCAATTGATTTTTTGGAGTTAGTTTTACGCCACTCTTCCATATATCAGTTTAAATATTGGCAATTCGAGTTCTATATTGTTTTTGCGATCATGTGACGTTCTTCACTTATTGGCATGAACCAACGAGTAACACCATAAAAAGAGATCAGTAAACGTTGACTCACATCATCGTGGTGAACATTTCTCGAAATTACCATATTGACGAGTTTCCCCTTCAATAGATCAAATATTTGATCAGATGTGTGGCATGGAGCACCATCTTGTTTGAACCACATGGCTTTTATGTCAAGTACATCAAATTTTGGCCAGAATACGGTCACCTTTTGTAAAGTTTTTTGACCCTAATGTGGATTCACTTGTGATTTTTCAATGATATGAAGGATTTTCTTTAAATTTTTCCGGAGACCAATCGGAGAAGTTTTGGCGCTTCAAATGATCAAAAGGCTCCAGTTTCTTGAGTTGTTGTGATCTTGTTATTGGTGTTGGCTAAGATTTCCAGGCAAAATTCACCACAATGTGAACTGAGAGGTTCCCAATTCCTGAGAACGCCGTGCAATCAACTCATTTTGGTCATTTTAAACTGAACTTCTTATGAGTAAAGGAATACTCAATAGGAAATACGTTAACTCGGTTTTATCTACTATAGCACCCATAACCCTGTCTGATATGACGATTTTTGCTACCGAAAATTGAAGTATGCGTTCTTAAAACTGCCACCACCAACTCCGAGTTTCGGTAAGAATTTTTAATAATGTACTAAAGTTAGACGTTCATAAGCTTCTTTGTAATAAAAATGTAAATCTTTCCTGGAATTTTAATTTCAACAAATCATAAAAAATGTGTAAAAGTGAGTCTGTATTGGAATACAGAATTGTTATATCTCTATTGGAAAAGCCTTTAGAACTGATGGAAGTGATGGATGTGCACCACGTACCCTACATTGGCATTGGGTACGCCCCAGTAGCTTCTGCCTTCGAATTTCAATATCAGTATCCGAAACCGCACTCTTACACCTTAGTCCTGGAACTTTTGGAGTTTTGAACTATATTCAATCGACTTGCTACCAATCACTTTGTAGGTATATCGTCCCGATAGTCGACCCAGAATCGATCGCTGCTATTCGTCTTTTTGATGAATATAAACGGCTCAGAGTAGCCTCTTTAACTAGATCAGTGTTGCCAATTGAGATTTTAAATGAGTCGACGTATACGAACTATAAAGGCAACACCACTTTGCATACCTTGAATTCCAGTTGTTTCCTTGTACTCAGATCAAAAGTGCCATACTTTGAACTAAACACTTCTGATAGTTCGAAGGTATATTCACTTCGATAGATGTTTACAGCAAAGCTTTTCCATATTCTTCCCGTTTCTCTGCCTTTAACGTTTTACATATGCCACAGGATATACTCTACCACACCAACCACATCCTTCCACCATGACTTTTCCCATTATATTCCCACAAAGTTGATAAGCAACTACTGCTGTCTCATCTTTTCACAATACCCAACATACAAAACACACCATAAAAATCTGAGAATAAAAGTGCAACGTAAAGTAGTATAGCCGTCAAACGCCTCGAACCACATCCACCTTCAACACAAACGCTATAAAATGGCGACGGCGACGAGGACGACGACGATGACGGCTTAGGGCCAAGAACCAGCCACACTCACAAAAAGGCTTTAGTTCATTTAGTTCATGTTAGGTCAGGCTAGGACTTTGGTTGGAGGTAGATATTCGAAAAGATATACAATGCGGGCGGATGGGTTCTGCGTAGGGTAAATCATGTAATTATTCGCAACAGTTTCTGATGTGGAAATGTAACATTTTTCAAATTTGTAAAAAAAGAAATGATACCTTCTGGTTAAAATAGAGACCTAATAGTCAGAGAAAGGTGATGCTCCTATTTTTAATGAACACTCTAGCTCCTAGCCTTTAATTGTAATGTCTCCAGGCCGAATAATGAGTTGGTATCTTCGATACTATAGAGGCCAATCAGCTAGGGAATGACGTTAAGTCGAATGAAGGAAGAGCTTATGAAACAATCATACAACTTTTGTCCTTAATATATTCTTAAACTACCGAATAACCTTCATAAGAAAGGTTTGTACCTCACCGGACACTGTAGGTATCCCCAGTGTGGGACACCTGAAAAATTAAAAAAAAAAAGGTTAGTCCGTGACAGGAGCAGCCCTCCTGGAGCGACCTCTTTTCGTTGAGAATTTTAAGGTGATTTTAGGGGGCGTGTTACCTAGTTCAGTGAGTTTATGAAGAGATACTTTCCCAAAGATTTGGTATCTGGTTCTACTAAGACCTGGGCATTCGTAGAGGAGTTGCATTGAATCATTCTTCACCTCAGCGTCGCTGGAACTTTTGCATAGGTCTGGACTCATTCCCATTCTTCCGAGGTTGATCATCATTGGTCCATGGTCTATGAGGACACACCTGACGTCTATTAAGTGCCAGGAGTTCTTTGGGCCTTTTATCGTTATATTGAGCCCAAAATAGTCTTGGAACCCCATATGTTCCAAAATTCAGCATAGCGTGGTGTTGTGCCTAGAGCTAGAGGATTTGAGTTTCTCTTTACATATCTTGAGGAGTTTTGAGTTGATTGTGATGAAAGTAGTGGCTTTGCTGCTTGACTTTCGATGTAGATATTTCCAAGCTTGTTAATGTTCAGAGTGGATGGGCTATTGCAGGACTCGGTGATACCCTATATTTTCACCTGGAATACACTCGCTTACTTAAGAGGTTCGATTGTGGTTCCTATGAGAAAATTCCTATGCCTTTGTACATTTGTGACCCATCCGTGACGATGGATATGCAGAAGAGTTTGAAGATCCCACCATTTATCCAGCTCTCTCTGAAGGGAAACTTGCATTCAAGGATGAGGTTAATGTCGGAAAATAGCCAGTAGTCGGAAGACGCGTTCACCTTTGACCACATGATGATGATAATATGTCCGATGCGGTAGCCTCTCCACATCCCAGTTGTTGTAAACTAAGGGTGCTTTCGCCACTATTTCTTTTCGAAAATATCAAGTGGGCAGAGCCCAAGTATAGCTTTAACGATAGCAGTGATAGTTGTCACGCCAGACGTTGCTTTGGTTTATGGCTTTTGCAGCACCAGGGCACCAGATTAGACAGCCGTAAGGTATGCAACCAGGATTACATTTAGATTCCATAGATTCTAATTGGAATTACTTTCTAAAATATCAAACAAGAGAGAGAGTACCCTGGGTTATCCTAAGCACGTAGCCTACTCTTACCATTCTTATATATGTGTAACCGTTTATGTTGGTATCATCATCTGCTCATTACTTTGAATCTTTTCCAGATTTTCGAAACAGTCCTTCAATTTTGGAACTCAAGTAAGTCTAGCCTTTTGCAGCCAATAACTATACCATATACCCTATGCTCCTTGTCTACGCCAATGGACAGTAGAAAAAAGAAATCGGATAAAGGAGAGAATAAAAAAAATACTGAACACTTCATGACCATCGCAAAGATTCCTGGAAATGAGTTGGAGTAATAAAAGTTTTTTTTTTTTTTCCTTTCTAGTTGGAAACCCAGTTCCTTCATTGTCCCTAATGGGTTGAGATACTTTCACTTTGCTTTAATGCTTTCTCAAAAACGAGTACCGGATTTCGAACATAAACAATCTGTTCTAATGGCAGCGGTGCGGCTTCAGTGGAGGGTGACTACACTGACTACCTTTTGTGTGCAATTCGTACGCCAGGAAGTTAAGTTTTGCGGAAGTTATTGTAAAGGCGAAGTAGGAGTAGTATAGTTGTAAAAGTAGTATAGTTCTGCAAAGGTAGCTCCAGGATACGGATGTTAAACCCAAAAGAGCAGCGATTCTGTGGTCAGACACATGAAATCGCCAAAGTGCTGAAATTATTATCATTTTTATTGCAAGCAATGAAGTTTTATTATATCTAAATTTTTCTTTTCGTTTCTTGTTTAAGTTCGCGCTTCTTTGACCGAAGGAATATTGGTTTTGGCAGGCGAATGAGAGTAAGAAAATTAAGTGGCATTAAAAGATAAAAATTAAGAGAATTATGAGTCTGTAAGTAGTTGACAAGGTCAGCAGATGTTTGGAAATATGGTTATAAGGCACTGAAAGTTTAGAAAGGGGACTTCATTGGAGTCTAATCTTATTTGAGTTAAGTGTCACTAATAAAGACATTGAGTTACGTCTTACTTAGTTGATAATACTGCAAACTGGAAATGGAGCTCCTTCCATTTCCAAAGAGTTCGACCCACAGTTTTACCCCTTCTGGATGAATGGATTCCACTAGAAATGTCTTCATACAATAGGATGTGCCAAAATCTTCGCTTAGCTTGGTATTTGTTGAAGTTTTTCACTGGTCCTCCAATTGAACCGAAACAACATAAAAATGATTCCAAGATATCTATCGATGAAGACCTGTAGTTTACGTTGATTTTGTCCTTAGAAAATTGTTTGTCCAGGCGTTCGCTTTCCGATTCGGGTGCACACATCGAGTTTGGCTTCAAAGTGCTTAGCCGAGTCCACACTTCCCAGTTACAAAGTGTGTTCTACTTTCTTGATTTGCAGTCCGGTAATGTTGAGTAGAATAAGAGATTCGTTTTCCCTCTGTTTATTTTAAGTCCGACTTTGACTCATTATAACGAATGAGGATCTGATCTATTGAGATGGATGAAGCACTTTGCAATGGTACCTAACCATGTAGACGACAACGCGAGTGTCCCGAAACAAAATGAACCATCTGAAGTCGAATGCGCCCTGGTTGCCCTAGTAATACAGAGATTGTAACCAGGATAATAGCACTCGAGAATTACAATGCAGTAGGCATTGATGCAATTTCTGCGGAATCCTTCCAATCTGCCCCAATAACTTCGGACTGAGTTACTGAGAGCTATCATAGCTAATGCATGGAGTGGAATCAGGGCATGACGGTCAAGCTACCAAAAAAGGATAATCTTATGGAATAGTAGCGAATATAATTCTGGACAAGATCAAAGCACATATAGACTCAACTCTCGATATCGAAGTAGCTGGGTTTTCTTTTTGGAACTTCCTGTACCGATTATAACACATTGCGGATCATCGTGAAGCAATGTGTCGAGTATAGGTCTATGCTCTACATACTCTTTCATCGATTTGGAGAGGGTGATAGCGTGAACCTTGAGTTTATAGGGAAGATTTTGGAAGCAGGGGTCTAAAATCGTGATTACTTACGAAGGTCCAAAATTTCGTGTTCTTCACAATGGTAAGCTTTCATAGCATTTGGAGACTAAAACGGAACTCGGTAGGGTTGCTGGTACTTTACCTGTTTTATTCGTGCAGCACTGTCAGAGGAAAGCAGAGGTCTTTAAAGGATAATGACCAGCAACATAATGATCACACTGACGATATCTGGTTGCTTTTGCATCTACACCAGATAAGCCTGAATCTGGAAGTTGAAGCCAGTACGGCTTTATGTATACATACATATGCAACTAAAACTAAAGTCCTTGGTTTTCGAGCTCCTTCTTCCAACTTAATATTGCTAGACAGGATGTCACGAAAGTTCAGAGCCTCCAAAGCCATCTTCGAAGGACCATTTCGATTGGTGGTGGCACAGAACTCGATGTTAGTAGCACAACCAGGAAAGCAAAATCTGGTTCAGAATGTGGTTTAGCTCCAATGTCGAGTCAGTACTAATGTATTGGAAAGTGACCACAACAATCACTCGAAAGCTGAGTTCCTTTGTTAACAGATATTTGGGTATCACTTTGAGTGTATTTTGGCCAAATAGAATCTCAAACGCCGAGCTCCATTTAGAAACTGATGTTAGAAGCTAATCGACATCACTATAAGAAGAAGGAAATGGTTGTGGATTGGTGGCACCTTAAGGACGAAGAACTACGCCATGCAATGGAAACGGCTTACCCAGTTAGGAAAAAGAACTGGACACTCAAGGAAGACATGACGGAGAATAGTGGAGGAGGAGTCGACGACACTTGGAAAGAGTTGGAAATACTTCAAGCATCTTGCAGAAAACTGAACAAGATGGAGCGCCATATGTCTCCCTAAGGTCTAGAGGACCTAACTACTAAATGAAGGTTCATTATTCGATGTGAAAGTAGGCAAACTTTGTTACCATATTTAAGGTACGATGTTATACCTAGTACATCGAATTCGATGGTCATTTTCAATCAATGTTGCATGGAGTGCCATGACTTAAGTGGTTAGTGCGTTAGACTATAAAGCAAGCAGCTCGGAGTTCGATCCCTACGGTCCTTTTGCGGTCTCTTGTGTGGTTCTGCCAATATCTGAGAGTACAACTGTCATGAAAAGTACTTTAAATATACAATTGACCTCGAGGTGATAGTATCAATCTAAAGTGCATCCTTCGGTCTTCAAGAAATTTTCCCATGGGACCACTAAGAAGTAGGAGTAGACCTTACTGATTGAGCTGCTTCATACGTAGGTTTGGGTACATTTTTTGAGCAGTTGCTGTCACAGTTCGTACTTGTTAATGGACGGCTTTATAAAATTCCTCTCCAGAGTCCGAAGTTTAGTCCTTTTGCTACCCAATTGGATCAAATATTATTTGTCTATGGCCAAACGTTGCATCTAAAATTTAATAAAGTTCCTGTACTCCCATTAGCTTTAATAACGTAACGACACCATCATATCTACTATTGAGTTCCGCTCACTACCTTCCTTTTCAGAGTTGTTACCATAATAACTACAAATCCTTTCAAACGAAATCAATACCCAAACAGCTTCATTGTCATTTCACCTTTGTTTGGGTGCAATTTGAGAGATAGTAATACACCTCCGAATTGCAAAGCAAAGCAGTGGACACCCATGATCCTATTCGAAGGACACTCATTGAGAGTTCAATTGAACAGCATACTCCACACCAAAGAACACGTGTTAACGTGTGTAATCATCACATGGAAAGTGTAAACTTTTGAACAAACAGACTGCATTCGTGCTCGACTAGCTTGTCTCTGTCTCATACTCGTAGTCCTCGACCAAACCACATAACCTTTCCATGACAACCCACTACTGTCCAAAGTCAATTAAAGAAGTTACCATGACCACTCCCTGCTGTTAGGGCAACCATCTAAGGCTGATCAATTTTTCGCCCCCTCATATGTACATATGTGTGTTATGCACCTCTGTATTCGAGTGAATATTTCAAATAGTAATCTCAATTCGGCACATGGTCACCCGAATATCCTTGCACTGTATGCACGTTGACTCCCAGAAATACCATATTACGAAATTAACACAATTATTTGCACATGTGGGTACATGGATGCGGATTGATTTCAATATTTGACGCAGTATCCTGTCGCTAGTAGCATTTGCCTTTTAAACTAAATTCTACAAATAGAATATCCGTGCAAGAGTATTGCAATCATTACACATAGATGTATATGTACAGGTGTGCATTTATATTATACTTGAAATAATTTTGCCGGTAAATATGGAACCGAAATTGACATATGTTTCCGGAAAGGAGTCGAAGGAAGTTTCGAAGTCAAATTTCATAGTTTAAAGGACTTTAATATACGAAAACAAAAACGAATACGTATGGTATTCATGAGGGTGTTTAGTGTTGGCTTTTGGACAATTTTGAAATTTGACATCGAATCCTTAATTTGAGAGAAAGTTGATCAAATAGGTGGTCTCAACGTATGTGGGCGACTTATGTCGTAAATTGGAAAATATTGGAACGATTCAATCGAATGGCCAGTTTCAGATAATTCATTATTATTTTGAAATATTCACCAAAAAGACAAATCCGTATAATTTGTGTGACAACAGATAAACTGCTAGATATGCTTCTAATGAAATTGTTTGTAGGAAATTGGAGATGCTTATGTGTCGACAAATTGAGATTGGAGAAGAATAAAATTGGTAATCGTCATCCGTACTTTCCGGCATAATCTGAGGTAAGTGTGTTGACGTGTTCTGTGTGCAATGACCTGGACACGTCATCTGTTCTGTGAATATCGAGCCATTGGCCGGAGTATACAAAAGAAGGAAGGTGGTTCGTTTAACTAAACCGATGCCATATTCGACAGCTTTTCACGTTTGCAGCAGGATTTTCTGAAGAAAATGGGCTCGAAACCTGTCACTATTCACTGGATGTACACTGCGATCGTTGGGTTTTGTATGCTGCTGCTGCAAAGGCCACAAGCTTGAGCACACTTACAAGAGTCCACTGTCTGGCAGGTAAAGGGACTACTAGCACAATCAGGATTCCATACTTGGGCTGTATTCACAAAAGAAAAAGCGCCAAATCGTTTACGACAAACCAGGAGATTTAAAGAGAAACTTAAATACAGAGTCAAAAGGGGCAGAGAACTTATATCATTCAATATAGCCCAGATGACCCTTTACATCGGTGTCCTCACAGTGCTCAACCCAATGGCGGCCAATTGTGAGGGCCACCTAAGCCTAAAGTAAGTTATTCTCTACGGGACCGAAAATCATCCGAAGAACTTTGCGTTCAAGACAACAATGAGAATCTTAAATATAGTCTCCTTAGTCTCTCTTTCTTAATAAGACCTTGCTACTCAATTGCCGTCTAAGGCTAAAGAAACAGCGATTAGTGAGAATAACTCATCGATTGATCTCAGGAGTTATATGGCTATCGGAATTTTGACGGGAGTCGAGGTAGTCCTCAAAGTCTATTGTGCTGTTCCGTCCAATTTATCGATGTTATGTGTCCCTTCGTGTTGACAGGATATACTTAGTTTGCTGTGTCCTGATGATATCAATGTGAACTTCGTTTATAAGTAATTCCACAGACTTTTGAAAATTATATCACCGATGTTGGCTTCTGTGTTGCGCAAAATTTTTCCCAAGGAGGCTGTTAAAAAAGTAACATAAAAGCTCATTATTGTTTGAATTCTTTTTTTTTTTACATCAAAGGTGTCTGCAAGATTTTTTTCGACCTCTTTGGAGCAGCTGACGTTCTCTATTGTAAACCTTACGAGTTTGGGAGGAATGCCAAAACTAAACATGGGGCTGCATAGCTTAAATCGATGAAAAGATGGTAAGAATCGATCTAGACTTCTTGGATAAAGTCTGTGGAAATTACATCAACGTTTTTGCCATCCTCTAATGTGCACACATTGTTTCGAAAAAATAGTCCTGAAATAAGCCATGCTTTCAAAGAGTCACTTAACTGAAAAGGCCCAGAATTTGAGAGAAAATCGACGAAAAGTACCTCTTTGTCTGAAGAAGGATTCCTGGCAGTAAAGTGGGATTCGCACAGAGTGCATTGGCGATCGGAAATATTAAAATCCCTGCAGGTTAGGACAACGTTACTGGTTTCAATCTTGTCTCTTGCAAAAGATGTAGAAGTTACGCCCAGATGTACTCGTACAGTACTTATTTCGACACATATGAGGTCAAGGTTAGCTATGTGGGAGGTTTCAAAGGGCACAGATTCGAGACGGTTCTGTATTGCCGGAAGAGAACCACGACCAGGGGATTCGTTTTCTTTCTCAGGACCATTGAACGTTCGTTGATATACTATTCGCAAGATAGATTGGTTTCGGTCGTCAACTGGTATAAGGGCACAAACACAACAGTTCTCACAAAAGCCTACTCTACACTTCCACGTAGGTGGCCGCCTGGTACTTAGAAGCTCGACGGAAGAATTCCCTAGATGGGGTCTACCAGGTCCAGCTAGATCGAACTACATGTACGTGATATTCCTTGATAAGCTATTTCGACATATTTGAAGACTAGGTCTATAGGAATCTCCAATACTGAGCGTGGGTGTTGGAAAAGAGTCGGTGGCGGAATCCTTAAAAGGCCAACGGCAGTCGTCATATACCTGAAGCGAGTTATAGATTTCCAAAAATTCGGCCCCTTGTCCTACGGCTATAGCATGAAACTGGTCCTCCAGGTTGTGGGTTGTACTTCAGGATATCTTCCCGACAACGGAAGAAATGGTAGTTCCGAGCCAAATACAAAATTCGGATATGGATGATAGGTTCCTATTGGAGGCCCAGGTTCAATGTAGTGCCACCTAGGTAGGTAAGTAAGATTGGTTACATTTACGGGAAAATTGTCGTAGAGGAGTTTTTGAGATGTAAGAACTACGGAGGAGGTTTTACTTCATAGACCTCACATGGTCTGATAATAAAAAGACAAACCTTTAGGAAAAGAAAGCGTAAGGTTAAGGATTTTTGGAGTTGATGTTATGTCAGCAGAAAGGCCTTGCCGTTAGAGAAGAGAGTAATTACTAAAGTCGACACGAGACCCACGTTTGGAGCTAATGTACAAGCGATCGACGAGTTGTAGCTTGCTACACGAAGCTTAGTTTGCGGCCACTAAGCTGCTAGTGTGTTAACAATATGCTGTGCTTGTCACAATGGACTATGAATCTTTTTTTCTTCATGGAATGTAAAACAACTGACATCTCATCATAAAAGAATAGAATTTAGCACGAAAAATTCAAATTCATCTTCCACCCATAGGGCAGTCAATAGCGTGGACCCTAAACTAGTCTGTCTCCTTCCTGTATTCTCTGGGTTCAGGATCACCCATTATGAAGCCACAATCACCTTAGGGTGCCAGCTTTGAGTGTTTCACCTTAGGTTTGGTCTGAATAATAGATGACGCAACCCATATCCTTTGACCCTCACACAATTAGAATTGGAAATACGTACACATAATCCCTTAATCAGTTTCCAATTTTGAAATACTTGTTCTGAGAATAAATTCCACTCTGTCATCGAACCAAATCATTGGCGCGTAATCGAAAAACGTCTCCCCAAGCATTTTTGAGTCACTTTCTGAAAACTAGTTCCACAGCGCCACATGAAAACGAAGGAAAATGGCTTTTCCATACCCAAATGGACACGAATCTCCCAGCACCCATGGGTCACTGTAATATCAACCTTCGATTATGATGGGTATGAACTTCGCACAAAGGATACCTGATCGACTGTGTCTGGCTGGTTGTACTGCTGAAATGGTTTCCGTAATCGGAAATCCTTTATTGCTCGCGGGCATTTAAAAAAAACCGCTGATAATGTGATTCACTTTAGCAAGGACTTGGACAGCGGTTATAAGGGGAAATTTCAGTTCAGGGATTTCACTATAAAATATTTATTGCCATCTATCTGAATAGAGTCTGAGAAGTTCTGCATTTTATTGCCATGGCACATCCTTTTTTTCTTCAACTATAATCCTTTCACACAAATCAATAGTGTACTTGCTGTTTTTTGCATTCAAGGACAGTCCTCACCCCCGCTGCCATGAATAACGTCTATAATTCAACAAAATAATTGTGGCAAGGGAAAAATCCTTTTTCACACAGTGCAAGGGAACACAGAGCAATAAATCCATTACTTCGAATATTGTTTTCAATGTCTAGTAGCATCCTTTCAGCAACATTAAAGCCTATGGAACAAACTTAGTAATCAACACCAGAACTTTACAGTAAGCCGTGACAACGACAACCCACTTCGTATTTTGTAGCCTGTCCTTAAATACAACCTCCATTGTCCTTGGGATAATGGCTAACGCTATTCTTTCGCCCCTTCCCGAGTTGAGTAGAGTCGAGTAGAGGAAAAGCCAGCGTACATAACATTGTGTTGTGATGAATATTATAGCGGAGAGTATTATTTGAAAAGTTTTCGCCATACCCCAGCAGTTGTAGTCCATAACGGTGTGGAATAGTGGATGCAGTTTCAGCTAGTAATAGTAGTTTTGCCATGGAATCGCAATTGCATTTCCTGGAAAAGAAGAATCAGTCGTAAGAAGTTTACTTTCTAAGAAGTAGCTGAACATTGTTGGGCGAAGCGAAGGACATTCATTCGCAAACAAAGGGAATGAAAACGAATGTTTTATTGGTGTTTGTTGGAATTGTTGTATCTAAATGCGGAGTGGAAGGGAACGTACTTATGAATTTACGCTTAAACAAGGGACATTAAGGGTGCAAGATTTCCGTCCTGAAGAAAGTTTCATTGGATGATTTCTGTTTCTTTCTAATTCGAACGAGAAGTTTGTCTAATGAATTATTAACATTTTCGCGTAGTGTTGGCAGAGACAGACTCTTGTAATAACTTAGGTAATTAGTCGTAGATGCTTTAAATTGGAAAAAGAACTAAGAGCTTACAAAAGATATGACTGACATATCCGAACTAAAATTCAATTCTCACTCTTTTATTGAGTAGCACATCCTGAGGTCCAGAAGAGGTCCCTACTCTTGTTTTAAAGAGGCATACGTATACCTTACTTAAATTGTACGTAGGCTCGATTATGTACCCATCGCACTCCACAGGGATTTGGAAAAGGTAGTGGTTAAGGTGTGGGACCCATCTGCATTCTACAACAGACACTATAGGGTCAGCTCATAGCCTCAACTTCAGAGAGCACTTAACTTACTCAAGTGAGAAAGCCAACTGGGTGGTCTGGGCAAAATCCAGGTTACTGCCAAATATAAGAGGACCCTGGACACTAACGACTAATTTGATTGCGCCAGTGAGTAAGTCAATCCTCATATACGCAGCTACTCATATAAGCTCGTACATGAGAAGTGCATATCTGGCTCATGAGGGTCGTGGCTTAGAGTATGCTGCGGATATTCGGTGGCGTATGCGTAACCTATTTGCTCGTACAGTTTTCGGGACAATTTTTTTTTATTTTTTCCAGAGTTAGCGAGTCCAGAAATTAGGCTCATTTGTGCTCATGATTAACAGAAACAGTAAACTTGACTAGAATCGAGCTACGTGATGGTAGATTTGGAACGTCAGTATCTGATTTAGTGGCGAATGCGTAACCCATTTGTTCGACCAATTTTCGGTGCAAATTTTTATTATTTTTTTCAAAGCTAGCGAGGCAGCAGCTAGACTCGGTTGTGCTCATGATAGAAAAAAACAGAAAATATGACTAGAATCGAGCTACGTGATGGTATATTTGGAATGTCAGTATCTGGTTCGGTGGCGTATGCGTCACTCAATTTTTTCACAAAATTGTCGGTGCAATTTTTTTTTTCCCAGAGTTGCGAGTCTGGAACTAGTTTGTGCTCATGATGCACAGAGACAGAATATTTGACTTTATATGAGACGCAAGAAGGTAGATTAAGAATGCCAGTAGCTATGTTCGTCGAGTCGTGGTTGTTCATAGATCTGTTGCATTTAGCTGTGTAATTATCATTGGCGTCTCTTCTTCTCCGTCATTTCTTCGAATGTATCATCTCCTACATTCGCAGTTCATGAAGCTGGGACAGAGAACCACTTGGAGTCTTTGTTTTTTAAAGAATTCAGAGATATTTGGATATTTTCTCAAAGTACTTGCCTCTTTGACATGGATTTAATCCGTGGTCTTCACCGAAATATTGTTAAAAGCACTGATATCAAACTGTTTGGGTAGATTTTATCGTCTAAGGAGTGTACTATCTCTCTAAGAAACTTGGTAGTAGGCAATTGTCCGACCTCCTCCCAAAGAACTCGTAATTCTTCTGACCCCTTGGAACTGGCCTTATTCCGTATATACTTATGCTAGTCCAACCTACTTCTGAAACAGGCTTTTAGAAGTGAAATCTCTCCTATTTCCTTTGAATGATTAATCTGAGTAATACAATCCTTTTGTACAAAATGAACTTTCAAAATTACCATACAAAGTTTTCGATCTTCTAATGATACTTCTAATCTCCACAGTTCAAATGCTTGCCTTAGGTTCTAACCAGACCATTTCCTCTTAATTTAACAGCCTTAGAGCACCCCGAACCCAAAAAGTCAAGTGTCAATTAGCTTAACTGTCTCAGTTAGCTTGTTTTCCCCGAACACCTAAGCACTTCTTCAACAGAGGACCTCTCTATCACCTTTAATAAGAACAACTTCCTCGTTTTTTTTCAAAAAAAAAGCAACAAAAAAATCTCAACATCTTCTTATCCCAAAGCTAAACTCCGCTAAAAAGAAAAAAAACCATTTCCTCCTCCTACTCCTGCTCCTGCTCGAAGCTCGCCCCCCAACATGCAAATGTGACTGAATCCTTTCCTGGTCTCTCTAGGGAATTCACAGAATCTTTCACTCCCAGCATCCAGGTGGAGACAAAAAAAAAAGAAAAAAATTTGAATAAACAACGCATAAAAGATTCGAAAAAAAAATCCTTGCACAAACGGCCTCGTCGCTTTGCAAATTTTATCGTTTAACTAAATGGATGGGTTTGGGGGCGGAGAGGTTGAAAAATTATTACCACCGCCACACACAAAAGGGGACGACTTATGTATATGGTTCGATTCTGATAAGGATACTCAACATATGAGCAGCACTACCACCAGGCAACATCGCCATTCCATTCCGCACGCCAACTGTACACACATTCATCTCGGGGCGCGCAACAATATTTTCGAATTGCAGGGAATCCCCGATGGAAACATTCAAAGTGCGCGGGAGTGCAAAGCGATTTATTCATAAATACCTGCCTGATAGGGATACGCGTTACAGCGGAAATCGGTTCGCTGTCGAACAAACCAAAACAACCCCTTTTGTGAAAAGTTTTTTTTTTTTTTCTTTTTTCTTTGCTTTCACCCCACCAGTGGGTGGAGTGGGTGGAGAAGGTAAAATATGCTCACCTGGTGGAATATTACCCTATAAACTTGATTCACTTTTCCACACTTCATTTTCCGTTAAGTGGAGCTGCTTGTGCGACGGAATGGCGGGTTCGAGGCCATTCGGCTGAGTGCGGAAGCTGAGTTACAGTGTCAGGGTGGCATTTAGAGTGGATAGGGTAGTTGTTCGATTTTATTGGCAATTTTAACAAAAAAAAAACACACATTTTTTTGAAAGTGGAGAAATTTTGAAATATGTTCAACACCTGTGGGTAAACGAGAAAAATCTTTGAAAGGGCTACAAGGACGATGACACAAGACGCACGGAAGACAAGAGAAAACCATTGAAAATTTATCTCCCCATTAAGGGGGTTGAATGTTGTTTCTCCTTACCAAGATACTGGATACTGGATACTGGATACAGTATGGGGTTTCTATCTATTCCCCCATTATAGCAGAAAAAAAAAACATAAACACGAGTCTTTCATTTCATCTACCTGAGTGGACACACTGAAGGCTTTTTCGCAATTTCTCATCCCTTTTTTTTGTTGATATCGAAGAGTTCGGGCATAAATGCGTTCTAAGATAAGAAAAAGCCAACATCAAGATTATCGAAGAAGATTCAGTGGCACTGAAGCGATTATAATGGTCTACATGTGGCCAACCAAGTTGAGTTCATTCTTCGATTTTCTTTTATGGAGGAGGGGAGAACGTTTTTTAGGACGCAGATAATTTTCTGGCCAAATGATCAAGCGAAAGTGTTGGTCATTGATGAAATGAAATTAGTTCCACTTCTCTCGCACATGGCGAAAGTGGAAATGAAATGTTTCCTGATGTGATAATGATGTGATAAGTCCAGAGAGCTTTCCATTAACTTGCCGACCTATTGAAGGACACTCTGTGAGACCATTACGCTTACATTCATCTGGCTGTCGTTTATCCTTATTATTGTTTCAGTTTTTTTTTTTTTTTTCTTTAGTAATTGAAAGTCTATTAGAGAAATTGTGTAAGGGGCTTTCTGGAAGGGTGGGTATATTTTCGTTTCGGAAACCAATGGTGGAAATAGCTGGGGGTAAGCAGAAATGCGTTGTAGAAGTGGCACGCAGGCGTTTTTGACAGACTATGCCTTTCCAGGAGTTCTTGGATTTAAAGAGGAAGAGAGTTCCAGCATTCATTCATATGATTGAGATTAGCAGGATAAAGAACGTGTAGGTATTAACACGCGTTTCAAAGGAATCTACTTTGAATAGATGTCCCATTTCAAGTACTATCTAAATGCCTTCCTTCTAAGTTGCAGAGTCCAAATTGTCAACATATTTTATGCGATTCAAACTGTAGTAGACCCTCGATATAGTGAAATTACAAGAACAGGACCTACGTATATTTTTTGAAGGAAATGTCAATATTTTTACATACGGTATACACTCTTTAGAATAGTCAGAGCAAGGTTTCAATACTTCTTATTTCCGTAAAAATCTTTGGCATTCTATGGGATATATGTATCTTACCACTCGACTTAAAGTAAAAATCTAGTAGTTTGGTTTGGTTGAAGACACGTAGAGCAGGTGTACGTCCAATATGATACCTCGCAGATCATAAGTTAAAGTCTCTCTTTATCTGCTCGTTAAAACCAGTTCGAACCTCTATGAGACTATTAATATCTATATTCAACAAATCACCTTAACCATTCAAAAAGAAGGCTGAGTGAAATTTCCTACTGCAGGATATAGCCGGGCAGAAACAACGATGGTGGAGAACGATTTCTTCTTCTTTTTCATTCTGTAAATCATCATTTGTAACGAGACCCAGCCTTGTGACATGCTTGCCTATAAGATAGTGTCTCGTGATGACGTCTATTGTGATGCCTATGTGAAGTCTATTAAGAAAAATCAAATTCTGACTTACGGGCTCCTGATCCATGATCATGTGTGTCTTCAAACACGGCAACCTTCCACACCCTTCGATCTCGATCACGCTGCTTCCAGTTGTCTAGACCAAGCGCTCGGGGAGCCGCATTAGCTTAGTCCTTAAGACGGAAGGACAAATGTATGAGGTTTTTCTTGTCGTCTCGAACTTGCGGGCTGTGATTCGAGAATCCTCTTTACTGGAGCATTATTGTCCATTTGCTCGATGTGGCCAAGCCAGTGCTCAAACCAATGAATGCTGTCATATGTGGCCTTAAAATCAATGAAGAGATGATGAGCCTTGACCTGAAATACGTTGATCTTTTCCAGAATTTGTCACATGCCACACTGGTACGTCTGGACTAGTGTGTCACACCAAGGTTTCAGACATTTCCACAGTACGTTGGATATGATCTTATACGCGACATTAGGCAGGTACTTGCCTCGATAAGTTTTGCAAGACACAGAATCGCCTTTATGGCAAATAGTTCAGTCATCAGGGTTGGTTCCATACACCTATATTTGGTTGAAGATTAGGTAGGTACACGCACCCTCCCATGGTGTAGTCCATGTATTCGGGAGCGATTTTGAGTTTGTTCAGAATGAAAGCAAATTCTTTTCCTGATCACTGTGGCGTAGTTTCGAGATGATCGGCTGCGTTTGCTGCCGTTTTAGTGGTGGAGCCTTAGTGAAAGTTGTTTCCAGAGCTCCAGAGCTCCACCTGTGCACAGACATACTGTACGTTGGCTCGATGACGACTTGGTGTACGGAATTGATAAAGCCATAGTACACTGAAGGATCCTAGGAATCCTTAAATGACAATAAGTGCACATCTATAAAGATCATTTAGCTCGTCCAGCTTATCTACTTACCCAGCTTCAGGATTACTCCTTTTAAAGATCGTTAAGATCGTTTCCGCATCAGAGATTTCGGCTGAGATCCAGGTGCGACTTCTCGGAATGTACTCCCTTTCAACAACCTCGAGCTTAGAATTCATTATATTTAATAAAGTCAGTTTGGAAGGAGTGATTTTCAATTTATGAGGAGAGAAGGATTTATTCTCATTACTTCTATCAATTACCGCCAACACTATTTGGTCTTTAAGGAGATTAGTATAGAATTTCGATGTAACGTTGGAAGGGTTGGATATAAAGATGTTGTACACCTTGACCCATCTTGAGAATCTTCTTCACCCGTTCTACACAAACCCGTTCTGCCCTAATGAAAAGTGGGAGGTGCTAGTATTCTAGGGCTTAAAAGTAGTCAGATCATGTGAAGCCATAATCTTCCTACTTGTCGGTCCTCTAGGTAGATAGCTCGATTGTCGTACTACCGTCCGGCCTTCATTGTTTTTCTTTTTTTAGATTTTTTGTAAATTTGGATCCTACACTCCATGGAATGCCGGTAAAGTACTTCAAACATTCTCTTAGGAAAGACCTTGCAAAGGTTATAGAAGGAAAGAATGATAGGAAATCCTGCAGAACTTCCGTTTACTTAAATACAATCAGATTTATTTATGTTGAAGAAGTGGAAGACAACTAATCTGGAGTTCACAGTTGACGCCATATACAAGGATACTTTTATCGGTAAAAGAAACTAGAGACTAAATATTGAAAACTAAACGTTGATTGTCTTTTATTACCCATACTTTCTAAGTCCATAGATTACTTTAACTGAACAGGCTATAGCAAAAGTGTCAAGGAATGGTACGTCAAACAGAGCATTCAGAGTAGAATCCGACTTATTTGGAGATTCGTCCCAGCATTCCTGTGTTCACATAAGAAAATCCTTTTTCGGTAATAAGCTCCATATCTTCACAAATGCATTAATCAATTCCCAGATAGAAATTGCCTTGCTTGCCTCCAACTTGACATGCTTTGATCAACGTAGACTTTCAGATATTTCACTTTATCGAAGATTTGGAAAGTGATGCTATGTTGTGATACGAATGGTGGTGAGAACTTAGGCTCTGGGTCCCACAGACCTCTTGCGCCAAAAAAATTGTACTTGTAAGGACATCAGCGTATTAGAGAACCACAGCCAAAGTTCTATTCATCAGCATTACCATGATCCACAATACCTGTCTAGTAGAGTCACACTTGCAGTTAAAAGTCACATTGTAGAGCATGCATTCTCAGAGCAAACCTTCGTAGGTCTTTTCATAACTTGCAGTAGGAAGGTAGACGGACTCATAGATTTCAAAATCTTACGGATGGAGTAGTCTTCTGTACCAATTTTTGATGGAAAAGCTACTCTAACCATTCACCAGGATGTCGAGCTAACAGCAACTGATGTATGTCCTTTCGAGTGCGTCACTCTATTGATACCAGGCTATCTAAAGCAATCAAATGATGCCAAAGTCAATTTGGTAAACACCTTCCGAAGCACTACCAATACAATGTACCATATAACTCGATTTTTATGTCTTAAATCAAGCTCAACCCTACGTAAGCTGTAACCCTTTCATTATTTATTTATCTGAAAAATCAGTTATTAGAAGAAGACTTAATATTTCTGCAGAGTTTCTTTTTTTTAGAACAATGGTCAAGAATATGACCATTCGTCCGTACATACATGTCCTCTTGTTTAGAAAACGTCAAAAGGTTCTGAGCTGGATGTTATGGATACAAATATCTATTCTTCTCTACTGAGAGTAGAGTGAGAGTGCATTCAAAATATTGCTTCTCCCGCAACTTTTGACACACGTCAGTCTGACTCAGCTGTGGGTTTCACTTAACTGCTCTTCGAGTCAGAAATGCATTTCAAAAACTTTTCCCATTCAGTTATCATTTTATGGCAATCCTTCAGAAACTTCTCTCGCACTCACCGAACCATGGCAATGATTGAACCAGAACCCACCCTTTTAAAACAATTCATCAAAAAACTCAACCCGCCCTTCGCTTCTTTCAAAATATTCTTCAAAAAGTATACTACAACAACCACTTGAAAACTTTAAGTGTCTCATTCCTACGTCCTTCCCCAACTCATACCAGCGATACACAGTTTCCTTCGAAAAACGGATTAACGCTCTCCCAGTTCCTGTGCAACCCCCCCGAAAAAAAACAGCAATCCTCCTCCACCCAGCCATCTCGCTAACAATGTTATTGCGGCAATCTACTTAATCCCCAGGATAACGTATAACGTATACAAAACAATGATGCCACAATATAAAGCGCCCAACAAAGTGTTGCGGTCCTGGGAGCAGCGACGGATTGGGAAACGGGGAATGCTACTTGACATAAAGTGGTCGACATAAGGCAAAACTTATATAATTGAGGGCTTAGAAGCCATTCACCTCACGTGTGTGCATGTGTCCTGGTAGTGATAAGTCTGCGACTTGTCAAGTCAATTAACTCACCGATTCGGATGGGAACTAACTTGGTTATTAATATCAGACAATTCTCCGCCTATTTCGTGCAACAATAGTCCATTTGGGCTAATGTGTCTGTGGGTATCGGGCATTTCTTGTTCAGAAGACAATTTACTCTCAAAGGGACACTCTACCAATTGAAACTCAGCGTCCCTAAGTAGTCCTTAAATTAAGGGCACTCGTGGTAATTCGCCCTCTTTGAGTGCGCGAATGAAGATTGTTAGATCATTGGTCGTGCAGTGGTAGTTTCTTTTCTTTCTTCCTTTCTTTTGGTTACGGTTCGTCACGGAGTTAATTTAGACTGGGTATCTTGAGAACTGGGTCCACTTGCAGTGACCAGGAATGAAGGAAATTAATGATTCCTGGTCTTGACTTTTTTTGTGTTTTTACTCGAACAGCTTCTTCGCCTTCTTCTTTTTTTTTCATCTAAATTGTTACAAAGTGAAACATCTTAACTTTCAGTTGGTTCTATCCGCAAAGGACGATGTTAATTTGCCACCAGGTGAAAGGAGAGCCCAGTGCACTTTTGTGTTGTGCACTTGGACGGAACGGTGGCGCCTGGTTGGGTAAAGTTACAAAATTGTAATTAAACGAGTTGGTAATTTGCTTGAAATTATTGAGAAAGACTCACTGCTGGATGCTTTTAGACTTGTTTGTAGTGGAAGTAGCTGGTACTGTTGTTTGCATTGAAATTGTTATTAGGACTGTTTGCATTTTAAAGTTTTATGATTTTAGTTGGTAGTACGTAATGGGGTTCATTTAATTAAAACGACAGTGTCAATAAGGAGTTTATATTTGCTGTCAGAGGAATTTGGATTCCTTTCGCCGGGTTACTGTCACATAGGATAAAGGCTCTCCATCAGAAGACGTGTCTAATGGCCTACTAAATGAACATCTCTAACATGGTGGTGATATTTTGGTGTGGTGTATGCATGACGATGACCCCACTATTAGCTCTATAAGCCCAAACCTTCAAAGGCGATCCTATGTCTTGCAAGAACTATCGAGGCATATCCCTGCTAAATGTCGCCTATGAGATCCTATCCAATTGTGTAAACGTCTGAAACCTTTCTGCACCACACTAACTGGCACGTACCAGTATGGCTTCCTGCAAATCCTGCAGAAGACCAACGAATTTCAGGTTAAAACTCATCATCTCTTCATCGAGTTTAAAGCCACATATGATAGGATTCATCGTCTTGCGCTCTATAAGGCTATCTTCAGCTGCTGGGTTATGCAGACGACATCGACATCATAGAAGCTTTTACGTCAAAGAACAGACAAAACGAGTCTGTAAGTCCTTGAAGTAAATGAGGACAAAACCAAGTACAAAGTCAACAAACAAAGAAGCATATGTCCACCGTAACTTTAAGGCAGAGAAGAAGTTTACCCAAACCTATCTCGGAGTAAATATTAACTCCTCGACTAAGATTCAGCGCCGACTTACGCTGGGAAACCGCTGCTACTTGGGTTTGGCGAAAGAAATGAGTTCAAAACATTGATCCTGCCATTCTGCTATCCAGACTAGCGGCAATCCAATTGAACTCAGTTGCCATTCATTCACATACTGTATGGTTCGAGAGTCGATGATCTTCAACGACGAGTCGGCCAGTCAATGACCAAGTCATGATAAGTGCCCTTGGCGATGGAAAACATTATATGGGTTATGCTTTGGAGAGTCTAGAATCGCCAAGAGATGGCCAGTAAATGGATCATATAAATAAGCTGATGAATCATGGGAAACAAGAACCCATATCAAGAGAGTGCCAATGAATCCACAGGCTTTTGTGTGTACTGTAGGTAAGTTGACAAGACAAAACTTTCTTACCATCATCCTCACTCCATAGGGACTGTTTTGTCTTTCGAAGCTGACATGTCCAACGCAATTTTTCCCAAAACCGAGTTCGTATACCTAGCGAACGTCCGTAGCTTAATCTACCTCAAACTTAGATATCTTTATCGGTCCTGCTGACTGCATGTCACCAATAGGGCAACTAATTCCCACTTAAATGATGCGATCTTCCCGATTTGATCAAACTTGTATTCCACCGTATCTAGCATTTTCATCAGATCCATTTCCTGTCTGGGGCTTGTCGTTGCTACTACTCTTCGATTCGATTGGCTTCTTCCTCCTCGGAAATTCTGCTTGACCGTGCAGTTGTATTCAAAGTAATTGTCCTATCCGTTGTCAAAAAGGAGGGTTACTCGAATTCGTGACAAAGGGTCAAGCTGAACTTATGGTTGACCACAGTTTTTATACTGATTCGCCTGCATCTTCTCTCCGAGCATGTATTATAGTTCTGTGGAGAGATACCTACATCATCGAACTTGTCGCGGATTGGGAAATGTTTAGGCAACGCAGAAATGCACAAGTTTTCTTTTGACATACCAGGGCCAATGTGAACTGGTAGTGCATAGTTAGGATCGAGCAGTTTATGACCAAACACGCTGCATGCATACATATGTGACACAATGACAGAATTTTCAAGAGATACTTGGTTAAGAAACGGGCGATAAGAGCAGCCCCAATCGATAAGATAGCCACACCAGACTTACCCCCGACATTTCAGATGTCTGATTGTGTTGCATTGACTTGACTTCGGATATTTTCAGAAGAGTGCACACTATCAGTCTGTGATCACGTTCTGAATAGAATGACAATTAATTTGACTGATCCAAAACAAAAGTCAAGAACTATCATAAAACCATAAAATTGTTCGCGGATTTCCCAGTTTTGTAACCAGTTTGGGTATCAAGCGGCGAATTCGGGTATCGAAACAGCGAATTTGGGTATCGAAACTGGGAAATTCACACTAAATTTGATATATTTTGGGATCGTTGCAGTTAACTGGCATTAAGTTCAGAAAGTGGGCAGGACTGACAGTGTGTACTCTATTTTAGAGCTCACTGCCGCTTGAAGTTCGCCTCACTCTTACTCTTCTGTTGTGCATCAACTAACACAAAAGAGTCCTAAACGGACGTACATACAACAGACGACGAGCTGCCTATTACACTGTTGAGAGTTTGTCCTCCTCAAATGAGGTTTTCGACAGTCTCTAACGGCCGTAGATAGTCTCGTTGAATGCAACCTTCCCTGGCGTTTAGATCGATGTGTCCTCACTGACTTCTCCAGAATTGGAAGGGAGAATTTCAAACGAATCTACCGATCTACTCCATGTATATACCTTGAAGCTTTGCATTATTAATTTCAACCAAAATTAACCTACTTTAAAATTAGTGCCAGACATTGAAGGACTTTAAGTCCTTTAAGTCCTGAAAAACATCAGAACATTCCCCCACCGAAGTGCAAAACAAAGTGCCCGCCTCATGAATAAATCCATATCTAAGCACATTTCATCTAAATGGAACTAACGGCACCATAAAACTTAATTAACATCATAAATTCAAATTGATCGCCCACAAAAAGGATAATTCGCGGAAAATCCTTTTGCGGCAAACACCCCACGATAGCTATATCACAAAAAAAAAAGAAAAAAAAAACCAAAAATCAATCAAATTCCTCAGACAAAGAGTTCCCGGTCAAGGATAAATATTGCCCGAACGAACTTTCATTCGTGGCCCCAACCTAGAACAACAGTGATACTATAAAAACCCCAACCAACTGCAGCAGCACAGTACAGCTTTCCATAAATTTCTATTCGCAGCCTAATACCCCCAATCAACGGAGAAGTTTTTTTTTTTTTCAAAACATCTGCTTTTATTTTTTGTAGTCCACCGGGA
Source organism: Xylota segnis (assembly GCA_963583995.1). Taxonomy (NCBI): domain Eukaryota; kingdom Metazoa; phylum Arthropoda; class Insecta; order Diptera; family Syrphidae; genus Xylota; species Xylota segnis. The sequence continues at coordinate 8,150,142 of OY757237.1, forward strand.
TGTATTCCTAAGTCCTGTGCTTATAACAACCCCCACCGTGCGGTAGCACTTGATGGAATGAAATTAACATAATTTCTAGCAAATGCTTTGACCACTATGACAACCTGGCCCGAACCGTTGGGACCTGAATCCGAATAATGCGGCACACGAAGCGTCAGTGATGTGGCTGTCGTCGCCACTGAACTGGAAAAGCATTCCCACCGCATTGTGTACACTTCATTAAGCAGCAGTTCATTAGAGTGTGGGTGGGAAAGATGGTTACCGGATGTCTGCTGGGAACCGCATTCACACACATACACATGCGCCCTCTTGCCTTCTGGGTTTTTGTTTTCTTTTTTGGAAGGAAGGTGCAGGAGAAAGCCAAACTTGCCTTTGTTGCATTTTCTATGAAATTCGTTGGTGTTTTCATCGTTTTTCTTTCACGAGTCGATTCTGTCGATTTTTCCCTGATGCTGTTCGTGTGGTCGAAGGTTTTTGTTTAAAGTTTTCCAATTAAAATTTTCGCGTACATACCAGGTTTTGTTTTTTGTGTTTTATGTTCACATTTTATTATCGTGTTGCTATTATGCAACAATGGCACAGAATGGCCAAAAAAATGTAGCTATTCTAGCAGGTTTTAAAAAGTATGATAGGTTCAGAACAGGGTTAGCACACGCATCAGGATGAAGTATATATAGCTTATCTGTATTTATTTGGCTAAGTAGTGGTCCTTCTATACATCCAAATAGCCTCAATGGAACAAAGTGCAGCTTTTGGCCACTCTAATGTCTTCTTCCAAAGTTGACATACCGAACAGAGTCCATGCTCCAAGCCGATCAGATTGGTTAAGGTCTTACACAGAGCCACCTGGCTTAGAAAGTAACCAACTCAACCCAATGAAACATTGGCTAGCAAGAGATGTTCTTATTGGGTTTCTGAAGTAATATTGTTAGAAACGATAGGAGAGTCGATTATTTCCCAAACAGTCTTAAGCCAGTCTAGGTCGAGGGTGATGTAGAAACTCAGAACTATTTAGCTGTTAGGGTTTTGTATACGTTGGGTTCTGGTTGCATTCCTTTGCAGTTTTTGGACAGGAAGGACTCGTCTGTTATTGGTTTTATAGTATTCTGTTCGAAGTTTTCCAACGAGATGATAGAAGAGGGTGCACTTCATCTCTAGTGGCTGGTTTCTGACTAGATGTGCTTCACTAGATTTTCAAAATTTCGAGGCTAGAGCAAACTTGTCAACAAAAAAATAAAATAAAAAATAAGATCCAAATGATCTCAAGTTAGTCACAAATGGCTTCTGTTTAAGATACGCTCATCTCGAATTTACCTTCTAGTGACACAATATACACCAGACATCCTGATTCTGTGCATCTGAAGCCCGTACGAGCTTAGCTGACGGCTCGCCACGTGTAGTGGAAGGGAAAATTTTTCAACACAAAAATGAAAAAAAAGGTTACGTATACGCCACCAACACAATTTTTCAACTCAAAAATGTATGAAAACTGGGCACGGGATCCTATAAACATGTACGCCAAGATTCATATGGAAAAAATGAGGCGTAGTGGTTATTTATGAACCTGACTTTTCAATCATTCTCCTAGCTACGGCGGTGTTATTTTCAGCTGACGAGAGGAGAGCAGTCTCACTCGGATCTCAACAGATCTATTGTGTGGGTGCCTCCTGAACCAGAACATTTTCCTGATGAATTTTTAGCTTGGCCTTTGGTGTTAGCTAGTTCGCTGAGGTCGAAAGGTGCTATGCCGAGGGTGTAGTAATGTTGAGGTTTGAGGATTCGGAAAGATCGTGCGTCATGTCAACCTCTACCTCTGTGTTGCCGCAGACTGTACTGCTGATTCCCATTCTTCTGATCCATTGGGATTTGGCCTCTAAGCCTACCAATGAAGGGGGTCAGTTGCTGTCCATGTAGTTGCCTAGTCCTTTTTTGTTGTATCGGGCCCCAAAGTATTCTCAAGGTAGCGTTGGTCATGTAGTGGAAGATCGAGGTCATTTCGGATGTGAGGAACATTTGGATCGATTCGTGGGGCATAGAAGGGTACCATTTGAAATGTTTCCTCTCGAAATGAGTATGTATTCAGTTGAAGGATGGTGAGTAGTGGTGTAAGAAGCTACAGCCAGTGACGGTATACACTTCTTAAGTTCAAACAGCTAACAGCCACTGGAACAAGCTAACAAGTTGCAGCTCGGTGAGTACTAATCCCAATTGTGGCCTAATCCACTTGCATTAGTAACTTCATTCCAGCGTAACCTCCAAATGCGATTTGTTTTTGCGAAAATTGTTAAATTCCAGCATTTCCATACTAAGTACTTTGGTCCACATAAGTCAAACTGCACAGTTCCATGAAAAAGCGCCCCCCATTCCCAGCGACTCACATTAACAAGGGTGATTTCTCATGCACATGCTTCACAGCAACCAACATCCCAACCACTTATAATTCCTAAATCACATGCTCACTGATTCGGCTCATAAAGTTTAAGGCCGTCAAACGACCACAAGAGCAACAAACCTAAACATACTCACTCGTACACCCTCCGAAGCGTACTGACCTTTTGATAATTTACGATTACGTTTCGTAAACACACCAACTTGCTACAATGAACGCGTCAAAAAGGATTTTAAAGCAAAAATCCAACAGAGCGACTCCCGTCAGGAACACAACATCACGCACAATGACGCAGCGAACCGTTCCCTAGGAATTTGTTCACATTCCCTGTGAAAATTCGCGAAGTTCATCGAAGGTCAAATGAGCGTACGTGTCAATTTTTGACGGAAACTTCCCTTAATTGAGAAATTCCTTCAATCGGCGAAAAAGGTCCAACTTTCCTCCCCAAAAAATCAATTTATTCTATGAACCCGTGCCATCCCCTAATGGCACAACAGAAGCGTACAAGGGGAAGGGGCCGGCCAAACTTACACAACTCAGATTGATGTCAATTGATTGACGGCAAATTAAATGGACACCGAAAAGCGACGCTTGCGAGTTAATTGCGAGAATGTTAATGGCATGGAAAAATTCGTGTAATTAAATTCGAAAAATTAACCGATTTTTGGAAAATCCCTCCCGCAGGAGAGAGAGACATCCTCATCGTCGCGACTCGACTCAGTGAGGCGGTGATGATGATGATGCTCATTTGTGGTAAGTGACAGTTTGTGTGTGTGTGTGTATGTGTGTGTCTGTCTAAAATTTCGACGAGGAAATTAAATATGATAAAAGTTTAATGACGTTGTCGGTGGCAGCCCCAACAATTGTGGTTGTAGTGGGTCTGTCGGTTGCAGTTTGGCGTTTGATGATGGCTCGTAAATGGACATGAACTTCCGGAAAATATATTCGTCCTTGTATGTTCGATGTAAGATCATGGCAGCCAGTGTACAGATTACAGACCTAGTCCAGTGCACAGTTGTTGCCAATGACTCCCTTTATGCCCAGGACCTCAATTACACAGTGAGAAATTGCATCAATAATTGTGAGTCGGCCAAACATCAAAGTCCGTTGTTAGTACAACCGAAATTACCTAGCTGGCATTACTCTCTTCGGTCGTTTATTCGTAAACCAGCAACCAGCACACATTCTAATTACGAAAACATTCGGAGCATGTTTTCGGTAACTCATCAATATGCATTTATTTGAGAGTGTGCTATAAGGACGCATCCAACATTCAAAGTATCTTCGGCTCTGTTGCAACAATAACTACAGGCGGTGGCGGCGTTGGTACACACACCAATAATGAGCTGTCCTGCAGGCATTAGTCATGAGCACATCCGTTCGCATCTGACACTAATGACCGGCCATGTCCTGTACATACATACGCATCCAGCAAAACAACGAGGAAGGATGGCTTGTGACAAATAATGTATCTGTTGCAATGCAATTATCAATTCAATTGCCGACCACAGATGATGTTTCTGGTGCGTGTTCAGATGATGATGACGGCCGAGGACTTGATGCAGATGGTGAGATGCCAAATATTCTGCGTATCTCCAGTACCTAGCCAATTGATTATTTAATTTCGTTCAATTTATTTAATTACCTGGTCGGGTGCAATGGACACGCATTCGCTCCGATTGGATAAAAAGGATACTCTGCCAGGTTCGAGTAAATGGATAAATATTGGGAGTGTATAAGTGAATGTGTTTTAGAAACCGTCCGGCACCGCGAATCTGAATATCCGAGTTGGTTCTAATTAAATTGCCATTATACCAGCGCACGATACCACGAACAGGACTTGGTATTGGGAGTTTCTCTTTTTGTCGTTGTCGTTGACAAATAACATTGCGAATGATTGGAGATTAGTAGACAGGATAATTGACGTGAAGAGGGTGAAGCGCTTTATTTCGTTAATGATGAAGTATTTCGCTGATGAGGATGGGCATGTGGGCAGCTGTTGCACAAATTATTAACAATCTATCAAAGCAGGTAGTGAGATCCTGTTTCAGATAGGGATATGTATTTTTTTGGCTCAATCAAATACTGTAATGAGTTTGTATTAAAGCTGCGATCTTATGTGTGGATTCAATGAGAGTTGTGTTGCTTTAATCTTGCTGCTTCATTATAACAATATTAACAAATTACTAGAATACTGTAAGTATTAGTCCATGTATCAAAAACTAACAGATTATAACAACACTATAAGAACTATTATTCAAGTAATTAGCATCAGGCTATGCTAACACCCGATTGTTTTCACGCAGTTATTAGGATCAAGTTTCTTTCTGTACAAAGAAACTTCTACTAAAATTAGACCCTGTATGCATCTTTACTGAAGATTTTCCGAAGCGGAGAAGACCTATAAAGTCTAAGGTCCCTTTGCCACCTTCATGTTTTTTTCTTGTGCAAAAGAAAACGTTATATTGTGAACATGATTGAAGGGGACATAATCTTTAAGAAGGAATTCAAGATTCATATTTTGCTGGAAAAGGATTTTCATGACATTCGGACCTTTTACTCAGTTTTTCGACACTGAGCCACGGGAACCCAGCTTTAATGACATATTCCAAGGGACAAGATGTGTACAGGGTGAGCCAAATACAAGTTTCTTTTTAAAAATGCAATAAAATGAACAAATTTAAATTTTTTCTATGTATTATGGCCTTATTAGTAAGAGCAAATATTCCCATTAATTATAGAACACAACGTCGTTCAAGTGGCTGCCTCGGCTAGCCTTGCAGTAGCGCATTCTGTTGCTCGAATTTTCTAAGACCTTGTTGATGGTTTCGGGCTGTAGCTCACGGATTGCTTGGATGATATTGGCCCCAAGTGATTAAATCATTTCCGGATTTTTGGCATAACATATGTAGGTCCTTCACGGTTCCCCACAAAAAAGCAGCCCCGAGGTGGTTGATTGACATCGCTAAGATAACATGATTTGGTGCGCAAAAGATCGATTGTAGCATGAGCTGTGTTGCATGGCGCGCCATCCTGCATGAACCAGAGGTCGTCCAAATTCATGCCTTCTATTTCAGTAAACAAAAAAGTCGGTTAACATGGCTCTGTAACGCCCACTCCTATCTCTGAAGACGAAATGTATGCTCTACAAAACTTTGATCCTGCCAGTTCTGCTATATGGAGCCGAGTGCTGGATGATAAGCAGGAAAGCAGAGCACATGTTGGGCTCTTCGTCGAATTTTCGGTCCCATATGCGAGGAAGGCGAATGGAGGAGAAGATATAACCGCGAACTCTATGAGCTGTACCAAGATGTGGATGTAGTCCAAAAAGCCAAAATACGTCGACTACACTGGCTCGGCCACATCGAGCGAATGGACAATGATGCTCCAGCAAAGAGGATCTTCGACTCACAGCCCCCAGGTGCGAGACGACAAGGAAGACCGAACCTTCGTTTTAAAGACCAAGCTATTGCGGATGCCAGAGCGCTTGGTCTGGACAACTGGAAGCAGCGTGCCTGGGATCGAAGAGAATGGAAGGCTACCGTGTCTCAGGCAGGGACCCTTCACGGGTCGGGAGCCCGTTAAGTAAGTAAGTAAGTAAGTAACGCCCACCGTTGACCAAAACGTTGTTCGCAGCTTCATTTTCGCAGAAAAATGGTCTAATGATGCCACCACTCGACAATCCGCACCAAACTGTTACTATCTGTGCGTGCATTGGCTTCTGGACAATAACGTGTGGGTTTTCCGAGCCCCGATTAGTTTTTTGACGTAGTTGCCGAGATGAAAATGCGCCTCGTCAGAAAAGATGATTTTTCGCCCAAAATCGTTGTCCAATTCAAGCTGCTCTAGGGCCCAAAGCGACAACGAAGCGGAGGGTTGAGCGCTTTTAACTGCAAAGTCAGTTGGACCTTGTAAGCGAATAATCCGAGACCTTTGTGCAGAATTCTCCTCAGGCTAGTGCGTGAAATGTTAAGCTGTTGAGATTGATAGCGAGTTGATGTTTATGAATTGAGTCCGACACTCTCGGCTACAGCAGCCACATTCTCGTCTGTGCGCACCGTACGACGACGGGGACCATAAGTGTTGTCCACTAGGATACCAGTCTCACGAACTTTTTGCACAAACTTTCGTACAGCAGGCCCAGTGGGTCCTTCATTTCGGCCAAAACGTCTTTTCAAATAACGCACTGTTTGGGCTACACAGAAGTGATACGCGGAGGTATGATACTGACTTTCTGTCAAGATTTCGAGCGGGAAACAGCTGTCAGTGTTCACTAGAAGGCCCACTCTTATAAGATCATACGCGCTTACTCCAATTTTTGGTCGTAATATTCGTTCCACCAGACAGACTATACTATATTGAATAAATTCGAGTCAACATATTCTTTACTGAATGTTCCTGTGACAGTGAGACAATGCACCAATGGAAGAACCGAATTGGATGGACTTGATATTGGTGTTATGTGTGCTTAACACAATGTTGTCACTTTCCAAACAGCTGGTCAAACAATTGCTAAAGAGTGCCTGACCATGGTCCTTAACTTTATTCTTTCTCCTCTAGTACTTTTTAAATCCCACTTTTTGAGACTACGACTAGGAATAATTCAAGATATTTTAGACTTCAACCTCTACATTGCTCACCTCGTTGTTAACATTCGTACATACGCATTCTTTAAATAAAAAATAAATAACCATCTGTTGTACTGCAACTCTGCATACCTACACATATTTTAGTTCCCCAAGGATGTAGTTTGCCTTGACATCCAACAAGACCAAGTAACACGAAAAACCGAAAAGGCAAGATACCAACCAGTCCCTAATTCCAATCCCTTCAAGTATTAATTTAATTGTTATACAAGAACTAAACAAAAGGATAACATTACTATTATTATGGGGAATTCCATTTTGCTCCTTATTTCCGTATTTCCTTTCCCACAAAACAGCTTCTTTACTCGAAATTAAATTTACGAAGGCAAAACCCAAAACTGCATTCCATAATGCATTTCTAACCAAATAACAAGATATGTTCTAACATTTTGGTGATTCAAACCAGGGATATTATGCAACTAAGCACAAGGATTACAGACACATGAAGGATAAACAAAATCTTGAAGATATCCTTCGGAATTCATTATTTCAAATTGTTCTGTTGTTTGCTTTTGTCGTTTTCTATTGGTTAAGTGATTCAAATCATTTGATCATGTTTGTCGATAGACAAATTTTGTTTGCATATTTTATTTAGTATCAGGCTTGGAACTCTATTAAGGATTTATGGAAGAAGAGTATCAGTTTTTGCACTTAAAGTAGTAGATTGACTGTGCAAAGTGCAGGAATTAATAGTTGTTGGGTTTTCATACTCTTGGAGTTGGTGTATCGTAATAATACTGTGTGCGATGTGCCATGATTCCGTCCTTCTTCTGTGCGTTATGGTATTGCCTATCTCTTGGTTTGCGGGTGCTTCGAATTTATTGTACTCCAGTAGTACGTTGTCGACGTTTAAGACTTTCCGTTTACAGTGACGATAGAATAGATCTTCTGTTGTTGTACTTGTAAAGGAATACCAGGAACCTTCCGTGGGTTCTCCATGACTTCTTCTCGTCCACTCGTAGTATTTTGTCCATCGACCGTTTTCCGATGCATGTCAGCGCTATTGATGAACCTATGGTCAAGGAGTACTCCTAGGTGTTGTCAACTTATTTTCGTTTTCAGTTTCAGTTTTTTGGTCCGCTAATATTGAGGGAAACCATATCTTCAGGACTTTGATGGTGTTGTTTCAGGTTTGTGTCACCTCCTCTAGGACTTTAGCTGATACCACCATCGCGATGTTATCGTCGTATTCGACTATATCCACTCTTTTAGGCTCCGAATAAGTAGCACCTTATCATGCATAGTGTTCCACTCGGGAGGATCCCTGTGGACCCTTCTGTAATTTCATATCCCTGTGCCCCTTCTTCCATCCCTTCCTTCCGTAAAGGAAGGAATTATTTTGTCTTCAAAATAATTTCTGATTATTCGTAGCAGGTAGTATGGTACTAATATTCCTCAACGCTCTCATAGGGAGGTTCCAGCTGTATCTACACACAGTGCAGTGCTGTTTTCTCCTCCTTTCCATCGGGTTCCAGATATGTCTTACCGTGTAATTTTTATCCTGAAACCTTTTTATCAATCTAAAAGCTCATATTATCCTGACTAAGCGTGGATTATTCTTTGCAGAGCTTTTCCTACAGTGTCTGATGAGATCTTGTCCCCTTTCAGGATGACTTGCAGTCTCTGTCATTTCTATTGCGAACTAAACTTTCATTTCAAGCATCTTGTGTAGAGATTTCCAAACACCTCTGGTTGCATATTAATAACTTCCTTAAGGACGAAATTTTGTTCATGCTTCGGCAGAACATAAACTAAAGCTGGAACGATACAAAGAATATTTTTTTTTATCCCGACAGAGCATTTTGTCCTATCGCCCATCTCTACGGAGTTCCGTAATATGGCGAACGCCAGGTGGAGCTCGTTCCGGTCCCGCCGAGTTTCCAGATTTCCTTGGGGTCAATACTCTCTCTCAATAATACACAGCTGACCCTTCTCATTGGCGTCCTTACAGGCCAGAATCAAATGGCGGCCCACCTCAGTTCAATGGGTTTCAATGGCTCAGACCTATGCAGAGGTCCCGTGTGACACTGAAGTGGAGGATGACACGACACACTTCCCCTTCGAGTGCCCAAGTCTCAGCAGAATCAGACATCAAGCCTTTGGGAACAGATTTTTCAACCTACTCTCCGAACTGGTTAACATACCCCCTAAAACCACCTCAAAACGCATAAGGAAATCGGATTGGTTCAGGAGGGCCTCACCCAGCTAATGAGTAAACTTTTCTGTTTTTTCTGGTATACTTCCCAGATATCCCACACAGGTAACCACAATGGTTCCGTTTGAGATCCGAGTGAGACTGCTTTCACCTGATGGATGTTGCAGTCACTCCTTCAACCTAACCTAACCTAAGGACGAAGTCACACCCTTAACCTAACCTAACCTAAAGACGAAATTTGGGATCCCATACATTCCTGAAGTCTTACTGCTTTTCATTGATCCTGCTGCTACCAGGATTTTTATATTCCTGACGGGTTCTGTTTGTTTCATATTATTTGCTACTATGGAGGGAAAAGGAAAGATTTCAGAGGCACGTGATCTTACCTGCTTGTACTGTGGACACCGTTGAAGTTTCGCTGCGACCTTAGTGAACTCTGAAAGCCTTTGGTAGAATTGGTTCTCTATGAGGGTACTCGTGGCCAGTAGATAATGGACAACATACACAACTTTTGGATTCATAGCGAGGAAAAAGTGCTGAAATGACAGATTGTTTAAAAAAGGATTGCATTTACAAGGAACACCAGTAGCTACTTCCCTCGTAAAATTGAAAAAAAGAAGACAAATCTACTCTTTGTCAGCATACAGGGTTTTTTGGGAGTGCTCCCTTGGATATTTTAAATACCCACTCACCATTTAATGACCAGAAATGTAATCTGACTTGTTTGGACTTGGTGTGGCTCCTCGGCGAGACACAACAATGTTCAACCAAAAAGTGAATAACTAATCGCCTAACCTAAACCGACAGTCAACATTGCTAAGCCATGTTTATATTCAAATGCCCACACAATTGAATCACTTGAATGCGATTTTATATAAATTTCACAGGTCCCGTTTAGAAAATATACATTTATGCCCGGTCGTTTCGCACAATCCATAACACAATATTTATACTCGCCCTGAATTCGGATATATAAACAATAAAATCAAAATATTAATCAAGCGTGAATGTGGTCCCCACGCAATCATAAAGCGTTCTCCATCACCGACAGTCGATCCTCTCGACCCGCCTCCCCATCTGGAATACCGAAACACAATCAGTTGATTTCATCATCAATTGTTAATATAGTATTAGGAACTGAATTTCGGTGACTATATACTATCTAATGGTTCGAATCTATTTTTTACGCACGAATCGCAAACTATAGTAATTTCTATGTTTGATTCTCGATAATGTCCTGGTGAAAAACCGGAATCCTGCCATTGCAACCATTAATTTATTTTACGCTCCCCGACACTGGTGGCCACATTGATTGGCGAAAATATGTAAATTTTCAAAATTCTCAATAAATTGCGGGCGCATGGTGGCACGTACAAACACATAGACAGTCGTTATTGTATTTATGCGATGCTTTGTTTGAATAACGCCCGCAATCGGCGATGAACGATTACATGATGATGGCTCAGAGTTTTGTGGTTGTTTTTCGAAAACGTTATTAATGATGATATTTGTCAGAAATGGATATGTTGTGCAGTCAAATGGGGTCAGTGTTATTGGACAGGATAGTGGTCACTAGTTGAAAAATGGATAAAAAGTGAGAAAAAAAAAATAGTACGTATACGCCACCATGTTCGCACATTTTTTGTACAAAGACTCCTGATAGGCAGGAGACCCTAGTTTTGTGGAAATAAAGTTGTGGAACCAAGGGAAGGAAGCCATTTGCAGGCTGCTGTATACAGATCGAAGAGCCTAATTTACTGTCAGTAGCAGAAAGTGTAGAAAAGTAAAAGAAGCAAGGAATACTTTTTTGTCCGATAGTACACCATGGTTGTATGTCCTTTTAAGTTGACAGCCTGGATCACGTCTTTACTCTTTAGGTCACTGGATACTCTAAATAAAGGTATTCTCAGGTTAAGTTATGTTATAGGCACCAGGAAACTTTCACGGTCACACCCTCATTTCTTTCCAGAAACGAAAAATACGAATATTTAGGACTCAAGAGCTAGCCTCGCACAGCTATTCTTGTTATGCATGTTATATTCGTCAGATGAATGGAAGGGACCAACTTCTGTCTAATGCCATGTCCGAAGGTTAATTTGTTATTCACAACTTCTCTCATGACAGATGTACTCTCAGATGTTTCTCAGATGCTCGCAAGAGATGGAACGCAGAAACAACTCTTAGGCATTGTCTGGGAATCGAGCCTCGAACCTCTCACTCCAATGTCAATGCACTTACCACTTAAGTTTCGGTAGTCAAGGAAGCAACTTACTTTATATTCCTAATTTTTTGGGGTCTAACTCAGACCGCAAGACCTTGACCATCTTATAACTCAAATCGACCGTATTGATGATATTACTGACAATAATACTCTTAGCTACTTATGTCCAATTATGGTCCTATGCCTTGAATTACATATATGTATATACATATGTATATCGTTTAGTGGGACTTATCCTCCTTTTTGGCCAGTTAAACTGCACTCTGTTTATCCTCTATACCACCGTGTCTAGATCCGTCCCAATTTTGTGAGCATAAAGCCCAGAGCATTGTGTGACAACTTCTGACTAGCTTAGATTTAAAGAAGTGAAACTCTAACGCCTGCAGCCTGACTGTCAATGTAGATGAAAATACTATTGGCGGATACTGATTCTATTCCAAGCAAGTAGTTTGACAGCTTTGAGCCCAGAATCTCTGTCTGAAACACAATAAATAAGTATATCTGGAAGTTTTAAGACTTCATGCAGGTCTATATCTCTTGATTATACGCCTGACTTTCTTTGGAACCACCACAATGGATCCGAGTGAGACTGCCCCCACCTGATGGTTGTTGCAGTCACCCGCTCAACCTAACCCGCTTTGGAACCATCCGTAATAGGTTAACTGATCCTGATTGCAATAATCACCTATTTAAATCATACCTTACAGACTTTTCCGTTGATGTTTCTACAGAAAAGGTAGCTTTGATTGGTTGGACTGTTTTGCCTTTGTTTTACATAATCATCTCTTCGAAATCTAATACAAAGCCGCAGTGTTCTGTACTCTTAAATTGTACCTCAACTTAATCAGGGTATCAGTTTGCTATAGAATTGATTCACTTTATTTCGACGTCATCGACATTTCCGACGTTGCAATCATTTTGAGGGTTTTTAACTTTCCAGGTTTTCACTGAGTCCAGTCCGATGATTCATACATTGCCACGACTAACACCTCTTTTGGCAAGGAAGTCTTGCAAGGGAAGACAGCTTGAGCTCATCTTTCATCGGATGTCGACTCTTTCTTAAGTCTCATTTTTAAACTATCTTTCATAACTAATCTTGCAAACTACCTAAGAACACTCTAAACCAGAGTGGAATTTTTTAAGGTAGAATAGAAGTTAGAATAAAGGTATTTGATAACATTTTGGATAAAAATATTCTTCTAAAACTTAAAGCTTTGGACCTTCAAACATTCTTTAGAAACCATAGGTAACTTCACGCTGACCCGTTTCGAGCAGTCGCCAACTTCACAGTTTAGTATTTCGTTGTCTTTCCTTTTTCTGGAAATAACTGGCTGGGATGATTGGTAAAACAATTCACCTTACACCTTGTGGCGGCGAATTTGATAATTTTGTAAATTTTGAAGCTGCAAATGAACTCGGTCGAAGCCCCAATTGAAGGACCTTCATATTACACGTGCTTGTATAATAATAAACCCACATATGTTCCTAGAAGATTTTGCATAGCACAACAAAAAATTCTTAGCCTTCTTTAGGCGACAAAGAAAGCAAGGTATGATTGGTTGGTTGTTTGGTTTAAACTGGCCCTGGGTGAAGATGCAATTAGACCTAAAAAGGTCCATTGTACCTCCTATGTGAAAGATATTTGGATCACACTCTTACTCTGGGAACCATTTGCTGCTTTGTATGAAAGCAGCAGCACCTAACGTAGCTTTTCTGATATTGACAAGTGCAGGTCATGTCCATAGGAGGTGACTCATGTTCTCTGCTTCCTCTTCATCCATGCAGCTTCTCAAGAAGTCGTTGTATCCCCCACAGCAACCGGTCTTTGAAAGGGTTTTAATAGTCTGATGAACATGTTTTCATTAGCGTCGGCCAGAGGAACCACGCGATCTTGCATTGGTGGAATTGATACCATCAATGATTGGTCTCCCTTACCCTTTCGGCGTTGATAAGGTATTCAGCAGAAGACATTGGCGTCTCGACGTTGGCGACGTATAATAATATTGGCAATTATTGTGTTAGAATTGATTAAAATTCTTTACTTATCGGACACCCTGTTAAAAATCTGTTAAAAATCTATCCTCAATCCGGGGAATGCTGCTGTCAGTTTGTCAGTCCTCCATTAGACGTTTGGTATTGCCTAATCTCTTAAGCCTGAGATCTGAGCCTCGGAAATTCTTTCGCTTAGTGCTTTGTCATCCATTCACTCGTTAAGGCCAGGCCAAATTGCCTTCTTAATTGATAAGTTCCGACTTTAAGTCATCGGAAGTCATCGACTTCGTAAAAGCTATGCCAACTCTTTCCAAAATGGAAGGAGAAATATAGGTACTTCACCATCTATCTGTGAGATATTTTCTTGCGAAGTAACTCTCATTCGGTAGGCGTTTAAAGTGTTTCAATGCATTAATGGTGACAGGTTTTCTCTCCACTCCACCAGCGTTGCCGGTCGGAGCCTAAAGGAGCACACATTCAATTCAATTTTAATATATTCTTCATCTAATGTTTCTAACACTCGATCAGGTTCTCTTACAGAATATAACGAAGTCTCATTGTATTCATTACAGCATTGCTGTGAACAAGGATTTTGATTGATAACCCGTGTGAAGCTTTCCAGATTACCTTGCGCGAGAAGTCGATAAACTGTAAGATTGCTGAGTTCACAGTGAAATCGACCTTAATCCGCCTCCTTCCCCAGTGCTCTACCTTCCAACATAAATCCGAAATCTAAATAACATCATCGCTATGCTACATCCTCTGAAAAAAAAAACATTCAACACAATACCATTCACTCCCCGCGAATTTCTCATCGTCAACATATAAAACTGTAAATAGAGGATACGTACACGACCTCGAAATCTTAATCCCTACGCATTAAGTTAAACCAGACATCCTGAGTTAGCAACGAAATCGTAAATTAAATACAACGTGCCACCACAATTTGCGAAACTTATCCTTGCCGCAAGTAATTTCGCGAGTACGTGTCACCGGGACCTTCAGCATACCAACTACACCTCTCCACCAGTCGTTGTACGAGCACATCCTTTGTCTACATCATTTTCGCAACGGAAAATCATTAGAGAACATTTTTCTTTGCCATTGTTAACATATAGCACACACCTACACACACAGAACGACAAGTCCCCTACGCATGGCTTCCGTTCCACGTCCCCCTTCGTTTATCCGTCCCACGACGGCACACATTACGCTCCTTATCGCACACAGTCACAGACAGTCAAACACACACATTCGAGTCGGTACTGTAAATAATTTTAAATTGCTCGTAATTCTCAATAACAAGGATTACACGCTTCACATGTAAATTTCCTGCATGTCTCTCACTGTATCGTATTATGTTGTGTTTTCCCATTATCCTTAGTGGTGGGATTTTTTTTTTGTTTTCTTCCTTTCTTTTTATTTCTTATTTTTTTGTTTCCTCCGTGTGTTTAGTTGATCCTGGCACTCTGCACTTCATTGTTCTGTTGCATTTGGCATAGAGAGGGAGACACAGCGAGAGAGAGAGAGAGGGATAAAAGGGAGAGCTTGACGAGTCCTGCTCTTGAGGAACAAAAGAAGATTTAAGGAGCGGCCTAATGCAAAAAACGCGTGCACAGAAAGCAGTTAAGAACAAAGCGGCATGTTGGTACACATTATACGTACAAGGCCTCGCCGACGATGATGACGACGACGACGACGATGGCAATGACTAAGAGAGAGCTATGGCCACCACCATAGCGCGCCGACAAGGGAGCCACTCATTTTAGGGAATGAAGTACTCTTGCACTACAGCGCTAATGGAACATCTATGTGCGTCGCCACAAATGTAGCACACGTTGTGTGGTTTGCCTCCAGGGATACCGCTTTAGCTATGCTATGTGCAAATGAGAAGAAAACGACAAAAGAAAGACAAGCGGTGAGGTGGCTGGATGGAAGCGCTGAAGCCTGCAAAGGATATGACGTGCTAGATGAGTATGCAAATGGAGTGCGTGTCGACAAAGGTTCCTTGGTTGGTTGGTTGGTTGGTTGGTTGGGTATGGTACTAGAGGTGTGATTTCGCTTTGTGTGGGTTATACGCAGGTAATTTGCCTTTTTGTGTTACTCCTTCGGGGAATGAAATTATTGTCACATTAACAGATGCTAATGAAGGGATGGCATAAATGGCTTGGCGTTGTGGGTAGATAATAGTTGTTTTTCGATGTATTTTCCCTGGTATCACTCGATCATTTGATTTCCCGTGCTAAGGATGACTGAGGATATTGTTTGGAGGACTAAGTGCATTTGGTGATACTCCTTAGTTGGAATTAAGAGGTTTGCCTTTACATGGTTTCAAACGGATTCTGGGAAAGTCCGACTAGAGAAGAAGCATCTATCATTCCATTGCAAGTAACTAGATTCGATTGTCCGATATTTATACCATTTCCATGTTCTTTTCTTTCATGAATAGAATCATGTTTTCAATTTCACGGGAATTTAACGAATTGCAAGACCTAAGGAGCTCTTAACATGGAAAGACTTGAGCTGGACAGTTCCAGGAATACTTAGCTTGGATTCAGCACTTGTTATTTAAAATAATATTTCCTTCGTACCTCTCGAATTATCTCCTTTTGTACCGAAGCAAGAAAACATGAATGACTTAGACGAAAGGATTCCTAGAATCTGTGTAGGATACCCTTCATCGTAAAAGGGTATATACATAATATCATATGTACACAATCCATGCGTATTTAAGAAATATAAGAAAATAATATTCAATTGGAAAAAAAATGTCTAGACGAACTTAAGTATCAATAAAATATGCAGAGCTGGGTCGTAGATACTTGCGCCTTTAAGCTATACATGAACAGCAAATCTTTTAAGATTGAAATGAAAGTCTTACCTAATAAAGTAGGCGTGGTAAGAATGATTATAAAAATTGTGGTATATGTGAGTTTTCACTGAAAATTTGGTTTCCAATTGTCTTAAGAGTGGTTGGCGCCCTCTACGACAGCTATACTACGAAAATCATTGTCGTACAAGGAATGTGTTACATGCACTTGGAGCAACTTATGGTCCACATAATCACCCCACCGAACGCACGATTTGCTATATCGTCGAAAGGTTTGAAAACCAATTTTCATTTCTAGAGAATTCGAGACCAAATAGACCACATCTAGCATGTAGTGAAGAAAATGTTTGAGTGCGATCGCGATAAATCGATTCTGCATCGTTCTCAACAACTTGACATGTCGTATGCAACAACTTGATGAACTTTATGTAAAGATCTTGGTTTAAACGGATGAAGTTAAAGTCGTGCAGGCTGACCTACCAAATTGTCACCATTTCAGTTTTGGACTCTTGAAAAGTTTGAAGAAAAACCGCTGTCATCGATATAAATTTTGTTTAGGGTTGGGGCATACTTCTGGCTTAATTACCATATTTGGGAGGAAAAGCAATAGGAAGAGATTGAAGAGCTGCCATTACATCCCGACAAAACGATGATTTGGTGTGGTTTATGTGTTAGTGGAATCATCGGTCCATGTTTCTTTAAAAACGAGGCCGGTCAGACCATACTGGTGCGGCTATTCGCTGACTCAAATTGAAGATCGTGATTTCCAGAAGGTTTGGTACCAACAAGACATGGTCGGTGAAACCATGATATCACACCTCTAGACTTTTTCCTGTGGGTAATACTCGTGTTATTCTCCAAATAACACATGCAATTCTCAGACGGCTGATGGAAAATTGGAGCTTTAGAACAGACCATGTTAACCGCAGTTACGACCAACATTTGGAAGAAATAATCTTTAAGTAAAGTATGTACATACATTGTTAATATCGTTTTTCAAAAATCAATTTTTACTTCATTTCTGATACCAAAAAAAAAAAAATTACGTATACGCCAAATGGACTCATACAATTTTTTGATTTTCTAAGAATTTGCTTTTAATTGAAAACAAAAACACAAGGAAATTACAAAAGTGTACACAATTTGTATTTAAGTTAATAAATGAATGCTTGACATTTAACTTTTGCAGATTATTTCATTGTTTGCCACGACTGCGTTTCAATTGGTCCGGAATCGAATACGGAGAGTTCCTTTTTGAGTCACTTTTTCGGGCATATTTGCTGGTATCTTGCTAATAAAACATGTAATTTTGTCTTCTGCAATTGACGCTGTCTCATCAGCATAGATGAGTGATTTGACGTATTTGACGCTCCATAAAAATCATCAGGTGAATTCTCACAATATTCAGAAGTCGTTCCATGATGACTCAGGATGTAATCTTCCTCTTTAACATCTGATAATCCAAATAAGTTGATGCTATACTTTCTTGTACACCGGGTATTCTGCAAGATTGAATCCTATTGCCGCTCATATGGTTGCTTATAGTCAAGGAATTTCAAAAACTTCTGGAAACAAATGGCAACAATATAGTGAACTATGGCGACGATGTTACCCTCTTGGTGTCCGACAAATTCCTGCCAGTATTGACATACTAACCTATGAGCTTCTATTGGTAAGTAAATAACTGGGTTAAGAGTAAGGGTCAGACCGAATTAGTTCTATACACTGGTCTAAATGACCTTGATCTGGTACTAGAGTAGTACTAGACTTCTAACTTAACTAGTTTATTGATAATAGAATAAAACAGAAAAGCTGCACTATCTGGAGCGGATTGTACAATACCCTATTAAAGTGGACGTAGCACTCTGTACTGTTTTATTGATTTAGAAACGTTATACAAAATGTTAAAAAATGACTAAAAAAATTAAGGCCTACAAGGCATACATGCATATAGAAATGTCCTCAGGAAAGCATCAACTGGTTTAATGGCTCACTGGTCGTAAGACCCATTCTATTATATGGTTCTATGGTCTGACGAAAAACTCTTGAGAGGAAAGGTTCTTAGGGCAAGTTGCTCGGGAGTCAATATCGAACAATATTGTAGCATACATATGTACAATGTATATCCCGAAGCTCTGGATGAAAACGGACAACATCATACTTCTAAAAGCTTTACTGTAAGTTACCACGTTGTCCTTGCAATGGTAAATGTAAAGGAAAAAGAGGAAGGCAGCAATCAGGAGCATACGCAATTGGCCGGAACTTTGTTCTAATCTTAGCGATGACAGTATTTATTAGGGTCAATAGCTATTAGTAAATGACCTGTAAGAAAGGAGTGGAATAAACTGACGAAGTTTAATCCAAAGATTCATCAAACCTTATGTTTGAAACTAACCCGATGCTACTGACACCCAGACCTTTAAAAATAGTCCATCATTGTGTTCTAAAGAAACTGTCTTAATATTTTGAATAACAATTTATAATTTCGCCACCCTGAGCCAGTTTAGCTTTCTTCATCTTTGATAAGCGACGAATCCAAAATATATCTCTATCAGTACATATTTGTCCTCTGCCTCAACAAGGAACCCCAAAAGCCATAAGAATATTTCGTTCCATCTATTTGATTTCACAAGAATTATTCAATAAAATTATCCAATAGCCAATGGCCATATACTCGTATGTATGCACACAATGTAACAAAGCACCCCGAAACCACTTCGAACAATAACGACCACAAGTTGTAGCCAGTGGCCCCTCCAAACCACCTATTACTCTGTTATCCACACTTGACCCCGTTTTTCCCCCCATGAAGCGAGTAACTTTAGTTGAATTTTGAGAGATTCATTCTTGTTTTATTGTAGATATCCCTACACAAAGGAAAGAATCTTTTGAGTTCTTTGTGGGTCGTGGGTATTCAGACTGCCACCGCAAGACCATACTTTCCTTATCCATCAAAATTCCGCCACTTCTACCGCAACCATCGCTATCTGGACGCAGATACATGGTTAAGTAGGCTAGAGCCACATAGTATACTCTCAACCAGTACTTTTTTCGGCCAATCAAAGGCAATTGGTCAAAACGGTGTTTTGCCTTGAACTTTGTCATCGCTACTTCCTGCAATATCAGTTCGGGAAAAACTGAGGCCGCGGAATCAACCTCAATCGCGTCTTACCGTGCATCCCCATATCGATTGATTGCAATGGAAACATTTGAACAAATTTTGAAAATCCTGCAAAAAAAAAAAACAAACTTCCTTCGATTATGTTTGGGAGGATAGGATGAAAAGGAAAAAAGAATTCCCTGCTGAATCTGCAAGGTGAAAGCTCTGCTGATTCCAGCAATAATGTTGCTGCAATAAATTCCCTTACCAGCATGTATCGGCAACATTTATTTATTTTTCGATTCACAAGGACCTTTATATTTAGCACGACAGTGTGGCGTTGAACTTGTCTAGGACAAGTTCAATGAAATACAATTACTGTCGGTATGCGTGGGAATCGGTTAACTGACCCATAGACTTGAATTTTATTATCCTTTTTTATTTTAAGAGACTTCCCATGCATATTTGGTTTTTATTCGAAAGAATGAAATTCCTAA
This sequence comes from Xylota segnis, assembly GCA_963583995.1. Lineage (NCBI taxonomy): Eukaryota > Metazoa > Arthropoda > Insecta > Diptera > Syrphidae > Xylota > Xylota segnis. The sequence continues at coordinate 8,169,972 of OY757237.1, forward strand.
GGACGCTCATAAATGCAGTCCTACTTCGAAGGGATTTATTGCAAAATTTCTTGTGCAATTTTAGAATCCTTTTGAAAAACGTAGCACCAGTACACTTGCGACACATTTAGTCATCAAAACGAAACAAGGACATGCGGTGGTTGTTTATCCCTGGGTGGGTTTACGTCTTTTGTAAAAATTAATGGAGAGGGTTGAGAGGGAGGCCACATGTTATAAAACATCCTTTGTCGGGTGAAGCCACGGATGGTCGTTGTATTGTATTTGACTCATAAGACAATGTATGGCGGATGGCTGATGGGTGTGGGTGAAAAGCATCTTAATTTTCAAAAGTAGCATACTTAAGTGAATTGTGCGCATAAAATGGGTATGCAGACAAGACTGCTAAAAATATACTCCGTCACTCGTATGACTTTACAGTACGGGTATGGTGGTAGTTAAATGAAAGGGCTTGACACTTGGATTTTCGACGTAGCTTTGTAAAGCGTTAATAGAGCTTGGAGACAAATTTAATTCAACGAGAAACGTCTGAGGACCTACCCTTTGTTGTCTTGGTGAATTCTTTATATGGGAGGTGCCGTGTTTATAAGATTTTATAATACTTCGGTGTTCTATTGCAATCGATATCTAATCTGTATTTTCCGCGGCTAAAGTTGAATTAATTTTTCATAAATCGGGAGAAAATTGTGCTTCAGTCCTTTTAGAAAGTCGACGAAGATTGCGAATATGGAAAGATGGCGACTAAGAGCAATATCCCGCTTTAGGGCAGAATGAACTATTGATTATGATAGGCAAAGTATCCATCCACCTAACCAAAGCGAAGTTAAGAGAGGAATATTTAAACTCAAAACCAATAAGGCTGCTGAACTTGATAGCCTATAGGGCGAGTTGTTCAAGGTAACTGGAGTTAACTTGGTAGAGAGTATACACCAGCTGATATCCTAAATTTAGTCAGATGGAATATAATGGAATCTAAGCTCGTTTGCCCGATCCAGCAAGAAGATGCCTCCTGAGTGGAGCCAATTGCTGAGGTCTGTGAACGTCTGAATTCCTTTGTCAACATTCTGGGCGGCCCGCATCAGTGTGGTCTCAGGCCAGTAAAGTCCACAGCCGATGACATTTTTACACTTTGAGAAATCCCAAAAAAAACAGAAGAAATCGAAGTCGACACCCTCTTCATCGATTTTAAGGAGTCATATGGAGAAATCCAAAGAGACGAGCTGTACAGAGCCATGCCTAGCTTCGAAACCTCTGCCAAACTCGTTCGCCTATGCAGGATGACGATGGAGAACCCTCGCTGCTCCATCAAGGTCGGTATCTAATGATCTGTCATTTGTTCAAAAACGTACTTGCAAGGATTGTGCGAAACTCATACGTAAGACAACACTGGAGACATAATCTTTCACAAATGAGTACAACTACGAGCGTATCCAGTAAGGGACTTTGTCTACCTCTGCTCTGTTGTAAACTCTGATAAGGATTTCTCAGCAAAAATAAAATGAAGTATAACTCTGGCAATTGTCGCTGTTTCTTTGGGCTAAGAATTTAATTGAGTGTTAAAGCCCAATCCTGAACAACTAAGGATTTTATGTTCATCTTAATCCTGATTTATAGCGCTGAAGCTTGCGCTCCATCTAAAGCGAATGAAGACATTCTCCGCCCTTTTTTTTTTCAACGAAGAGATTCAATAACGAACTGTATGGACTGATAAGTCAAGATGGCTAGGATACAACTAGGAAGGGGTCCCTGTTCTAAAATTGTCATTCTAAGTAAGACCCATACTGACGAATGATTAGTTGTAAATGGCGAAGGATATGCAAAGACACCACCCTCAGGACTAAGACACAAAGAGTGGCCTGTATTGACAACACCAAGGCAACGAAGTTCATCTGTAGGCCTAGAGGTAATATTCGAACTAGAACCCTTACTCATCTTAGTACAAGATTCCGCAGGGAGTTCTTCGATTAAGTCAAATCTAAAGCTGGGAACCAACTCCGATGGACTACATAATTCAAAGAAGAGTAGACAAATCAACGTTAACCATCTATGTACATGAATGGCTCCAAGATGGATATGGAATCAGACTCTGACTGAGTTCTTCGCAATGAGAACAGCTGCTGAATAGACTGCAATAATGGCATCACAACAGGCTGATATAAGCTTTTCATTGGAAACAATAAGAAAGGTTGTAATTTGATGTCGTGAAGAGCTAGATGGGTTTGACATCCAGAACAAACGATTTGGTTGAAATTCTGGACACAAAGGTATTCCGAAAAGGATCATTACTTGACCTAATTAAAGGAGACACTGCAGCGATTGAGGTTGAATCTTTTGACTACTGTATCAGGACGAGCTCTGTCTCTTTATACAGAGAAGATTCAACTCAACACGAATGGCTGTTGTAGCGAAGACGTGCATGAAGATACTAACCGATTGAAGTTGAATCTTTTGACTACTGTATCAGGACGAGCTCTGTCTCTTTATACAGAGAAGATTCAACTCAACACGAATGGCTGTTGCAGCGAGGACGTGCATGAAGATACTAACCGATTGAGGTTGAATCTTTTGACTACTGTATCAGGACGAGCTCTGTCTCTTTATACAGAGAAGATTCAACTCAACACGAATGGCTGTTGTAGCGAAGACGTGCATGAAGATACTAACCGATTGAAGTTGAATCTTTTGACTACTGTATCAGGACGAGCTCTGTCTCTTTATACAGAGAAGATTCAACTCAACACGAATGGCTGTTGCAGCGAGGACGTGCATGAAGATACTAACCGATTGAGGTTGAATCTTTTGACTACTGTATCAGGACGAGCTCTGTCTCTTTATACAGAGAAGATTCAACTCAACACGAATGGCTGTTGCAGCGAGGACGTGCATGAAGATACTAACCGATTGAGGTTGAATCTTTTGACTACTGTATCAGGACGAGCTCTGTCTCTTTATACAGAGAAGATCCAACTCAACACGAATGGCTGTTGTAGTGAGGATGTGCATGAAGATACTAACCGATTGAGGTTGAATCTTTTGACTACTGTATCAGGACGAGCTCTGTCTCTTTATACAGAGAAGATCCAACTCAACACGAATGGCTGTTGTAGTGAGGATGTGCGTGAAGATACACTCTATCATTGACCATTGCTTTTTTGTATGACCAAGAACAACATACCCCCAGTTCTTGAAAAGATTTTCATTAATTCGTTATGGCTTCGGAATGACTTGAAGTCCTTAGGTTACCCACCTTTGTATACGTATTCTATGAGCTGATTTGTTTAAGAGCTGCGATATGCCGTGTAACCAATTCAGCGAAAGATATCCTGCATCCAAATGAACAGTCTGATTACATTCAAAACAAACCAAAACATTCCACGTTTCTCACAAATTAATATTTCATTTTAATTATGTAACAAAAGTTATGCAAACAAAGTTGAATTCCCCGTGCGCCGACACACCATTTGGTGGCACCCCCTACGCACCAACACTATATCCTTTCTCTCTTCAAAATACCACCACCACCACCCCCCCAAAGGATATGAAATTTCGAATCTGTAAAATTCCACATCCCTTTGAAATGTAAAATACCTTCATCATCAATTCAATAAACGATTGGAATACTACCGGAAAAATTTACTCCGCCTCATTCTCTTGCCCAGAGAACTTTTGGCTAAAAAAAAAAAGGAAAACTCTGAAATCAGGACCTCTGATGTACATTCCGTTCGTTGAATTCCTTCTGCCATGGCCATAAACATTCAATGTCTGTTCAAGTTCACCGGCCCAAACTCTCCACAGGTGAATGGTGAACAACGACGACGACGACGACGACGATGACGACGCTCAATGAAATATGAATTTATATTGGTACTACTCCCACCGCTGAATATCCTTGCGTGCTAGACCCCACCACCCACAACCTACATCCTTTTTCAAAAGATACCGTATTGATTTTTAAATTTTATTGGAATATTTCATTTCGTTATTACATTTCATTAAAGCACCCTCCGCTTACTATTACAAAAATGTTCCATTCGTTGCGATGATGAAATGAAATAATATCCTTTGTCATTATTTTTAATATCGCTGAGAGAGGGTGGCAGGATTCGACATTCGAGAGTGAACTTCAATGGAATTGTATTTTTAATTCTTGTTGCATGGGCGCCGGTAAATATAATTCTTATGTACGGGTAAGATGTTTTTTTTCGAGTGTATTAAACTTAAAGGAACGTCTGATTGCCGCAGGTGGTAATAATTGATTGGAGTCCAGAGGAGATACGCAAACATGGTAGGAGGTGTATGCCTACCAGGACATTTCTAATAAAAGATATGCTCCTTTCTATTTTTAGTAGTCTTTGATCATTAATCGCATTTCTTGTGATGGGGGATGGGACCAATTTATCGGTAAGTGGGCGTGACATTGCTTATTTCGAAAAAAAAGCCTTGACACTATTTGCTTATAAATTCTTTGGAATTTCGTGGTAAAAATTGTACTTGTTGTACTTAAAAGTGGTTTCGGGATTTTTTGAGGAAATGTTTATCTGTTCCATTTCAATTGCCTTCAATCACACTAGATGGGTCTGTTAGATGGGGTGTCTTATGAATATTCCATGACATGAAGAAGGTAACTCAGGGCTGACTTGGTTAGGAATTACTGGAACACGTCGATGCAACTAATCCCTTATATTACTAGGAATGTACATAGAGTATTATCGATTTTACTGGAATTGCTTCGGATTGCAGAGAAAGGCCAGAATGCCCCTTCAGCGAACAGCACTCACCACATTAGCACCGAAGATCTGCCACCAAATCCGAGCAGAAGCAGGATAATAGCAAATACTCCGATCCCTGCAGCTATTCTTAACAATATAGTCGTTAGGCATTAGCCACTTGCCAGTAGCCATTAGCCATTGATATCTAATTGCTTGTCGTGTTAGATAGAATTCCTTCTAATGTCTTGGGGTCATTAATATTTTATCTGGTGCAAGGACACAGTAACTCCACACTTACTTGGATCGTAGTCTAAGCCTGAATTGGTGACTTTTTGACTGTCGATCCAAAACTAGTCGGGGTTTGGTGATAGCTACGTGGTTTTGCTAAACGTTAGGTTAGTATAGCCTTGTTCAACCCTGTAAGGAGTTCCAAAATACTGGTCTTCCAGGTTGGGCTTTGTGAGTCAGGGTAACTTCCTTACCACAGAAAAATCAAATAAAAAACCAATCGCCTCGGATAAGGCTGATTTAAGTGATGATGACTCCAGCACACATGATAAGGACAACGAATTTCACATCTGCCCGTGGAATGTTAGATCCCTTAATAGATCACAGTAGCCGAACAATTAGTGGAGATCGTGGAGTTCTGTAAAGCAGACATTAACGCCATCCAAGAAATACAATGGAACAGGCTGGGCTACAGACAAGAGAAGGAGCGTCTATTTGGCAAGAAGTTCAGACACGTACCGAGGCTAAATATGCCCATGCCTTAGCTATAATGCCAAAATTGTCTTGGGTGTCTTAACCGAAAGCTAGGAAGAAAGGCCATCTTTGGTAGTACTCTCGAAAAGCATAGACTTCTCGACATCACCCCCGACCACAAATTTAAACGGATTCAGGCCTATCGACTTTGCAGTGGGGCAAAATCTGGTCGTAGCAATTCCCACATTTCAATATTTTCGAAGGAATTTGGAAATCTCCTATTCCTTCAACCAGATTGATCACATTACAATCGGTGTGAAACAGTCTTACATTTTTATGGATGTTCGAACGTTCGGATGAGCGAACATCGACTCGAGTCCCATTACCATATTTTATGGATGTGGATATCCAGAGCACTATAAAGGAAATGAAATACTATGATTGTCTCTTAATCTCTCAAGGAATCCTATAACGCCAGCATAAAGTTCAAAAGACCAGTGGCTGCACTGTCAAAAAGCGATCAGGAATTCCGCCACTGTCGTTATGGGTGTCCTTCGATCACCCTAAAGAATGCTCTGGACAAAGGATGGTGGCATGCAAGTGCAGAAAAATAGATGACATACAAGACAGCTCTGCATAGAAGGACCTGAGCTCCTCGCAAGAGGGGATAAATACCGGATTCTCAGAAGGAGCATAAGAAGGGAGGAATCAAACAGAGAGATGTTACTGCAGGAATGAGGTTCGAAAGTTTCACCAGAAGGCAAAAAAAAAAACATACCAAGTATAAAAAGTCCGAATCGAATCCTGCAGGGATGAAAAAGGAGACTTAGTAGTAGAATCGCAGTCGGTGCTCAAGATACGAAAATATCACTTTTGTACTTTTGCTGTCAGGCAGACTATACCATTCAATTTGGACGATGGTAACCAACATTTCCATCTAGCTGGATGACGTTAATGTAACGATATCCAAACGAAGTTCTAACAAAGCTGCTAAGGCTAATGGCTTGTCTGCCAAGCTATTCAAAACAAAGATGAATAACTTAGCAAGGAGCATGAACCAACTTTGCAAAATATTTTCGGACGAATGTAAGTCAAGTAAGAACCTAAGTATCGTTTGCTCGATCCTTAAGAAAGGAGACTCTTTAAACTGCTCCAACTATAGATGACTATGTCTTTTCAACGTCTTATCTGTTGTACTCTCTAAATGCTTAAAACATGTTCACAACAACCACACAAAAAACCTGTTTTAGGTCAGAAAAGTTCACCATCAACGAAATTTTCATACTACGCCCAATCTAAGAAATTAGACAGGAATTTCAAGTCGACGCCCACCATGATTTGAAGGCCGTCTATAACAGCATCTGTAGAGCTATGTCTAGTTTGTTGTGCAGGATGACGATGGAGAACGGTGGTCCATCGAGGTCGGAAAAGACCTCACCGAGATTTGTATAGTTCTGGGTGACAACATCGATTTTTTATCGAACAGGTCAGAGGGTACATTTGATTACAGATTCCATCATGAGTAAGCCAAGCTTTTACTTTTTGTGATAGCTTTGCTGTTAGGTCAATACGCCAGTCTTATCTTTCCTTCATACACAATGTGAGGCCATTTCGTCCGTACTTCTTGATCTCCTTTCCTGGTATATGTATACACAGAAAATCACAATAATGACCGTGAACGTACATGTACATGTATACAATAAGCCAGTATTGATTAAAATTCAATCCATCCATCAAAATAAATTCCAATTTTCAACACAAAATCTATTTTCATCCCAATGTTGGCATCCTGTTCTGATGAAAGGATGTTCCATCGGTATGACCAATGGTTCTGAAATAGCATTATAGTAAGTGGTACAGAAAGCATAACTGTGGGAATGCTCAAGAACAGATTAGAATTTATTGATTCCTGGGCAAACAATTTACAGCAACAGGATGTAAGAAAATTGCCAGAGATTACTTAAAAATACCTCATCATCGACAGGATGAAATGCATACATTTAAGTAGAGTTGAAACTTCAAGGATGTAATGTATAGTGTCCTCCATAACTCACTCATGAAACATTCTACAATCCTGACACCGTCTTAGCCAAATTTCAAAGTACATTCAATAATTTTTTAACAAGACATCCACTCAATTCTCCATCAACGACACCACCCATTTCAATATCTCATTTCTAAGAGAGGAAGAGCGAGAACATTTTATTTGTTTTCGTCAAGGATGTTACAACATTCAAGTCGTTTGCATTAAACTGCAAGACAACAACAGACAGCAAAACAAAGCGACAGGGCTGCTGTACGTATGCTTACATCATTCATGATGTGCCAAACGTACTATTGACAGGCAGGCAGGCAGTACTGGAAGAAACAGAAGCAACAGCATTTGGCGTTCGCAAAGGAATGTATGCATATTGTTATCGTAAAGTTTTGCATATCTTACAAGGATGTGCAAGCTAACTCTATCTCCCTTCATCAGTTTTCATGCTTGAAAAGGATTTCCATTTTGTGTGTAGAAACGCGAAGGCAAATGGAAAACAAAAGATGTATGTAGCCGAGTTGAGAAGTGGAACGAAACTGAGTTTGAATAATCGATTCGTGACTGACAAGTTCGACACTAACAATGCGATACGTTAAGGTGCGATGCTCCATTTAAACAGTAGTGTGAACAACGTAACAGCAAAGCTGGATAAAAGCACAGAAAATGGATGCATAGCCCTGGAAATGAATTTCCTTGGAGAAAACTCGGTACTCGTACACACTTGACTTGATGAGATCGAACGCAGATTACCTTTGTTTGACTGGGTTTTTGAAGCGAAGGTGTGTGCTCAAGAGCAGAGCATTTTCAAATTGATTACCATGTTCGATGTTGTACCCTTTTTTTTGTAGCAGATTTTATTTCGAAAAGGAAAATCTTTACGATGCAGATTTCCGAGGAATAATAGTGAAATTGATATACACACAAGGACATACATATGCTGTTGGCTTTCCTTTTAGTCAGTTGGGTCAGGTGGAAGGAAATTTTTGTACAAATGAAGTGCAACGAAGCCAGCAAGGATATTATACTCTTGGATGTTTGTCAAACGTTCACAAGAGGAGGGATCGTAGTCCACTTGCATTTTTTCCAAATCAAACTGTTCTGCTTTCACTTTTGAAGATTCAACCACTACAGATCATACATACATCATATCGTTCGAAATATTTTCTTTCAAAAGAACGTAATGCATCCAGAGTGGCGTGTGTCACTATCTTGTTGGAACCACATATCACTGATATCAAGTCCTTCCAAGTCTGTCAAAAAATGTTCTTCCAACATGGCACCATATGGTCACTTTTTGTGGAGTTTCTTGAAGCACAAGTAGGTGGTTCAACAAAGCATATTTTACTCAAGCCAGAAATGAGCTCGAACGCTTAAGATGATTTTCGTGAAAATTCAGGATTTTGTTTAAACTTTCGCAGAGGCCAATCGAAAAAGTTTCGGCACTCCAAATAATCAAGAGGCTTCAATTATTTACTAAATTTATTCTTGAAAGGTGGACTAAGAGATTCCCAATTCCTGTGAACGGAGTGGCACCGACTGATTTTGTGCCTTTTGAATCGAAGCACTAACGGTTCCGATATTTCGATACTTCCACCAGTGCGTTGTCTTACTGGTGCATGGGCATTCAATAGTAAACATGAAGGCTTGAATTTATCCACTATAGCACGCATAGCCTGTGCGTGAAAAATTTAAGTAAATGCTCCTAAATTTACGAACAGAAACTCACAATTTCGGTAGTAAATTTGAATAATTTTAAAACGTTGCTAATTTTTTGTGTTCATTATGATAAAAATGTAGAGCCTGCCTAATGTTTTGCCATTGACAGATTATAAAAAATGTTTAAGGCTGCATTTATACTAAAATTCAAAATTGCTATGCCTCTATTGAAAAACCTTTCATAAACATTGGTTAATAAACCCGAAGAGGGTGACATTCTGTTCTACACGATGATGGTGTTCTTCAGATCATGAGAATAGAGTTCAGGCATATTAAAATCACTTAATAGGGCATATTCTTGTCTAAATCACTTATTGACAACATAGCACCGCAACATAGTCATTCTTCATCGTCATCTTGCCTGTTTACTTGGTTTATAGATCCACCTTTTTTAGCGTAAGGATACACAATATTTTGGAGCAACGGGACCTGATAGGACCTTAGGATCTAGTTTCTCACAACACGCAAAAGGAAGTTGCCTGCTATTTACTGCCATATCCGAAGGGCGTTTTATGGGAAGTTTGTCAAAGGTAGATGGATCTCGAAACTCGGCTCCAGCTCAGTAATCAGATAACAACAAACATGTAAACACGAAGTCTAAAATAGCCATTAGTATCCACAAAATTTTGCATACTCCCAAGTAGAGTTCTTTACTGAACTGCATAAGAACATGGTGGATCCTTAAGCTTAAGCTGCAATCGTAAATTGTAAAGTAGTCTGCACACTTTCTGGAATTCGTCTAAAGCATATGTTGAGTTGCTCAAGGTCTAGCGTTAGAGCTCTTTCAGTATTACATGCCATGTCAACTAAATATCTGAATTCCTTCTGGATTGTCACTGATGAACAAATTAAAAAACAAACCTTTCATTGTGCTTTTATTACCATAGATGGTGACTTGAAGGAGGCGGTTTGTGAGAAACGCTACATGCTGTGCCTAACGTTAAATTTTGAAAAACTGAACGCATACAAATCGATGAGAGTAGTTAGAGAGAAGAAAACCCGTTTGCGGAAGTTTAAGCCAAGCCCTCAGCATTCAAAGTATACTGTGCAGTATTCCATGCTATTGGGTTATGCTCTAAACATTTTTGACAAAAGTCTAAAATAGCACAACTTTCAGTGCGGAACAGCTTCACCACAGTACCCAACTACATTCGTTCCATGTGCTCACACACAGTCTTGCTTTAAGCAACTTTAAGCTGAGTCCATCCTTCCAATTCCCATTAAATTCCACATCTACAATACGGCTAGTCGGTTCGGTTGGATTTATGCCGGATCCCGTGGAATTAAAGGCTAGCTCTGTTGCTAGAAGTTGATATACTTATGTTCATTTCGCCGCTTTTTTGTAATTTTTTACGGACTGGTCCTGATGGTAAGAAGAAGTTGATGTTGTTCGTGGCAGGTTACGAAGCCCAGATCCGTGTTGCATTCTCTTCTCATTTACTAGAACCTGGATCTGATGGCAGGTAGAAGAAGGGGTTCTACATCGCAGGTTAAAAAGCTTGTATCCTCTTCTCATCTACGAGGACTCGGTTCCAGCGGCAAGTAGAAGTGGTGATATTCTGCATCGCAAATTACGAAGCACATATCCGTCTTGTATCCTCTTTTCATTTATAATAACCTGGATCTGACGGCAAGTAGAAGAAGGTGTTCCCCATCGCAGATCAAAAACAGAGTTGCAACTTGTACCCTCTTCTCACTTGCGAGGACTTGGTTCTGACGGCAAGTAGAAGAAGGTGTTCTCTATTGCAGGCTACGAAGCATACCTCTGAATTGTATCCTCTTCTTATCTACGAGAACCTGATTCCAGCGGCAAGTAGAAGTGGTGGTATTTTGTTCGCAGGATACGAAGCATAGATCCGACTTGCAACCTCTTCCCATCTACGAAAATGGAGTGTGGCGAAGATTGACTGCATGTGGCTTGAGTCTGCCCATTCCATTGGCATCGTCCTTTCCATATCTCCACAAATTGTGGTGGTGGTGTTTGTATATATTTACAATTATTGCCATTGCTATTGGACCATTAAGAGCCCTGAAAGCCTATACCTCTTCTGTGTGTGTATGATGCGATCTTAGCCACTCAAATCTCCTTTAGGAATTTTCAATATATCGATTTTCCGTCCTTAGTCTTGTCCCCTTTCAAACATACTAAAACTCATATCAAAAGACCATTCTCGAAATCCTTCTCAGTATTTTAATATCAAAATCACTCATCCATGCAGCTTGTACCAAAACTTATTGAAGAATTTCAATAAAAATGTTCGAAAAAAAAACTACTCAACTGCAGTAGATCAGGACTCAATTCCTACACCTTCTCCGCATGGTTCAGACAATAATCGTTCTAAAATCCTAAATGAACTAAAGTTTATCATCGCTCCGCCCAGAAGACCGGCGTCTATGTGTATCGTTGCACATTCCAGGCCCACTAACTAAATCAAGGACAAATTTCAATACTTCCCCGTTTTGGTTTCCTTGTTTTTTTTTTTTTGGATTGGAATGAAGTAAAAAACAACAACGATGAACAAAGGGGAAACTTTTCGGAACTTCAACTCTTCAAATTTACGGACTTAGTCAATTGGAAATCAATGTGGCGCTGGTTGGTCCAATCAACATAGCACTCTGGGACCAGAGTTCACTCAACTCACTCGGATCGGTTTTTCCAGTTGACTGTGTGCGGGGGGCTTGGTCGGTCGGTCTGAATATCCTGGTGGGTGGTGCATACAAAAACAGAAAGCAGAATGCAATTTTCTAATTAAATTTTTAGACTTATGTGACTTTTTTTTGTTGGAACGAGGGTGAGTGTGTTTTTAGCAAAGTGTGCTTAAAGCAATCAAAATGTCAAAAAAATAAAGTTTTCAGCCACCTTGAAACTCTTGAAGGATTCTACTTCACACATGCACACAAGGATGTCTGCTGTGATGTGATATAGAGTTAGACCATGGGGTGGGGGTAAAAGAAACCACATGTCAAAATATTGTCGTTTCGTCGTTCCTTGCTTTTGAAGGAGAACCCTTTGAAGCGGAAAGGATAACAAGTTGAAAAGTTTCTGTAAATATGTTTAGAGTTGGAGATGTTTTTCTTTATTTTTCTCCTTTCTTTCGGTTGATTGATTTAACTTTTGATCTTTGGAAACATTAATTGGAATATGTTCGTTGAAAAACACGCACACATCATGTTTACCCTTGACAAAGATGTGAGTGAGGTATGTGATGTTACAAAGTGCCACCAGTAAGGTGGCAAGGAGGTGAATGAAGTGTGTTTTAATTTTTGGCAATTTCCATGGCTGTAAGACGTATTTATCGCGCATCGATGGAATGTGAGGTGTTCTGGGTTAAGTCTGTGTTGAGGGTGAATGGGTTTCAGGATTGTTACCAGAACTTGGGAGGTAATTAAGAAATTATTGAAGTAAGAACCTTGTGTGGCATGGTCCGGAGTTAAGTTTCCGTATAAATGAGCAATCGATATCCGGTGTTATTAAATCTGGTTAAGGTTGTCATGTTTTCTAGAGTGTTTGGTTGCCTAAACGTTTCAGAGTACTGAACAATTTTGAAGAGGACTTGGTAATGATTTGATTTTGACAATTTTGTTTAAAACATCCAAACGATCTCAAGTTAGTCACAAATGGCTTCTGTTTAAGATTCCAACAAAAAAATTATTGCAAAGGTGTAAGGTACACGAAATGTCCTCTATGGAATCGCCTGCATGAGTGAACCCAATTTCCATGACTTTTTGCATAAATGGGAAGAGATATGGTATGGATATTGAGATTATTAGAATTGTCTGTCTTGGTGGCTCAAACTAAGGATATAACATATCGTCAACTTGGGGCACGCTGACTCTAGTTGTGCAGACCAAGCAGAGAAGTTCGGTCTTCCTTATCATCTCGAACTTGAGCCTGTAGTTCGAAGATTCTCTTTCCTGGAGCTTTATTTTCCATTTGCTAGTGCATTTGACAAGTCTTGGCTTGTTGGACTACATCGACGCCTTGGTAAAGTCAATAGAGTTCGCATTTGTATCTCCTCGTCCACTCGCCCTTCTCGCATATGGGACCGAACATTTGACGACGAATTTATCTCTTGATTGTCCTTAATATCTGCTTTCCTGCTTATAAATAGTACAGTACACGTCTATAGTTCGACGCGGTGAGAGACACCGTTGATGTCGAGGTCGTCTGGCTATCCCAGCAGCTTAATAGAGTGATAGTGCTCCGTGTTGTTACCTACTCTGCGCACTATCTATTCCAGCACAAGATTGAAGAAATCACATGACAACGCATCTCCCTTCCAAATTCCGGTACATGTTTGGAATAGTTCAGAGGAATTTGGGAACAAATTAAACATTGCACCGCAGCAAAGCTGGATCAGTTTAGCCGGGTTTAAGGTCGATGGTCTTTCCAGGATTTGTTTTAGACAGAAAAGTTTGGAAGATCGACTGCCAGCCCGACAGCCCCTGTTATTTACGTGCCGATTAGAGTGTTACAGAAAGGTTTCAGGCATACACGCAATACGTTGGATAGAATCTTATTTGCAACATTAAGGAGGCATATGCCTCGATAGTTCTTATAAGACCAAGGATACCCTTACTTGGGGGTGGGGCAGTCATCACACTCATGATGAACAGACACAGAATTACTGACTTGATATGAGCTACGAGAATGTAGATTCGTGTCTGGTTCGGAGGCGTATGGGTAACCAATTCCTTCATACAATTTTCGGGGCAAATTTTTTTTATTTTTTCCCCCAGTTAGTGGAGCAGCAGCTAGGCCCGTTTGTGCTCATCATCCATAGAAACAGAATATCCGAGTTGATATGAGCTACGAGAAGGTAGATTCGGGATGTCAGTGTCTGGTTCGGTGGCGTATGCGTAACCAATTCTTCATACAATTTTCGGTGCAATTTTTGTTTACTTTTCCCAGAGTAAGCGAGGCTGCAGCTAGGCACGTTTCTGCATATGATGCACAGAAATAAAATATTTTAATTGATATAAGCTGCAAGAGGGTGGATTCATCTCCATGTTTGAAAAGTTCTGCTGCTAGGCCATCAAAACCAGTGACCTTCTCATTTTTTTTGCTTTTTGATAGCTGAGCTGACCTCTTCAGAACTGGGGGGGTGATGGCTTCTTCATTGACTGGACTCGGGTTCTCTTCTTGCCCTACCACTCTCTCTACTTGATGCCTATTAATTGGGCCATTTTCTTCTGACTCTATACTCTTGCCTTGTTGCTTTTGTTCTGTGCTGCAGGGTTCGTAACTGTGCTTTTCTATCACCTTTTGCCGACGTTCAAATTTATCATCACATCAAGAAGCCTTCTTAGATAATGGCTTTTGATGAAGTCGGGATACTGGCTCTTAATTAGCAACAAGAAAGTGGTTAGAATGGACATTTCCCCCTCTGAATGTCTGGATATTCAGAATCATGGATGCATCTGGTTGATTTGGTTGGCATCTGGAGATAGCCAGATACGTAGTTTTGGAAACCTACTGGTACTATTCACCGCATCGCAAGCTGCTGTAACATCGATTAGACGGAAGCCGTTGTCTGTTGTCGTATTATAGAAGCTGTGGTTTTCATCTAAACCGTCGAAGATGTTTTCAATACAGATTTTAGCATTGAAGTCTCTGAGTCTGATTTTGAGATCATTCTCCGGATAGGTTCCATAGGCTATATCCAGAAGACCATAAAACTCCTCCATACTAGAATCTTTAGCTTTATCGGTAGGGATGTGGGCACACATTATACTGATGTTCTGAAATGTTTCCTTGATGCGAATCATAGCCAGGCCCTGATTGGCATAAAGTAATTATAATTGCTTTACCGTCCTGTGTGAATAGGGTCAATAGAAAGCTTCATTCTGTATGGAATATAGGAGTGAATTCAGGAATGTCAGAACCTTAGAACCAGCTATTTGAGTAAGCCATAGCACCAGTTGCCTAGAATCTGTTTTATTTGTTAGATTTTGTAATATACTCCAGTAGGCCAGGCCATTAACTGTCAGTTTAACTTTTAAAATCTAAACTAGTGATGCATTAGATTGTACCCGCTGCAGCTCTTTAACTTTAAGGCACTTTTTCCCGATTTAATGACCACCTTTGACCTTTGTTTTTTTATTTTTTGATGGATACATGTTTGTATAAATAGAAACTTATAAGAAAGTAAAGTAAATACCTATCTATTGATCTTGTTTGTCTTGACAATATTGTGTAATTCATAGGCCCTTAGGCAACATTTCAATTCTCCAATCATCGTCCCCAAGACACGAGTCACAAGCACTACGAACGAAGCAAGTCGCTGTGTTAAAAAAAAAAAGTGTCTTCCCAACCTAAGATAAAGACATCCGCCGAATCATTTCCTTTCCATTACCTTGAAAATCACTTACCCCCCGTCGGTTCCAATTACTTGCCATAAATTCCGCCGTTTCCTTTAAATCGTCCTGTCCGCCTGCACACTTTGTCCAGGCGGCAGAGGTAGGGCAGGTAAAAATCTGTCACCGTATAAAAATAATTGCTGCCCCAAATCACCGAACCTAATTTCAAATAATAAACAAGGCCAACACCGGAAATAACAGCGTTAAACGGAGACGACAACGGCACGTTTCACCTTGTTTACATCCCGACCAACGAATATGTCGTCTTCGCTGGATGTGATGTGAAATTGATCCTTAAAAAAAAAAACGAAACGAAAAAGAGAGGAAAACAGTGCAAAGGAAAGCACAGAAGACGAACATCGGATGTTATTTACTTTAACGACACATCGATGAATGTGTCCTTATTTCGAGAATGAAATTATCTCGATGTCTTAGTTGGTGTTGTTAGACCCCCGGGGGTGAACAAGATTTCCTGACAAGAATCATTGTCCCATTTTCTTTTCCCTCGGTTGTGCTGTCATTTTTCTTCGTCTTCGTCTTTGTTTTTTTTTTTTTTTTGTTCTGTTCCCCACCCATGTTCTATGGCATGTTCCACCGCAGGTGAAATCAATGGAATGGAACCTCTGAGTCGTCACAGGAGTGGGTACAGGAAATGTAAAAGAATGAGGAACTTTTTTGTTTTCACAATGTCCCTTCCGCAAGGACATTAAAATTTTATTGGTCACGTTTGCGACCACCCCATCTGAATTCGCCCATATTTACTGGCTCTGATGGCCATTTATTGATTGTTCTAGATCTTTGTTTTTTTTTTTGCTTTGTTTCTTGGAATTGTTTTCGCCATTTTCCCAGCTCTCAACCTCGTTATCTACCTCCGGCTAAGAATCTGTTAAGGTCACGTAAGACTCCTTTGCTCCTTCGCCCGCCTATTCGGGGGGGAGAGAAAAACCAACGGACAGGGATATGTTTTTGCGCGGCCATTAAAAAGCCCAAAAGCTAGCGCGGCTCTATGGTGGATGATGGTAGTTGTCGTGAGACACTCTGCTGGGAGCAACTAAGCGCGTGAATAGCATGGGGGAGATGATTTTAAGAGATTTTACTAGGATTCTTAGGTCATTCGAACCTTTTAACGGTCACTTAGATTTGTAATTAACTCCGGACGGAGGGGTGGATGGTAGATAGCGAGCGACTTTGTCGGACTCGGAGGATATCTTTGCGTCTCTGTGGATCTGTTTTCTAAATGGAATTGTGATGGCAGTCATTTAATGGGCGTTCAGCTGAAAGTTGTAATCAGAAATTTAATAAATTTTCCGAGCGTGTCTGTCGGATTCGCGTTTCATCTTTTCATGGACGTACGGTGGGTGGGTAAGGATGTTGTCTATACGGTTAGTTCGGTGTTGAACATGATAGTCGTTTTTTTTTTTCACTTTAAGAATTATTCTATCTATTGAGAGTAAACCAACTAAGTGTTTCATTTAGACATGGTTTACTTGAAACAAATCTGGAATTCCAAGAAAAATGTCCTACGAAAATATTTGCTCTACGTAGGAGGCACTTCTCTTGCTCTTCAACGTAAATTGACTTGAAATTCTTTTTATTAACGTTTTCAGTGATTCATTGTTTAAGTAGTTGAAATGTTGGCTTTACTGAGTGGTCTACTTACTTTTCTTTACTTAAAGGGGTGCCGACCCGTGAAGAGTCTCTGTCTAAGACACGACAGCTTTCCACTCTCTGGTGAGGGGGTCGGTTGTATTCGAGGCTAATATCCCTCTCATAACTACAGTCATGCGGGGTAAGGTAGTTTCCCCGTCGACACAACTCCCAACCTGGAGGGCCAGTTTCTTTTGTTGAAACCCCTAGAACAAGGGGCCGGTTGAGAAAGCAATGCCAGTAAGCGCTGCCGTTTTATCCATTAGAGGCTCGTCTGCCACCGTCTCTTTTCCACAAACCAGATTTATTCTCGGAAATCATTGCCAGGCTGGGCTGTGAAGATATCGAAGTAGCCCGAACAGAGTGTGTCCTTTGCGTTTGGAACTCTGACGCCACCGTTGACTCCATCCAGAGCGAGTTCGTCCATTGTCGTGTTTATAGTGCTGCATTGTTTCTCTTGTTCAGCAATCGCATCTGGATGGACATCAACCAGCAGCCGATGGCTACCGCGTGGAGGTAAAAAAAGCGCAATCGGTGTGTTACTAAAAGTTACATCACTGGACGTCGCCAAGTTGACACTAGTCACTGAATACCCTATTCTCAGAGCATCCAAATATCTAACTGAGAGTTCACGTGGCCAAAAGGCCCTTGCGTCCATAGGTGAGTCTCATTTTGACGTAAGGATACACTTCTTTTCTCTCAGCAGACACTACGGTATGTAATGCATGTGTCACTTGTCTAGTCAGCTTTCACTTCTACCTCGTGTTAGGGTTTTGTCAATCTACCAACAGTATGGTGGCTACTAGGCCCCTTCTAACCATATCTTTGTGAGTTATTTTGGATCAGAATAGCTTTGGCAAAGGATCCATGACAGGATTGGGTAAAAATGTGTTTCTAAAATACCTGTATTCCCTATCAACTTATGATTTAATGCACTTCATCATGTAAACTTATACAAAGGGTTATGCAATAAGGACATAACAATTTTGACTTAAAATAAAAGACAGGATAATTGAGATATACAGCTGAAATTCATTCATAGAGTACACATCCTACGTTTATGTATGCTATTTGATCACGTTCATGAGAGCTCTTTTGCAGCGATCGATTCCTTGGAAACAATTTTCCACCACTCTTCCATGGATATCGTTCGATATGGTACCTCAGCTCGTCTCAAGTTGTTGGTATAAACAAATGAAATATCTTTGCTCCAAAAAAGATATCCACTGGTCTTTAATCGGATGAGCGACGTAGCCTTTCGATCGAACCATTTTTCGAGATTACACTATTATAGAACTTCCCTTTCCATCGATCTACTGTTTGGCCAGATACACTATGGCTTGTGACACGATCTTGTTGGAAACACAACTTACTGATGCCAAGACCATGACCATTCTGGCCAAAAATAGTCGTCACACATGCCACAAGAGCAAACTCCATCCTCCGCCATGAAATTGACACCATCCTGTGGATGCAATGAAGTCTCTTAAAGCACATGTGGGTTTCTTGCTGTCCAATTACGCCTATTTGGCTTATTGAAAAAGCCATTAAGTCAAAAATTTGATTTTTCAATAAAATTCAGAATTTTTTTTCAAACATTTGCAGACTCCAATCGGAGGACTTTGGGGCTTCACTGATCAATAGGTTTTGAGTTTCTTGAGTGGCCAAGATCTTTATGCAAAATTTAGTACAATGTTTGCTGAATGATTTTAACTTCTCTGACTGATTTGACTGATGCACGTACGATTTGATATTTTTCAGTGTTTTGACAGGAACATTCAGTAGTGAATATTTTGACTCGAATTTATCCTCTATACCACACGCAGTCTATCTGGTCAGACCCTCTTAAAGTTCCGACCACCGAATGGGTATTTTGGAAGGAATTTTTAATATATTGGCAAAGGGTCTAATTCATTAATTTCACTGTGATAAAAATTTAAATCTTCCCTGACGTTTTGACATTAACAGGTCACAAAATAAGTTTGAAGGTGCGTTTGTAATATATGTAGTATAAAATTGTTATGTCTCTATTGAAAAACCCTTTACACTGGTACTAGTTGTTTGATAACAAAAAGGAGGGTTTTTCATTATCATGATACCTTTTCAAGGATACTCTCATTACACAAAATTTTTCCAAAATGACACAGCAAAGTTCATTGTCCTGTTGTTTCTGCGGCATTTGCAAGGCAAACACAATTTCACCTCTGCCTAATAAATCATTCCGAATCCATACACGTCAAATCCCCAGCAACCTCAATTCTATGTCCTTTAGCCACCTCATTTCGCATGCATGACTGCAACTCGTAGCCTTCATCCGATCAATAGATTTTCATTCGCGACCTAATTCTAGCAAACCGTACACTGCAGCAAACACCCACCAATATAGCACTGACGTCTCTGTCACTGATGACGACGACGACAGCTAAGTAAATTGGAAGTTCATTTATGTCAGAACTCAGAATGGAGTACTGCCGCTCAAACAATGGTTTGCTCCCAGTGAAATGCACCCCCAGCTCGGCACACCAACAGGTGCTCCATTGCTGCTCGGCGATACTAATAAAGTTTCCATCGCACCTACCTACCATTTGTACGCGCACAGCGTTCGTATATCCTTTTTTTTCGATGCATTACATGCTTCAAATTGCAAATAACAATGCGAACTATGCAGGAGAAAAAAAAAAAACAAAGTGACACTGAGTAGAATGAGAAAGAGGTGAAGGTAAAAATGAGAAGTGAATGTGAAGTGAATTGGGGCCAAAGTGGGCTGCAGTGCAGACTGCACACACAAGTGCCTGGATATTATGAATAAATTTTAGATTTTTTTTTATTATTTTATCGTCAGGACATTAGAGGGGGTTATTATTAAAATGACGTACTTCGAAGGGGAGGTAATGAAGTCGATAATGGGTGAAAACAATGCAACAATCCCCCTCGCCAAGAACAGGTCCTTCACAGGTCCGTAGTGCAGCTAATTTGGCATACTTCACTTGGTCCTTTGGAGTAAATGGCAATTGGTGCTCAACCAGAAAACCCTCGAAGAACACCAAGGCTAAAACCGTGGCTTCTACAGAGTCACATACATGCGCTTATATGCCTTGAGATAATCCTTGTTAACTGGTTTTGGATGGGTAAAATAAGTTCGTAACTCAAAGTGCCATATTAATCCAAGTTTTTGGAATAAATCCTTTTTTTCTCTACAACTAGGTGCACGTACACACCGAGTTCCCAATCCTAGCAAAAGTGAAGTTAGGATCGGAACATTAGCCAGTGTTTGCTTACTCCAAAGACCTCGATCAAACATAGATTGATTGCAATCACGGCTAACAGTCAAATTATCATGACAGCGTTGAACATCGTTGCCAGCCCACGTCTGAGTGGACACATTGATGATGCCGATGGACTGTTGTCAAAAATGATTGAATAGTCAAGTAGAGTTGGATGTTTAAATTTTTGAAAAGGTGGTTCACCGTAACTGATTCTTACTCACTCAGCTTATAGTGTCTTAAATATTCCGCTAATAAAGATAAAATGCGCGATATACAGGAGACTATGCCTATGTTATTGGAGTTATCGAGGCCTCGTTATGGGCAGCCAGTTTTGTTGCATTTCTCACTTTCTTAAGACCTATTTAGGGTTTTATCAGAGGGTTTACCACAATCCTAGAGTGCTTCAGGTTCAGGACAGTTGATTTCATTCCCTTCGGATGAATTTGGGTATCACTATTGAATGTGGCGAGTTTTGCATAAATATTTTGGCCTACACTCCTAGAAGCTGAAGTCAACTCATGAAATGAAGCCTCTTGATCATTTGAAGCACCGAAACTTCTCCGATTGGAACTCTGAAGGACGTTTTTGGTTTAATGACATTGTTAGTATGAAAGAGACGAACTGGCAAGAAGAGGCTCTGAATCTACGTCGCAACAGGTAGACACCTCGGTGTTCATCCCGCCTTGCACATTGAAGCAAAAGGCATGGATCTTGGCCAGAAGTGAGGCAAATAGTAGATGGACCTCCCAGGATGCCTGTGTGGTCACAAGAAGCCTATGGTCTTGCTTTGACAAGAGTAGGACCGACCGAATTATGCTAAAGGATAGGAAGTCTCTTTCTCTATGAAGATCTATGTCGGGGATGTGGAGATGAGGAAGCTAATGAGGATACAACCCACTTTCTTTGTCACTGCCCTGGGCTTATCCACCTTAGATTCAAATTTCTAGGGCGACACTTTTTCCGTGACCTTGAAGAATTAGCGAACATACCAATAAATGAAATTTTTAGGTTCATCAAATCAACAGGATGGTTTGGTGATCCACAAAATACAAATCAGAACTAGGGCTTACCAATGGGCAAGGGACTTTTTCCCCTTTGGGTATCACAATGGGTCTGTATTGACCTGAGTGTGCCGACGTGTTCTAGTCGCCGACCCACTTACCTAACCTAACCTAGTATGAAAGATATGCTTAACCCACATGTGCTTTAAGAGACTTCATTGCATCCATAGCCTGGTGCGGATTTCATGCCGGAGCTCCACACCTCCGCGAAGGAGTCATTGGACCATATTTTTTTCGTGGATGAAAATAATGGTGTTGCCATGCTGGGAGACTTTTTTTGTCCAGAATTGGATGGACTTGACGTCAGTTGACAATAACTTTTAAAATGCTCCGGAAGCGTATCGAACAAATAATTGAGAAGATTTCAGCCGATATGTGTGAAAGAGTGATGAAAAATTCACTTCAAAGAATCGATCACTGCAGACGTGTTCAAGCTAAAATTTTATAGTTGGTTAACTAAAGTGTGACCAGATGGCAGTGATATCTATTCCAGTTGTTTCAGTAACTGTCAAAGTTAATAATGATATTGAGCCACCAGAATATTTAATTAGGTTTGCCATTATACCGTGCATCGTTTCAAGCTTGCCCAACGTTCGAAAATTTTAAAAATTATTTTCAAAATTCTGGCTACGTGAATTTTGTCGTAAGGTCAGTCGTCATTGTGGCTTCAGTGTACAGGGAATTCGTCCCACCGTGGAAAAATTTGAGGGTCAGTACACTCTTGTGCACCTTAAGCCACCAACCAGATAGAGATTGGTGCGAAATGAAGAAAACAACGAATATCGAAGAGGACCCAGAAATGTCGATTCGGTGCCCATCAGCTGAATTGGGTATAGCCAGAGAGCCAACCCGGCTTCTATTTTGGTTGGATTCGGGCCTACATCTGCATAATATTGTGATGTCGAACGAATCAAGGCCGAACGACTATGACAGCGCCGTGAAAGCGTTACCGTCAATAGTCTCAGATATAGAGCGATGTTATCCGACTTCCAGCAGCCAGAGGTCGACAACGTCGATATATACGACTTCTCGTTCGAACAAGATGTTACTCCATGGCTTATATTAAGTCCTTATTCTAGGCTAAGAAGCCAACCACTTAGGACGAGCTTGAGGCCAACATTCGAGACGCTATTGCCGGAATAAAGCCGCACATATTGGACCAAATCGTCAAAAATTTAACCTACCGCTAGAAGCATTCCCAACGAAGCCGAGGTAGTAATATTTCACACATGTGCTATTTCACACATAATGGCATGAACGTGGCTTTCAAATAAAGTCAGACACATGTTCATATCTCACATCCTTTTTAATTTATTCTATTTATTTTTTCTTATCGTTCTTATCTGGTCACCCTACTTTTTTAAAATTGACAACAAAAGAGATTTTCGGTGGTAGATAGTTCTCCAAACTGTTATATTCACTATTAGCTTATTATATCCTCTTGTTGTGTACCTTTATATGCCGGCCTTCCCATCCTGGATGTCCACAAAGACCATTTGTTACCATTCCAATTCCGATTGCAATAAATATGTTTCGTTGAAAACAATTAAGTCTTAAATCTTCTACAGTCGTTATCCGCCGTTGACCTTGTTAAGCATTAGAATTATGTGAAAATAACCATCGCATTTGTCACCACCCTCAGAGCGAACCTCTGTCCTGCCAAACAGTCATAGTCAGGCTTCAGAAGACGGTGGGAATTATAAAGAGAAAAACGTACTATAGATTCATTTTTCGGGTACATTCATTTTTTCAATCTACCCCAACCCGCCAAGTAAGAGACTCCCTTTTTAATTTCATATTAACTCGAGTTCAAATTGTTATTTAAGGCACTACCGTTGACACTTACCACCCTCTCGGTTCAGGGTCTTCATCTGGCGCACCATGGGCTACCACTTTTGTGGTTCAGCTCTGCTTCTTTGCCGATGTTGTATTCTTTCTCCTACTGCTGTTGATTTCTTCATTAAATTTGCATAAAGCGGAATCGTAAGAAAACCGAAGCGAAACAGAACCAAAAAAAAATACCAAAGGACGACAAAACACCTCCTAGACGCCTTTCTTAGGTCACCCCAAGGCGTAAAACAAAAACAAATATGGAAAAAATGAAAGAAAAAAAAATTTACACATTTTAATGTAACCATTTCCTACGGGCCTCCCCTCTCCCCTCATTTCTAGCTAAGGCGCATAAATTAGAGAATATCACAAAAAAAAAAAAAGGATCTTCGCCGGGAAATAACGATTTACCGAAGAATTAACACACTTCATGGCTACCGGAAAATAAATTAAGATTTACGGTGATTAAAGGCGGTTCTCGGCTAAAGAAGAACCTTTCATTCTTTCAGTTTTTTTTCTTCTCCTCCTGATTACACGAAGATGAAGGTGAAAAAGTGGGAACAAAAAAAGAAAAGGAAACAACAAAAGCTAAGTTCATTTTCGGCCCTTTTGTTGGGAAGTTATTACCGCTAGATTACAGTGGATGACATTTTGTTTTGTGACAGATTTCATTTCTTTTTTTATTAACTGGAGGTGAAGTAAGGAACTGGTATTGGGTTCAAAAAAAAATTTCGTAATTGTCTGTTCACTATTGGTTCATCTATGAGTCTAGGAGAGTTGGCGACGCCTAGGTTAGCTTCATTTGCTTTAAAATAAGAACGTAACTGAAGTTTGTACTACGAAAGGTCTTTTTTCCTTACATCTGAACTGACTTAAGTGGCCCTACAATCCAAGGTAGAACTAACCCTCAACTTGAGAAATGCCTTTAGTTTTGTAGTAGAGATCCTTCTATCCATGTGCATAAAACAACGTACAGTGGCATCACTCATCGGGAAGTAGCCTGGGAATGCCTAATGCCTAAGGTATTCAAAAGACGAGTTTGTCCAGAATCGGAATATTAAGTCAAAAGACAACCAACATCCATGGCAAGAGTGATCCTATTATTGTCTACAAAAAGGTTAAAAAGTACTTAAGTACGTACCCCTAGTTTAGATCCATCTAGGACTAAACAATTTTGAGCCCAAGCCTCTAAAAGCAAGTTAGTGCAACCAGGAGATCTGCTGTATTTTAATTTGTTTTATTGGGCCGTTTTTTTTCCTTTTCAAGCATGGCTAAGAGAAACAGTAATTTATTTTAAAGTTGAACCTTTAAAATATAGGATCGAGGTGTCTGGTAAGGACATTAGACGGGAAATTTAAATATAAGTCGAAAAGGTAACTTTAATATTGATTCTAGGCTAATCGAGTTGGTCCTGGGGAATGCACCTTTAGGTAGGTAGGTCCGCATGTGCAGCCAGCACTCGGATTAATAGTGAATCTATTGCAAGGCCCTGTTTGGAATATCTACACGACAACCGTGAACCACTCCGAGGTTGTTATAAATTTCAGGTTAATGGTGGCTTTCCTGAAAGATTTTTTCTGGCCAAACCGAGTTTCTAACGAACAACTCTATCAGAGAACGGGTCATAATTTTATAGGCACAACAACACGACGACGAAAGTGGCAGTGGATTGAACATACTCTTCGAAAGGGTGACAGTTCCATAGCTAACCACGCGATGCAATGGAACCCGCTTACTCAGGATGGCAGGATACGCGGCGATCCTAGGAGTACGTGGCGCAGAACAGTCGAGAAGGAAGCACGGCAACTGGGAAAGAGTTGGGGAGAACTGAGGCATATTTCCAGAAATCGCACACGGTGGCGCGTAGGCATTGTCGAGGCCCTAGGATTCACAAAGTGATACAGGACTGAAGGCAAGTTATTGCCTGGTATTAGAGGTAATTACAGTGCTTCGGCATCACATCCAGCCGAGGCTAGAAGTTACCAGTTGGCTAGGGAATTGTTAGTGGGAATAATACTTTGGGCTGCAGTAGCAGTTGCAGGTTTGTGAAGTCATCCATATGGTAGTTATCCATGTTGTTATGAATGCTCAGGCGTTTCCATAGTAAGAATTCCACCAATCTTGTTGCAATATGTATTACACCTATCCGATGACCTTCATAAAAGTCGAACTAGCATCAGAGGATACCCATATCCATCTAAACCTTATTTCACCAGAATTGTCGATGTATATGTAAGCATACACAGTATATTCGTATAAATTAACCCAGGTCAAGGTCCCAGTGAGCCTTAGGAAAGGATTTATCCTTCAACCACTTAAATAAATTTAACCACGTGGATGATAGTTGAATGGATGTTGGAGTGCAATTTGAGTGTACAACAACCCCTGACAGGAAAATAATTGCAAGTGTGGAGCAGAACGAAAAAAAAATTCCACTAAGTACCTAATTATGAAAATGAATGGAAGGGGCGAGAGTGGATACAGAAAAAAAAACCCCATCCTTTGTTGGGGTGAAAAGAGGTAATAAAAAATTTAAATTAAAATTTAATTGGAAGATTGTGCTGCAGTGCATCGGAATATGACGTCGTTCTTCAGAGGGGCTGTGGTATTGCAAAATTTTCATTGTAGCAACATTGAAATCCTTTACAAGTGACACACTTGCTCAAAGGTTGACATAGGCCAAATGGAAGTTAAAAGGACCAAAAAAAAAGAAAGTGTAGTAACTGAACATACGAGTGTATAAAGTCCATCTCTGAGTTGAATACACTCGCATCCTTATGCTACTTTAGTAAGTGGGTCGAGTCCAAGGAAACAACCAAAAGTGTTTTACTTGTGGCGAAGACCAAATAATTGCTATTTCGAAAAACGATTCCAGATACAGTCTGATAACAGATATAAACTGAGGGACAATCGTAGGAAATGACAAACTATTTGGACCATCTTTTTAGAAAACCCAACATACGAGTACGATTGAATTTCGATCATTCTGATTCTGATTCTGATTTTGAACACATCGTCCAAATAACACATCGATAGATGAGTTCAACAAAATTTCCTTCGAGAGTGATACCGTCAGTCCAATGGAGCTCGAACTCAAAATAGGCCTCAGTTTCAGCGATGACATCGACAAATGTTTATGTTGTTAAAGTAGACGCGTTCCTTTCATATCTTTCAGGTATCAGCTATCTTCTGCAACTTAACTTTGCATGTTGTGTTTGCTGGTGTAACCACGTCTTTTGGCCTTCCAGAACGTTCAACATCACCAAAGTAGAGTAATTCAAACCACTGTAACTTGTGAACTAATGATCGGAACGTCATCAGATTTTGACATTAATCATTTGAAGGTTGGCACTTTCGAAAAACCGTATAGATTTTACATTAGTGCCGCCATCTATGGGTCGTCTTAGGACTTATCTACCGATGTGTTACATAAGAATGTCACTATGATTCAGGCTAAGAATGGCATCATGTATGGTAATTTGAAATTTGAATTCGTAATATCTCATACACTTTGAGAGCCCACTTATTGATAAATTTATGTTGAAAACCAGACATTTTTAGTTTTGTTTCTGACTTGATTTTATAAACCAACGACATAACTTTATCCAATGAAAAGAAATTCAACGACCTTACATCGGATAAATGAAGATTGCCCTCTGACGAATGTAAGTGCCCATGACTTACATTCATTCTTTTGCGAGCAATAGTAATCCAAGATGGATTGCAGTTCAAATGCAACCCAGAAATCAAACATGCTCGCTACGCACAAGACATAAGATACGAATTTCAAGTTCTTCAAGTCAGTGGTGCAAGGTATCCAGTTACATTTGCGGAACGCTACAATTCAGATATGTATCTATTGCATGCATCTACAACACTATGTGTAACTTTTATATTAGTTCAGTCTCAGATAGAAGTAACAAGTCAGAGGAGTAAATATCACTCCAGTCAGTCATCAATCCGCAGTCAATCGTTGAACATCTTGACGCGAAACGTACTACACTCGTACTCGTACCCTGAACTATGGAACGTTGGCAGACACGAGTTGCTGTTGTTACCGGAGCTAGTTGTGGCATTGGTGAGGCATGTGCTAGTGAGTTGGCGAAAGCTGGACTTCGTGTTGTTGCACTAGCTCGTCGTGTGGAACGACTTGAACAAAATCGCTCCAAGCTACCAGCAGACTGTCAGGATAGATACTTTCCACGTAAATGCGATATCACAAGCGAAACTGAAGTCAAACAGACCTTCGAATGGATAGAGACGACTTTGGGTGGAACTGATATTCTAGTGAACAATGCTGGATGTGTTCGTGAGGGGAACATTCTCGATATGGACACAAGGATCATCGATGAGGTTCTGCATACCAATGTGAAGGGATTGATTTATTGTACTCAGGCGGCGTTTCGTAGTATGAAGAAGAGGAACTTCTCTGGGCATTTAGTGCACATAAACAGCATTAGTGGGAAGCAAGTGATTTGCACTGGAGAAGGTGCAACTAGTTCGAACATTTATTCAGCCAGCAAGTTCGCTGTGACTGCTTTGAATGAGATCATTCGGCAGGAGTTAAACAACTTTAAGACAAAGATCAAGTCAACTGTAAGTAGTGAACTCTGCTAGTGAATGTGTATTTAGTCTGAAATTCTGTTATAGAGCATTCATCCAGGACTGGTATCTACGGAGATATTCCCGCCGGAGAAGTTCAAGCTGATGGGTGAAGCTATTTTGTCACCGAAAGATGTCGCAGATACTGTCATGTACGTGATTTCAACTCCCCCTAATGTGCTGATCAAGGAACTTACTGTTAAGCCAGTTGGGGAGATATACTAAGGACGGAGACTTATTAGTTTCTGTTAATAAATAAATAAATATCTTTTGTTACCACCATCGCTGTCAATTTGAATGTCACGATTTCTCTGTGATAATGTAGAGTGGATCTCATAATCGATCAGTGTCCCTGGATCACCACTCGTAGAGTGGTTTTTAAGGGGAACTTGTGTTCAGCAATTTTAATAAAGTTATTTCCTATTATTATTTCCTAGCATCAGTATGTGAGTGCTAACGCTTAAACGAACTTGATTGACTATTGGTTGTGGATATCGTGATCGTGAAGGTTGACTAGCTTAGATCACAAATATTGGTATAAGATCGGAAATTTCTTGCAGAAATTTAAAATAAGATTCTCAGTTAGGAGCCTAGGTAATCGAGAAATACAATAGTGATCGTGAAGATTTGGAAGAAGTGATGGATCAGTTGTTTGATCTGGTTTACATTTGATGTGATCGTAACCGCCTTTAGCAAGTTATGACCTCGTTATCGACAATGAGTACAATGTCTCACTACTACAATCCAAGTACCTAAGTAAAAAAGGTTTTAAATGGATTCAAAGTACCACAATGATCACGATCGTATATTGTTTGATTGATTATTTGTTAATAGATGTGCTGTCCCATTACACTTCAGAATATCATCCTGACATTATTTCCACTTCTCCTATGTACGTTGAAATGCTCAAGGAAGAGGTATCTTTGACAACACCAGAGGATTTGTATGTCAACACAAATTGTTGATTGTAAAGCAACATCCTTGGATGTATGTAGTTCTGAATAAAGTTCTTAAGACAGGTGTAACATCAACCCTTAATGTTTTTTTAAGTAGCAGTCATACAGAGCTGCCTAAGTTACAACAACTTGTGTGCTACTCACGAAATACATCAAACATAACATAGTGTTGGCTAGCGTTCCATAAGAATCAATGCTCGGTTCACTTCTGCAGACCGTTAAATATAAAGATGTGCTAAGGTTGTCAGTGTCGGTAAAAATAAATTTGTGAGATAAAATCAAGAACAAATGAAAAGTTTTAAAAAGTTAAATCCTGGTTGGAAAGAACAGACATAGAGACATCAGAGCAGGACACGAAATCAGTTACAATAACAGAAAATAGGGAGTGCCATCGAAAAAATTCACAACCAGAAAATGAACAAAAATGTAATAAAAAAATAGTTTCAAAAATTTAAAAATAATGAAAAGTATTTAACTTTAGTTTCAAAATTAATTTTAAGAATTAAGAAAAAAAAAAACTAAATCTTACTTTTAACAAATTTTCGAACTTTATCCGTAGCAGCTTCCATCATTTTTTTTTTTATTGTCATCTGTTAGTTTTTTGGATCTACATGTCTAGATTTCTTCCATGGTGTTGGTAGATTTTTCGTTTTCCTAAACTTTCTTTTGTACAGGACCAACATCTTTCAGTTTGCCTAAGTTCTGGTGAATTCGGAAGATAGCCCTCTCTAGGGACCACCGAAACGTTGTTTTGTTCTACCAATTCATCGCCTTCTTTCCGTAGTGACATAATGCAAGATCAGGCCAAAGCAAGGGACGTTCTTGATGACTGTTATAAATTCATTCACATAGATTTCACTACTTATTGAGACAGTAGTGGTGAATGTTTGGTTTCTGCTACGACAAGAACAAAATGATTGTCAAACCAGGAATTT
Organism: Xylota segnis; assembly: GCA_963583995.1. Lineage (NCBI taxonomy): Eukaryota > Metazoa > Arthropoda > Insecta > Diptera > Syrphidae > Xylota > Xylota segnis. Next base: position 8,199,791 of record OY757237.1, read on the forward strand.
TTTTTAAACATTTTGCCAAATTTCATTTAGAAAAGTTCGGATTTTTTTCAAGAAGCTTCAACATTTTGGTGACTATTCTTGGGTTCGTAAAACTGTCTTTTCGCCCAGATTCACATTTTATTTCAACTGAGAGATCCTCCTAGTTTTTCGATGGGACTCCTGATACGCGTCCACGTACGCAATGAAGACTTAAACAAGCTTGAACAGGTTATGACAGGTAATAGATTGAACTATAAGCTACACTTAAAGGAAATGAGTATACAGCAGGAATTTTCGGATCGAAAGCATGAAGACGACGGACAACTTCAATGGTAATAGCAAAACCTATTGTATGATGATTCAATAGGAAGATGCGCTTACAATCCCATCCACAGGATAGGGTGAAAATCCAAGTAAGAGTAAAAAGTTATGCTGATTCTAATATCACACAGTTCTTAACTGGTCCCTTTATCCGTGCTGTGAATAAGGAAGGTATGTATAAAACACGTGATGTGGAATGTCCCTTCTGTATGCTAAGAGGTAGAAACGTTCCGAACTCCAGTCAGCTCATTAAAGATGTGATATAGTGAGAGCAGGTCTGGGAGAAAGTGAACGGATATGTGACCACTGGACATGTCAAATTCAGGTGAATCAACTGTTTGAGAATAAAGCACGGTGGAGAGTAAAGGATAACATTCGTAAAATTTTAAAATCCCGGCATGGTTACCTCAAAGTTTTCTTAAGACAATCCTCTTTATGAGGTGGTGCGTACTATAAAGAATACACTTAAACAACATCCATACTGAAGCTATTCAATAGGTTCTCATCGAGCTATGAAAGTGCAGTAACTTTTCTTACTCAATAGATTGTAGCCCTGTTAAGAACTAGAATAATTCAGTGAGCATTAGGTAATACGATTCTTTTCCTTTGCTATGACTCATGACAACTATACTAATTTTCGATTAGAGAGAGGGTTAAGGTTATTTGGTGATAATGTAGTTATACTGGTGTCTGAAAAGTTTCCTCTCCACGATAAGTCAAATCATGGAGAGTGTTCTGGATGCAGTAGTGACCTCGGGAATAAATCCTGAAAAGACTGAAATTATGGTTTTTACAACTAAAATGAAAGTACCATTGTTTACTCCCCCAAATTATGTGAGGGTAATGAGCGTGCAGCCGAATTGAACATGCGAGGGTCGGTCTTAACTACTCACTAGCGAAAAGAGTCGATATTTCGCTGCTTAGTGCTGCTGAGTGCAAAATACATCTTCCAGCTTGCCGATCACAGGTAGAACAGCCTGAATAATTGGCTCTAACTAGTACCGCAAGGTAATAACCAGCTGTTGTCCTGTGCAGAGAGCGTTAGAACTGTGTAGTAGACCATTGGCGCAGCTAACTTATTACTCTTTGAATGATATTCATCACTGACACATCGAATCCTTCCAAAAAGTAAAACCAAAGCGTGCACAGCACTCTACGCTTAAGGCCATAGTACCACATACCTTAGTCCTTAATGTTATCTTCCACATCCTCATACCAGAGGCGATGTAAGAATCGTTTCACTTTCCTTTCACATCGTATTCTACACTACGCTTTAATCATATTTATCGAATGTAGTATTCCTTGGCTCAATCCAATCATACCAAATAGTACTTCTGTTCCAATTATTTAATCAAATCATTCCCAAAGCTCCTGACCAACTAGATTTCGTGTCCCTAAAAATTAGTCAACATATGGTCAGCTGCCCACAATCGAACGTATCCTTGTGCTGCAAGCAAACCAAACATGTTATCTATATTCCAAGACAATTATCTGTATATAAATTCGTATCCAATATTCGAATTACATTATTTTTTTTTTCTTCCCCCTCCATCAAGGATCTTAGGATGGTCCATCTGCTGGTGAGGTATTCTTATTGACTTCTTTCTGTTGTGAGTGAAGGTGCTGCTGGAGGGATAGTATGGTTAAGAAAGAACACATATCGCACACGTCCTTGATATACACAAGCTGTGAGTGTATGCTGCCTACGTGTATGCCTTGCAAATCAAATTTCCATTTGCCACTTGCAGCACGCCTCCATCTTCGCCCTCTGGCGTAGTCTGTCATTTCGTAAATTTTGTAGGTATGGAGCCCCTCTCACATACTCAAATCGGAAAACGCTGTCAGTTAGTTACGTGACCAAAATTATATATTAATTCTGGAATGAATGAATGAATGGTGATGGTGCGAAGGATCTCATACCCGCACACAGAGTGTACAAAAAATTTGTTTGGAATCTCTCCAGACAGGGCCAACTGATGGTAGTTATTTATTGGATTTTTTTTTTTTCGAGTACTGTCTAATGTAATAATAGTTACTAATTTGGAATATTACCTGGAATCAGTTGCAACAAAACAATCGCCCCCACATAGCCGCTGCCCATTTTGCGGTATGTTGTTGGTGAACCAAATTCGATTCAATATCACTCGACCACAGAGTGCACCTTTCATCCTGAATACACACCAATCGAGTTTATCCTATCAGCCATAGAATTGAAATTTTATGATCCTGATGTCACCATTCGAACAATTTGAATACCATGCGGTCGCACAGCCCAGGAAGGGCTTAAAGTTTCACGGAAACCATTTAATTAAGGACTACTCGTACAGTTGCGGTGAGGAATTGCTTCCGTGTAATTGAATCTTTCAGGCGTGCAGCCGAGCAGACTTTGATTTATTTATTACAATGCACAGTGAATCCTTTTTGATGAAGATGCATCAGCAGGCGAAAGAATCAGAAAACTTAATCAACCAGTTCAGTTGGATTGGAGTATACCGAAACTTTCTTCTCCTAAGTGGAATGGAATTAAAATGCAACCACTTTCTGTGGTGGCAAAGGATTCGCTTTGAAACGACTGGTAGCAGATGCTGGTTGGCGGAATTTTCGGCATCTTCTCAGACAACTTATTCGCATTCGCATGCAACCAGATGAGTTTCGTGAGAGATAATTGTTTGGAGCAGTCCCTTCAGTGGTGCATAACTTTCTTTACTATTTCAATCATATTCAATCCTGGTTCGTGCGAAATTACTAAAACTTTTCCAACTACCAATTATGTAATAGTGACAGATTAAAACTGAATGCTATTTGGGATTCCTTTGCCCTCATCAATTCGGTTGCGACGGCATCACCACCGTAATACGATTTCATTTAATTTCCAGGACACTAATCCTTGCATATCGCTCGAGTGTGCATTTTACGGTAAATCCCATTTTTATTCCCTCGGGTAGCACATACTCGCCGTGTAAGCACTTGTTAGGTTGAAATTCTTCTTCCTTTCGTTCTCCCCACCTCCCCACCGCGTCAGCATTCACTTTCAAACACAAAAGGGGGAAAGCGCTTTACGCGCTTTGCTTCCAAAGCAGGATAAATCCTCTCGGGCGTATTAAGTGGTTCCATAATGAAGTAGAGAGAGAGAGAGAGAGAGGGAAGAAAATGTCACCTTGGATCTTGGTCTGGGGTCCTTTTTTCCCATAATTTGCTTTTAATTCCTCATTTCGTAATTTGCATGACACAACAGTTCATCATTCATACGAGTATAGGTAGGAGTATGTAGGACACGATTTACTCCGCCTGGTAAAGTGGTAAGACAAAACCCTTGTGGCAACGGTACGGCGGTAGAAGTGTTGTTAATCCTTGAGAATTTTACATGGAACAAAAACTCTGTGTTGCTTAATCTACTTTTTGATAACATTTTTGGATTCCACGGTTACACCGAGGTTAAGTTTGTAAAATAGTTGCATTTCTGTAGCCCATTAGTCGGACCCGGAATAAAAGGACATATCTCTGCAGGATCGAATATCTGAAATACAATGTTATTACTTTATTTACATTAGTAGGGATATCCTTGTTCCTTTCGAAAAATGTTCTTTGTAATCCCTAACGGTGTGTTGAATGGTCACTTCCTCTACTTCGGCTTTATGAGGGGTTTTTCAATAAGGACATAACAATTTTGTACTTAATCAAAATACAGAATAATTCAGATATTAGGCTGAAAGTTATTCCAGATATAGTAAAGATGTTAAATTTGAGTCTAAAGTTCGATATTGTTCATATAATCACCGCAAGCACGTTTGCAGCGATCGATTCTTCGAAGTCAAATTTCCACCACGTGTGTTGTTCCTAAACTTTTCCCATTTTGTTAAGATAAACCCACCTCTTAAACTTACCCTACAAAGAGATATCCAACGTCCTTAAATCACATAATCACAAGCGTTCTATCCCCTTCAATAGATCAACTGTTTGACCAGCTTTGTCACATGTGGCACGATATTGTTGAAACCACATATCACTAATGTTAAGCCCATCTAAGTCAGATCAAAAATACTTTTTCAATACTCCACGATAGCGAACTCTATTGATCTTAACATGGCGATCATTTTAATCGACGAAGAAAACATAATTCTGGACTCCTTGCCATCTGTCCCTTCAGCTGGACAACATAGTGGGCAACCTAAACCTAAACCAAACCTAAACCTGATATCCCTGCAAAACTTCCTCTAAATTGTCAAAGAAATACTTTCCCAGGTCTCTTAGTCTTCTGTGAGCTTTGCTCAGTCTTTATCCTGGTTTTACCCTGACATCGACAGAGTAGATGTGTAATGTCCTCCGAGACGTTAATGTCACTGAAATAACTCCAGGTATCCGTATTTCTCAATCCTAGTCTCATGACATGCCTCTCCAGATTTTCACCGATCTTTCATAGGCAAGGAAGTTAGTTGTGTTGATGAACCTCCTATCCTATCTTAATCCTATTAGTCACACAGATTGTTGGTTTAAACTTCTAAATGCGAAAGGAGGTAAGAGTTGGAAAAGAGACCAGATATCTTCATTACGACAATGGAGAAGTGCCTAGAAGAAGGAACCTTTCCTGAAAAATGGAAAATGCAACATTTGGTCCTGCTATCAAAAAGAAAGAAGTCTTCAGGAGAACCATTGCCTTATCGACTAATGTGCTTCCTGGTCACCATGGAAAAGATCCTGGAGAAGATATCATCAATTCGGTTTCAGAAAAGCTTGATCTACTGTCGATCAAATGAGAACAATAGTCGATATGATAGAAAGTGCCATTGAAGGAGAAGATGGCTCTACGGTACAAAGGAGTACTGTGCTGGATACTAAAAAAGCATCACTAGTCGGAGTGGATACATCATATTACTTGCAGCGTATAGTGACCAACTTCAACAACATGAAGCCGATCAAGGGATAAAATACTACAATGCCACTGCGGAAGTCCCACAGGGATCGGGTTTAGGGCCACTACTGCGGAGTACTACGATACCTGAGGGAGTCATTATAATTGGATTCACCGAAGACCAAGCTACAAATAAAGCAATTGTTCGGGTAAAGACTGGCAGGTATGCAACGGACTTGGACTGGCCAAACATAAAACAGAAGTCGTCCTCATAACCAGTCGCTTGTTTTCAGGTATCCAACCAAACCATCATACCTTGGGGTAATGCTCGACAACAAAATACAGTTCAACCATCATGTTGATTATATAACCAAAAATCATGGCAAAAACAGGGAGCTCTCTCGCGCATACTGCCTAATATTGGTGGACTTGAATATAACAAAAGGACTCTACTCTCACCAGAAAGAGACTATCCTCAACATACGCGGGTGGTGGAATGCTTGAAGAAGATATAGCGGCTGACACTCTACCTATGTCAGGACCAGATATATGTATGAATAGTGTATGACATGCTTTGCTAAGAAGACAAATGAGTAGTAGAGCCCTAGCCCGAAGAACTAAGGAGACTCTATGTAAAACCTTCATCATCCCAGTCCTGCTTTATGGCGCTGCAACGTGGACTCTCTATAAAATTTATGAAGAAATTCATCAGTTGATCGTAACAATTTCGGTCCCGTTTGTGCTGACGAGCTTTGGAGGAGGAGATTCAACGACGAACCATGCGAGCTGTACAGCGACTTAAAAAAACTCCACATTAAACCTTTGAGAGGGCTAGGACATGTAGAGCCAATGGGCACCAATGCTCTGGCCGCCAGAGTCTTCAAATCAAACACATAGTTAAAACGCAGTAGAGGAAGACCTCGTCTTAGGTGGCGCGCACAAGTAAAAGTCAACCGTTAGCTACGGTCCGGGTTTGTTAGTTGAAGCCCAGGTTCAACCCGAACTGTAGCGCCACCTATGAATGTATGTAAGTAACTCGATTTCATTAGGGAAGCTTTGCTACTCTTTTGACCAGTTCATCGGTTCTTTGGTTTCTCTCAATATCGTAGGTAGCAGGTACGGGTATTATATGGTTACATCTCCAGTTATTCCACAGCTTTGAGTACAGCTAGATCCACACCCCATGTATCTGGGGGTCTCACGGTTGCTCATCCCTGCTGGTCGCTTCAGTTTAGAAGCTATTGCTTTAATTACAAGAAAACCCTTAAATGGATTTATGAGAATCAAAGCCTCGCTCTATAACTGCAACATAATCCGTTATGCTATTCCAAACGAGCACCAAATTAATCCTGCGAACGTGTACTTCCTTTTTCAGTATATCATCGTTCAGGGTACGGCACTCGCAAGCAAGGACAATGTAGGCGACACACGACGGCGGTGGCGACAACGACAGAGCTGCACTGAATTGCCATTCATATCAATTAAGCGGAATATTTACTGCGCTCCCCCTGAGCAGGTAGGTAGCTGCCATACACGGTGCTAGAGAATAGAATTGTCCTTGGTCGGATCTGTGTTACCTTTTGGCTCTGAACAAATTACCAATGCAAATACCTTCATATGTGTGTCTGTGTGTGTGTGTGGGGTGCTTAAGATGGACTCATTTCCTCTGCATCGTCTAATTCCCTAATGCCCCGCGCGACCAAGCGTCAGATGGAATGGTGCTGTGCTCTAATCCTCCTTCTGGCCACCATCACTAGGCATGCAGCCATGCAATCATAAATACTCAACTAACAGTCGTCGAAATTCATTTGGTATTACGCTGAAGACTCCATTTTGATTTATTTATGCAGTTAACCTGTTTGTTTGGTAGATGCCGCTGCTGGGGCGTAAACAGCAGTCGGTTGAGCCCTTACCACCGGAAGGTTAATTGGGGCAAATGTACTGTGGTGAGATTTAGATTTAAATCAATTAATTATTTCTCAAGGCTGCTCACGGGGTAGGTATGGAAACCGAGTTGATGTGCTTGCTTTCACGATTCATATTTAAAGCACCCTCCCTCTCTCTCTCTCTCTCTCTCTCTCTTTCTCTCTTGAATAATAGTGAATGTTTGGGGGGCGTGTGTGCATGGATCCTGTGGAGGCTATGCCATAAAGGTGAAGTGCACTGTTTGTGATTCAAGTCACGATTCCAGGGATGTGACTTTGCATTCGTCCTTGATTACCTACGGCATGGTATGGTGCCACTGCAGGTGGCGGTAGTGCTAGTATTTGTGCTATCGCTGCCGCATGGTTAAGATGGAAACGGACTTGGGTTGGAAAATTTAATCCGACGAATACCGGAGGTAACATACTTTACATTGTATTTGATGAATTTAAATTGCATTCCAGGCGCGCTTATGTGGAGAGATTTCTCTGCGCAAGGAATCCTTTAAGGAAGTTTTCACGTAACGTAATATTATAATGTAGGTAATCCCTATTAATGATTCTGTAAGCATTTCAGAGAGATCAAGGGTTCTGACACCTAAGAGGGATTCCAAGTCAAATCAGTGAATTGGTTGATTGGTGATTTGGTTATATTGCAGCAAAAAAAATATTGTTTTTCTTGAACTCTTAAAACATTGCTATCCAGTAGTTCCTTAAAGCTTCCTTTGTTGAGAAGCGTTATCTAGGTCGACTGAGAGCGCCAGCGATTTGTGGAACTGAGTTGGGGAGAGTAGGAATCGTTGTTTACGTCCAAAGCCCCACGAGAAGTTACACGAGTTAGGGAGGACATATGGATCATGTGAGGACTCCCCTTCAATAGGGGGAGCTACAGGCTGACCAGATAGGAACGAGAGGAAAATATTTTTTAATAAAACAACAACAGTGTGAGATATGAACATAGTTGTGACTTTATGTTGAAGTTATTTTCATGCCATTATGTGCAGAATAGCATATCATCCAAATGGCCACCTCGGCTTCGTTAGAGTGCTTCAAGTGGTCGATTTAATTTTGTATGGTCTGATATGTGCGGCGTTATTACGGCAATAGCCTCACAATTGTTGGCTTCAAGCTCGTCCAAAGTGGTTGGCATGTTAGCGTAGACTAAGGACTTGACGTACCTCAGAGAAAATAATTGAGTGGTGGCAAGTCGCATGATCGCGGCGACCAATTGATGAACGCTTCCCGTGAGATGACCGAGTCGCCAAATTTTCTCCTTCACAAATCACAACTTCGAGCTTTGCGTCGCTTGTATGGCATGTACCGCAGTCTTATTGGAACGACAGCTTTATACAGGATATATCAATGTCGGTTAACAGGGCTCTAAACTGAGGGGATTGACGGTAAAAGGGTCCCATTCCTCGTTTCGAAGGAAATAAGGTCCGATGATACCTACATGCCATAAACCTTCCGTAAGCCTGTTATAAACAGTCAATCTTTGTGGACTTGTGGATTATGTTCGCTTCAATAAGGGCGATTCTGCCTGTTGACATATCCGCTGAGCCAAAAATGGGCTTCGTCCAAGAAGGTAATTTTTTGGGTAAAATACGGAGCTACGGCCAACATAACCAGAGCCCAATTAGCCACCTCACGGCGTTGACTATTGTCTTCCGTGTTCAATTCTTGCTTCAGCAGAATCTTATACTCTTTGACTCTCTGGCTATGCCAAATTCAGTTTCGATATTTTTTGGTCTTTTACGATTATGGCGGTGTTTTCCTCATTTCGAATCAATCTCTATCTAGTTGCTAGATTAAGGTCCAATAATTCACGAGGTCAGAAATTCGCGATGCGTATTTACAACTGAGTCGGAATTTCGATAGTATTTTTCAATAATTTATCATTATGTACTGTGACAGCTGCTGAAACATTACAATTGGAAAACGTATTATTGCCATCTGGTCACCCTTTGCATTGCTGAAGATGATTTTTTGACGAAATTCAGAATTTTCTTCAAATTTTGCAGAGCACAACCGGATAAGTTTTCAAGATCTTTACGGAGAATCTGCAACAATGTTGAATGATTGAGTGGAATCGACTGATTTGACTCATTTTGAACCAAAATGCTGCAATATTTTCTACACTTCGATAGCTAGGGGGCCGTGGCTCAAGGGGTTAGTGCGTTGGATTACGGAGCAAGGGGTTATAGCCGAATATATCTAAAAGAGTTTTCACTGCCCACGCCCATTTTTTGTAGACATTTTCATAAGAAGAAGATAATTTTGAAAGCTTTTAGATGGCATTAGTACACTGTGCAAATTGCAGATTGCCACACCCACTTTTTTGGGCCTGATGTGTAAGAAAATTGGATACTTCTTGTGCTAAGGTGCAAGAACTTTGAAAATCTGATCAGAAATATCACCAAAATCAGTTTTTTTTTAAGAAAAATCCCCCAAAAAGTGGTTGAGGCCACATATGACGTTGGAAAAACTTGTAAAAAATTTGAACATTTAAATATTTGGTGGTAACACAATTTTTCGATTTCATTACAAATAGTTGAGATATGAAGAAGTGGGCGTGGCAGTAAGCGAATTTAAAAGCTGTTTACACTAGCACTGGTTCGCTTTTTCAAAAGCCTAGCTTTTCTTTAGCTGAAAATTTTGGGCACAAACAGTGGTGAAATATGGATTTGCTTTCCAAGCTCGCAATCCGTCCGAATTAAACCCGGAGGGACAACGCAATAGCGGAGGACATCGCCCAAAAGCGGACCTCTGGACTGAAGATTCTTCTAGCATCAGGCTCATCCCAAACTGTAACACCACCTAGGGAAGTAAGTAAGAGTGTTAGTAAAAGGTGCTTCCACCAAATCCTTTGGTACCATAAAAGTTTTTATTGAGTTTCCCTATCAAATATTTAGTAAAAGTGGAATCGAAAAAGTAGAGTTAAAGTTTGCCAAATTGTTGATCAAATCAGCATTACTTGGACTTGCAACTATCAAATCAAATCCAACTCCAGCAATCTGAATAAAACTTCACCAAGTTTTTAAGATACCAAGTACGAGTAAGCAAGCCCGTAGAAATGTTTTCCAGTGCAAAACTCATACAAGGAGAAAAGGAAAAATTGTGCAAAACATTCGAAAGAACAAAGAAGAAATAAATTTAACGGAAAATTGATCTGTCATCGAAATCTCTAAAAGGAAAGAAAACCATCCTGTCTGGGGTTTTCAACCCCTTTGGGCACTTTACATCAGCACCCAAACCTATCGGCACGAAGAGCTCATTTTCTCGTTGAATACCCCTGGCAGGTGGGAATGTAAAACCATCTGTAACATTGCAAAACCATTTAGTGCACAACATCAACGTTCGAAACCCCGTACAAGTGACAGGTAAGCAGAAAATCGTATAACCGGAAAAGCAGCAAAGCACAAGTATATGTACATCTTCGCCCATCCTTGCTGGAATATACACATACATACATATGTAGGTATATCCTTTTTTGCAAACTATGAATTTTCCATACTCACTCCCCAGTGCATCATTTCACATGGTTGGAGTATTGATTGGCATATGGGTGGGCGGTACACTTCCCAAAGCGGTCGGGGTGGGTTTAATCCATGAGCAAATACTCAATCAGGACACCCTCGGATTCCAGACACGTAGCATTGCGCTCACATTTGAGAGCGCCGAGCCGAGTGAAGAGAAAAATCAAAGGACGAGATTATCCCGAGTATATATGCTCGGATGATGGATAGGTCCCTTTATGGCGGCAGATAAAGTTCCCAAACAAACATGTGGGAGTTGTTTGCAGCTCCGCCTATTTGGTATGCAGACGAAGCAAACTTTTTTTTCTCTCTTCTTTTGATATTATTTACAGACGTTGAGCCTACTCGAGCGAAAGATGAAGAGAGAAGTTTTCGTTTTTCTTTTCTTTTTTGTTTTTTTTTTTTTGTTTTGTTCGATTCTTTCTAAACGACTAACAACTGGGAGGGAGCCTTATTTGTGGATCGACGACTATTATTGACGAATTAAGGACTTATTTGAAATTACCAATTTGCAAAATGTTTTACATTGCATTCCATTCAACAGAGTATACTGAGGTATCTCCAATTCTAATTCAGATTGAGATGTGTGCTGTAGGGCACAGGATACACCTTTGAATTTGCTCTGACTTCTTCATGGTTGTATGATCAGTCAACTAATGCGGAGCTATGATGTCAATCATATGAGCAAACAGTGTCCTTGTGAGCAGAACTATGTTGATAGAGTACTGGCCTGTATAAGTTCGGTCAGAAGGAGTACTGTCTCCTACCTTGCTTTTGGCAACAAACTCTTTCGACTTATTCAAAGAAAAAGTCTTTGAGAAAATGCAAATTTGTATAGATACGTACTTGTCCGTTTAAATTATCAAGCAACAAACCTGGACTTGAATCATTAGGTAATGCAAATGCATATATCCCAGATCCGAAAGAAGAAAATATCTTGTTAATTTTATAAAGTCAAGCTTTTGACCCTCGAGCTCTATGAGCTGTACCAACATGTTGATGTAGCCCAAAAAGTCAAAATACGTCGACTACACTCGCTTGGTCACATCGAGTGACTATAATGATCCTGCAAAGAGCATCGTCGAATCACAGGCCCTAGGTTCGAAACGACAAGGAAGATCGAATATCCATTTTAAGGACCAACTTATCACTGATGCCACAGCGTTTGGCCTGGATAACTGGAAACAGCGTGCCCGGATCGAAGGTTCAATTAGGTTCAAAGAAGCAATAAACAAGGACGGTATAAGCTAATCAAGTATGACATGCAGATATTTTGCTTTTTGAACAAATTTCAGGCTTTTGCCACATAGTTTTGGAGAAAGAGGACATGTTCCATATTTTAAGCCCACCCTTAGGCCATTTAGAAAGCTTAGAAAGACCTTCTCAGCGGGTTTAGGCAGCTATAGCAGCTATAGTCATCTTCATAAGCAATTACCTTACTGCCTTTATCTTGCAGTAAATGACACTGTTTTTGGTTAGCTTACGACTAAATAGGTTTCAAAGACGGATACCTAGAAATAGCTTGACTTACGAGCCTTGAAGCTTATAACCCAGTTTGTTAACAGATGGTCAATCAATCAACGTGTCTTCAGGGTTCGCAAGTGCTCTTGTTTAATTCGATTTCAAAGGTAAGATTACAAGAGTTTCAAACTAAAACTAAGTCGACTCAGCATGAAAAAATCAGGAGTCGCATGGCGTAGCCAAAACGAAAATCTGGAAAAATCGTTAGAAAATGTTACGTATACGGCACCGAAATAATCACATTCATCAGGGTATCCATGGGTCTACAGTTTGAGCACAGATTCTCCATAATCTTGGCTCGCATGGGATAGCAAAAAATGAAACTCAGGAAAAATCGTAAAAAAAAATGTTACGTATACGCCACCGAAATAGTCAAATTCTTGATATTCCTGGCTTGAACTGAGTCGATTCGGAATAAATAAATCAGAGTATCCATGGGTCTGCAGTTTGAGCACAGCACTCGACTAGTTCCAGGCGACTGCTGAGAATCACGACCAGCCAAATTCGGCTACTGGTTCTAGCGTTATAAGTGGGTTAAAGCTAAGTATTGCCCAATGGATTTTGCATGTGCATGACGCATTTACTACATGATGCACCATGTCATCATGGCAGATCCTCAACCAACGAAACTATAAATGCTATTCCCAATCTGGACGATATTTTCCAGAGTTCTAAAACTATTTAGCACAGTTTCATAATTGGAAAAAGTTTTTGAAATGTAGAATGAGCAGAGTCATAGTGTAACCCTAAAATTAATTATTTCACTGTCATCCGTAAAGAAGAGAATACCTTCAGATTTAAATGTTTAAACTTTCGCATTTGAATTCCTGAATACATATCCCGATTCGACATCAAATCCTTAATTCATAATCCTGCTTACAAAGCCCACACAGCAGAGTACCATATTTCCATTCACTGAAAGCAGATTCCCCCAGAAAATACCTCCTTTGAGGTAAGATACAGCATCCATAGATAAAATGCTAAGAAAAGTAGCACACCTTAGCACACACAAACCTGTGTGCGTATGTATAACGCATAGAGGACGAAAACATCCTCAAAGGAGCGCTTCCATAGAGTCATTAACATAAGTACATCACCCAACTCTCAGTTGCGGAGAGTAACCAACAGACAGAAAATATGATATTCTAATTTTAGCGCCCGCTTGCAGCAAATTGTTCTTCTTTCACGCGCCCTGAGTGAATATAAGATCCTTGTAACAGCATTTTGAAAATTCCCAGACAAAAACTTTAGTTCTCAAGAGTTCCTCCTTTTTAACTTGCAATCCTGGCATTTACCTTGAGACTTTTGTCCTCCTTCCATACCATTCATTCACTTGACTTTGATAGAAGGATACGAATACACCTGGGACGGAAGGTATACCTTCTACGACAGACAGACTCCTATTCCAACGCTCATATCTCACTTTGACTTGTGTTCAAGGATCCGAAAAAAAGGCTCATCAGCAAGAACTAATTATTGCTCTAACTTAGCTGGAAGCACTTACGAAGGTAGAGGGAGACCTGTGGAGCTCAGTGGTTCCTAACTTCCAAAAAAGTAATAAAATCCTTTCCGAGACATAGTGCTGGTTTTTTTTTCTTTGTATTTTTGTCGCTAGAAGGATTCTGTGTTGCAAGTTGCAACTAATTTCGAGGAACAAAAAAAAAAGAAGAAAAAAAAAAACACCCAGGAAGGGAAAGAAAGTTCATCTCCTTGAATTCAATGCAAAAGTTTGAAGAGTGTATGCGCGGGTAAGATACTTTACTGCAATGAGTGAAAGGTGGTTGGCGGGTGAATGGTGCAGGAATACCCTTGGGAACGTATTATAAAGTTTTCTTTAGTGAAGAACCTCATTTTGCGGGAGATTTATATGCAGGGGTACGTACGAGTATACATATGTATGTCTGTATGGTGTAGTTGAGATATCTAAGCTTTCGTTTTCTTTTTTAACCGGAAAAGCCTGGAAGACGACGACGAAAGGCTCACTCTCTACTACACAGTCTAGATGTGCATGTTACTAAAGAAATACATTCATCTGGTTGACATTATTAGATACTCTGCAGCTAATGTGATATGAAGGAGAACCACCACTGAAGTGCTCTTAGACGCAAATGTTTTATGGCAGAGCATTTTTTAGCTTGTCCTTAAAAATACTCAATTTAAATTAAATGTCCTTATTTTGTTTCCATATATACGTTTTCTAGTTTCTAGTGTTTCATGGTAAATGGTAAGAAATTAGGTGAAAGTCTTAGCGAAGTAGATACTTCTGAAGGTCCTTAGTACTTGTCCTACCGCTCTAAATTCATAACCGAAATCTAACTGAAGTCTTAATGTGGAAACTCTTGAAAGGATAAATTTGATATCCCAGCATACAAGTGAGTACGGAGTTATAATAAGTTGAAGAGACGTAAAAGAAGATACAGTTTGCTGCTTTTTAGATTTTTGCTGATTGAATTAATTTCTAGGAGTCCTTACGTTTTAGGAGCTCTTTCAAGTTGTAAAATTTATTTCGCTTATTTTTCGTAGTTTTCAAGATGTTGGAACCACCGAACTTGCAGGAGTTATCAACTTCAACAGAAGGTACTACCTCTCTTGGCAGTCTATCGTTTTTTACGTAAGTTGCTGAATTTTTGGAAGGAGTTTGAGAGGATTGTAGATGTAGCGTAGCATTGTTAAATTAGAAAAATTCCCAAAAGGAAGGTTACGTTGTACAGCAAAGATAGCTTGCACATACCCGAAGTTGTAACCTTCTGGAGCTATCAGTTCTGGAAGTGAGAGGTGATTTATTCCCTACCACATACCAACGAGATGCATTCATGGTAAGTTAAATATGGAAGTGATGTGCTTATTCGGGTATAATAAGTCAAAAATTGCCTTCGAAGTGTCAGTGCTTAAATGTACCTAAATCCCTTGCCCATATGGCTGTCACTGCGACGTCGTCTATCGCCATCACGAGAGGTGGAGACGTGTACGATTCTTATCCTTTTGGAAGGACTTCCATGAATTGTGTGATTTAGAGAAAAATCCCTCTTCCACGAGTGTCAGTCCATTTTCGGCTCTAATGGTCTCGAAGTTCGAGCGCAGTCGCTCTGTCTGAACAAACAAGCACTAGCCACCCGATTTGAGATGTGAGCCAGAAAAGTGTGGCCACACGCCGCTGCTGCTCATCGCAATCGAGGTGTCTATAACCGCTTCTTAAAACAGTGCCATTTGCTCAGTTGACAGAGGGTTGAGTAGAAAAGTCGATCACGATAACACTTAACCTGACAGCGCTAGCCTCGTGACTAAGACTGGGAACATTAGGGGTAGGCCCTGCCCTAACCTACTTGGTAACCGATGCTCGAGGCGTCTGATCCTTAGAACAGACACGCTTTGCTTCGGTTTTATACAGGAACTGCTTTTGAACACTCTTACAACTAACAAATGTAGCCAAGTCATGGCAATGTACTCTAATTTTGTAGAATACGAGTATTGTCAATGACTAGCGACCACAGAAGGAGAGAAAGGACACCTATTTGGGGGAATCCTTTACTGCGATCACATACACTAACCAGTCTCAAGACCAGGAAGTAATAAATAGACGTTCAATCATTCAACGTATCCATTGGTTGGTCGAATCTTCGATACCTCTGATAGCTACTCATAGCTCTGGCTTTTGAAACGAAGGCAGCACATTCAACACATGAAGAGATAGTTGATGTTCTCGGCTACAACCAGCTATTATGGTTTCTTTTGACAATGTCCGATCCGGTGGATAGAAACTTACCAACCGTAGAGACCACATTTTATAGGACAGTCCCCGGATATCCGAATAGATGACACATAGTAGTAACAGCCATCAGCTTTGACTATAATACGAAGGTAGCTCTCTCCTTCTATACTACATATTGTGGTCCAGATGCCTCATGGCACTTTCATCCTGCGAAACTAAAGCTGTGCTTAAAAGTTGTCGCTGTAAAAATATATCTAAATACATTTGTGTGGATTACTTTCGCCAAATAGATCAATATAGAAGTGGACGGAATATGAATCCTGAAATATTTCCTCAACACTTCATGTAATCATATCCAAGTCCAACATCTTAGTGAGAAAAAAAAAAAAAAAAACGAAAAAGACTTCAGGAAACGTCTTTTATTCTATTTGTCTTGAAAACATTCCCAAAGACATTCACTTAGCCCAGTGTTCCCTAAGTGTCCCCGCTCATGCATATTCATTTCAATCTCCTTCGAGAAACTGACACAACCTCACAACTTTGTTTTCCCTTCAAGCAAAACTTCTACAATTTATATCCCTGGCTCCCCAGCAAGCCACCACCCCAACGATTACACTGGATTTGCTCTGGTACCACTCGTGAGTGGGGCAATTTAGGAAGTCACTACGATAGAGTTACCCTAAGCTGGGGATATCTGCTCCAGGGCACGTATGCAGATGCTGATGCAGCAATTTGCTTTCAAATGCTGGACCAGCTCTCCTTCTCTCCATGTCTGGTTATGGTGGTGGTCCTCTGTCGTTTGGTTGGGTAAGTCTATGATAATTCTTTTTCGGGGTTAACCCTGTAGTTTTGCCAGGACAATTTTGCTGTTTCTTATGAAACATTGAATCCATTTGTACGAGTGAACGTGATGGATTATAATTAATTGAATTGGACAGCGTCATGGGATGGATGTCTGTCGGTCTGTCTTGTTCGTTTGTGACCATTCTAAATGGTATTATACCTACGTGAGACAGAGCTAACATCCGTTTTTCAAATGGCTCATCCATACCCGCATCTGAACAAAGAACCACCAGATTAACAGCACATACTTTTTGAAACCAAAAGTTCCAAATTGCAACCCTTCCATCTCGGAACATAGTTTTATTGCGCCATAAAATCGCAAGTAATCATAAAAAAAACACACAAAAGGTGCACAAGGATACAAAATCCAAAGCGCGCCATCTTCGCAAACAAAGAATCTTTTATTACACACCCGCTCGCCCGGGCTGCGCTGATCTCGCTGTTCCGAAACAGCTTTCATTTGTTAACCACAAAAGTCGGCTTGACAAAGGACTTCATCATCATGTCTTGACAACGACCCTACTACCACTGAACCGGCAACCATCACAGAGCCAGGAATTTCCTCGAGTCATAACAAAAGTGATTTGCTCCTGTGTAGCAGCACCAGGCTTGTTCCCGGTGTGGTTCTCGCCTTGCTTCGCAGTTTTTTTTTTTTTTTTATTTTATGCGGATGTTTTCAATAACCGAAAACACCCAAGGATGTTGAGATTAAATTCCTAAGGCTTTGTGTCGGGTACGGTACGTTTTGTTGGGGCGCTGGAGTGTGAGTGAGTTTAGGGTGAAATGGTTTTCTTTGTTCAGGCTCGGGTCATCGTTGAAGTAGAAACATTGAAAGCGTGTTACTATTGATGGAAACCGCTTAAACTCAGCAGATGGATGGAGTAATCAATGCGGAAGTACAGGTAAGCTTATGGTACGCAAAAAACCCATTTTTCTGCTCTGATGTGAAACTCAGAGAGGAAAGGCTTTTCTTTGTTGGTGCCGAGTACTTTTACCATTTATGGATGGAAAGGTATTTTAAAAGTTTTGAAACTTTAAAATGTGTTTCAGAAGAATGCGTTGAGAGGGAAAAGTTTTCGAGGAAATAGTTGAAAGAGGGAAGTTTTTGAAGGGATCCTGCTTCCGTAGAATGGTAGAACTCTGTGTGGTAGGACTGCGTAAAACTTCGTTCATACACGGTAAGGAGATAATGGAAATATGTAAACATTTTAAGTTGGGCCGCGGATTTTCATTGCTGTTTTATTTAATTGTTTTAATTTGGTTTGACTGGTGCATATCACGTAAGTAAAGGGTCGTCTTCCAATAGGGACCTCCGAATTTTGACAGTTGATAGCGGCCATATTGTTGAAGTTACATCTTTGAAATTGGCTGTCATTTGGGCATGCACCCGTACAAGATTCAACTGACCCAGGAGCTGAAGGTAAACGATGTGTTCGCTGGATGGAAACTGACCCTTATTTTCATAGAAAAATCGTCTTCAGCAATGAGGCCCATTCGTGGATGAAAATTATTGAATTTGGGACGATACCAATCCACATGAGATCCAAGAGAGTCCAATGCATCCCGAAAAAGTCACTGTTTGGTGTGGCTTTTGGGCTGTCGGGGTCATCGGTCCATATTTCTTTGAGACCGACTTGGGCTAGGAAATCAACGTCAATGGCGAGCGCTGTAGTTCGATGATAACCAACTTCTTTTGGCCTCAATTGGACCATATGGACACCAAAAACATGCGGTTTCAACAGGATGGCGCTACGTGCCACACAGCTCACACCACATTGAAAATTCTGTACGAGCGATTCGAGGGCATGGTCAACTCACGTGCAGGTGATGTGAACTGGCCACCGAGATCGTGCGATTGGACTCCGTTAGAGATTTCTTTTCTGAAGTCGCAGGTCTATGCGAATAAGTCACAGCGGCCTCCAAAGCCAACATAACCCATGCCATCGGTCTAACTCTGCCTGATTTATGTGCCCGAGTCATAGAAAATTGGACATTTCGGATGCGAGCCACCCAGAGAAGCCGCGGCGGATATGTGAATGGTGTCGATAGGCCTTTCAAACGAATAAACAATCTCGTTGGTATCTCACACATACTTTGTTTTAATTAAATTTAAAGATAGGAAGCGCTTAATGAAAGGAATTTAAGTTTGTCGACAAACCGGTTGGTTTAAGGGCGTGCTAAGTCCAGCCTCAGTTAGACCAATGAAGGGGTATCTTCCAACCGCTGGAGATTAGTTTCAGATTGCTGAGGATGAAGGCTTCTAAATGCAATCTCCAATCTTCTATAATTGGAAAGAGCTAAGTATAGATGAAGGAGATGTAGTAATACAGTTGCTGGAAGAATTATTTGCCAGGAGGCTTATTCTAATGGCGGGCTTTCCTTCTGATGCAGTACCTAGTGGAACGTTTCGGACTTAGGCCTTGATCCAGGTAGCCTCCAGCAATTTAACAAGTGTAAGTCTAAACTAGACGGAATAGTGGATTGGCAATGATGATAAATAAAACTTTGGTTATAGATGTGGCTGCTATATTAAACGCCCACCTACAAGGTGCCATTCTATCTACACTGCTATTGTGAATGAATGTTCCCTTTGAGTTGTTCAAACGTTTATTCCCAAGCATTTTCGAGTGATGTTATCGTAGGTTCTGTTGGGACTAGGAGGACTAGGGCTTTCGGTCAAACAAACTGATGCTGTTTCCTTCTTGAGATGACGGATTGTAACTGGTCAGACACATCACCGAAATCTTCCATCTACACAGTAAATCAGGCAGTGTGATACCAGCAGGTGATGGCCATTTCGAACATCGATCTTTAGCTCAGATCACAGAACTTTTATGGTACAAGTTGGTAAAAGGTGGTTAAAGCTTCTTGAAGCTGAAAGTGGGTTCACTATGGATGCGGCCATTAATAGTTGACTGTATTCGTGACAAGTGTCCCAGCGGCTAGAAAGCGAGAAGCTGGTTTGTAACATGATGGCTTTTGGTATTAAATGACCTTACGTGACACTAATCATGTAAGCCTGATTTTAAGAACATGTAAACCGATCCAATGATATGAAAACTTCATCTACTATGCAAATTCAGAGTCGACTCTCGTCTGCGCCTGGAGTCATACCTCTGCAGATGGCTCCAAAACTAGTCAACGATCCCGTGTTAGAGTCTTCATGGGGAGACTTATGCTATTCTCACGACTACTAAGTGAATTGTATTCTTTACAAAATACAAGACAAAGAGTCAGACAATCTGGGTTTATAGCGACAGTCACAGTGCTCTTATGGTAGATTGATGGGTGGCTGCGGTCTGCATTGGAGTATAATTTCATCCGGTTTAGGAGAACAGGGATTAGTTCAATAGATTAGTCAATGGCACTCCTGAACCACCATCTTCGAGATGCATTTCAGGGTGGGCCTGGGTGGCATGGTAGCTAGTTTGCAGAGGTCATAGAAAGGAGAAAGACGAAGTGTGTTGTATCTCCCTCTACCTCTGTATCGTCATAGCCTCTGCATAGATATGTATGTAGTCCTGATTCCCATTAGGTTGGGTTGAGCGAGGATATCAGTGAGTAAGGATAAGACTGTTGTCTATTGAGTGATAGGAGTTCTCTGCTGCTACTTTTATTGTATTGAGCCAATACGACCAACAGATATTGTTGAAGTCCAGAAGGCTGATGGGCATTAGGACTGAATGACTTATTGGTTTGTCATTTGTTTCCGAGCCTATTCTAGCAAGCTCGTCGGCCATTTCGTTCCATTGGCCCATGTATTCCGGCAGTGCTGGTCTTAGTCTTGGCCGTTTAAGTTGTGATGGAAGTAATAGCTTTGATGGCTGATTATTTGTCCATGTAGATGCATACGTGATTGTTTCTGGGTAAATCCATGCAGGCTTCAGCGTATATATTCGCTTTGAACGCACTTGCGACACTTGGGAGTTGTATAAACCTCTGAGTTAGTGTCTTCGTATTTTTTTGGACCCGTTCGTAAGGAAAGGTCGATGAATTCACATGAATTCACGAGGTTGAATTTAATGTTGAAGTTTATGTAAAGGGTGAGAACGTAATAACGTTCTGCTTTTCTGAACTTTATGACACTAATTGTGAGTTTAAGACCTTGCTTGCCAAAAGTAAGCACTGCAGCTCTTGTTTGAGTTCCAGGTTATATTCGAGTTCACTAAGGAATGCTCAGAGAATGTTTCCTCAGGATCTGAATGTGGGTTTCATGCAGGCAGATTAAGCCACTTATTACGAAGTTGCATCTCAATAGAGATGAGTGTGCTAGGTTAAAGTGACGCCACTGTCTGGTACACTTGAGGAGAGGTCGACGGTACTTTCAATTATTTCTTGATGGTTGCCCAACCCGTTTCCATGTTTCCATGTTTCATTGGTTGGAAACAGTTGACAATTTTGTAGTGCTAATGTGGTGAGATCTGAAGAGTTTACTTCATCAGTGAAGTGGATTCTAGACTTTTCGGAAACTTGAAGAACTTGCAGTGTATTCTATTCCGATAAAAAAGAGAAACCATATTGGGACAGTTAGCCATTTTAATATCACTAACGTTGAGTTTGGTTTATACTGCTTGAACGATACCTTATTAGGAAAACGTGTCTGCAGTATACAAGCTAAGCTATTTTAGTTTCAGACTATAATCTTTCCGGTTAGTCCATTTCGATATTCCCTAATTTGGTCATATTGGTCATAACCACATCGCTCTCAGTTCGTTTCGATTTAGGTAATCTTCCCTAAGGAATGAGTCATTAACAAGAGACTAACTATTAGTACAAAACGCAGCAGTCTACCAACACTGCCGGCTTAATTTGTTCCCATATCACTGAACAACCTAATATGGTCAACAGCTTTCTAGTTGGAGAACTTTGCAATTACCCACTCAACTCAGCTTTTTTTTATCAATTTAATTAAACTCGTAGGTACGTATGTAGGTACACCTGTGCGCATTACCGTGTAACGTATTTAATCGACGTTAGCTCAGCGAACCTTTACAGTCGTTTATCGCACTAAGTACACAATGGAACGTTGGCGGAACCGTGTTGCTGTGGTGACTGGTGCTAGTTCCGGTATCGGAGCTGCAGTTGTTAAAGATCTGCTTAGAGCCGGTCTAATTGTAGTTGGCTTGGCGCGTCGGGTGGAACGCGTTGAGGGTCTGAAAAGCTCCATACCGCCTGATCAAGAGCAACGCCTCTATGCGGTCCAGTGCGATGTGACAAGTGAAAGCTCTGTGACTCAAGCCTTTGATTGGATTGTGGAAAAATTGGGTGGCGTGGATATCCTTGTGAACAATGCCGGGATTGTCCGTCCTGGTACGCTCTGTACAATGGACATATCTGTGATTCGTGAGTTAATCGACACCAATGTCATGGGAGTGGTGCTATGCACTCAGAGAGCGTTCAAAAGCATGAAAGAGCGAAACTTCAACGGACATGTTGTCATTATAAACAGCATTGTGGGCCATAAGATTCCGGTGTTTCCCATGTTGGTTGAGCTTAACATGTATCCACCAACAAAGTATGCAGTAACAGCCATCACTGAGATTTATCGGCAGGAATTCAAGGGACTGGGAACAAAGATTAAGATCACTGTTAGTGTGGTGAGAATTTTTTTGAATTCCTTTATTAAATTTACCATTTTTTGTAGAGCATAAGTCCTGGTATGGTTAGGACTGAAATTATCGCAAAACAAGTGCAAGACTTGAATAAGGAACGGATTCTGAATCCTGAGGATATTTCAAGCGGAGTGATGTTTGCCCTTTCGACTCCTCCACATGTGCAAGTGCATGAGTTGACTATTAAGCCGTTGGGGGAGAACATGTGAAGTATTATTATTGATAACTGATAACGAAAATGTAAATAATAATCGTGCCGGTTGGGGTTTGTCGATAATAAAAATGTTTTCATTGATAACAATTGGCAGAGTGATAATACTTACTGTGTCTGGTGTTGTCATTATAAAACCGACTGCATAATCAATATCAGCTAAATTGTCATTCGAGTTTGTTTTCTCGCAACTCTACGTGAAGTCTATCATGGATTTCGTTCGATGTTGTTCTTAAGCTCCTCTAACTTTTTTAGCTTATTGGTATGAGACAAGACCTTAACATAACTTAATGAAAAGAAGTCCAAGCGTGATAAATCGCTTAAGAAAGATGGACATCCGACCGAATCATTCTTCCAGATTACAAGTTCACCGAACCAACCCTTTAAGGATGAATTGTTTGATCTGCTGTGTGGTATGTGGTGACATCTTGTTTGAACCACATATTATCCATAAAATTTCGGCCAAAAAAAGTCTTCTAACACGGCACGATAGTGAACTCCATTGATAATAACACCATGGAAGCAAAAATACTGTTCAATCACACCTTTGACATGAAATCCATGCCACGCGGTCACTTTTTGTTCTTTTCATATATCTACCTATGTTCTCTTGAAGGTTCTCGCAGTGGAAGCCACTGCCAAAGTCAATAGCCAAAGTCAACAGGAGAAGCTAACATATGTATGTCTAGTCAGAAGATCTTCATCAGAATGTCTAACAGGGAAGAGTGGAGTAAAGGCTTAATCTGTACCGAACTAGCAATCTATACCAACGGATTCAAAATGGATGTAGATTCTATGTAGTGCTGGTGTTTACAGCAAGTTTCGAAACACGAATCAGTCTGTCAGACATCAAGATGATGTCAGGATTATTTAATCTAAAGTCAGTGCAATAAAACGAGCTGCGGACATGATTATCCAAGAAAATATTTTTGGTATCAATGTACAATCAATCATCCATTAAAACGTTGCAGTCAGCATCGGTAAGATCCAAGTTCGTAATCTGAAACTCTGAATGAAAAGACCGCATCACAGGTCTGTGTAGCCAGAGTAGAGTCACATCTAAGTTCCTCCCAGTTGTCCTCCCAGTTCTACTGACCTTTTAAAACTTTATCAAGCTCTAGATTTCATTGATGGCCAGACTGATTTAATTTCATGCCTTATTTGGATAATTTTTGCTCTGTATCCTTTCCTTTTTTGAATTTCTGTCTGCTTCGTTTTTTCTGTTGGTCGCACCGAGACTGTATCCGAATTACAGAACGTTGACTGCTCGCAGTATTCAAACTGGTCTTCATTACTTAAGACAACAATACCTTCAACACCATCCCCAACAGCATTGTCATCATTAAACATGACTAAAGCCAAACCATGCTTCGTATGGCATTCGTCCTTCTTAGCCTTGTTGATGAGCAGTTTCTTCTTCTGTAGATATCAGCCGCTTTTCTCCAAAACGAGTCGAATAGATTTCTATCAAGTAGCATACAGCGCACCACTTTTACTAGGCTCCTATTGGCCCTTTCCATCACACAGTTTTGGTGTTTGAGCATCTTTTTAAGGAAATGATTTAGTGACCACTTCCAGGTCCTGTTCAGATCTCTCTCTTACTCATTGCCTTAAGTACTGATGTGTCCTAGAACCCAGGATTAGACCTCATTCACCAATCATCTTTCGCAAAACCTTACCTTAAGTCCAATCACTCCTTCATAATTTTTTCAAAACTCAAATTCTGTTTGAGTTCAAAGGTGCACCGATTGAATAATTCTCTCTCAAGAGAAAGGATCTTTTAACGTTATGGTCCAGTTTGCCTTCCTTCCAAAAGTTTTATTATTTTAAGCGTTGGGTTCTTTTCTCAGCGGTTTCTGTTAGTTGCAAGTCTGTTGGATTCAGTGTGTGTATGAGATAGTTGAGGTAAAGCTTTTAATCTTTGGATCTGAGTCAGTTCTCTCCAGGCCGTCAGACTCGACTGGAAGGAACGTAATGACACCTGTCTACATTCAGTTAATTGTGAGGGACTTCCGGCTTCATAATTTTTACCAGTGAAGTCAGATTTTGGTCGAGTATATAGCCCAAGTACTTTCTCTCAAAGAGAATAGTCGCAAAGGTCATATAGCACTAGTTGATCTCTTTTCAGGTATGAACATTTAAGCCGCATGATTCCGGGTGTTTGTTTATGCTATTGACTGCAGGTAGTAGCAGTTCAAAAGGACAACACCATCCACATATGCACCAACTCAAACTCCACTCAACTTTATTTGCAACTACATTTCGTTCACTATCAGAACCAATACTAAAGAAGATAGGACCGCTTCTAAGGAAGGAATCATACTATAAGCAAACCTGAGCCAAATTAGTTTACTTGATATTTAGTAGAAAAGTATAGGTTACGTTTCTAAAATCAGCTCCTGGCTATGCAATCTCTCCTCGTGCGAAACAAAGTTTTTAACTATGCATGCCTCCCGCACCATAAAGGTGTCTACCATCGCGGTGCCATAAAAATTAATTTCACTTCCAATGCGGTAATAATTAAGCGAATTATTAAGAGTTCTGCAATAATTGCCAACACAAAAATTTCCAAGCAATTATATCAAAGGACCAAAACGTGACTCGGTTCCTTAATCCAGGCCTCTGCACCCACGAGTACACAGCCACCGCATATTCTCTCCGGCAAAGTTCATGAAATCTGATGGAAAATCTATGCAAAGTATGACCGCATTTGCCACACAACATCCACTTGTACCACAGAGGACATCTTAAATAGTCCTGAAGCGATAGACGCGAAGCCTAACCTAACTTCTCAAAGTACGTGCAATGAATTCATAACTCGGCACCGTACACACAACCACGCCACAACGAAAACAAATCGATGTCGAATGGACGCGCAAAAGGATAAAGCAATAAATATATTTATTTTTTTTTTATTTTTTTGAGGATTTCTTCAATTGTCTCTTCCGATTGTCATCGCACTGTGTGCCACGCCTCACAAATCAAAATCCCATCAAGCCTCTATAAAATTTCCTCCAAGACCGGAAGGATAATCACACAAACGGAAGCACCCTACAAATCTAGGATGTAAACTGAATGTTTTACTGCCACAAACAGGGAAAAGGTAAGCAATATAAGTGTGTCCCCGTTCAAGGAGATCCTGGGTAGGATTTAAAGTGATTACGACAAAAAAAAAAAAAAAAAATAAGAAGAAATCTGGTTTTAAAAGACACACACCACCATAAAGTGGTATCCATCTTATGACAGAGAGACAGTAAAGTTATTGTCAATAAAAACGAGGATATGCTGCTGTCGCCTCTGTTGATTGACTTTCAAGGATAATCGATTTTCGATTTTACGCTTACTTAGGCCTGCTGATTGCAATCAAAAGTTTTCAAGGGGTCTCCCGAGTGCCGCGTACGATAAGAGAGGTCTTTGGTTTCTTCATCTGTGCGGCGGCGGCGGCGACGGTCTGTGCGGTTAAGTGCGGATTGCGGGAGGTTGAATTATGTCAGGAAGGCTATTCGGTGAGTTTTGAGTGAAGATTAATTTTTATAGAAGATGGAAGGATGAAAATGTTTGGGAAGGATATTGGGGATAACATTTCATTTCAGGATTATTGGATTATTTTGACAGGGTAATGAGTGATAATCCAATGAGGTTAGCTAGAGAGATGGTAGATCTGATTTTATTGCAAAGGACTTTGTGGTAAATTGCAACGTCAGTCATATTTTCTTGAAAGCAAAAGAGTAGACTTCGTCGTTAATAATAATATCTTTGAAGCAACAGGATGGTAAGCTTTTTTTATAATCAGTCTGTGGATAATAACTAGGTTAAGCTTAGTGGACTGTTTGAACTATTTGAATGAAATGACTTCCTTAACAGTATTTAGTCAGACTTGGATTCTCTATATGGAACGTGGATCTGGAGTAGCATATGTAAGTCATATAGGCTTGCATTTGCCATCAAATCCACACGAAGAGCTTAAATTTCAAACCTAGGCTTAGAACGAAAGTAAGAAGGGATACAGATCATTTAAGTCAAAAAGACAGAATTCAATACCATACCAAAAGACTTTCAATTCAAGGTAGGCGATGACATGGGCTCTATATGGTCACTTAAGCCAATATATGCAGAAGCATTGTGATATCGAAAGGATAATCCCAAAAACAGCCACAGGACCAATCGAAGTTTGTTATAAACCAATTGAGACTAATAATATCAGGCAGTTGGCGAATTTGTCGAACGAGTAGAAAGAGTTTGTCACGTTCGTAGGAGGTGAAGTATAGATTATAGGGTTAGGCCCGATGGTCTAACACCATGGTCACAAGAGCCATGTCGGGACTCACTTATCGGGTAGAATACCTTGTGACTCAGTTGCCAGATAGATGAAGTTTGAATTGTTTATCCATTTTATTAAAGAAGAAGTTTAAGTGACAAATTGTGAAGATTGAACACGACATGATCCCCGTATGAGAAAAAGCTAGACGATATATATTTTTAACTAAATCCTTAAACTGACTTTTATTTGTGCTAGGGAACACATTGGATCCGTTGGGATCCGAGTCAGACTCCTCAATCCTCATGGTTTTGCAGTCACTCCCTTAACCTTACCTAGATCTGTAGCTAGATGTTAGCTTATGGTGGTCACTTCCATGAAAACCATTTGCCTCGAGAGAGATCCCGTCTGTGATCTTTATTTAATATCAGCAATTGCGCTTAGTTATTGGACATTTATCCTAACCAAATGAGCTTTATATTGAATTGAATTTCACACAAAGGAGATCCATTGCACTTCAGCCTTCCGACCGCCTTCCTGCGCTAAGAATAGATGTATTAAACGTCTAAAGAGAGTCGTCAGACCACTGTATTGTATTTTAAGCTGAATTCTCATACCTCAACCACTCAGTCAAAGTAAAAGACTCCTAAAAGAATAGTTAAGCCGTTAAGCTTGAACAGCTTTTTCAGGACTTTTAACTGGTCACTGTGACGTGGTTGTCGCCCCTATTATGATCCATTCTCTTTCATTTGTCAAAAATATAACAAATTGTGTCCCGTCCTCCAGTCCAACGGTCGATTATAATGCTTCTCTAGCTATCAGCGGACTCCACTTTCGAAGATAGTGCTTTGGCTTGTCCTCTACTTGTGTGTGTTGAGTATCTTATGGGACAAATGGGTTTTTTGTACAATATCAAAGCAGACTTTAAAATCTTAACATAAACATATCTTGAGTCACGAAAACCCCTTAGTAACCAGCAGTTTGGCTTCCATATGTCTCCGACACTTACATCTTACAATACTTACAATACATTCCTTGGCTGAAAACAGTACCTTCAGTATCTTATAATCGTTTCCAGACTCACGTCCCAAACTTACCTCCCTTCGGTCGTAAAACTAGAGCGGCAACGTATGTTAACCTCATTAAATTCCCACCTTGATGGGATAATAAAATGGGGTTTAAAAAACAGAGTGGAAATTCGTGCTTCTAAAACCTAAGTCTGTCCTAAAAGAACCAAAAAACTTTTCTTTCTCTGCATGTTTGTTGATGACAGTAGTCGCTAGAAATCCTGCGAAATGTCTAGAATTCCTCAAAAGATGCTAGAAATACTTAACTCCACCTATTCTGACTTCAATATCAAAAAAATGTATACAATCGTCCCATACTCGAGTATATTACTCATGTCTGGTCCTGTGGATTCAAAACCTCTTGACACAAACATGGTAGTGGCTATTGACTCTCGCGAGCATCGCAGAAATATTTCCTGTCAACCTTTGTTTTCACTCTTTCTACAAACAGTGCTCCAGCAAAATAGCCTGTTGCATTCCGCCCCCCTAAAACAGTTTTCTCAGAACACTCATAACTCTTCAAGTGCTCATCAGTTTACCATGAAAGATTTCTTCGAACTTACCTTCAAGTATATGGACTCTTTCCTAAACCATAGAACACGAATAGGAATGATCTACCAAGTTATATATTTCCTCACAATAAAATTCTTAAACATTTAAAACCAACAGTCATCAATATCTCCTATGTTCTCTTCCTAATTTTCCAAATGCTCGCGCTATGTCTTTACACTACAAGGGTAGCAATAATCCTTGACGGCACCTGATTTATAACAAGAGGCACATTACTATTATGCATGTCCCTGCAAAAATTCCTCGTCTATGCAGAATGGCACTGAAGCCTGACGTTCCGGCTCGAAAAATTGTTAAGTTCCAATCCTGAGGAAACACTTGCAAAACGATGAAGATACGTCCACTTAATCGATGGTCTGCACATGTGGAGATGACGTCAACTAACTACGCTTAAGCAACTGGAGGTAGCTAGCCATGAATCAACTTCCTGGAGAAGATTGTTAATCGAAGCCCTATTCCTCATTGAATTGCATTCCCGAACAAACGAAGCAATATATCAAGAAATTTTTAACTAAAAGTCCCATTTTTAAACATTTAATTTGAAGTGAATCCAAAAAGGTTTATAACGTACATGTAGTGAATTAACAAACAATTGTCAAATTAATGTTCATTGGGGTGGTCACATCGCAGCTTCTTACATATTCTCTCCCATTGGCTTGATGGTCAACTCATGCACTTGTACATGTGGTGGCGTTGAAATAACATAGAGCACTCCGCTCGAAATATCCTGCGGCTGAAGGATGGAATTCTTAAGCGCTTTTTTAATTTTTTCCTCAACAAGGTCCGTTTCCACAAGACCTGGACTGACACTCTACAGAAATATAAATTTTTAAACAAATCAGTCCCCAATCGCATGGAACAACTTACCGTAATCTTAATATTAGTCCCGAGTCCCTTAAACTCCTGCCGGTAGATCTCTGTAATCGCAGTTAGTGCATGCTTCGTAGGTGGATAGATGTTCATTTCTACCTCTGGCGGCATCATGGGAATCGAGTGACCCAATATGCTGTTCACAATTATGATGTGCCCGTCGAAATTCCTCTCCTTCATACTCTTGAACGCATGCTGGGTACACTGAATGACTCCCATGATATTCGTGTCGATTACTTTTCGAACCTGGGCGATATCCATTGTGGACAACTTTCCAGAAACACCGATTCCGGCATTATTCACTAAAATATCAGCTCCACCCAATGTTTTGACAATCCATTCGAATGCAGAATTGACAGATTTTTCACTGGAAACGTCACATTCGACGGCGTGAATGTTGTTTTGTTGATCAGTTGTGAGACCATGTTTTAGTTTTTCAACTTGCTGAACTCTACGTGCTAGACCGACCACCACTAGGCCGGCTTTTGCTAGATCCACTGTAATGGCTGCACCGATCCCCGAACTGGCACCAGTGACCACAGCGACCCGATTCTGCCAACGTTCCATTGCTTCTGATTAACTGAAACTCTCTCAATCAATCGTGGATAATTAAATAGTCGCACGGATGGCCTTTTCCATGAGACAGGGGCTAATTAGAAATGCAAGAAATATGTACGTAAGTTCGTGCTAGACCAAACCAATTCAATTTAAATATTATATGTAGCAGCTGTTGGAAGGGTGCCCTTGGACATGTTTCAAAAGTTTGTTAAACTTTTTCCGATTTAAATATTAATAACTAATAAACCAAAGCGAACCAACTAGAAAGGCTAGAACATATCGAAAAACTGCAGAAGGTAGGCTTCTTCCCTTTAATTAATTTTCATAAAGGGGTGTGGCATCTTTCTCTTTTAGGTTGAAACACAGTACTAACCTCAAACGCAGGTGTATTTTAGTTGCAAAACATTATCAAATCGAGATTTGAGTGCAAACGTTCCCAAAAGGAAGGTGTGCGACTAAACACAGATGACCTTTGATAATGTCTAAGCCTAAGCAGAACTAAGAAAGCGGATCCTACATAGAAGACTTAGGCGACATATCGAAAAAGCCTTCAACCGGCCTTCCTTTAAAAAAATAAAACACATTTTTAAATTTACATTGTTTGGATCTTGGCATTATGAATGGTATACCACATCATTCCAATATCCGAGTTCTTGAAGGACCTGATTCTGACAAGACAATTTCGATGATTTTTCGCAATAACTCGGCCATAACTCAACAAATATTTGTTTGAAAAGCGTCAAGAGTTTGCAAATTGTGTATGTAAACACGAAATCTTGCATAGCACCACTAAAACAAATCCAAAGGCTTACAAACTTGGTGGTTAGTTCACATTACCAAAAGTGCGAAATCACACGTCCAGGAAATTGTTCTTGCAACAAAACCCAAGGGGTCGTGTTGTGTGTGGCACTGTCTTTTTGAAATCACATGCCTTCCACATCCATATCTTTAATTTCAGGCCAAAAAATTCAGGCAACATTTGGTTATAGAGCTGAGAATTGATGATAATGGATACGACTTCCTGATTTTCAAAGAACTATGGACCATTGGACATCAAATTGGACACCTTACAGTGACTTTTGTCGGTGCACTGTCGGTGTCGACCCTGATCTGCTTGTAATCCACGAAGCGTATGCACATACCTATGTTCCGACAATGGGAAACCTTAAACTATACATAAACAGTCTCGGATGACAGTTCGGTTGACAGTTCGGTTTGACGTTTGTGATTGAAACAGAGATGTCAACTCCGAACCACGAAATGAATTGTAGCCCACACATGTCCAGTTTTCATCATTTCTGGGTATTGACAGTCTACTGTAACTCACACAGTTGATTGGAAATGCTTTACATTTTCTTCCATCCGTATATGGATATTCTTTGACAATGACTGTTCATGTGGCCCATTAGCTCAGTTGGTTAGAGCGTCGTGCTAATAACGCGAAGGTCGTGGGTTCGATCCCCCCATGGGCCAGTTCTGTATTTTATTTATTTATTCCGTATTATTTTATTTTTTTTTTGAGATTTTGATTCTAGATAGAGGATTTATTTCACCTAATAGCAAGGCAAGGAAGGTTTTTTCTTTTATTTCAACTCAAGTAGTGCATCATAGCAGGATTTAAATTGGATAACAGTGCTTTAGGAGCTGCCTAGTTATCTGAAAAGATATAAATCCAGGCGCACTTGACACCCTTAATAAAGCATGGAGTTCCGCCTGGAATCGGTGTGATAAATTCCCAAAGGTATCGAGAATTTGATGTTGGATCCAAAAACACCAGCTCTAAAGTCAATCTTCTATTTGTCCGTGAACCAAACTACAAATCTAGGGCACAGTGCCGGACCCTCATTAGAAATCGGAAATCAGAAATAAAAAATCAGAAATCTGAAATCAGAAATCAAAAATCAGAAATCAGAAATCAGAAATCAGAAATCAGAAATCAAAAATCAGAAATCAGAAATCTGAAACAGGAAATCAGAAAACAGAAATCTGAAATCAGAAACCTAAAATTTGAAAGCTGCCTCGACTAAACAAAGGTCTACCGTGTTGGCAGAGTAAATAGAACCATCCAGGCCAAGACCGAGTCAGAAGCTAAACTAGAGTCCACGGGAAATAACTGCAAGACACTTGGCTCACACAATTTCAACCTTTTAACGTTTTCACTGCGATATATCACAGTTAACGGCTTCCCACTGCTACGATTGTGTATGTCCTGATTCAATAAGCCCTAAAAATCGTAAGAGCCTTACACAAATAAATCCCACAAATCTCGTGTGAACATCGACATGAAACCACCCCCAAGATTCGTCCTTCACTCTATCACTTGTCAGGCATGCACAGTTTCTTCTTTTTATCATCAAAACAAACCACTTAACAGCTTCAAATTGCCAACTTTGACTTTATTACCTTATTACAGTCGTAAAACGATCGTGACTTCTTAACTCAAACTTTATTAAGTCAGAGGCTCACAAAGGCGCACAAATGACTCAATTTTCTTCACAAGTCTATTAGCAAACGAAAACGAAAACCAAAAAAAGCCAAGATATCAACATTGTCTCAATAATTGAATCTTTGTTAGCCTTTTCTCTTGCTATTATCCTTGTTAAAAACAATTTTACAATGAGCTTAAAAGTTGCACCACCACCACCACCACCACCATTGGAGTCAGCCAAAGCCAGACAACAACCAAAGTTTATGGTCATCAAATTTTTATGTCTCGCACTTTGCTTCGAGAATTCCAGGAAAAGATTACAAAACGAAAAGAAAAACCAAGTAGGTACACCACATTCCTCTGCCATCTTCAGATGGAAAACATCAAACGAAGGATATGTGTTTGTGTGTGGGCGCTTTGTCCTTTATTACATCTTGAGAGTTTTTACAACGAGCCAACTGCGGTACGTGCCATTGATGACAAGATTTCACTAGCCGCAACAAAAAGAAATGTAAACCTCCTTTACCCTTCCATACATATGTATGTAACTACGTGCTAAATTGGTATCAGGACTTCCTTACCTAATCCAAGACTCGATTTCAATTTTCTATTCCACCGCAGCAGGTGGTGTTGATACTATTCGAAGGGGGGACAAAAAAACAAAAAAAAAAGGAAACCAAATCGAATGCAACGTCCGCAAGTCCCTTTATACAATCAAAAACATACAATTTTCCTTCGAGCGATTTCAAAGTATCGACCGAAGGACATTGTTGGGCACAGAGAGCGGGCAATTGTAACAAAAGCTAGAGGCCATCCATAGGAACTGCACAACAATGTGCAGAGAGCAAAAGGGATTTCCTTAAGGAATTCACTTCGGGGTGCAACTACACAATGGACGAGAGTTCTCATTGTATGCGTCGTCGTCCTCGTCGTCGTCGTCGTCATCGAAGAAAAAGATAATCTCATGTTGAATGAGTGCTTTGTGAGTCCTTTCGACTGGTGTCGCTCTGGCAATTCAATTACGACAAAAGTGTTTCACTACGACTACACACTATACAGTGATTTTGTGTGAGAAAATTAAAATGGAGTTATGGATTCAGGTTAGTATCCGAAAGGAATACTATCTACCTCAGTTTATGGGGAGTATCCTACAATGTCTTAAGGACCAACTTGTTGCAAATTCATTCTAAGGGCGGTCATAATCTCTTATAAGTCATCGCGCAAACATGCTAGGTTCTGTCTAGACTAATTAGATTGTTGTTACCAAATTGGATTGGCAGAGGTATTAATGGTTTGAAATATTGAAAGGAACTTCAGTGTCCTTTGTGCTGGAATCGGCGATGGAACGTTGGCAGAACTGTGTCGCAGTAGTCACTGGTGCTAGCTCGGGTATAGGAGCAGCAATTGCTAAGGATCTAGTCAAATCCGGGCTAATAGTTGTTGGTCTAGCCCGCCGAGTTGAGCTCATAGAAGACATTAAGAACACTTTAGCTGTGGACGAGCAAAATCGGTTTCACATTTTCAGATGCGACGTATCCAAGGAGGCATCTGTTGGTAAAGCTTTCGATTGGATCGTTGAAAATCTGGGCTCCGTGGACATTTTGGTCAATAATGCTGGTTGCATGCGATCGGGGCAGTTGTGCACAATGGACACTGCCCAAGTGCGAGTGGTACTGGACACCAATGTGATGGGTGTAGTCTATTGCACCCAGCGAGCATTCAAGAACATGCGAGAGAGAAATTTCCCTGGACACGTAGTACTCATAAATAGTGTGTTGGGTCATTCAGTGGCATCGTTCCCAAATGTGATGCCAGAATTTAATATCTATCCGGCTTCTAAGTTTGCCCTGACTGCGATTACAGAAATATTTCGACAGGAATTCATGGGGCTTGGAACTAAGGTCAAAGTTACTGTGAGTATCTTTAAACTGACAGTTTGATATTTTATATCTAAATATGCATTTACAGAGTATAACTCCTGGAGTAGTCGACACGGATATAGTCGAAAATGAAGCCAAACAAGTTATAAAGGAGGCTATACTGCGACCGGAGGATGTCTCGAACTCGGTTCTGTTCGCTATAGCTACTCCTCCGAATGTGCAAATTCATGAAATCATTGT
This sequence comes from Xylota segnis, assembly GCA_963583995.1. Lineage (NCBI taxonomy): Eukaryota > Metazoa > Arthropoda > Insecta > Diptera > Syrphidae > Xylota > Xylota segnis. Next base: position 8,234,165 of record OY757237.1, read on the forward strand.
CAAACCAATTGGGGAGTTTTTCTAAACCAAGAACTCATATACGAAACACAATATTTCTTCAAATCGTTGTTTTAATTTGCGACGGATTTTGGCTTCGTTTTTGTAAAAGGCTTTTCAATAAGAACAGAACAGTTTTGTATTTGAATAAAGCATAGAATAATTGAGATATCGGACTGAAATTTATTCCATGCATTGCACACATGCTAAATTTCAGTTCGAAATTCGATTTTGTTCATATGATTGTCAAGATCCCGTTTTGCAGCGATTTATGTAATCCTTGGAGCCAATTTTCCACCATTCTTCAACATATATCAACAATTTGCAATTTTGGATTCGGTATCGCTCCAGAGCTCTTCTAACATTATCAACGTGTTGGCATAAGTCAACAATTTAACGGAGCCCCATTAAAATAAATCCGATGACGACAAGACCATTAAGCCAAACATGAGCGCCATTACGTTTGGAAGGCTCAATTGGAGAAGTTTCGCCACTTCAGATGATCAAGAGCCTTTAGTTTTTGAGTTTATTAGATTTTGTAAGGATATAGGTCAAGAACTTTACACAAAATTCTTTACAATGTGGACTGAGAGGTTCCCAATTCCTGGGTTTGGGTAGAATCGACTGACTTGGATCATTTTGTACTAAAGCACTTACGGCTGCGATTCTATCGGTACTTCGTCCTGTACTTCGTTCACGAGCTCAGGAACATTCACAGTGAATACGTTGAGTAGAATTTATTGACTAAAACACGCACAGCCTATTCGGTGGGACAGTTTTTACGACCAAAAATTGAAGAAAGTTTTGAAAACCGACTTCAGATTTCAGCAGCAGTTTTTAATAATTTTCAAATGTTGTTCATTTGTTTACTTCAGCATGATATAATTGCAGATTTTGACTGAGGTTTTGCCATTAACAGATCACACAGAAAGTTTAAAGATCCTTTTGCATTAGGGTACAAAATTGTTATGTCCGTACTGAAAAACCCTTTTGAATTGAAATGTGTGACCCACCAAACTTAGTTGCTTTAAAACATCTGATACTTACTAACTTAGGTGACGCTACAGTTTGAGGTGAACCTATCCCTTAAGCAACAAGCCTCTCCAGTTAGCCCGGTCCTTAGCTAGCTGCCTCCAGCTGCGCACTCCTAGTCGGTTGAGGTCCTCTTCAACTTGTGCGCGGCACCTAAGCCGAGGTTGGTCTTCCTCTACTGCATTGTTCCTTCGGGTTGGATGCAAAAATTGTGCGGGCCCGAGCATTGGTGTTTATTCGCTCTACATGTCCTCTACATCTTAAGCGACTGATGCGCATTTTTTTGACAAGGTCGATGTCGCTCTACAGCTCGTTTAGTTCGTGTCCTCCTCCAAAGCCGGTCAACGCAAGGGGGACCGTATATTTTATGAAGAATCTTTTACTCGAAGCGTATGAGAATATTTTCATCTGATTTAGATTGAGTCCACGTTTCAGCACTGATCAAGGTCATACATATATAGAGTCTGCTTAGTTCTTTGGGATAGGGCTCTACTACTCAATTGCCTTTTAACCCAAATAAACAGCGATTGGCAAGAACTATTCTTCGTTTTATTTCGGCTAAGGTGTTGTTTTCAGAATTGATTGCAGAGCCGTGGTAGATAGAGTCCCTTACTACCTCAAAGTTGTAGTTGTGACGTTCTGTCCGATTCGTCGATGTTGAGTGTCCCTTCTTGTTGATAGCATGTACTTGGCATACATCTGATGCTGATGTTAATTCACAATCTGATACCCACAGTATGTATGTATGTATGTACCTATCCATCATACATATTTGACAGACTTCGATAATGTTCAGTGTCACCAGGTAAAAGTTCCTATTCGCATTGAAGGTTCCTAAGTGAGCCCGATCATAACCTGACCTAACCTACCTAGAACCTGAACAATGCCATAATATTTGAAAACTTGTGGTATTTTGATTACCCTTTCCGAACATACACTCCCATTTTATCGCGCAACAGTGTAAAACCCCATTGGAATATTCATCCTCGTCCTTGCGAGACCCAATAAACGTTTGAATTAATTTCCATCAACAGTGTTGCTCGCGGAGATATTATAATTTATCTAAGTAACCAGCTGCATTGTAACCAAAGTGCATCTTCCCATCCAGTTGAATTAAAACAGTTTGCGCCAGTTCAGTCTGCAATGACTAGTAGCGAAACCCATCTGCCGAATACCCATTCAATAGAGCGCGCACCCGAACCAACTATACATCTGATATACAATTCGCATATAAATGGATCCGAATGCGCGTTTTATTTGCTGAATCCAAATGAGCACACAACAACGGACAGATTGTGTAAGTGCACCCAAACAAAACAACTCAAAGACAAACGAACTTGTGTGTAGTGTACTGCCATTAGAACATAACAGTACAAAGGAATTGCAATTGCCAAGGAGGGCCAGGACCAGAAGCATCATGATTGGGAAGACGCACATCCTTGCTCGCGGGCGTTATGGCCATTGCACGGTTTAATATCGCACAATCGTACTAAATTCCATCAGCTCTGGGGTGTGGGCCGTTTTGGCCAAGTCCCTGGGAGAGTGTAAGATGCTTCTATTTAATAAAGCAAAGGACAGCTTTTCTGTATTTATTGCACTTGGTTGTGTTTGTTTTGCTGTTCGTTGTGTGTAATACTTTCGACTAGCTATACGGACAGGGCGGTGGTGTATTCCTACCTACATTACGGATGATTGGTGCTTTTGTGTCATTTTGTTCCTGTTTCGAAATAAATACATACATATATATCGCGGACTTGAATTTGGTTTATTTACAGTGGAATTGAGATTCTTACTCACTCAAGATGGCAGTGGCATTGTGCGACTTATAATTGCATTAGGAGCTTAGGAAATAAATCTGACTACCGTTTATAACTTGGAACGAACTACTTTAGTCAGATTGTTTAAGGAAAGTTCCTTCAGTGTTTGGCTGAAGTTCTTGTGTATGCGGAGTTCCTCGAAAGGTGTTTCCAATCCGATTTGAAATGGGATTCAAGTTGATGCGATTGTTTATGTATCCAACACATTCTGACATTCTTCTCGAACCACTGACGAATTGGAAGGAAATTCATTTTAAGATTGAAGTCAAATCAAGATTTTTGGGGAAAACTTGGGAGAGAAACGAGGTAAAGGTCCTATGAGGGTAGTTTTAAAGACAGGAGGAAGAATAAGTTCACTGGTGATAGAAGTTCACTGGTGATACGCATTAGTTCGAGGCTTACTCAAGCTGGAGTCTCAAATAGTTTGCGATTGTGATGGAGAAATGATCATGTGAAGGAGTTTTCAATAGGGACATAACAATTTTGTGTATTAATAAAAAACCACCTTTAAGCTTCTTGTATATTTTGTCAAAGCTAAGTCGTCACATTTTTATCATGGGAAAGTTTCCTAGCTAAAAACTGATCAGAACGATCTCAGAAACGATATCAAACGGGAAATTGCCAACAACCGATGTGTGTGGAAAATTAACTCCAAAGAATCGATCGGTTCAACATGGTAACAGTGGTCATATGAACGAGACCATATTTATACTTAAATTTATCATATCTGCTATACATTTCATAAATAAAAGCTCGATATCTCATTTATTTTGTGTTTTATTTAAATATAAAATTATTATGCCCTTATGGGAAATTCCTTTATAAAGGCCACCAACTTCGATGGTTCACATACTTCAGAACTATTTACATTTGACAAAGTAGGCAGGTTCGAAAACATTTAGATTTTGATATTGACACTTTGTTTAAAATAACTGTGTAGTCATGTGTAGCTTTGATTTGAAATTTGAGCAGTGTTGGTGCCAGTACTGAGTGCTCCTGTAGCCCAGGTAGTTTTACTATACGTCTTTTCGTCCTATTGTACAGCCAGCGTCTTGAACAAGTGAAAGATCATGTTTGAAGGCAATATCATAAAAGGCAATCCAAAAACTTGATATGAACAGCACGAATCTTTCATTTCTCAATATAAAAGTCTAAATGGTGTGCGATTACTGCTACTGCTACTAGTTATCGAAAAACAATGTTCGATCATTCCAGGCCTGGGAACATCCAAGAAAAATGAAATGAAAAGTTACTTTCCTGACGATGACGACTGTATGTTAAAGAGGACTTCAAATCCCCTGATAAAGTCAAACATCCTTGCAGAAAGATTCACGCCATTTCAAATTTTGATCGCCCTCTCACAAAAGCCCCCACACATGCCGAATCAAACAGTCTCTTCCTTCAAGAAAAACATCATTTCTAATCCTTAATCCCAAATGTAAACAAATCGACAACATCAATCGATACAAATCCCCGCAAAACAAATTCAATTTGAAGGATCCCCCGAATGGCTTTTTACCACACTTCACACTTTAATTAATGTAAGTGACACACAACACAAGCCTGCTGCTTTAAACGGATTCAAACGATTCTAGTCAATTGTCGTCAAAACTATACCCCCGGCGGGCCTGTGTGGGAGGCCGTAGGCAAATAGAAACATTTCCGATATTCCTTCCATAACATATTTGTTCCGCCAAAACTTCCGGCGACGGATTTTAGATGGGAATTGAACCTATACTGTGTGCCCCCCCACAATGTTTGTTGAGTCAATCAAATAAAGTACTCTCCAGCTACGGAGTGCGAGGCGAACAGGCTTAAAGCCATCGCTAGACATTCCATTTAATTTTCTACGAACAAACTATACGAACGAACTGCCAGTAATAGAAAAATAGAGAACTAAAAATACGATGTCACTGATTGATCCTTGGATATTCAACTGCAAATGCTCCTTTGAATGAATCTCGGTATACATTATTTTCGTGCCGTTTATCTGTACCATCCTGCTTTGGCTGCTTAAATAGAACGACTTGTCGTCGAGAGGCTAAAATTTCGACTCACAGAGTCGGTGGAACCGAGCAATCAGTTTGGATTAAGATGAATGACGATGCTCACTTTATACTCTGACTACCACCGCGAAGGGGAAGGATTTTAATTTTCAGTCCTTAAAGACGTCGGCTATAGTCCTCGGTATAGTTGTGCGGAGCACCCTCCTCGAGAGATTTACTATGAAAATATATCGGATTGGTGTTATCGTAAAAACTAACGAGCTCCACGCTATCCGATGTAATTGAGTTTGGCTCGCAGTGTGTTACAATTTAAGACGCTGCTGGCCGGGAGGTTTTTGGAATAAATAAGTTTACGTGTTTTTTTTTTGTGGATTTTTATCGAAACGAGGGGAAAATAAAATTTTATTCCGCTGTTCGAAGTTTAGAGCCGCCAAGCAATCCGAGGCAAAGTAGGACATTAGTTTGATAAAGGTGTTTAATTGGAGAGATTTGCGCAGGTAGGCTTGTAAGCAAGTCATTCCAGGCAAAACTTCTCACCATAAATAGGCAGGAAGTCGTAGTACTTTTCGCGATTTAGGACGACTATAAAGAGGAAGCAATAATAAAAGGAAAGTGCTTTTGTTTAAAAAGTTTTATAGTCATTGGAGCAAACTCATACCTTTGAAGTGTTTTTGAAAGTATTTGGAAGGCTTCTGGCTTGAAATGGATGTTTTTTTCAAAAATTTACAACTTATTCGACTTTCAAGACTAGTAGCAAACAAATTGGAAAAAAAGTAGGATTTACTGAACCTAGGTACTTTATTTGCGCGGAGCACTTAATTTGTAAACAGCATTTGGCCAGATTGATAGTCAATCCTTAGGAAAAGAGAAATAGGCACACTAAACAAAGTCCCCCTTGGATGGACAATGACTTTTTACATAGAAAAGTGCATTCTAGGATTGATGTGTGTGATATTGTATGATGTAAGGATAACTGCGGTAAAGAGCTTATTGCAGACTTAATAAACAGGAACGACCTCACAGAGATCTTTTGTCTCATTGCCTTGTTTTATTCAGGGCATAACAATTTCGCATTTAAACAAAACACAAAGCAACTGAAATATCGGGCTATTATTTATTCCAGGTATGGTCCATATATTGGATTTAAGTATGGATCACTGCGAGCACGTTTGCTGCTATCGATTCCTAAGAGGTAAATGCCAACCACTCTTGCACCATATCGGCTGGAACGTTGGCACTTTTGCCTTCCATATTGTTCCCGACTTCGGCTTTCTTCTATTGCTGATTAATAAGTTTAAAAATGTTAATTTTGGCAAACGTTTTGCTAATAGTAAATTAAAAAACATGTTTAAGCCTGTGTTTGTATCAAAACACAAAATTGTTATGTCCCTATTGAAAAGCCTTTTGCGTACTATCTGAAATTTAGTTCATGAAAGAACCCTAGGAAGGATTGTTTGAGTTGACTCGGAGTGACATCAGAAAGCGACTTGAAGCCTTTTACTTAGTCCGAAAAATGGTGAAATATTCACATAAAATATGGTCGGCAGTTCAATGTCTTCTAGCCATAGCCGGCACATGTTCGTTGGGCAAATACCAATTTCCTTGAGGTGATATTTAAGACAGCAATGACGAGATAGAAAGGCCGTCATTGCTGTAACCACTTTCTTTCCATTTTTTATTTACGAATTTCTTGGCTTAAGCTAGACAGTTCGTGAGCTCCAGTAAGACCGGTTTTCATTTTATTCTCTCTTATTTAGCCTTACCTCTGTTTGGCATATAGGAAGACTACAGAAAGGTTCAAGCCCAATGTTTGGGGATTGGGCAAGCGTGTCAGCAGTCTCATTGCCAGAAATATTTATACATATGTCCTGAAGTTAGCTGTAAGAGGGTTTGGAGTCAGTTTCACGCTGTTATATGTTAGACTAAAAATCAAAGGCAATGAGAGCATATAGAGCACACTTTGGCACAGATCTTGATACTAATAACCTCCTTCTGGATGGATGGAACAGAAGTACACTGTCCTAACGACCCATGACCCAATAAATGTGATTTGTGCTTTAAAGAGGCGAAAGAGTTTGATCCTTTTTTTCATGAAGTCCGAGATGGTGATTTTGCAGTCCGACAGGAACAAGTTGAACCCATAATACCTATACAGGCCAGTCTTTATACCTCTTATAGAACAAACGAAAGCTCTTGAGTGGTGGTTCAGTTGTTCTGTTCAGATGAAGTTTCCAAACGAGTACTGTCTAAGCTTGGCAAGTCTTTGAGATGGTGAAGTGTTTTTTTTTTCAATAGAGACATAACAATTTAGTATTTTAATACTAGCACACCTTTAAATTATTTTTGCAATCTATTAATAACAATATATCAGCTAAGATTTATATTTTGATGCTTATGAAATTTATGAACGAAGAACGTTTGAAACATATTAAAAATTACTATCCAAATTCCAAGATAGTGATCGATTCACATGATGGGCAATTTCTCAGTGCATATCGTACCGAATTTTAAATAAAGATCTTGGCCTTCGACATTACAAGATCAAACTAATTCGAAAGGAAAAGCCCCTTGATCATTTGAAGGACCAAATTTCCTTCTATTGGGCTTTGTAAAAGTTTGAAGAAATTCCTGAATTCCATCGAAAAATCATCTATAGTAATGGAGTACATTCTTGGCTCAATGCTTTTGTCAATAAGGCCGTCGGCCGTCAGATGTCTTTTGATAGGTTTACATTAAGTAAGTAATTAGTGTATGCCAATAAGTCAATAATACTAGAGGAGCTTAGTAATAATATTGAACAAAAAATTGTCAACCTTACGACCGATATGTGTGAAAGAGTAATTGAAGATTAGCTGGAAAGAATTGATAGCCGCAAACGTCTTCGCTCGGTGATCATATGAGCGAGGTCAAATTTTTGTTTTCAAATTTAACATATGTACTAATTTTGGAATGAATTTCAGTCCAATAACTCGACTATTTTGTATTTGATATTCATACCAAATTGTTATGTCCTTATTGAAAACCATTTCTAATGAAACCTTTCTGATAAAGGATAGTCAAATCACTATCAGTGAACTTGACAACGAGGAAAGCATCAGGATTAAATCCATTCGATCCAATCTGAGTGGGATGTCGTGCCTCAGAAACCTACTCAAACGCGACACTTAATCTGTTTTAAAGATTTCATTGCAGGTGCCATAACATGGAGGCCTATATTGTCAGTACAGATCGGTACCCACTTGACAAAAAACGAAAATAATTTCATTAACTAGTTTACCCAACTGGCATCCTGACTTCGACAAAATAAAATGTAACCATATTTGAAAGAAGCACAAATGTAACGAAATCGCTGTTCTGTGCAATAAAACCATCCCCCCCCCCCCCCTATACATACAATTGTAAAACAAAGAATATAACATTCAAATTATCATTCACCAAATGCCATTCCATCCTTTATTATCCTTTGCCAAGCACCCATCAAGGTGTTCTGCAAATTATTATAATGCCATCATAAAAATTTACATTTCTTTTTTTTTTTTTTTTCTTACCTCAGCTGCCTTTCGAGTAACTCGGGCTTTATAAACGAAAAGGATTCCATGAACATGGCGCAGAGCGCAGGGAGAATGGCCAAATTCCTCATTCTTTTTACCAAATAAATTTCACATCCATAAATCTTATTTTACAAAAAAAAAAGAAGAATAAGAAACGTTACATAAAAATGAAGAAGTACTCTTCCGTACAAGGATGCAAATAAATTTCCTTGTTCAACGCTAATTTGAAGCATAAAAATAACCATCTGGCATTTTATTTCGACTATAAGCATATTGTGTGGGGTTTGGGAGTGGGGGCACCACCATCCACTACCGGCCGACCCACTTAAGAAGTCCAACCGCCGCCTGACAAGGATATTAAATTATGCCCGACAAAATGATAACCGACTTCCGGAATGGGGGTGGAGTGTGGTTAACCATAGCATTTGCAATGAGCAATGCAAGAAAACTGCACAGAAGCTGGTAATTTTATTTTAAAATGTAGTTAAACGCCTGGTATGTGCGTGTGGTGCACTCTGTTTGTCTGTCTGTTCTAAGGTCAATCTACGTTGTCCTTGGGCAGGATGTGTGGGGGGATGTGTGCCTGCCACATGCGGTGAGGGTTACTTTGAATAAAAAGAAAATAAATTTCTCTAACTGTTGTAGGAAATTGTCTTCAGGTGAGATTTGAGAAGGGAAAGTGGGGCTTTTTTCTGCTCAGTTGCATCTGCATAATTTCTTGCATTTACCAAAGGAACAGAGCCATGCCAGGATCCAAAGGGGGCTTGGATCTGGTCTTTTTGTTGATTTTCAAAGAGAAAAAAGTATATATTGCTACAAAGGACACTTGTGGAAAGAGTAATTAAAGTGGATTGCAATTACTGGTAGCACTCCTTGCATTGGATTGACGTCACTTGTACTTACCAAGAGTAGACTGCCTTAAGTTATATCGAATCAAGCTTTAAAGGAAATCGCTTAGCAAAATAGAAACAATTAAGTTCCAATTTAAGTTTCTCTTCAGAAAGAGGGTTGGAGTATTTATTTATTATTTAACAAACCATACTTAACATACTCAATCTTTTTTATTGCCTTGGCCCAAACCGGTATGGAGTGTTCTATACCCTGTTCTTTAGAATTTCGTAATTAACGATTATAGGTATAAACCTGCAAGGCGAGGCATGCATGATACTGCTTTAGGTGTCTTGGAAAAGGACCTTCAAAGTATTCCTACAAAATGGTTTAAACAAACTGACTAGATGTCCATTACACGATCCTCCTTCTCTCAAACGTATCAGCTTAGTCCCCAGGGACTGCTCCGGCAGCAGGGGAGCAGGACTTACACATTAAGACCTCGAATGGTAAAATGAAAAAGTTGTCTAACATTGGCATGTACACTAAACCAGTGGAGACGGGCGAAGGTAATATTCATGAGCTCTGGATAGAAAAGAAGCAGATAAGACAATCTTGAAATGGATGCACGAACTTCTGAACAGAAGATCAGAAAGTATTATGAAGGTCAACACAGCAAGAGGATGTCCCCAAGGAGAAAATCTATCTGTCGGAGCATAGCTGGCAGATTCTGGGGATGTAGTCCATCCATTCTCGGATGAGTCTATATTGCAACTGCAATTGTGTGACCACTGATTACATACGGAGCAGTTGTGAGGATGAAAAGAACCAATAACGTCATCAAGAGCGAGGCACTCAACAAGGTGCAAAGACTAGCATGCCTCTACATACGAGTATTACAGGGGCCATGAGAACTTGCACCACTAGAGTCATAGAGGTACTATTGCAACTGAATCCTCTGCAATACTGAAAGAACTACCATTCCTTGCCGACACTAGACACATTTTCAAATGTATTTCACTATCAAACTCAGCAATAAATAGGATTGGAGCAATTAATCCACAATATACAGATTCACCCATCGCGCAATAGAATGTTACATAGACGGGTCAAGATCTGATGAAGGAACTGGAGTAGTTCCCCAGCCCAAATACTCCGAAACCTTGGACAAAAGTACCAGCACCTTTCAGACCGAAATCTATCGTTGACATGACATGACAGATATGTCCGACAAAGTTTTGATAGAAATTTGACATAGCTATAAAGTCAGAGAGTCATGTTGCTATCATGTCACTTGATTCCTCCTAACTCCTGTGGGAATGCTTTGTTTTTGCAAAGCCCTCTCCTGCAGAAGGAACCTTCAGTTAGAAGCTTTTTATTACATCTTCTCAGGTGATTTGACAAATGTTTTAACGAGTCAGTTAAGAACAGCTTTGTCCCCTGATCTATATGGTATCACAATGGACTTGTTACTTGTCTAAGTTTGTTAGCTTTCCATGATGGCAGCTACTTCAGTCAAAGCAAATCAAACGTAAGATGACCAAAACTCTTAGAATCCTTAATATTGAGAGGGACTACCTAAAAGATAATCTACGAACATTCAGAGGCCCACCCGTCCAGGAAACGAACCTTTAAAGGTACATTCTTACCTGTGAATGTTTAAATCCAAAAATTTCAAGAAAAACTTCTGAACATGTCCTTAGGCAGCAAAGTGCAAGACCTATTTAAAAAAAGTAACTAAGCAAGGGAACAATGTATCTAAACATTTATAAGAATAAGGAAAAGTTGTCTTGTAAGGAAATGCACCCTGAAAAGTGGCTGAATAGTGCACCCCTAGTTCATACTTGTATAAAGGACTTTTAATGAACCTACATACATTGACTTAACTAAATAAAATCCAACATTTTCTCATTAGCCAAAAGCCGATGGTTTATTTCGTCCTCACAGTCATGAACTAAACTACAATACATGGTTGATCACAATATCTCCAATTTCCTTTATTTACCAAGGATACTCCCATCAAAATTGTCCTTTGTTGCACACTTCACGTATATCATCTCTTACAAAGAACCCTCCCAGCAGAACAAGCCTACACTCAACACAATGCTCATCGAGACTAATGAAGGCTTTCATCACAATTCTCAGGAACTACTATATTCAACCACCGCCCCTCTGACTTTTCCAAAATCAACGTTCATGCCTCGCTGGAACCACCGCCTGCTTGCATCATTAACGGGCACATTTATCACTGAGATGACTTGATATGTTCATTGAAATGTTCCACTACAATAGGTCAGCGGAGACCCATCTACACATCAAACTCAATTTGATTCGAACGCAACAGGAAGTTGGACTTCGTTAATCCACCCGAGATAGACAGCGGCCAAACAAATCCCATTCAGCATCTCTCATCTCGGCTCATCTGGCCTCCCGGTTCATCCGCATTATCTTCTCCCAGAAACTCCGCACAACGACAATCACATCACCACATCCCTCAACCGAACATCCGTCCGTCCGTCCGATCCCTAGTAGAAGTCCAAATCAGTGCACTAACATCGTTGTCATGGGCATTTTACCCTAGTGGCCAACAACACGAAACGTTTATCCACCTGCAGAGCACGCGGATAATTGGATTGCCTGCTTCCACTGAGTCCTTCAGGAGTATAAACACATACACACTCGCTTGTCGTTAATCAAATTTCCCCTAAAATGAATCAGAGGAGGATTTCAATTTACAAACTCGCATTAATTCTGTATGTGCGCTTTAGACACTGATCAGTGTCGTGCTTGACCTGAGCACAAACACGTGTCCGTCCACCGTGATATCACCTTGACCGCACACACAAACCTGGCTAACATGCATGACTACTGTTTCACCACGTTGTGACCAAGAGCGAGGAAGAGGCACAAAAGAAAATAAGAATGCAACTTAGTATCAATTGCACCACCACCACACACCTACAAACAGGACTAAGAAAATATCCTTTTGAGAAAGTTCCTCTGGTTTCTGTTTCAAGAATTAGGGGGATATCCAGTGAAACTCTACTGCACCACCATCCTCGTTGTGGTTATGTTTCGGAATTTTCCCTCCAGAGGATACGAAATCCACATACACCCGCACACACATCCTGCTTAAGACGCAATATAATTCAAAAAGGACTTCTGTAATCCGTTGTGTCTTGGAGCCGGGCTTAGTGTTCCCTTTGTTTCCCGCTCGTACACCCGGCAGGGGTAACTTCGAATGATAAATTGCTGAAACTATTCGGGAATTAAAGGAATGAGAATGAAAAATCTGTGCGGCTGATGTACCCCTGCTCTTAGATCAAGTGTAGTGGTATCCTTTTTCGTTCGTTTTGGTTCCTTTTTTTTTGTTTCCCCTCAGTTAAAGTTCTTTGCTTAAGTGAATGGGAATTTTTCGGTTGAAACTATGGGAAAAGTTAACGGCCAAAGGAAGGAAGTTGAGTTTGATTGCACTCGAGGTCCTTGAGAGTTTGTGCGCGAGTACAACCGCCTGAATTATGGGAATGGATGTGACATGGATGCGCTACTGTCTGGGTGGCAGGTCAGACCACTGATGGATGGGATCGTTTGACTTTTGGTCGACGACGACGTTGTCGGTCGGTTTAGTCCTGCAATTTACGAAAGTGAATTTGATTTTTACTCAGTCTAGTGGTTGGAAGTTATAGTTAAGGAATTTTCTCGATTAAAAAGGATCGAAATTTGATGAGAAATCAGTGAGGTATATATGTGGGAATAGTGAACCTTTCACCGGGAAACAGTTTAGTGGAATGGAATCGTTTGCATGTGGAGGGAAGCTATTATATCACTTTTGGAACTTGACCTTGTTTCAGAGGAGCACACCCAACTACAGCTGCTTGTAACTAGTGACGGGGAAGCAGGAGTAGGGGAAACTCTCGAAACTTTAATGTGTACTCACTTCCCAGATTGCTTACCCCCTGGGTCCTACATAGGTTCAGAGCCAGAGAAGCAAACTTGGGAAGAAGCCGGCAACATCATTAACTAACACAAGATAATGTGGATTATATACATAGTAGCAAGGAAGGATGAAATGCTCCCTATTTTCCTGCAGAAAAGGTTAAAATTTCTTTCCCCTCAATCGGAGAGTATCTTTAGGGCAAGACTAGCTCTACACTAGTACCTCATGACTGGGAATTAAGTTAGTATTTCTACGTAAACTTGAGAAAGACCATAGTTCTGCAAAAAAAAAATTTGTAACGAACACAACAGTCGAAGCTACCTACAATATCTAAGGACCGACCAGGATGCTTACAGCAAAAAAAGTCCATGAAAACAGCTCTTACAGACCACCAAAGATACCCTCAAATACGAAGAAGCGGCTCTCGGCGTCTGCCTGGATATTTGGGGAACCTTGAACAAAGGGTATCTCTTAAAGTTCAGCGAGAGAAAGGTAATGAATTCATTGATCATATGCCATATGCAATCCAACCAGAGAAAAGTGGGGTGTATCCCTTACTATGGACTATTCCCTTACTCTTTATAAGAAGATACTTCTGTACCTCACTTTTAGTGGAAGTAACACTGAACTTAAAAAAAAGATGTAAAGTATCTTCGTGCCATTCTGAACAACATGCTAACTTGAAGGTAAAATCTAGAAAACGGAATTACGAAGGTTAGAAGCGAGTTATGAATAAAAACCCAAGTCTAATGGATTTACACTTACATCCCAGCTACTCTCTGGAGTGGTAGAATGGTGGCCAATAGTGGAGAGGAAATACGTTCTTTCACTATTATCGAGCACCAAACGTATGGCTTGCCTAGGTATTACCGGATCCGAATTTATAACCCCAACAGCAGTCATGGCGACAATCTTGAACCTACTCCCTGTAGAATAAAAGATGAAAAGAATTGCCGGATCTGCTGCTCTTAGATTCAATCATTTAGGACATTTCAATAAATGGACCCGGCAACGGGATACAGGGCTCTGGAATAATGTACATATGTATGTATAGGCCAACTCTGGACTCGTTAGGCAACTCGTAAAGTGTAGAGTAAGATGCTCTAAAATTTCAACACGGTTCTGCCGTTCCAAACGAGAATCAAATAGAAGTACCTAGGAATGGATCGCACATGGATAAAGAATTAGGGGCAGGATCTACTACCGAACACCCTATTCCTTCCTCAATCATGCAGCTCATCTGCAATAGTTTACGACTGGCTTCCAGGCAATGATTTTTGCTATACTGACTACCAGAACCCAAGGCAACTCATCAACATTTGTTCAAACAATCAAGCAGCCATAAGTTACTAACAAATCTAAGAACCAACTTGAAATTGGTGAAGAAATGGAAGATTCTCCCAGTTCAACCTAATTTGAGTACTTGGTCACTTTTGAATACCAATAGGGCCCAAAAAACACCGATATGCCCATGGTTAACCTTAGGAGTACCTTTAAAGATTGTTTAGTAGCTTGTTAGCGAAACACCGCGAAAACATGTGAAAAGTGCGTTCTAAGCAAAAGCCTGTTAAAATAGATGGTTCGACTATAGACCAGATACACTAACCTGAACAAACACGCCTACAGACTTGAACTCGGGAGAACCATGGTTACAACCTTAGGAGTACCTTTAAAGATTGTTTAGTAGCTTGTTAGCGAAACACCGCGAAAACATGTGGAAAGTGCGTTCTAAGCAAAAGTCTGTTAAAATAGATGATTAGACTATAGACCAAATACACTAACCTGAACAAACACGCCTACAGACTTGAACTCGGGAGAACCATGGTTACAACCTTAGGAGTACCTTTAAAGATTGTTTAGTAGCTTGTTAGCGAAACACCGCGAAAACATGTGGAAAGTGCGTTCTAAGCAAAAGTCTGTTAAAATAGATGATTAGACTATAGACCAGATACATTAACCTGAACAAACACGCATACAGACTTGAACTTGGGAGATCTAGAACTTGCTCGGGGTCCGAGAAGGAGGAAGAAAATGTAGAGCATTACCCTTGCGAATGCCCTGCATTAGTGGCGACAAGATGCGTTTTTCAACTCTCCATCCCCAAACCAATTCAGTTACATACTGCACACAGTTTCTCCAGAGGAAACACAGCGGGCCATATAGATCGCCTACGTGACCAACCTCAAACCAACCAACCTTGTGCCATTCAGCCTAACTCCTTTAAAAATCTTGACTCGTAGACAAGACAGCTGAATTAGGGTGTGCTAGTTAAACCCCACCTTTAATTGTCTCGATATCCCAGATATCAGTCAATGAAAAAGCTTTAGAATGGCATCATCGATTCGGATGGATGAACTTTTCTATACGTTCTTCGTTGAAGGTAGCCAATTTCAAAATAATCATACCTCAGTTTTGTAATCCTAACTGTTCCCAAAGGACTTCCCAAAAAAATCAAAAAAACAAAAAAAACATCCCCAACATAGGAATATTTATTGAGCATACAGGCATCCACCATCCAGTCATAAAAATATGTCAGAAATGAATGAGTACATTCAGCAGATTTGCCACTTGAGTGCGTTCAGGCATTCACTTTGCATTGTCAAATTCATTGATTTATTGTCATAAAGCTTAATGTTGACCACAGATTTATGGCCGGCTTTTGTGAGACATGACCAGAGAAAGAAAACAGTGCCGAAAGCCTTTTGGCAAATAAACCGCAAAAACTAATGAGTTAACCATTTGTGAGGGTTGTGTTCAGGGGCAGAAAAATGCGAAATAAATTTCCCATGTTGATGAATCCCAGACGATCAGTGGCACTTCGTTAAGTTTTTTTTTTTTTTGCTTTGTTTTTCTTTGTTATCCTTTCGGTCCTTAGGCGGTCTGACAGTGGTATTGCCTTTTGTGGTCGGTCACCCGCATCAAATGGCATTTTTACTGCCAACAAAGAGAGCCAACAGCCGTTATTTGGGGGGCATTCAATTACAATAAATACATACACACACGGAGTGAATGTGTGCACAGAGTGGAGAGTAATAGCAGAGTAATGTGCGGAAAAGTCACTTACACAGGAAGCAACAAGGACGAAGGAGTAATGACAGTTTATTGAACGAAGTAGCTATTTCTTTTCGGAAAATTTGAATGTAGATGGCAGGTTAAAGTAGAAGAAGTTAGGCTTTGTTTCATAACCTGGGATCTGCTCTGTACTTGTGGAATGATTGGAAAACATCAGATTAAATTACTCAGAATATCTTTGACAGATGGAAAACAATTACGATGACTTATAAGCTGTGGTTAACTATTTTAGATTAACTTATACCTGAGTAAGTACCACAAGATTTACGCTTCCTAACCTTCTGCAATCTAAGTGGCGGAAACTTTCCCAAAAAAGTGTCACACATAAATTTTCCATTCACAATAAACCCTCTATTCTGAAAACTAAACGAATCTGATAACAATTTACAACTTTCCAACTTCTGTCTCTGGAAAATCCCTTTCGATGTCAACTAAATTTGAAGGACTTACACCTGCATATTTTATGTGATACCTTTTTTCTTGGCGCTAGCTGGCTGGCTGATGCTGGTGTCATTTTCTACCCTACCAAAATGGTCAGTAAACAACCAAATCCAATAAACAACTGACATGGGGTTGATTGCTTCTTATTCTTGTCCCTTTTACAGTAGGCAAATTGTTTCCTGACGCAAAATCTGATTAAGCCCTGATCCAAACATTTATAGAAGGGATTAAGGGTCCCTTGTTAGCTGTATACAACAGCATCGATTTAGCGATTTTACCTATCAATCCAATATGATGGGGATAGTCATACAAGAGCGGGATTTACAAATATTTTATCTGTTAGATTAGGAAAACCTAAATGGGGGATAATCCGCGATTGTAAGTACTTTCGAAGATAATACTTTTATGTGGTTTACCAAGAGGGATTACTATTGATGAGAAGTGAGAAGTACGAAAGTATATTTGAAGGAATGGATTGTTTTATGGAAATTGTGAAGAAGATCAATAGATGTCCTTGTTCTTCTGTTTTACATAAAAAAAAAACTAGCCCTTTCTGTAGTTTCAATTCTGAATTTAAAATTTTTAAAAAATATGTCAAGGTAATGGTGATAGCAATGACGACGTGTGACAATTTTATAAAGGCTGCTGTTATGTTTCCGGCAACACTGTCGTTTGTACAACTTTTGTTGTACTTTGTCCATTCACAATAGATGAGAGTTTGTTTAATTTTACATCAGTTAATCTTGTGCTGTTCTGGATGTTGTAGATACTAGGGGTAGAAGAGGAAAGTGTACGACTCAAATCCTATAAGACACCAGAGAGTAAAGTTCCTCCTGCTCCTGTGCTTGCAATACATTTTTGAAGTATGTCGTTTGGTTTTTAACTCATTCCTGAAGACTGAGATTGTATTAGGGTAAATAGTCCTACTATTTGACCAATCCTGTCATCGAGGAAAGGTTTAAAAGTTTAAACTGAAATAAGACTTGTCTGAGGGTTGACATGGCGTAGCAATGAGTGGCAAAGGGTACGTTGGTGGTATTTTTCTCTTGTTAGTGAAAAAGACCACCTCGGTCTTAACGGATGTAACGTTTAATCAAAATTTTTAACACAAATGGTAAAGGCCGATTGTAGTAGTCGGTGTCGGTGGGCAAGAACTTGTCTGTCACCATTATGACAACATCGTCCGCATATGGAATAACTTGGCATCTGTCGTGTTCATTAAAATTGTATGCATTAAATCCAGTCTTAGATTACTAAGCTTGCTCTAGGCTTTTTCTGCGGCTCTATCGTATGTAAGTATGTACTAGTTCTTTTTATTAATTGAAGCAATCATATATAAGTATACACTCCCTGAGTTATAAAGTGATAAATATCTACCAGGGAGGAAGACCTAGTTTTGCCATTTTTCTGGATTTTTTCCGTGTTTCTGTCATTACTTCCACAAGCGTCACAGACACTAGTGTCGCATAAGTCTAGTTCATTGCAATGCTTAGTACACCGAAGTCAGTCATTCAAATATTAACAAGTTGTCTGCAGTTCATTCTATTGACGAACAGCATGTGGTATAGAAGGCCAGGGACATTAGGATAGGAAGCCCCCTTGTTAATGGTGGGGATATTTAAGAAGTGAGATATACCGAGTCCAGGAGGTCCAAAAAAATCATCCCCTGATACTGTCATTCTAGAACAGAATGCAGAGAGTTCTTAAGTTATCGAATTACTTTGGAACTGGTGGATTGGCCAAGCACAACAAATGGTAATATAATGTACTCAGTGGCCCTGAAATCAAAGGACATACATACATATGTAGTTGGCCAACTAGTAGTGAAGTGTAATGTTGTTTCCCTCTCCGAAGACACCAGAACCACTTCCTTGAGTTGCTTCGTATCCATCAATAAAATTTCGAAAGCAGAAACAGACTTAAACACAAGAATTACTTACATTGAAAGTACATAGAAGGAGTATGAAAACGTAACCTAGCCTGACTGAAAATGAAAAGAACTCCTTCTCATGGGATGGGACTTTGTTGACTTGTTTCTGTAAAAAGCAGGTCGGGTAGGGTCCCGACGACTATTAAAAACCAAGAGAAAAACTCTAAAATGAACACTTAGCGACATTAAGTAAAGAACTACGTTCGTAACAGAAGAAACAGACTCTGGCGGTCCTGACAGTCTAAGCGCTGTTTTTTTGGAAAAAAATGCAGAGAACTCTATGTAAAACAGGATATTGTCCCAATGTTCTGAAAAACTTTTATATAATACCCCGAATATCACGAACTATCGACCAATCGCTAAACTCTCCTGTTTATCCTAACTCTTCTACGATATTCTCCTTTTCCACTCTAACTCTGTTTTTACTCCTTGTCAGCATGGCTTTCGTTTTGACTATTCTTCTTGGCTTCCAATCGTTGTTTATTATGTGGATTAAATCGTACCCCGAAGGACGATAATACAAAGAGCTATTTAGATCCCCTGTATCTGAGTCCATTACAGTCACCCTTGGAGTTCCTCAAGATAGTCACTTAGTTCCGCTCATTTTCATATTAACAATTAACGACATTGACTGTATCATTAAAAACTCAATTATTTCCATTTACGCTGATGACATAAAAATCTTCAAACGGACCCTCACCCTCTCCAGGTTGACTTGAATAATTTTTTTAACATGGGCGCAACACAGCATCCTTGACACCTCGTAACAGTCTTCCACCAGTCCCCCGATTAGGTATATGCATTTCATTGGTGACAAGCGCGTCCCCCCTGTCTCTTCACCAGGGGATTTGGGTGTCATTAGTGACAGAACGCAATTTTCGCTGTCATATTGAGCAGACAGACTGTCAGTAAATCTCTCTGTCATCACTTTTGTCAGACCTATTCTTGACCATGGTGGCCAAGGGTAAGTAAGTAAAGCCTCTGAAACCATACGTGCCATACGTATAGTAACACTTCCCTTTCTTTAAGTAACAAAACTTCGCTATAGCATGTATCTCGCAACAGCTCATGTGACACATTTGTTATCAGTTTGTCCTTGCGCGCAGTTTGTTTATGGTCAACATTGTCTTTGTTTATTCGTTCTCATTCGATGCAATAGTCTACCGAACACGGCACACATAATCAGCCAAGTCCTCTGGTCTTGCCCAACGTTCTTATGGCTCAAGTCCGATCCCTTCTTCTTACTTACTGCTAGTAATCCTTATCTCTTCCACTAAAGCCGAATAACAAAACAAACAAAGATAATGATAACAGAAACTGCTTGCTATAACGAACTTATTTTAGAACTTTTTATTGCAAAACACATTCCTACGCACACACACACACATCCTAAAACGAATTAAATTACGAAAATTTATAAAATCTCTCCCACAGGCTTGATAATCATCTCATGGATCTGTACGTGCGGTGGGGTCGCAATAGAAAACAGCACAGCCTGGGATACATCCTCGGGCAGAAGTAGTGCGTCGAACATGTCGTACATTTCCTTTGGAGCGATCTCTGTTCTCGTAATACCAGGACTGATACTCTGAAATGTCATTCGATGTTTTACAAGATTTTCACAAAAACAAAAAACTCTCTACTCACAGTGGTCTTGATTTTTGTTCCCATGAATCGCAGTTCGTTTCGAAAAGTCTCGTTGATGGCCGTCACTGCGAACTTTGACGGTGGGTAGACATTCAAGCTTGGTGCCTCAGGTGTTCCTCCAAGAATGTGATGGCCAAGAATGCTGTTTATGTGGACTATATGACCGTTGAACTTCCGTTCGTTCATACTCTTGAAGGCCGCCTGAGTGCAGTAGAGTATTCCCTTGACATTTGTATTGAATACATCATCAATCATCTGGACGTCCATATCAACAATGTTTCCAGGTCGAACTACTCCAGCATTGTTGATAAGAATATCAGTGCCACCAAGTGTCTTCTCAACCCAAGCGAATGCCTCTTTGACCTGAGCTTCTTTGGTAACATCGCAGCGGCGGATGAAGTACTTTGACTGCAGGTCCACGGGGTGCTTTGACCGATTCTCCTCCATTCGCTCGTATCGACGTGCCAATCCAACAACTCTAAGTCCAGCTTTAATAAGGTCATCGGCGATTGCCTTACCAATACCACTACTAGCGCCGGTAACAACGGCGACCCGGTTTTGCCAGCGCTCCATATTTTTATTATATTTTTATAGTCGGCTTGAGCGCGGGGATGAACTAAACTTTGTCTCTTGGTCGGCAGACGCTTTTATAGTCCGGGGAGTGTTCAGATTTTGATTATCATTTCCTTCTGGAACGAGGTCCATTATCAATGTTGTTTTTTCGGCTGCCCGAAGAGAGAGGGTCAGAAGCGTGGTGGATATTTTTTTTGTGTTTTTTGTCTCAGTCCAATCACTGATAAGGTGTACGAAAACACTCGTGGCAAGCTAACAGGCTAAATACTGACAAGAGGTCTAATGGGTAATAGGGGCCACCAGTTTGCTGGTGGTGACCATTTAGTGTATACCAAGCGATTCATACTGGTCTGGTCATTATCTAATGACGAATTAAGGAGAATTCACTTTGTTGACCTTGGTCTATACAAAAATGGTATAGTCATCATTAAGAGCGAAGAACAGAGATAAGCATATTCCAAACAATGAAAACAGAAAACTGAAAGACGGGTTGCTTAACTAAGGTTGTCATGTTAACCGAGAGTAGTCCGAGAGTATGAGGAGCCTGAGAGTATGACATGTCTTAGGTACACCAATCGTTTCCCATCCAAACGCCTAGGAGTATAGCTTTCATGAAAAGAATACATTGTCTATGATTCGTTAAGTCTTACATACACCTCGGCGAATTAAGATTTGGAGATGCATAGACTGATGAAAAGACTTCAAAAGTCAATAGTTGATCTTAGACAGATAAATAAAATCAAATAAACATATGACACATTATATTGTTGGTATTATTGCCAGAATAATTGGTTTATAACATTGGACGTATGTCCTTGGCCCAGAATCAACAAGGTACTACTGTTTGCAAACATTCCGGCTGTAATCGCTATATTTTTGCATAAATTCAAACGACCTACAATGCTCCCGAAATCGGAAGAAGCTTAGTGCAAGAATGTTCATTAAATTGATATCCCAATTAGTATGGATTGAGACATTTTCAAGTCAGTTGGCTGAACAGCTTCTGGACCTTTAGGAGGTGGTTGCTGATGTCTCTATACTTAGTTTTCGAAGCCATTGTCGTACAATGGCAGGGTGTCTCATCTCCTAGGGTAAATAATCGCAAAAGCTATAAAGTGCAAGCTCAGACATGCAGAAAATGGCTCATCCAATACCAAATCTTGTTTGTAAAGCAAATTTAAGGAAATTGGTGAAAGTAAAACCAGTCAATTTGATTGTTGAGAATCAAGAAGAAGGGTATGACGAGGGGCAGTTAAAGCAGTTAAAGATTTCTCGTTCTCTGAGTTGTTCTGAGATGTATGCAGCTGAGTTTGGTAAATTGCATTTTGTTGAACAAAATATGAACAATATCCGAATTAAAAAAATAATTTGAAATAAAATGCGTATTAAAGAATCCTCACACTTTAATCAGGACGACGACCTGAAGTACAGGGCTGGAATAGTTAGTATATGGCTGCTTTATCATTTTTCAAGAGTCTTTAAGACACAACCACAAACATCAGACTTGAATATTATCGATATTATATGGTAAAAGCTAGAAATTGAAATTGGTAAAAATCCAATATCGAATAAAATTGATTTGAAAAAGGTCTTGTTAGAGAAACAGGACTAAATAAGCCCCGAATATATAAAAAAAAACTCATCGAATCAATTCCAAATCATCTATAATCGGTTATTTTTTTTCGAGGTTTACGACGACATACATATGTATGTATAAAACATACTTACTTACAAACAACGTGCATTTATCAAAAGCAACCAAACCAATGCAAGCGGCCAATAGTTCATCATTTGAATTTTTGAGAATCAAGAAGAAGGGTGAAAGGAGGCGTAATTTCTGAATGGGATCATAAAAAAATCAAATTTTGGGCGCATGTATTTTTAACGAGTAACTATTGTGTAAAGATTGCGAAAGACGGTGTTTTTGGACCATATTGCAAATATATAAATAAATAAATACTTGGCGCTACAGATCGATGGGACCCAGGGCCTAGCTTCTCACAACCACTCGTGTTGTGCGTGTTATATTCTTTACACGGATGGAAGAGGCCTACTGTTTAATGCCGTGTCCGAAGGCCAGTTTGTGATTTTGAGAAGCTTTCTCAGGACAGTTGTACTCTCGGATGTTTGTCAGACGCTCGTGAGAGGTGGGGCCGTGAAAAACTTTTAGATATTCCCCGACTGGGATTCGATCTCGAACCCCTTGCTCCATAGTCCAACGTACTTACCACTGAGCCACGGCGCCCACCCATATTGCAAATATCGCAACGGAAATGTATTGTGTATATAGCCTAAATTAATGCGATGAAATGGGAATGCAGAAAACAATTTTCAGGGAAGTCTACCTTTGGCGGATATTTTGTTTAGCAACTAAGGCCGGCCATTATAACTTTCTCGTTAAACAAAAATTATAGTGTCCATCTCGTATAGATTTCTGTGTAAAAAGGAAAATATAGAACCAGTTTACCTGCTTAAGAAAACGACAGAGTCTCAAGATTGGAACAAGATCTGAAAAAAGACTAAACAGGGTATTCGAGTAAATGATGGACATTGTAGATTTGCATATTTAAGCCAAGTTTTCAATGAAGCAACAGTTCTTACTCCCAGCTAATGTTTTTGTTCTGCTTGTTTCATTTTGGATTTGTTTTGTACTAAATTTTTGCAACCTACTAATTTTCAATGTATTACATAGATGTAGGTTTGACCGCTTTTCTAAGCATTTGTCGCCGTATGCCCTTATTGGGTTTTAATATGTCTATTGTTCTTTACTTACCAACATTTTGAAGGCCTATTTACATATCCATTTTCCGAAAATATCCATTGAACGAATGATTCCTCTAATAAATTGATTGTTTCGCTTGCTATTTGGGAAATTTCGACGCAAATTGACTTCAATTCTCGCACGAACTAGATCTTTAAAGCCTTCAAACCAAGATCTTTTTGAAAAATGTTTCATAAAGAGGACAGATAAAGACAAACCTTTAGTGAGTGACGTCGAAATGATAATTTTTTCTTATCTGTCTAGATTATACTGCATTTTCCAAAGTTATATTGTAAATATTGAAGGAAAATGATCAACAATATGGCCAATATCGGTCTTAGATGGTTCTTTATGTCAAATTTCTTAAATTTGCCAGCTTTGTGCTTGATGAAATATCTTGATAAAATTGCAAAAACTACTGAATAAAAATGACACTGACAGTTTCAAGTCTAAGAATTGATTTTACAGAAATAACTGTCTGAAGTTAGTAATAGGTCAAAAAATCACTCTTTACCAAGTAAGTGATTACCAAGCATTATTCTAAATCTGTACGTGGTGCGGCTGGGGAGATAGTGACATCGCACTTCTGTGTGCTCACATTCACGAATGAACTACTTCAAATAAGACCTCCATTTAAGCGAACTAGTTCACAATGTCATTTTATTTTAAGTCATTTAGTTCAGTAGTTCAACTCTTCACACATGTAGTTCAGAAAGAACAACTGAACTAAATTGGGCGATGTTTGCTGTAAATTTGTATTTCGCAGATCTCATACCTTTTTGATTAACGAAATTTTGTAAATTTATGTGTCCGAGTCTCACAAGACCAAATTTCCTGAGCAGTGTACTAAACTGCACTAAATGAACTAAAAAGAACGAACTAAAAAACTGAACTAAAAAAAGTAGATACCAACAAAATTGTTCAAGCGTTTGAAAAAGAATTTTTATTAATTCTTTAAGAGTGCTGGTGACTTTAACACTCAGTGTATAGAGAAGTACTCAAACAGAAATAACAATAACCAAGGATTCCTACTATCTAAAATGGTTCACCAACCGCTCTTATAATCAATTCATGAATCTGCACATGTTCAGGTGTAGCTAATGCGAACAATACAGCCTGAGATACATCCTTCGAATCCAATATCGTTGTACTCTGTTCCAAATCGAAAAGTTCTTTTGGAACTATTTCCGTTTTCACTCCTCCAGGACTTATACTCTGTAAAAAATAAACATTGTTCAATTGCTGCCTCACTTAGGACAAACTATACTCACAGTAGTCTTAATTTTGGTTCCCAAAGATCTCAGTTCATTCCGTAGCGTTTCATTTATAGCTGTCACAGCATATTTGCTTGCTGAATAAATATTCAAGCTGGGTAAACCAGGCCCACTGATTACTTGATGTCCAGCCACACTATTTATATGCACAATATGACCACTGAAATCCCGCTCCTTCATGCTCTTAACAGCCGCTTGAGTTGCATAGATCAGTCCTTTGACATTTGTGTTGAGGACATCGTCCATGATTTTTGTATCGACATCAACAAGGTTGCCAAATCGAAGGATTCCAGCATTATTCACAAGAATATCAACGCCACCAAGTGTCTTCTCTATCCAAGCAAAGGTTTTCTTAACTTCATCCTCATTTGTGATGTCAACTTTGCGCGGATAGTATCGGGCCTTTTGATCTTTGGGCAAATGTAAGTGGTACTCCACCAAACGATCAATGCGACGTGCTACCGCCACTACTCTTAGTCCAGCATTTAGTAAATCCTCGGCGATGGCTTTGCCAATACCGGCACTTGCTCCAGTGACTACAGCTACACGATTCTGCCAGCGTTCCATTGATGATATTTTTCGTTTGACTATAACTTATTGAATGAACTACGTCCAGCGGTGCTAGACGGCTTTTATACAGCGATGATTATTTTCAAAATTGATTGTCATGCCTTAACTGCTGTGCGTTATCATGTACTCATTGGGGTGGAAGGAACATGTTCGAATTCTGATAGCATGTATGCTTGAAGCGATTAGTATCAATTCTAACCTATAATCTATGGTTTCTGCAAGTTGTGATCCATAATCTTAATCATAGTATCTTATCGTCCACAAGTGCCTGTGGAACATAAATTCAAAAGCCTTATGCTGATATGGTAGTTCCAAAACAAATGTATCTTCTAATTGTTTCTTTCTCTGTCCATCCTAATTATACATATTATTATCAATCAGAGATAGATTACACTAGTCTTAGTCATTCTGGCAGGCGTTCGTTGGGGCATGTAGAAAGTCAGTACTAATTGAAGCTGGTTTCGTTTGTCATTTATGTCTGAAAGCTTTAGTTTTGTTTATGTTTATGTTTTAAAATTGACTATTTGTACTATAAAATAAGTTTTAAATGAAATTCCTATTTATTGTTGGTTCATTGGACTGAACGGTGACGCAATACAGTGTATAATAACTATTTATAAACAAGGATGGGAAAAAGTAATGTCAAAATGTGAACGAGCCATAATGTTTGCAAATGGCTTCAAATGTCATTATGCTTTAACAGATAGTTGACAACAAGCAATGGAGAAAACAGAAATTGGTGGACACACACCTGTTCAGAAGTTAGAGGTATGTATCTGTCACCGGTTTTATGCACTTGAGACAAAGATTGTCCACTGATGTCAGCAAATTTAGAGATTGCCGCACCGATTTCATCTAAATTTTGTGGTCAGATAGTTCCACAGACTGAAGAGCCCACAGCAAAAGAGTGCCCACGCGGTTCGTATATTAGGTGCTTGGCGCAGTGCAAGGCTCTTTCATAAGGTTTTAGCCTTATGAAATGCCTTAGCATGTATTCTAAGGAAAAGTCCCTTGTAGTCATGTCGAAAAGACCCAATCTTTAAACCTTATATTGATCCGGGGTCATTTTTTCCCTCACACATGCATTTAGTCGCCAAATTCTTGAATTTATCTTAAACTCTCCTAGTTTTTCCAATTATTGTGATCAGTTGTAGCTACACAATAATTGCTTTTCCTTGAAGATCAAGATCGTAATCCCATAGTTAGGTGATTCAGCAATGTTCCAAAATTCTAACCTGCTCACTGAGTATTTCCTAAAATTCTAGCTTCGCATCCTGTCCTGCGGTTTTGTCACGTCAACTACGATGACAGTCGTCAAACAATATCGTTTTGAGATAGCTTTGCTTCAAGTAATTTTGACGATTCAACTTTTACCTCAAGTAACCCCAGAAACTGTCCAACACTCTCGATGAAGCAAAATCCAGATGACGACGATCATCTTCAAAGAGGGCCCTGGACTGTAGAACATTAATATTCTTACTTAGTTGAAAGTGTCGAATAGTGTCTGTATCCTTTTGCAAGTATCTACTTTACAACAAAGTGAAGGTTCACTTATTGAATAAGGCCTTTCAAAACGCTTTGCCCATATAATAGCTTTACAGACGTGCAAGTTCTACTTACATAACTTCCAATACAGTAAAACTCGCTTACATCGCCTCCCTTTTTACGACCAGTTGCTTATAACATCCAACTTCCTTTCACTTAGCTGGTTTCATTACATTTTTGGCTATTCTTCCGCCAGATATAAAATTGTCGGTTATAACGACCTATGTATGGTTATATAGACCTCTTTTCGGTCCCTTCACGGTCGTTATAAATGACTTGCACTGTATTTTGTATCCTTAAAACCCTTTATTTTATATATTTTTGTTAACATCTTTGTTTAAACATCTAATGTGGTTCTCCCAATGCCCTGAGTGTTAGTTCATCAACCTGGACATGCTCTGGTGTCGAAATTGCAAACAATACAGCTTGAGATACATCCTCTGCTGCCAGAACTTCGTGTGGTATTTTAAAGTTTTCTTTCGCAATCAATTCTGATCTCGTCGCTCCTGGACTGATGCTCTAGAAAAATAAAATGGTTATCCACTGCTTTGTATAGAAATGAGGTTAGAATACTAACAGTAGTCTTAATTCTGGTGCCCAGCGATCTAAACTCGTTCCTCAACGTTTCATTTATAGCTGTCACTGCGAATTTGCTTGGTGAATAGACATTGATACCAGGGAGACCGGGTCCACTTAATACCTTGTGTCCAAGGATACTATTTATGTGCACAATGTGGCCACTAACATTTCGTTGCTTCATGCTCTTGTATGCCGCCTGAGTTGCGTAGATTAAACCCTTCACATTTGTATTGAGGACATCATTAATAATTTTCGTATCGACTTCAACAAGATTTCCAGTTGAAAGAATACCAGCATTATTGACAAGGATATCGGTTCCACCGAGTGTCCTTTCGATCCATTCAAAGGTTTCTTTTACTTCAGCTTCGTTTGTGATGTCGGTTTTGCGGGGATAGTACCGGTCTTGTAGGTCTTTGGGAAGTTTTGAGCGTATTTCCTCTAGACGTTCAATGCGGCGTGCTAAGGGCACTACTCTTAGTCCTGCTTTCAGGAGGTCATTGGCTATGGCTGCACCGATACCGACACTGGCTCCAGTTACGACAGCTACACGATTGTTCCAACGCTCCATTGTTTGCCTGTTCTTTCGGTGGCGTCAGGTAATCGAATGAATATTTTGCGGTAGCACTGGATGGCTTTTATACTTTACATTCTGTTTGGAAGAACTGATTGCGTTTATCAATTTATTTTTCGGGTGTCGGATTATTGAGGATTGACATATGAGTTTTTAAGTTTTGGGTAGCAATTTACTTTGACTTTTTCTAGAAGAATGAAGCAGAGGCCATACTGAAAGCATATTTACTACATGAACTGGTGAAATTGGTTAACACTCATGTCCCAGAAACATAGCTCATATTGATAACGAAGGGCAACGCTCTTAAGAGTCAAGTCTGCTTATATTGATGGATATTATTATGATGGACTTTATAAGCATAACAACAATTACATCCCTGAAATATCGTTTATGCTTGAACCCAACAACAACAACCCAAACAACAACTGATAGACAGACAGTAGTTCATTATTTCGTGGTGGAATTTGTCTGTTTATCTAATTGCTTTTGGCACGTGAGTTCTATTTTAGGCGTCACCGCCATGACTTTTAAAAATTGAAATTTGACAGTACTGGCTTAGCGGATTTAGTCATTAAGCCAGAAACTAATTGGGACACGTAATATTTATGAACCACTTGAAGTTGGTTTCGTTTGGTGTTTATGCAATCAATTTTGACAGAACGCTTTCAGTAGTTTAAATGTTTTGAACGTTAGTTATTTCTTACAAGTGTCATCCTACTAAAGATACATTGGGTTTAAGACACGAAATGCCCAATGTATCCATCCAAAAAAAATTCGATGACTTTTAGGGCAAAGTGATGCCAGTTAATATGAAGTAATAAATATTTTGACTCTGAACTTTAAGAGCCAAACAGTCAGACTCATCTTTGAGTCCTAAATAATGAGTTGCTTTGGCCCACAAGATGACCATAGGAACGCCAATAGAGATCTAACAATGAAACTCTTCCGAGGACAAGTTAAACCTAAAACGTGATGAAAATAACGTTTAATGGAAGCCGCATAGCAATCTTATAGAAAGTAAAGGTATACCAAGCCAATCACTCATGACAAGGAATCCATCAGAATCCATCCCTTCGTGTCCTTTAACTCTATAAAATGCAAAGTAAACCTGAAGACCTGATGCTTTAAGTATCGTGCTCCTGATTCTTCTGCCGTTTGGAGAGCTACAGGGTGACTAATTGAGAGGTACATTCTTGTCCATGAATTTTTTGACAGATGATGGATGCCTGAGTATTACGAAAATCAGCGTGCTACGACATAATAGGACGATCTTGGTTTGAAAGCATACAAACTCTACTCGTGCAAAAATTAAAGCAGGCTGACCTACTGAATCACTTTCTTGCAAAGCTGGAAGAAAATCCACTGTTTTCGACACAAATTTGGTTCAGCGATGAGACACATTTATGGCTTGATCAGTACGTCAATAAGCAAAATTTCCGTATTTGGGCTGAAAAGCAACCTGAAGAGATTGAAAAGCTACCAGATATATCAACAACGGTCCATATTTTTTAAAAAAACGGGGCCTGTTGTCGTGCTATGATAATGGACATTTCGTACCGACAAGACTGCACTAATTGCCACAAAGCCCGTGAAACCTATAGACTTTTTCCTTTGGGGCTATGTAAAGTCCAAAGTCTACATGGATAAGCCGGAATGTTGCAAGCCAACATTACTCGCGTTATTCGCCAAATACCACTCGAAATGCTCGGACGCGTATTCGAAAATTGGAATTTCAGAATGCACCATACTAACCGTAGTTACGACCAATATTTGAAAAACATGAAACATAAATGTCAAGAATGCTTCTTTTCTTTAAAAATAAAAGTAAATGCAATTAACATAGTACCATACCTCAGGTGCCACATTAGTAAATCTAAAATGGAGCCAAGTGCAATATTATGATGTTTATCTTAATCGTTAGTATCATAGATATATTCAAATCGACTGCTCCAAGTAGCAGTCCCATGATGGAACCAATCCTTTCATAGAGACACCAGTTAAAGAGTTTTTTGAATTGAATCAATGTTGACTTCTAGAGTTCCAGCCGGTATTAACCACGAAACAGACCCAAGTTTTTCTTGTCCATTCTTTAGAAGCTGTCTGGATCTGGTTCTATACCTAAAGTAGGTTGAGTTGGTCCCACATTCATCCAAAAGATCTCATGCATACTTAGTAGTCAATCTTCATTCCTTCTAAAAACACTAGAACGGCTGATTGATATCCACTTACGAGGAAGTATTGATGAACAATTTTATAGGTATGGACGACTTCATGATCCCATCAAGATTCACAATAAATCGATTATCAGTCTAAGTGTACTGGCGATAGTCATATTGAACCTAAAGTCAATCAGCTAGGTGGTCCTAGAACGGATCATCTTCACCAATTGCAGCCGTATAGTCTCTAAACGAAATTTCAATGGGAAAAGGTAACCCAAATCTTGTTATAACCATTAAGAAAGCCAATGAAATAGTTGAGATAATTAAATGAAATTGGTTTTTACATGTTAACTTATATTACCTTTCACAATGGATAGTTAACGCTGAACCTTGCTGCACTCTCCCTTCCACTGAGGCTAGCTTATTCTTTAAGCCAAGTGATTCTTATACACATATGGAACTAAGAACAATAACAATAACAACTAAGTGTACCGAAAGGTCGTAACTTATAACAAAAAATAAGAAACAAAGAAGATAATATGAGAATAATAAACAAATCAAGAAATAAATTGGCCTCCTCCTCACTCAGGGTCAAGATGTCTCTCCAAACCGCCATCAGCATGATCAGTGCTAGAGCTTTTCCTCCAAAACTTGAAACTCTGCCGAATGCGTTCAACACCTTCTTTTGACATAGACCAATGAGCTTTTGTGACAATGAGTAAGC
The DNA here is from genome assembly GCA_963583995.1 of Xylota segnis. Lineage (NCBI taxonomy): Eukaryota > Metazoa > Arthropoda > Insecta > Diptera > Syrphidae > Xylota > Xylota segnis. The sequence goes on from OY757237.1 coordinate 8,265,179, forward strand.
CTTTGAGCCAAACGCTGTCAAATTCAAATTCTAACAGTCATACCCCATTTCTGCTCCGTCATTGGCGTGCTTTTTACCGTCCGACATGGGAAAGGAATGACAAGCAAAAAAAAATGTTGAAATGTAAATAAGGTAAATGAACGAACAATCTGGATTAATCTGTCTATCTACAAGGTATGGACTGTGAAAAACTTCCAACTAGACGATAAATCCACAAATAGAACTACAGACATGAGCCAGGTTATCACAGGATGAACTTCAGGCAGTCCAAGAAGAACAATTCATTGAAATCGCGTCGCTATCAACAATACCTCAGTTGCCCCCTTTCCCATCCAAAAAGTTGATACCCACAATCAGTGCGGAACAACATGACAACAAATTTTCGAAAACTACCAGCGGCATATATAAAAGCAATCAACTGCCAGAGAATCCAATTCATTCCACTCTCCGAACCCAATAGACAGACATGGATCGTTGGCAAAATCGCGTAGCTGTCGTCACTGGAGCCAGTTCTGGTATCGGCAAGGCCATCGCAAGCGACTTGGTCAAAGCCGGACTAAGAGTCGTTGCGTTAGCACGCCGTATCGATCGCTTAGAAGAGAACCGGTTGGAACTTCCCAAAGACCTACAAGCCTGGTACTATCCCCGCAAAGCTGATATCAGAAATCAGACTGAAGTTAAGGAAGTCTTCGCCTGGATCGAGAAGACTCTTGGTGGAACAGACATTCTGGTAAATAACGCTGGAATCCTTAGATTTGGCAAACTAGTTGACATCGATACAAAGATCATCGACGATGTCATCAACACAAATATCAAAGGATTGATCTACGCAACTCAGGCGGCATTCAAGAGCATGAAGGCGCGCGACATCAACGGTCACATTGTGCATATAAATAGTATTCTTGGCCATCAAGTACTCGGCGGGGCTGACATTCCCAGCTTAAATATGTATCCACCAACGAAATTCGCTGTGACAGCAATAAATGAGACACTGCGGCATGAGCTGAGGTCATTGGGTACAAAAATCAAAACCACTGTGAGTATTTCAAAAACAACACAAAAGCGTATAGGGGAACACTGATAACCAAATTTTGTTTTCAATAGAGCATCAGTCCGGGAACTGTGAGAACAGAAATAATTGGCAGCGATGCCTACGAAATGAATCAAGCAGTTCTGGAACCACAAGATGTATCTCAAGCTGTGTTGTTTGCAATTTCAACACCAGAACATGTGCAGATTCACGAGTTGATTATCAAGCCAGTGGGAGAGCCGTTCTAAGTGATTACCATTTGTTTTGTGTCATTAAATGTGATTTTCTAAAAGAACGTAATTATGGTTTCCTGCCAAAAATAAACACACATAACAAATTAAATTTGTAAACAACAACTCAGTGTTGAAACTTATTTGTGGCTTTAGCACGCAGATGTACTTTTGTGTATATTAAGTATAACTCTGTGGAAAATTAGTGAATAACATATCGAAGTCAATTTAAGATGAGGCTACGTTTCATTAGAAGATAATTTGGGAGGATAGATGCGTCATATCACTTGCTACGCCAAGTTCAAGTACTATACCAAGGATATCATACAACAACGCACTAATGGAGTCTAGAGCACTAATAGAGTTTTCCCAATAACAAGTAGGAAAAACGTTGAATACTAGACACATACTGCTTAACATCGGTGAACTTTGATTAACCAGAAGGATTCCAAACTTTAGAGTTATAACCTTTGGGTTTTGTACCCCAATGGTATCAACAGAGGGAGCCCGGCGTTCTATCTTCACTGCATTGGTGCATGGTAGTTGATTCTCTGTTGCATACTCTCAATAGTTCAAACGTCTACGCTCAGGCACTCGCGGAAGACGTTGCCAAATTTTAGGCTGGGTTATGATTACAGACATTCTATGCTAACGCGATGATAGCCTTAGACATGGTGTGTTAGGAATGGGCACTATGTCAAACCTCTGAATATTGAGGCTGTTCACTTTGCGAAACGAAGGATAGTGACCGACAGCCAGTGCTAAAGGGTATCACTATCTAGACCTCCTGTGAAGCGAAATATCTGAGGGTGATCATAGATAGGAAATGTCTTTGACCAAAACATGTTCAATGGTAGACATTCAAGGCGCTCTTAGATTTCTGGTAGTGTAAGGGTATTTATTGGCAAGACCGGGGGGTTATCACCGAAAAGATTTCTTTGGAAACACACGGATTTGATAATAGTTTTCTAATATATGCGTCCGTTGTTTGGTAAAGAGGGCTTCCCCGTAAGCTAGTGACTGGGCCTTCTGGAGTAAGCTACAAAGAACTGTCTGTCTTGGCTGCATGGAAGCCGACCGAATACGTCGGGCTCTGCTCTAGATGGTAAGCTTGATTTATTTTGCTTTCAAAGCGACATTTACACTACGACCCTATTTTCATGGATATGCCGTCTGATGCAATAACACAGGACCTCGGTTGCTGAGATGGTGAGCAAATTTCGAATGAACTTTTTCTAGATTCAGAGCTATTAGACTTCAGTAGCAAGCATGTCTATGTTTTCCAAGCAGAGATCAATACTATCCTAATGGCTATCGACTGATTACTAAGAATACGTGGAGGGATCGCGGTATTTGCATCGGCAGCGACACTAAGGCTGCGCCTAAGGTCTTGCTCAACCCTGGAACCTTTTCAAAAATAGCTCGAGAATGCAGGAAATCTTTGAATTCGGCCCCAAGGCTGAACTCTTTTACTCTTGAGTTCGTCTCATGTCACACTGGGAGGGAACGATTTCTCAGGACCTGAACCTTCTTTCAGCCTTACTGCATCCTTACGATCACAATTGTGTGCGGCATTCCAGCGGCACTAAGCGTATGCTCCCGAACGTCAGCAGCCTTCTTAGTGTCTCTCAACAGAAAACATTTTAGACAAATGTACTTACTGAACACTTTTCTTTCCCTAAGCATCCAATTGAAGGAATCTGGCGTTCTGAGTCCTTCACCCTGGGAGTCAAGGAGCGTTTTCCCCTTTTTAGAAACCAATCTTAGTTCTGGTATAATAGCCAAAGGTCGTCAACGTGTTATCAGTCTTTATCCGAGGCATTGTGTCTGTTTCCGTAGCTTTAAGAATTTTCGGTATCGCGGATTGCTGGCCCAGGTTACCTAGTCCAGGCATAAGACCCTAGTCAATCTCGCACTTGCAATTTTAGCTCACATGTATAAAGCATTATACATGCAGGTGCATACTTTCACCAATACTATTTTTATTGGTGATTAGCGACGTGCTAAATGCGGCCTTATCAACCGGAATTGGAGGAATTTGATGGACTCTCACATCTGAACTCAAACATCTAGACTACGCCGACGACGTATGCCTGCTGTCACACAAAAATGATTAGCCTAAGACCGAACTCATCAACTCATACATGCATTGCTGGACAAACGGCTGAGAGAGTAGAGAGTTTCCAATACCTTGGGAGTATTGTCTCAATCAATGGCGGAACCGAACTGGATATAGCCAGCCGTATAGGCTAAGCAAAATCTACGTTTAACCGTGCTGCTATATGGATGTGGTACCTGGAGAGTGACCCCACTATCACGAGGAAGGTACAAACGTTCGTCAATAGGTGCCTACGATATTTCTTTAGAATTTTCTGGCCAAACCGTATCTCTAATGAACAACTTTATCAGAGAACAGGCCATGAATTTATAGGCACAACAATACGACGACAAAAGTGGTAGTGGATTGGACATACTCTCCGAAAGGGTGACAGGTCCATAGCTAACCACGCGACGCAATGAAATCCGCTTACTCAAGATGGCAAGATACACGACGATCCTAGGAGTACGTGGCGCAGAGCAGTTGAAAAGAAAGCACAGCCACTGAGAAAGAGTTGGGGAGAACTGAGGCATATTTCCAGAAATTGCACACGATGGCGCGTGGCATTGTCAAGGCCCTAGGACTCACAAGGGGATACAGGACATATGTAAGTACAGCGTGCTGATACCACCAACAAAGCCAGATAAGTCGAAAGCTGATGATTTCATCGAATCGGACACGATCGTGGAATATTCAGATGAAGGTAAAGAAAATTAGGCATAAAAAGATATCCCTTATGTCCCACTAAACTCATACCAGGCAAATTATTTTAATGCTTGGATCTCGCTGTGTATTAAATAAACTAAACGCTTTCACATTCGCCTCGACATTCGATGGCTTAAAGAAAGCCACTCGTAAACCATTGTCCTTTGAAATAAACTCCTTGCATTCACTTTTAATCACACCAAAACCGAGGTTGACTTTAAACTGTCCTAATCCGTTTAAGATGCCATTTATATCCTCCCCGGATACCGTGGAAAATCCTCAATCAAAGTCTTTCCGGGAAATTTCATTTAAAATGACATAAACCGCCTGCCGAGCAGCGATCCAGATCAAATTATTTCGACCAAAAATAACCCAATTAAAACGTAAACCCCGCCATACTAAGTAATTACAGTTTGTTCCAATAGCAGTCACTTCCGCCGCACATACACAAACATATACCCCTGATCCGGCGCACGAAACGAACCACCACCACCGCTCCGCGCCAAAAGGACATATTTTCATTTAACTTCCAAGCATCAAGTCTAATAAACCATAATTTACGGCAAATTTCATCGCACCCTACCGCAATCAACTACCTCCAGCAGAACCACCATTACCAAAACTACCACCAAACCTCGGTTCATAAATCAGGCAGTTTCACTTCGACCAGGAGTGGGTGCCCATGGGGGGAGGGTTATTGTTTGCCGGGCCTCACTATCGTACTCGTACCTTATGACCAATGATACAAAATGGCAAGACGTACACATGAGTATAAACGACTACTCGCACGTCTATGCATGACTTTAACGCGTCCGCACTTTAGTGCCACAACGACTGCGAGGAGAAGACTTTCGTTTGGTAAGGACTTTGTCTGCAGCCACTACTACCACATACATATGTACATGTAAATCTACGTGCGCGGGCCGCAACTCTACAAGTTTTGTGCGTCTTTGACGCAGTACTCGTATCATGTCTTCGTGTCCATTAATTACCAAAAAGGAAACTCCATCAACGTTGAATAATTGCTCAGGAAATAATTTCGAAATCTGAGGATTACGAAGGAGTCTTTAGTCTCACCCCATACTCATACTGCTGGGTTGTGGCCGGGTGGCTAAAGACTTGTTATCGTGCTGTGGCTGGTGATTTTATGGTTGCGCGTATCGTGGCCCCCTCCCGGTTTAAAGATGTTCGTCATGTCACTGTGTAGAGTGCGAGAGTACATGACGGTGATTTCTTTTCGAAATGATGGAGTCTTTAGGGCTCGTTAAAAGTGTATAATGTGTTTTTCTGGCGCTTTTTTGATGTTCCGATTCTTAAGGATCTCGGAGAAGAGATTCTATGCGTGTCTGGGACAAAGCTCAGTGGTTTCATTAAGTTATTTAATGTTGAAGGTTGCACTTTTTTTTTTCCTTCTTCTTCTAAGATAACAGTTTACGATGAAAGTTTCGGAAGTTAAACGTGTGGGTTATAAGTAATTTTAGGTTAAGAGAGAAGGAATCAAATGAATACATTATTACTTAGCCGAAGGTTGACCGTCAAGTGATACTTAATGTGCAGATAATACCGCACGGAAGAAGATCCTTTTTCGTTCATAGGGGGATCATAAGGGGTAAAAGTAATACATCCCACTGGAGGACACACAATGCGTATGAAATGTTACCATGTTTCTGGTTGGGGCTAGGCTCAATCCTCAGGACTACCTTATTGCACTGTTCCTTTGGAATATCGGTGATCATTCTATAAGCTGGAGGGTTAGTGTTCAATCCCCTTTTGATTTAGATGTCTCAGCCGTGTTAGTCGATTATCCCATAGGTCAAAGTAAGCCTTTACTTTCCTACATACTGCAGGGTAAATCAGTGGAAACTGGAGGGAAGTCGACACAGAAGACGCCCTGAAACCTCTGGAACTGGGTTTGTATAACCCTCAACTGTAAAAACATAAGTTCCACTGTCGGATTTACATATATGTACATAGTATACATAGACATAGTTCAGTTCTAACTTACATAGGATTAGGGATCACTGTGGATGGCATAGTAATTTACGTTCAGGAAATATTCCTAGACACAATGAGTGAAATTAAGGATCCAGTTTTTAACAGTCTTCGTAAATGGCATAGAGATTGAAAACTCACATAGTCCCGGATAAAAGAGACCTAATACTTTTCAGTAGAAAATACAAACTACCATCTATCTATGATTCGATGCGGGGAGGCGAGTTACATTGGCTAGCAAAAAATAGCTTACATTGCCATTACCAATGTTCCTTCGTGAGATCCTTGAATTCTGCACTAAGAATGGGCTTTCGGTGACCCATTTGACTCAGCTAGTGCTAAAACAGGATCTCCTTGGGAATCTATGACATTTAAGTAACTCTCAGTTTTTTGGCAGTTCAAGGGTGCTCTTGGCAAGACAAGGAGTTTATCACCATGTGTACCTTATGCATTGGTTGTTTGGTGGACAGGCCTTTCACGTAAGTATGTGACTGCTCGAGTGCTCAACTCTAGTTATTCTGCTTAATTTAGCTCACCTTGATATATTTATCAAAGCAATCGACCGTTTAAGACGGGTTTATCTTTTGGCATCATCTGGAATGGACTGACTTTATACGAAATTTATCCTACGACTCTACTTCAATTGGTATACCGTCTGATGTAATGACACAAGAATTTCGCTGTTATGCAAATTTAGAGTCGACTTACCCTGCATTTAGGACTGGCTTCAACCAGACTCTGAGGTTGGATTGGGCTGTAGTCGAATTGGGCAAGAAAGCTGGTCAAGCGTCCCGGTTCTAAGTAGTATCTTCGTATAGTCTGACCATACTATTCTTCCCTACTCGTAAAGACAAGCACAGATCTATGCTGTCCCAATGACTACGTGCATTAATTGTCAAGAATAGGTGGGTAATAAGACTGCATCTAAGGCTTTGCTCAACCAGTTACAAAATAGTTCGAAAAAATTCAAAAACTTTTTAAATTCGGTCGCACTAAACTCTTCGACTCTTGCCTGGATTCCAGGTCACACTGGAATTACGAGAAATGAAATCTCCAAAGAGATTGCTAAGCACGGCGATTTCTCAGGACCTGAACCTGCCTTGAGTCCTTTCACTTACTCCGCCAGGTCCTCAATTAACACACAATTGTGTGTGACATGGCTCTCCAACTTCCACGAAGTGATAGAGTTAGACGAGTCAGGTAAGATGCTAGGGTGATCTAAGTTAGGAGGACATTGGGTGTCTAGGGTCTTCTAGATTATGTTACTTTGGAAAAATCGGGATAAGTAAGGAAACTAAGCAGGTTGCAGTTAAAAATAGTATGAATAGCATCTGAGGATGCATGCCATGACATTATGATTATAAAATGCGTATACAGATACCCCAAATACTGAAGTGTCTCGGAAGACATCAAACATCTATTCTGTGAATGCCAAGGATAGCTTGCAGTTAACTTATAGACACTTGGGTCTGCAAAATTTGTAGAAAGATCAAATGCATGGTAGAGATGATTCCGGCTTAGGTTTGTTGCTGTTATGGTCCAGGGTTATATTGATCCAGGGATCCGTTGGTGTCCAGTGTCCAGTCCAGTCCAGTCCAGTAAAAAATCCTTATGCTAAATTGTCTCCTATCTACCTACCAAACCTAGTGTATGTTTGACAATAAACGAAACTAAATTATATGGATGAAGCAAAACTGAAGAGTATAACTAGAGTACTCCAAGAAGGTTTTTCGTGCTTTCTGTGTCCTTGCAAGAGTTTGTATTGGAACCAATATGTCACTTCTGATGTCCAAAGACCATTAAACGTCCATGGAGTGAGTCAAGATGGACCAGAAATTTCGAAACCAATAGAAGAAAATGATTCTTCTAGAATGTAATACATACCTACAGGCTAAGTAGATAGTAACAGATTGTCAATCTGAACTTCATGAGGTAGTCTCTTATAATTCAACCCTTGATGTACGAGTATTTCCTTGTATCTAGCTTTAGTAGGCCAAATTTCAATGCAGTAGGCAACATGTATCAGGCCAAACGAACACATACATATGGAAGCTAACCTCCTTCAGATTCTTTTTTAATCACGTTGACTATAATCTTCTCATTTCCACTGTTTACACTTGTAAAAGTCCTTCTTATTCTCCTCAGTATAGTAAACACTGTTCTCCAACTGACTAAAGTTCAGGGTCACGGAAATAAACATCCTCGAGTTCACAACTTTCCTCCGAGAAGATTCCACACGAAGGCTACTAATTCACCACACAGAGAAAATCCATTCAAAGCTATTTAGACAAATATCCTTTCCTTTCACATATTCATTAGTTGGTGCATCATGCGTCCTCTCCCTTCGTGCCACTCTGTGTAATCCTTAATATCCCCTTCCACGTCACCTCTCCCTCTCTATCCCTCTCAGTTGTGCATGTGCTCATTTCTGTTCCATATATACGTTCCACTTGTGTCAAAAAGGCTCCCCTAACATTATTCAACATTGGCTTCCGGGTAATTGTGAACTTATATGGCTAAACTTTTGTATGCTAACCTTCCAGCGGTATTCAGAATGCAACCATACCCTAATTATACGTGATGTTTTCTCTTCTCGGCATTGCAAGCATGTGTCTCTCTTTCTTTCCCTTAAATCCTTTGTGCATGGACATTTGCCTTTTGATGTCATTCATTTGTCACACAGGTCTTCAGGTACTCTCGTATGTGTGTGATCATGCGGAACCGAATGGAAACGAAAAGGTTTTTGGATACATGACACATGACCAAAGGTCAGTCAGCTGGATATGTGCATTCATGTTAATCAAAAGTTAATGAAAACCCATCAGATGACTGTGTTTGTGCGGAGCATATAAAACACATGATGATTGAATGACGGAAGAAAGGAGGAAAGTTCCTTTTAGCAGAACTTTTCTATCACTGACACATTGAATGATGTCTTTGACAAGCAAACATAAATAGCGAGCTAACCGGGCGTAGAACAACCCCCTACGACGAGTTTAATGAACGGCATTGGACTTGGAAGGATTTTTTTCTTCTTCCTTTATTCGTATTTTCACTTGGCATGTCAGACGTCATTATCTTGTTGTTTGGTTGGATGGTTATTTAATGAGATCTCTTTCATCGCCGTTTATCTGGAGTTCAAGGATAAACTCAAGGCGAAGGATGTTTTCAAAAAAAAAGGAGAAGCACACAATTTTTTCTATTCTAATTTGGGAAAGGATATTGGGGAGCTACTTGCGATGACAACATGGTGATAGATCAAGTTAGTGCTGTTAAATAATTAGAAACGAGGCACTTGGCGTATTTTGGCAAGGACACTTGAACATGACTATTGGTGAAAATGTGTAGGCTGGCACCTCTTAGTCTAGACAGGCAGCTGGAGATTGTTTTTTTTTTTTAATTAAAATTGGCATTTGGAAAACAATGAAAATTCACTGAAGTCGTTATTTAAAATGGAAATCATTTAACGCACTGTGTTAACGATTAAGTGTGAAGATAGCTGCACAATTTTTTATGAGTGAAAGCTCCGTACAATGGCTTAGCTGGAATAATTTAAGGTTTTTATCCTTCGAAAATATTATTACCAAGGGTTTTAAAAATTAAACCATTGAATTCTTAGGGGCGCCTGTAAAATTTTAAGGCATTTATGCAGGAAGTAGGTTCAAGTATTTTAAACGCTTAATGATAGATTAAACTTTGTACGGCGGGAGTTCAGTAATGAGGCGCTGCTGGACATGTTGGCCGGAGATCCGGATTTTGACCAAAAAATCATTTTCTCAGACGAGACCCATTTTTGAGTCAACAAGGAGAATTACTGGAGCGAACACAATCCACAAGTGTTCGGCATAAATGCAACCACAAAGATTGCTTGGTACGGTTTATAGGTGGCATCATCAGACCTTATTTCTTTCGAAATGGGGAAGAAGACGTCGTTACCGTCGATGTTCTCAGGTATAAAGCGATGTTAACCGACTTCTGTGGCCAGATCCGACAGCATCGATATAACTGATCTGTAATTGCAACAAGACGGCGCTACATGCCATATAAGCGACAAGCCATGCTCGAAGTTGTGAAGGAGAAATTTGACGACTGGGTCATCTTATGGCGAACGTTCATCAATTAGCCGCCGTGATCATGCGGCTTGACACAACTCAATTATTTTCTCTGGGGCTACGTGTAGTACTTAGTCTGCGCTAACAACCCAGCTACTTTGGCAGAGGTAGAGGCCAATATTCAAGACGCTATTTCTGGAATAACATCTCACATATATGACCGAGTCATCAAAAATTGGCGTGAAGCATTGCGAAGCGAAGGCAGGTATTTGAATGATGTGCTATTTTACACATAATAGCATGAATTTAGTTTTAAAATAAAGCCAGAATCTATTTTATATCTCCCACCGTTGTTGTTTTATTTAAACTTTTTGTTCTATCATTATCAACTGACCACCCAGTATTTGTATAGATTCTCTTTCTCAAGCTCAGCTCAGATATGAAATTTCATCTATTAAGCTTTAAATTTAAGGCGAACCGGAAACAGAAAAACGGACATGGTTCAGTCGTTTTCGCTATTGATGTTGATCAAACTTTCTGCTTTTTGATTTCTATGTCACAACGTTGATTTAATAAAAAATGCACTGCGCCACGCCTACTATGTAGGGTTTGTATTAGAAAGAGTATCCATTCCAAACTGATTGTAGCTTTACGATATTTATTATTCCTACAGCAACACGTGCTCACGTTGACCCCTTGTCAATTTCTCATGTGGTATCTAATCTAGTAGTTGCACCTATACTTATGGGGCAAGTGTTGGTTTCTTGAAAATTTCCTGTAAATTCTGTCTGCTTATCTGTTTGTACGCTCGACTGCAGCTAAAACGGCTGAACGAATTTGCTTCCAACTTCATATCTGGTCTGTGGGGTCACAATTCGAAGTTAAATCACAATTTTCATTCTAACCTCAAGACTAAGGGTACATACTTTACTTATGTAAAGTTTATGGTTAAAATGGATTTTCTCGAAAATGGTTCTAACGAATTCGATAAAATTTCACATTTGCATTGGTTTGGGTATATGCTCACAGTGACATACCACATTTTTCCGTAAAATTAAGTTTAGTAGTGCTTTTCAAAATTAAATATTTTTTAGTTAGTTCTACAGCGATTGGGATTAAAATTTGATGGTTATAGGACAAGTTTTCAATTTGCCAAGCCCACTCTTTAAAAAATGTTTATTTCCAAAATTTGAAAAAAATGGCTACGGCAAAATTGATTGGCCTTGAAGTTTTCTATAATTAGCCTGAGGATTATATATGGTTACACCCACTTTTAAGAGTATTTTAAAAAAAATCAAACAAAATGTGAAATATCCCAGATACCATCAGTACACGAAATTCCTTTAAATGCAAAAAATGCCACGCCCATTTTATTAGAATAAAAATGGAGCATTAAGGTGCAAATATGTACGTACGACCCAGTCGTAAACTTTAGTAAAGTGGAAAGTGTTTTTGTAATATACAGAACTGGTTTTGATTGAAGACGACTATCATCGACTAAAGTTTTTTTTCGAGTGACGAGAATGGGCAGTTAATAATCACGCATATACATATGTATATATGCATTTTGTGTTTTTATTCCATTATTTCAGGGAGTACTAGTACTAAATTTCCCTGTCTTAAAATTTAACAGGTTGGTTAGAAAGTACGCATCCACTAATGGAGGGAGTAAAATGATCTGACTTGACGTCAACATTTAATAGGTCAACGAAAAACTAAATGATTTACGAGTGGTTCGAGATCATGATTTGTCCAAAACTCAATCGGAACTATTGGGTTTAAGACACCAGGAATATAATTTTACTTTATTCAAATGGACAAATGATGAAAAAACGGTTGAAGAGAAGCTCATGAACACGTCGGGCTATGACTATTCAAGAGAGGTTTAAAAGTGGTCTAACTGCCAATGACAAAATTTTTCTATCCTGGATAGATTCGTAATTTTTTTTAATTAAAAAAATACTGCTTTAGAAAACTAATTTCTGGGAAATATAGACTTATTTTTAGGTTGCTAAAATGTTGCCTTTATTGGAACACAGCATTGACAAATAAACCTCGATCTTATTTCCAGAATATCATGAAAAATTTAATTTTTAATGAAAATACACATACATACATACATATGAGTGAATTTAAATGGTGATTTGTATTTGTGAATAGTTTGCTTGGTTTTGGCCCAAACTGTGCAAGATCGAACCCAAGCAGGCAAAAGCAGCTACCAAACTATATGAGAAAAAGGTATGAAATCATAGTTTCTCGAACCGCTGCACCAAAAATTGGATTAAAAATAAAAAAATTGGTAAATTCATGTAAAATGATGATGAGTTTCACTACTAAAAATAAATACTTGGGACCCAAGGCCGGCCTAGCCTCTCACAACTATTCGTGTTGGGCGTGTTATATTCTTTACACGAATGGAAGGGGCCTACTGTTTAATGCCGTGTCCGAAGGGCAATTTGTTATTTGAGAAACTTTCTCGAGACAGCTGTACTCTCGGATGTTTGTCAGACGCTCGCAAGAGATGGGGCCGTGAAAAACTTTTTAGGTGTTCCCCGACTGGGATTCGATCTCGAACCCCTTGCTCCATAGTCCAACGCACTAACCACTGAGCCAAAGCGCCCACTGCTTCACTACAACTGCTTCTCTTTCTCAATAGGCCTAATATGCAATTCAGCCCTCTAGGTCCTCATTTAAAACCCAAAAACGGAAAGGTAGACAGACGAATGTACATTGCTCAATCGGTTTCGCTATTAAATCGAATATTTCTCTGTGTTAAAAACTATCTATCTATCAAATGTAATATATACATATATGTACACCTAAATATGATATGCTCTTCAAGTAAAATCGTTTATTTATTCAATTTCAGATTGCATTCCTGGATCATTACGTATGTACTACATACATATGTCAACTGTTACTATAAAACAACATTACGTATCACAAAACAAATAAAATATAAGAAACTTGGAAAACTTGAGGTATTTGTATGCAAATTTGTTCCCGTATGCAGGTAATGTGAAGATTCGGATGTAAATATCTGGTCAATAGCACTAGTTTTTAAAAGATATTAAGTTCATTATTCCTGAGTCAGAAAAGTTACTATTTGTATATCTGTTTACTTTCCTATACGATTTCAACAATAGCTTATAGTCTTTCTAGTGTTTTATAAAATGTATCTAATTTTAGCTAAACTATAGTATATTCGAATATTTTAAAATACTTGGGAAACTAGTAACTACTTTCAAAATAGAAGCATCAAAAACGGGATGGCTTATCGAATTTGAACTATTTCTCCAAACTAAAACATTAGTTATGAGTTTTTAACAAATAAAGATCATAAATGTTTAAATGTGAAAAAATTTTTACCTGCTTTAGTGTCTCTCATTTCTGTTAACTCTTTTTGAAAGTGAGAGTATAAATGCCAATACGATTAACATTATTTGAAGAGGAGGAGGGGATCTGAAGACAAGCCAATTTCCATCAGAGTTTGACTGGGGAACGTGGAACATCAAGAAGATGTAAACTGTTGGATATACCTATGTGGATTTAAACAAACCCATTATATTGGTGTTATGGGTAATTGCTATGTGTGGTGTGTAAAAAATTGCTAATTGGTCTGTTTTTCGAAAATAATTACCTAACCAAACCGTGTGGGGATTGTTTTTTTTTTCTTCTTATATGTAGGTGTCTTGCTTTCGATTTACATTGATACAGGCTCTTTCAAAACTCGCGCCTAAATATTTTGATTTTAATAAAACATTTAAATAAGTCCTTAGATTTTTGGTATCTACTATTTTTTTTTTTTTTAAATATGGCTCAAGAAGATCACCCTCTCATACGAATGTCAATTTTTTGAAAGACTCGATCACACATTACTGCATTAAGTTCTATCAATCTCGATCCGAATGTTGTTTTTTAGGTGTCCAATCGACCATTGATTCCACCAGTCTCAAAACCGGATGTGACTATTTTGAAATGAGCTTCATAACGTTGTTCACTTGTTAGCATAACCTAAAAACTTGATATAATTTCATCAAAAGAAATCTTTAAACTGTTTAACCGCATGAGGTAGGTGTCCATTCAATAGGATCATTTCTCGAGATTACACGATTATCGAACTTCCCCTTCAATAGATCAGTTGTCATGTGGCACCATCTTGTTGGAACCACATATCACTGATGTCAAATCCACCCAATTTCGGCCACACAAAATTTTTCAACCTTGCATGATAGGGAACTCTATTGATCATAACATGGCGATCCGTACCACGGGGTAATTTTTGTGGATACATTGGAGTCTCTGGAAGCACATGTAGGGTTGAAAACGTCATAAAAACTGAGTGGTCATCGCTGAAAAAGATTTTTCGATGAAATTTAGGTTTTTCTTCAAACTTTTCCAGAGCCCAATCAGAGTAGTTTCAAAGATTCAAATGATCAAGGAGCTTCAGTCGATAAGTTCATTTGATCTTGTCTTTGGTGACCGAGAGATTCCCAATTCTTGTGAACGGTTTGAAAACGATTGATTTGGATCATTTTCAACGGAACCACTTATAGCTGCGACATTTCCTGTACCTCGACTGGTGCTATTGTGTCACAAATTGAAATATTCAATAGTGAATACGTCAAGTAGAATTAATCTACTAGCTAGCTTTTCACAACCATTTGTGCACACAACATTTGAGAATCTTATTCATGACAGTAATACCCTCAGATGTTTGTCAGAGGTTCGTGAGATGTGAGGTCAGAAAATAACTTTTAGGTGTTGTCTGGGAATTAAACCTCACTCCGTAGTCAATCGTACTAACCACTAGAGCCTTGGCGGCATTGAAAGAAATTGAAAATAGTGGGAGAAAAGTGTAAACTCTTTGTATCCAAAACGACTTTGAAGATTAATATCTTTGATTCCATTTAAACGTATTTTCTAAAGACTAAGGTGCTGTAAGCGACAAGCATGGAAAGAGATATATCAAGACATCATGGCGATGGTTTCTTCAATTCCTCCCAAATCCATATTAAGCCGAAATAAGTAGGGGGTTTCCCTCCAACCAAAACGAAGTTACATAAGTTAAATCTTCTGTTTTTTCCGGTATATTATCTCAAAGTTCTGACCAAATTTCGATTGCGAGTTAGATAATAAACAAAACCAAATAATATTAGACTTTGTCAGTCTACTGTATATCTTGTTTCGATTAATTTGGACGATATTAAACGTCCGGTTTGATAGACGTCTATGACATAACACCAAATTAATAATATTTGACATCTACTCGTATCTATAGTGCGAATATGTACTTGATTTCCTCAAATTCGATGAATTAGTACGTGCCTTAGGTCGTTCTCTTGTTAGTCACGTTTTCTGAATGAAAAGATTCCAAATAGCCACAGTCAAGCTACTAATAGTTTGAAACAAATCGCACCATACCCTTTCGATTTTCTTCAAGGACAGTAAGTGTTTGCATATGTAAGAGGATCCTTGGATATCACCATGAAAGATTTACGATCTAATGCTGCTGTGGTAACCCTGATGTCTGACATTCTTACTTCCTGATTGCACATTGAAACATTCTGTGTGTACTACTTCTATGTGTTAGCATGTTGCAATAAATTAAATTCGACTCTACAGGTAGGAAAAACCCTGTTCATATATGTATGTATGTATAAACTAATTAAATACAAAAAGAATGTAATTTTTTCGAATTCTTAAGAGACCCGACGCTTGTCTATCAGATTATTGTTCAGTGCACGCAAACCATGTATGTATGGAATCATTCAGAATGTCTGCCGTTGTTAATCTATAATATTTCCACTATCAACTCTGGTGAGTTCAGTATAAAATCAGCTACAACATCTAGCAGATGTAATATTCGCAAAATGGATCGTTGGCAGAATCGTGTGGCAGTCATTACGGGCGCTAGCAGTGGAATAGGCGAAGCTATTGCCGCAGACTTGACTAAAGCTGGACTAATAGTAGTAGCCTTGGCGCGCAGGATCGATCGAGTTCAAGAAAATCAAGCTAAACTACCCAGCAATCTTCAATCGAAATATTATCCCATAAAGTGTGATGTGACCAGTGAGGCAGAAGTAAAGGAGACATTCAATTGGATTGAGAAAACCCTTGGAGGTATCGATATTCTTGTGAACAATGCAGGAGTCGCTCGACCAGGATATTTGGTGAAAATGGACACAAATCTGATTGATGATGTCTTGAATACCAACGTGAAGGGATTAATTTATTGCACCCAGGCGGCCTTCAAGAGCATGGTTGACAGGAAGTTTGACGGACATATTGTGAACATAAGTAGTATTGCTGGACATTCAGTTATACCTGGAACTAAGGACTTCCCCAGTTGGAACATCTACCCGCCGTCAAAGTTTGCCGTGACAGCAATCAATGAGACATTCAGGAATGAGCTCAGGGCGTTGGGAACTAAAATTAAGACAACGGTAAGTGTTTACTTTATGAAAAAAATGTATTTTTCGAGGTTTCGTTTGACTATTTACAGAATGTGTCACCTGGATTTGTGCGGACGGAGATACTTCCAGACGATATCGGTGAGCTTACTAATGATGCTATACTGAACTCAGAGGATATATCACAGGCCGTTTTGTATGCGATATCCACACCTCCGCATGTGCAGATTCATGAGATCATTGTCAAGCCAGTTGGAGAAATTATTTAAACAAATCAGTTCAGGATATGTTTAAGTGTTTTTTAAACTATGTGGAGATCAAACTTTGTGCAAAAACGTTAATGTTGTGAATAATTGTACGAAGAGTGTTAGTTGGTTTTTAGAGAACAATTTTGGAATTAAAATGGTTTTGAAGCATGTATTTGCTGTCTCAGCATTTCTTTATTAGAAAGCGTCATGTACACCATACCTCTTTTCTTCAATGATTCTGGTTCCACTGTTCAATATAATAGGAAGAAGATAAGTTGAAAAAGTAAAACTAGGAGCATATGTGGTTCGTACAAGATGGAGCCACATGCCACAAAATGATTAAAGTCTAAGGTCGGTGATTGTGTCAATTAGTCGAATCGTTTGTTCGGGATAAACCAGGGACTTTCGATGACCCCAGGACCAGCATTGACTAGAGTACCGTCATTAAAAATCTACTGATGTCTTGAAGAGTCATCTTTGGTACGAATGTTTGCCTTGAGCTCGTCATTGGTTGGAGGTTTGCTAGTGTACACTTTGGCTTTCAAATTACCCCACAAATAGAAGTCCGGAGGGATCAAATCTTAATACATGTGTAGCCAGTCAATGTTGCTAATTTTTGACAGCATACCTCCAAAGACTTTTCGTTGCCGAAACAGCATTATTTGGTTTTGGCTTGCAGTGCCAGACCGTCCGTCTTGTTAAAATTAGTAAGCGTACTGAAGTTCTTCACTCATTTGTGGGCAGACATAATGGACCAGCATCCCCCGATATCGATTCTTATTGACTGTTTTGTCTTCTCTGAAGAAAATTGGTTTTAACGCAAACGTCAGGCCAAATAGTCACTTATTGGTCATGCGATAAATATTTCATTGATCTCCTGTGGACTCGCAGCTCCCCAAATGCAGCAATTTTGCTTGTTAAAGTCTCCAGAGAGTGCGAAATGGGCCTCGTTAGTCATCAAAATTTGCTTCCAAAAATGAGGTTCAGTGTCAACCATTCGAGCGACTATTAGGCCGATTGCAAGTGGGTAATTTTCTTTGACTTAATTGCACTTTTTATGGAAAGAAATGCAAATTATACTTCAAAATGCGCAGCAAGGTGGTTCCACTGACTCCAAAATGCTGAAAGCGCTGACGACACCACACATGAGGGTTCTCGGCAACAGTCTCTCTTACTGCTCCAACAAGTTCATTGGAACGTCTTGGGCGTTGACGAAAGGCATGTCAACAAGATCCCACTATCCCGTGCTCAACAAAATTTGACACCAAACGATGAATAGTGTGGTCAGACGGTGGTTGTTGGCCACGATATTTTCGACGATATGCAGGTTGAGTTTAACACAACTAAACCACTGTTTTCAATGTACAGCATCACTATCTCGATGCATTGTTTCGGTATAAGGCGATTCATGATTAAAATTGTTCTGAATAGGCGTTTCAAAAACATGTCTAATCGAGCCAATTGATTGCTAAATGTCAAAGTTATTCAAAGTTTACATTCCGACATAAAAGCTGGCGCACCCTGTAAATAGATCCAGATTACGGCCAACATTCTTAAAATTTAAATAACTTCAGTTTTGTTTGCATTTCATAGCTCAAAGCACTCATCCTGCCTATATACTATCAAATTCTTTATAATTTCCGAAAGTGTTTTAAAATTCATGTGACCTATTTCTATGCTTAAATAACCTTAGATGAATAAAATCTCAAATTTACGTGAAATGTAGTCCTTCATCATTTTTCTTTTTTTTTTCGCCAGGAATCTTAAAATATCCATACACACCGGGATGAAACGAAAAACTCTGCAACTACCTGCGATAAAATGGATGTGTAGATGTACATTCCCTGCCTTCAGCAATATTCGTTATACAACAATGAAAAAAAAAATCTAATGTTACATATAACCATAGGCCTTTGCCTTTCATCCTCTTGCTCTCAGTGTTTGCATTAGGTTTTATTATAATATTTTTTTTCGTTCCCCTATTTTGGAGGAATTGGCAAAGTTTTAAATTCGGGCCTCGGTGACTAGTGGGCGGACCTCGTTGCCATAAGAAAAATTATAGCAAATATATGAGTGCAGTTTTTAAGTATCTATGTTAACTATCTAATTGACAAATTGGTAATAGTACGTTTCAGTGTGTCACGCGATTGATGTCTTAACTTACAATTAAGTTTAGCGAAACCTTTAAGACGACTTCACTCATTGCTGATTCACAACTAACATACATCTCTTACTAAGTAAAAAGCTAATTAGAGGTGCTTGGCGATAAATTTATAAATTCGAACACATTCACAGGCAAATGTTGATTAACGACTAAAATAATAAAGATACATACTTTAAAGTGACATCTGACTCGTCTAATGCAAAGAAGAGAGAGAGAAATAGGAAAACTCAGATCGATTAGTTAACACAGAACTTAAATTTATAATTCAAAGTGAATGCCTTTTGCTCTGCAGTACACATTTCCAACTTCTCGTATAAACAACATTGTTTTGCTACTAATTAGCATGCAGAGGTGCAGCACATAAAAATATTAAAGCATTAGATACTAGCCTCCAAGACAGGTGAATTTATGAATTTTCATCGAGAGAATTGCAATGATTCTCAAGCTTTTTGATTTCGAATATATATTCTCGGGTAGTGATATAGCAATTGGTTGACGCACTTATGAAGAATCACGAAATACCATTCCTAAAGTCCATCCAGCTGCTGGGACACTCCGGGATGGCATTGTAAACCAGGCCAAACGAGAGAGTAGTCATGTAAACAGGGGACAATGTCAATGTTGTTCTCTACAAACCTTTGTGCTGTTAAGTAGCTCAATCAAACAGCTCGATTAATGACAGAAACTCGACTTGTCTTTCGTGCCAACTTTGGAATAGATTAACGTTCTGGAGAGACAAGACCTTAGCTGATCATTAAGATTTGACTTAGCTTGTGACATACAGTAGAACGTCTAATAATATAGACTTGTTTTTCGGGAACCAGGACGATAAGTAAATTGAAAAGCTATAAGCTCAACCACAAATTTAAAGTCAATAGTGCTGACTGAATAATTTAGAACCAATTCGTTGTTCAGATTTGACAACACTGTTTCTATCAGAAACGTCAAACGGAACTGTCATCCGAGACTGTATTTGCCCATACAATTCGTAAACTCTTGATGATTTGAGAATGAATTTTCATCAAGTTATTTCCCGATATATGTTGGAAAGTCGTCAAAAGTTACGTTCTTAGAATCAAGGATGACTAAGGATGAGCTGAGCAGACCAAAGGGTCTTACAATGTGTATCTAATTACTGAAATTAAATTCCTTGATTAAAGTTTTAGATAGAAAATTCAAGGCTGTTCCAAAGGTAGTCGACATTTTCGTGAAAAAAATTCAAAATTTTTCCTCATCCCTCTACGCAACGTTCGTTCACAATGACATCTAGTTTTTAACTCTTAAGATGCCCATCTAATATCTGGTCATAAATACTTAACATATGAAGGCCGTCTTGGAGTTTAAGCCTTAGCCATTTAATTTGAATTTTCTCTTGACTTGATACTGGGAATGTCCGGCGACAATGCCTTACTTCCACATCCTTTGTGGTACGTTCAAGGTTTTAATGTTAAGGCTACAGTCAAAAACTTTGTTTACAAGTTATGCCAGCAACTCATATAAATTTTCAATAAAGTTAACCGCAAATATAATAATTTTTAATTAATTCAGCTGCAGTTTGTTGCTTCCTTTGCTCACCGTTGATATATTAATATTTGGTAAGTACACCTTGAATTACTAATTGCAAATATTAATTTAAGCCGCTTATGTTGTAGTCCCAATATTTACAAATTATAGACCATGTCAACCAGAAGTACATTTAAATAAAAAATAAAAACTCAATTAATTTACCATGAAAACCGATTCGAAGTTTAAATAAATTTACCGTCGAAAAGTAAAATATAGTTACATAAAAATAAATATTATTATATTTATGATAATATGTGTGTCTGCTTCCAGAATATACGCGAAAGATTAATACGAACGAATTCAACTTTAATTAAGTCCCTGTCTGCTCCAAGAGGTGACCCAATTTGTTGTCTCTTCAACTCATAGCCATATCAGTGGATTCGATAATTCGATGATTCGATTGAACGCGACTGTATAATTGAATTTTTGCATGTTAAACTGTTTTCCATATCCTTGTGTCATCACTCACCACCACTCACTGCTATGAGCGCAAAAAAAAAATTAACTATACCCTACGAGTACCTTTGTTTGGATGTACTCGTACACTCCTGTCAAGACCTTGAACCTTTCGTTTGCCCATTGACTCTAGTGATGTCCTGTACGAAACATGCAGGTCGGTTCGGCTCCATCTCTGGTGTAGTTTTCCTGTATGCATATTCATATTTTGCTTGGGGCTATATGTTAATTGAATATGTGAGTCGGTCACCAGGTTTTTTTTTTTTTTAACTGTGATAGAGAGGACTCTGGAGAGGAGCTGAAAGAAATTATTTTATAACAAAAAGTCAACACCATGCTATATCCTTCATGACATTAAATATGCTCCACTACCGGAAGCAATATGTCGGTACATAGTGGAAAAGGAGGTCGAAATGTTTTAAACTGTCTTTTGGTGAAGTTAAAACGTGTGTGTTCTGATTGTTTGTGCGCCGGTTAAGGGCTGAATTTTACATGCAACGACATGGCTGAAATTACAATAGCCCTTGGGTTTTGTTAAATGAAAATATTGACAGTACCGGAAAGTTGTTGCTGAAACCTAATCGTATCTAAAAATTATGTACGACAATGTTGTGGAAAATAGTTAATGTTTGGAGAGATCCAATGAAATTCTGACATCTGAAATAATTCGATGCATCCTTGTAACTAAAGAAAGGACCAACTGGAGAGTAGGCAGATGGTAGTGTATTAAGAATGCAAGCGCAGTCTCTAGCAGGTGGAACCAAAGATAAATTTATTGATGTTTGCTGTTGTAGTTCATACATGCTATCATTAGAAACATGCAAAGTACAGAAGCTGTAGGCGCTCCGAAGAACTCTCACCGAATCTTACCAGAAGAAATGGCAACGACTGTCAGCTGTGGGTTATTGAGTAATAGATGTTCTCTGGTCCTTTGTTCGTTATATTGGGCTTGAAGTAGTCTCGACATATGGTACGAGTTGAGTGCACTCCACCTAGCGTTGGCCATGTTAAGAAAGTGCGACGAGATTTTGAAGGAGAGGAGGGCCGTTGGACTAAGTGGTCCGTTGTTTCCGATGCTGTTCTAGCTAACCGTCGGCCGTTTCACTTCCTCCGAAGCTCATATGTGTCAGGGTCTAGTACTGCGTGATATGCTCATATTTCCCAGGATCTAGTACTGCGTGAAACTGTGTTTAGATCTCAAGCATTTTAAGTTCCTCTTTACATCTCTTGACCAGTTTTGAGTTGGTTGTGATGGAAGTGGTATCGTTGATGGCTGCCTGGGTGTCGATGAAGATGTCAATATCCTTTTTTTTTTCAGAGTGGAAAGGCTCCTTCGAATACACTCGAAGAATAGGTCTAACGACGGCAGTGCACTTTCTCTGGATAGTGGCAGGTTTGGGGCCCCATTTTCTACTAAAAAGCCTACTGCAACCATAGGAGAAAGCTTTCTTTTTACTTTCTATTATATAGCCCTTCGAATTCGACTTTTGCTTTGCCTGATATTTGGAGTGGGAGTCCATTTAGACTTGAATACCCTTTCCTTACTGTCCTTGTATTGAGTTGCAGAGTCTATAAGTGTGTACTTCTAGTCAGCTTTATTCGTCGTATGGACTCATCATCATGCCAAGGGCTGGTGGTTATTTATTGGTAACCTTTGCTGATCTCTTGATGATATCTCGGTACTGACTCCAGAGATTGGTGACGTTGATTGATTGATTGACTAATGGTGAATGTACAGTTGAGAGTTCTTCCCTCAGGTACTTTTCATAGGCTCTCAATTTGACTGCAACACGAAAGTGGTCAGAGTCCACCATATTCTAAACCTTAATTGTCTTCAAACTTGAGCCTTGGTTCCTTGTTCATTCAAGAAATACTCTGGAATGATCTTTTCACCTCCTGGTAATCCGTTTTTCTGAAAAAGTTGAAAAAAATGTCAAGAGTGTGTATATTTTAACAAATAGATATTGTGAACGTATCACGAAACAATAAATCATCAACGATGCCTACTATTTTGTTAAATTACTTACTGATTGTCGTTGACGTAATGCAATAGGAAACATTTAATAAAGCTCTTCGATTTGTAGATACATACATGCATATGTTCATGACAATTAATTTCTACAAATATCACAATAACTTAGTTCTGACTTTTTATTTCGAAAAACTGTAAAACGATGCTGTAACGAAAAAATCTTCAATGGAGAGGCGAAATAATTAACTTTATGTTTATTTATATTACCGATGTACAACATTGTAAATAGTAGCACTAAAGCTTTACAGATAGATAGACATGTAAACATATAAAAACTGTCATTAACTACCGGAAGTATAGGATTGAGTATCATTAATGTAATTTCAGCTCCAAATGAACAAACAGCTTCGTTTTCAAGGTTCAGGTAAATAAAATTATAACTCTGCTTTGTGACTTTGAAAATATCTAGATACAATTGTATGTAAATGCTTTGGTTTTTTTCGAATTCGATATCGAATTAAATTAAATATTTGGCGCAACTAGTCGATGACACCCAGAGCCTAGCTTCTCACCACCATTCATGTTGTGTATATTCTTTACACAAACGGAAGGGGCCTACTGTTTCATTTGAGAAACTTTCTTATGACAAGTTATAGTCTCGGATGTTTGTCAGACGTTCGCGAGAAGTGGAGCCGTGAACAACTTTTAGGTGTTTTGACTGGGATTCGAACCACCAAGCCCTCACTCCATAGTCCAACGTAATAACTACTAAGGCACGGCACCCACTGTAAAAAATTCGAAATCGAATCAAAACTGCAAAAAATGCGCAAATCAAAACACTGTCAAAATCACATTGACTAGTCCAGCGATTATTGGGAAAGATACTGACTACTTAAAGCAGGATTTGGCATAGTACAACACAAAATCAAGGTTTTGTCTCCGATTCTATTTTTCATTTTCATAAATAATCTCTTGCCTGTTACTTCTAATCCAATAGGTAGATGCCTTCGTTGAAGGCAGCATCCTCAGCTTGTTCTATTCGTTTCGAAACTGACTGCCCTGCTTTTCGACCCTTACTTGCATATAAAGGGTGGGGCATCTAGTGGTCTTTTTTTTATTGATAGGTTATTTTGACACTGACAGCTGTTTCCCGCTCGAAATCTTGACAGAAAGTCAGTATCATATCTCCGCGGAAAGAAATGCGTCGCTTTACGCTAGAACAACGTTGGAAAAAATTGAAAACTTATTTTCAAAGCGAGTGCTGTGTAGCCCAAACAGTATTTGAAAATAAATTTTGGCCGAAACGAAGCACCCACCGCGCCTGCTGTGCTCAAGTTTGTGCAAAAGTTTCGGGAGACTGGTATGCTAATGGACAACACTCATGGTCCCCGTAGTTGTACGGTGCGCACAGACGAGAATGTGGCTGCTGTACCCGAGAGTGCAATTCACGAACATCAACTCGCCATCGATCTCAACAGCTCAAAATTTTACGCACTAGCCTGAGGAGAATTCTGCACAAAGATCTCGGATTATCCGCTTACATGGGCCAATTGACTCAGCAATTGACAGTTTGGGCCTTAGAGCAGTTTGAATTGGACAACGACGTTGGTCGAAAATCATCTTTTCTGACGAAGCGCAATCCGTGAGCTACAGCCCGAAAATTGGAGTGACAGAATGCAACCACTTGAACGACGTTCAAAAGCGTTAGAGCCATTTTCGAGAAAACCCATTTACTAAAATCGGTCCTAAAACACTCAATTCTGAGGTTTAAATAATAATTCTAATTTCGCCTTGAATTTTTGGCCCATGTCTACATGTGAAGTTTAAACCAAATCCTTCCAGCCGTTTAGACTCTAGACAGAATTGACGGACCCACTTTTTTGAACTTCTCGAAAATCTCGAGTTCGAATTTTTCATAAAACCAATACTTGACCATTGTACCGACCGATAGTCCGCTTTCGATACCGATAGTTAGTTAGTTTCATGTACTATACAACGTTAATTTATCAGCAATCTTAAAGAAACCGAATCAACACATGCCAGTGTATTTTTGTTGCCACTCTGCTGATGAGAAACGATTCCAGACAGAGTCTAGACATTCTGGGACTCAAATTCAGTTGCCCGTGGTTTACCAAACCGAATGGTTTGTCGGAATGGAACGAAATGGAATAACCCATCCCACCAGTAGGAATGATCTAATAGAAATGTTCTGGAACATGAAATTATATCCCAAGCACTGATCTTTGCAATTTCGAGTCCACCTCATGTCCAGATGCACGAAATTATGATTCATTCTCATTAGGTAAGTAAAATTTTTTGTTTATCTTATCTTTGGCCAACCTGAATGTACTATAAGTTCCTAAAGCACAGCAGAGAGCGCTTAGTTTTCATTGAACTTTCAATCATGGAACGCTGGCAAAATCGTGTCGCAGTAGTAACTGGTGCTAGCAGTGGTATCGGAGAAGCCATAGCTAAAGATCTAGCCGTAGCTGGACTTCGAGTTGTTGCTCTGGGACGTCGTGCAGAACGTTTGGAGGAGAATCGATCCAAATTGACTAAGGACGTGCAGTCTAGATTTTATCCTCGAAAATGTGACGTGACCGATGAAGAAGATGTCAAGGCAGCATTCAAATGGATTGAGGATACCCTTGGTGGTACTGATATTCTCGTCAACAACGCTGGAGTAGTACGACGTGGTAATATACTTGATATGCCAATCAGCAGTATCCACGAAGTTATCGATACGAACGTGAAAGGCTTGATCTATTGCTCTCAGGCGGCTTTCAAAAGCATGAAGGATAGGAAATTCGATGGACATTTAGTTCATATTAATAGTATTGTTGGCCATAACGTGCTTCGAGTTTATCCCAATGCCAGCTCAAACATCTATCCACCGTCGAAGTTTGCAGTCACTGCCATCAATGAGACCATACGCAATGAACTGCGGAACTTGGGAACGAAAATTAAGACTACAGTGAGTTGTTGGTGCATATTATCATTCAAATAGTAAGAAAATGTTTTGTTTGACTTGTAGAGTGTGAGTCCTGGAACAGTTCGTACTGAACTCGTTCCCAAGGAAATATATGAAACCCGGAAAGGTGTCCTGGATCCCGCTGATATATCTCAGGCCGTGTTGTTTGCTATTTCTACTCCACCGCATGTCCAGATACATGAAATCATTGTGAAGCCGGTTGGGGAAACGTTCTAAATAAAGTTACATCACAGTGCTTATCTTAATTGTTTTATTAAGCACATGATAAGCGATAGGAAAATAAATAAACAAATGTCCATATACATTGCTACTAGCTGTACTTATGAATTTAATGAAAAGAATTAAATGGAATTTGACAGTTTTTTGAGGAAACAAACTCAAATGTGTTGTTTTTTCATAGTTGTTTGCAATAAATATAACAAAAGTTAGTTGAAGGTGCTAACTAGATCAATTTAGGTAGCCGATGCAAACAGCTTTTATCAGTGCACTTGTACCCTTTCGGACTTTCAACCTCTTTAAAAAAAAACATCCTTATTGGGTCGTAAGCTGTAGAAATCTGTAGAAACATTCAATAGCTTTACCAGATAGCCTACGGACTTAGGCTTATTGACTCTGCTGCGGGCTGTAACATGACTACAGCAACCATAGGGTATCCACATCTCAATATTCACAGGGGAAAATAGCGGTCTCTGCCTCCGGTACGAATCCGGATATCCCAAGCGACATACAAGGGACACACAAAGTGGCCTACGAGGCTGCTCTTGAGATTTACAAGCTAAGGAAATAGAAAGAACATCGCCTTCTCCAAAAGAAGAGAAAATAACATGAAAACACAGTCGGTGCTGAAAGTTTGAAAAAACTTTTTCGGGAGACTGTAAAATGATAACGAAGACCAACACCCCGCTGTCAGGCAGACTAACCAATTCAACACAAAGAGGATGATGGCCAAAATATCGGTCCATCTAACCAAAGAGAAGTAAGACTACCAATATCCAAGCTCAAAACCAACAAGGCTGCTGAACACGCCGAGGTGTTCAAAGCAGCTAGAGATGATTTGGTAGAGAGCATACACGAATCGTTTCTAAGATTTGGTGAGATAAGTTTATGGCTGATGGATAAAATCCCAGCAACAGCATGTGTAGAAATGACCTATACAGAGTCATGTCTAGCTTTGGTATCCCTGCCGAACTCATCAGGTTGTGCAGGATGACGAAGGAAAATGCTCGCTGCTCCATCAAGGTCCGAGACCTTTGATGTAAAAAAAGGATTTAGACAAGGTGACGACGACATTCACATTTTTGACAGAACCCGACGGGCTCTCACGTGTGCGTTCACTAGTATTGGAACGAAAGCTCCCAAAAAGGCTTTAGCGGTAGACGAGAGTAATACCAAATAAATGCTGTCAACAAGAATGGACACACAACATCGAAGAATCGGACAGAATGTCAGAATCGACCGTTTTAACTTTGATGTAGTAAGGGACTCAACTATAACATTTCATCAGAAATGAAACGAAGAATAACTCTTGTCAAATTTTGATCCTTTGGGCAATCAAGTAGTAAAGCCTTATTCCGGAGAACTAATGAGATTTAAATATATAACCCTTGATCATCTTCGTCCTGATTTATAGCGCTGAAGCGCCATATCTGAAGTGGATGAAGTTATCCTAAGATATCCTAAATCATTTCGAGAGAAAGATTCTATACAATTATTTAATTGAATATTTTTAAATTAAAAAAAAGCGCATTTGTCATTTAAGATGGCTAAGACATGTAGAGCGGATGATTACAAATGCTCAGCCTCCTATATGTAATCTTCGAATCCATCCCAGAGGAACAACGCAGTAGAGAAAGATCTTGCCTTAGATGACACGCATAAGTTAAAGTCTTGGAGTGCGCAACTGGAGGCAGTGCGCTAAGGACCAAGCTCACTGGAGAAAATTGTGGGTTGACGCCCTAATTTACCCCGAACCGTAGCGCCACCTAAGTAAGTAAGTAAGGATGAATGAAGGTTAGACGGAAAAAAAAATTAGTGTAAGGGTAGAATTTTTTTAATACCACCAACTGCCACACCCACTTTTTCAAATTTTAGTATAAAATTGAGTTCTCTCTGATACTGAGTTCGTACAATTTTGGATTAAAATTAGTATGGAAATGTAAGCAGCTGACCTGGGCCAGAAAGAACAGGATCCTGGTACAGAAACAGCAGGATCCTGGGACAGAAACCAATTTTTTCTTTCAGAAACGGGGCTGCTTAATAGAATATACTTCAAAAACTCCGATTCTGTAAAAACTATTTATCTAGAGGAACTTTCACTGACAAGGTCCAACAAGGTCGCAAAAGCTGCCATCATCACCTACATGCATCTACCGGATGTTCACATCTAAGTAAGTTGAGGACATTCGTTGGGAACCAATGTATTTGTTTCTATATTGAAAACTTATTAATTAACTAATTACTTTTTATAGAAAAATGTTAATATATTTCCAATTTCAGCAAAGGAAGGTACGAGTAGTATTTTAGTCATTGTAATACTGTTGGACATCAAATGTCTTACTGAGAGATTTTGTTGCATCTAAATTGAATATCAATAAATGAAGTCAAAACCTGACTCAAGTTGAAATATCTTACAGTTTTAAAATAATTTATCAATCTTTTAACAATGTAATGATTTAAAAAAAAGTGTCCCACTGTTGGCTTTGCTTCCCCATTTAAGTTACCCTTAAGTCCGTAAAGCTATACTCGAAAATGATTAAATAAATATTCCATACTTTACTAAGTATTACTAATGCAACTATCACATTTCCACTACACAATTTGTTTGTTATAGGAAAAATATTTTTTTTTTTATTTCAAAATGATAGATACTATCCGTACTTGTATCAGTTTGCAAATAGCTTACACAACGTTAGGGGAACGGAGGTAGTATATCGAATATCGATTACCTTTTCGGAATGACTTCAGCACTTTTTAGGGAAAAAGAAAAATTTAATAACTAAACAAATGACATAACATATCAACAATAGTGGTGTTATCAAACATTTCACTATGATAAGGGTCTACATTGCAGTTTACATGGCACGTACGTACTACAGTCTAATTCTGAGTGCAATACACAATCTATCGATGATTACCAAAGTAATTATGTATCTAGTATTTTCCATGGTCTTGGGCGGTCTGTAGACGGGGCGAGCGATTGCCAATTTCGACCCTAATACGAGATGGTTTACATTTTTCTTAAATTCTTAACCATCCTCAGTATAGGTTTTCTCAAAAGTGCTGCAGATACTGTTAAGGACAACGAGTTGCATTAAGTTGCAAGAATTGATTTGCCAGACCAGATCGGGACGTGTATGGCTGACTTTACATGAATAGAACCCCACTTGCATGTATTCGTTCATTTCATGGATGAAAGGAAATTGATTGGTCTTATCTTCCCTCAAAGCTTTCGTATAGTTGGTCTACCCCCTATATAAGGGTATGGGATTCAAAAAGTTTGTTCAGTTAACATTAAACATGGAACGTTGGCATAATAGTGTAGCAGTAGTAACCGGCGCTAGTAGTGGAATTGGTGAGGCAATTGCTAGAGATCTAGTCAAAGCCGGACTCCGTGTGGTCGCATTGGGTCGTCGTCAAGAGCGTCTTGACGAAAATCGCTTGAAACTCACGAAAGATGAGCAAACCCGGTTCTATGCAAGAAAATGTGATGTTTCCAACGAAGCCGAGGTCAAGGCCACGTTTGAATGGATTGAGAAAACCATTGGTGGCGTAGATATTCTTGTAAACAATGCTGGAGTACTGCGTATTGGCAATCTGATCGAAATGGATACATCCGTCATAGACGAAGTTCTCAATACCAACGTAAAGGGTTTGATATATTGTACTCAAGCGGCTTTCAAGAGTATGAAGGCGAGGAACTTCAATGGGCATATTGTTCACATCAATAGCATCGCCGGACACAGGATTGCTAGTCTTGGTAATCGCAGCTCAAATATCTATCCACCATCGAAGTTTGCCGTAACTGCCATCAATGAAACATTTCGCAATGAGTTGAGAAATTTAGGAACCAGAATTAAGACGACGGTTAGTATGTGATGAATAATTTGTCTAACTTTGGTAAACCAATTGTGTGTCCTTTGTAGAGTGTTAGTCCTGGAGCAGTCCGCACTGAAATCATACCAAAGGAGGCACTGGACAAGTTGTGCGGTGAAAACGTTTTGAATCCGGAGGATATATCACAAGCAGTTTTATTCGCCATCTCAACTCCTCCACATGTGCAGATTCATGAACTCACCGTTAAGCCGGTTGGGGAGACATTTTAGGAAATTCTATTGAATACCGTACTAGTATTATCCCCCTGTTGTGATTAAGTGTCTTGTTATGGTTCATGTATCGTATCAAGTATTGAAATAAATTTCAAATAAAATGTTTTCCTAGAAATCTTACTTAAATCATATTTAATTGAAGTCGGATAGTACCTATACCAAGAAGCGACATATCTGTAGGAGGACATTAAACGATTTCTGAATTCGTAGTTAGATATTGCAGCCAATCCTGTTTTTTCGAGGATTGAGTTAAAGCATAAGATATTTAGCTGATATTTTCCTTTCAGTATATTCAAATATTTTTTAGGAAATCTGGTTGGGTGATTGTTTTGGAATTAGTGATGTATCCTTCCGAGTTATCGTTGCACATATATATCGACAGGATCTAGAACTATAAGATCTGTGATATATATCACTCGCTCGGACCACTGAAAAATTCGGAAGGTAATGCATGAGACCAAGAGTATCATTAGAATAGAAATAAGTAATATTAGGACACCAATGTGATACTCATAGATCAGAAGTTAGAAACCAGTAGAATCCTGACAGACTATTATGAACATGACCCCATCGTTAAGTATGTTGTACATTGTTGCAATATGAATTGCGTGCAACTAGTTAGAAACGCTTGTGGTTTTTAAAATAAATCGATATTTACTTTTGAAAAAAAGTTAATATTTCGTTGCATAACCTCGATTGGTAATTACTGCCTGTATTCTGCGATGCATGGATTCGATTGGTGGTCAGAACTTGGGGATGGACTCGCAAAACAATTTTGTTCCTTAAGCCAACTTACATATTTAAAAAAAAAAAAAAATTTGAGAATCTGAAATAAATTCTTCATTGGATTGAGATCCGGACTACATGACGGCGAGTCGATTGAATTTATAAAATGAACTTCAATCCATTTTCTTGTATAGGACGCTGCGTGTTTTGACTCCTTGTCCTGCTGCAACCTCCAAATCTCTGCCAAAATTTCATCCGGGTATGGCAGCATTCAATTTTTCAAAATATTGGAGTATTGGACCCTGTCCATAAGTCCTTCACCTCCGTGTTTGAGGATAGGACAAGTGTACATATTTGGGGTCAATGTCCTTCGATTTTGGTTCCCGAACATACGGCTTTCTCATCCGTAAAAAGTACATTTTTCTATTAGTCGACGGTCCAATGATCATACTTATGGTTATGGCCAAACTCCAAATATTTTTCCTATCCCGTTCAGTTAACAAAGGCCTACTTTTCGGCTATGCATAGAAAGAGTCGTGCTTCATTGTATCCACGGATGGTCCTCTTTCGATATTGCCAAAAACTGCAGCTCGAATCTCCCGTGCTGAGGAATGCGGATCTTTTTTAGTTTCGCGCACGATAAGATGATCTTCCCGCGGTGTGGTAATTGACATGTACAGGGTGTGCCATCATTTATGTTGTAAAGGTAAACATTGAATTTAGATGACTGTAGATAGTCATTTCGCACTTCCTGGCTACCACCAAAAGTTCTTTCAAGACCTGACCTCTCCCATGCATCTGACAAACCTCCGAATGTTAAGCGAAACTTTTCGAAACAAAAACTGCCTTTTCGACACGTCATGCAAGAGGTTTCCTACGTTCTTGAAGAATATTACACACACAATACAGAGAATCTAGGCCTTAGTTCCCCTACGAATCTGTTGTGCTAAATATTTGCATTTTAGTAAGGCTTAAAAGAAAATTTGAATGTCTGACCGTGTATTCTTATCGTAGTACATTTCATCATTCTCAAAATAATGGACATTCCATGGCATACTCAGACTGATTACGCATAAAAAAAAAACAATTAAACTAAGCATACCCCATGCAATAGATTTATTTGTTTATTTTATCGCAAAAGTAGCAACTCATCATGTATTAATCTTAAAAGCTCTGATGGCTTAGACGTAATAAAACGCATTGACCATAACCTTCAAAAGAGTTTCACCACAGACTGTAATATACTAAAAGCTTCTTCAAAATTGTCACTCAAAAAAGCTGAGTTATTTCTTCACAAGAGCTTTTTGTTTGCAAGTAGTTACCCTATTCCGCTAGGGTATGAGCGGTTATCAGTTTCGGTTCTGGAGACATGACAGTCTGTAGCAAAGTCTAATAATTACACTAAGTTTCTGTTTTATCTTCTAATTTTAAATGCTGTGAATCAATTGAGAACGTTGGTCGATAGTTACTGATTTGTGTAGTCTAATATTTTTGGTAGCAAAAATATACGTATACATACTTCCGTACTCAAGACCCCACAGTAATCTCTTTTTCAAAGTAGACCTACTTGACTAGAGTTTAAGTCAATTTTAACAAGTTGACTGCTAATGCAACACCGGTGATACACTCTTATAAGGTTCAAATGTTCAGATTTATCGTATTAATTCACTAAAACGTGCAATATGCCACGCCCACTTTGGTACGGCTAATAAAAAGGAGAGAATAATGTGGTACTTCCACTTGACCGTCTTCGCTGGCGTTGTTAAAAACAGAATACTCGCCAAAAATGCTCAATTGATGCACCAGAGACCTATACCCCATTTGGGAAGTCGACATCATTAAGCCATATTTCTTTGAGGATGCTAGAGGCAATACTGTAATAGTTGCTGATAACCGCTAGCGGGACATTTTGGGAAACTTCCTTTCTGCCTTAACTGAATCAATAAGCCCTAAAGAACATAAGGTATAGGCCGCTGGCATATCACACAGAGCTCGTGTAATGCTGGATAATGTCAAAAAGTTGTGATATCGACTGGTACCCACGATCTTTTGATTTGACTCCGATTTCTTCCTATGGAGGTACTTACTTAGTTACGTATTTGTAGGAAAAGTTTGAAAAAACCAGCCACACTCTTGTTGGCTAAGGACAACATTCGAAATAAAATTTCTGAAACAGTTCCAAAAATCTGCACCATGGTCCCGACTTGGGAAGATTGTCTGCCTAAGATGCGGAAGCCTTCCACTTAGTTTGATCCCAGGTACGCTGCCAGTTGTCAATACCAAGGGCCAGACATCCACTATAGCTTGTTTCTTCAAACGGAGGTTCACTCTTCCAAGTCGTATCGAACCTAGGGACTGTGCCATGAAGATTCTGTATTCTGGAGCATTTTTGTCCATTAGATGTAGATGACCCAGACAGTAGCCGTACGAAATCACATTCACATCTTAATGCAGCTCATTGCCCACCTCGCATACGGGACTAAAAATTCGATGAAGAATTTCTCTCGAAAATTCTCAAAATCTGCTCTGCTTTCTTGCTTATCGTGCAGCACTCAGTTCCATATGGTAGAACTCGCAGGATCAATATTTTATAAAGCAACCATTTCGGCTTTCGGGTTACAAGTTTTGAACCCATTTGTTTCACCAAACCGAAGTAGCAGCGGGTGTCTTCGCCCAATCTCAACTAACAAGTCATTCGTGGTCTTTGTTTGTTGACAATAGATACTTGGTTTTATCCTCATTTACTTCAAAACCAACTCGTTTCGGCTGTTCTTCAATTGCAGTGAAACCTTCGGATCCGACCAGTGATGTAGATGTCATCTGACTATTCCAGCAGCTGGATAGATTATTTACTGATAGTGCCTTCCGACTTCACCTGTTCTGCATCCTAGCTGTTGAAGATTGAAAAAACTGCACAACAGTCCATGGCCTTACCAAAATCTGGTGCATCTTTGGGATAGTTCAAAGGAACTGTTCCCGAATTGCACCTCGTGTTTTGCAGCGTCACAGCCAGAGCAGCTTAGCCGGGGTCCCGAATTCGGCCATCGCCTTGTATAGGTCAAGAGAATGAATCATGTCATATGCGCCGTTGAGGTCGATAGAGGGATGATATGTCTCGACCTAAAATTCATTGGTCTTTTCCGGGATTTTTTCTAAGTTGATGATAGTTTTGTTAGGTCAGAAGCCGTACTAGTACGTCCCGATTAATGGGTTGCAGAAAGGTTTCAGATGTTCACACTGTACGTTGGGTAGGAACTTATATGCGACATGCCTCAATATTTCTTACAAGTCATAGGATTGTCTTTCATACAGATGGGACATAGAGAACAAATAATCCACTCACAGGGCATGGCTTTATCTACTCATACTTGATTGAATATTTCGAGCATATTCGAGCTTACCAAAACATCCCTTTATAAAACTCGGCTTGTAGGCCATTCGAACCTGCGACATGCCAACAAATGTGTCATGCATTCCCAATCAGGACGGCAATTTTGAAGGGGTTTTCATTTGTTATAGGCCGCACGAAGAACATTTTTGAACCTTGAGAAGATTTTTAACGATTGATTCACTTTCGAGTGTTTGACAGACCCTGGTGAGAGGTGGGGAAACAATTTTTGTTTAGGGATCGTCTGAGGAGCCCTCGAACCCTTCGCTTCGCTATCTCTAACACTATATCTTCCACCACCCTGTGGCCTTTAAGTATTTCGAGAATGACAAAACACTATTAAAATAGTTCTGATAACGCTAATTTACATATGTATTTCGTTATGAATACCGAACGTATCGGTGCATATTATGTGGACTCTAATAAGTAATTTTCACATTGAAATGTGTTTTTGCTGCTCCTCATCTGATGGGCAACGACTGCACCCAGTGAGCTTTTCCTCTTTAAAGTCTAGACATTCTGGCATTCAAATTCAGTTGTCTGCGGTTCATCCATCCGAATAGTTTGTCGAAATGGAACGTTGGCACAATCGCGTCGCTGTTGTAACCGGTGCCAGTAGTGGCATTGGTGAAGCTATTACAGCCGATCTAGTGACAGCCGGTCTTAGAGTAGTTGCACTTGCCCGTCGTGAAGAACGAGTGGAGGCAAATCGCTCCAAGCTTCCAAAAAACTTACAAACTAATTTTTATCCCCGCAAATGTGATGTCACCAATGAGGCTGACGTCAAGGAAACATTCGAGTGGATTGAGCGCACCTTAGGTGGAACTGATATCCTTGTTAACAATGCTGGATGCAGTAGGCCAGGATTTCTGTTAGACATGGGCACATCTCTAATTGATGAAGTGATAAATACGAATGTGAAGGGAGTCATTAACTGCACACAGGCGGCCTTCAAGAGCATGAAGGAGAGGAATTTCAATGGACACATTCTGCACATTAACAGTATCGCTGGCCATAAACATCTTGAACTGGGAAAGGACTTAAGTTTCAATGTCCTACCGGCCACAAAGTATGCATTAACAGCAATCAATGAAACTATCCGGAATGAGCTGAGGAACTTAGGAACAAAGATCAAGACTACTGTGAGTAGGAAACTGTAATTGGAATCGAATTTCACTTGACGTTTATCTGCAGAGTATTAGCCCTGGCTTGGTGAGGACGGAATTTGTTCCAAAGGAATTCTTTGATGTAGTTGGTGAAAGTATTTTGAATCCAGAAGATGTATCCCAAACAGCACTGTTCGCAATTTCGACTCCACCTCATGTGCAGATTCATGAAATCACTGTCAAGCCCGTGGGGGAGGTTTGGTAGTCTAACGTAATTGAGTTAAGCTGTCATTGTTCATTCTTCATGAATATAAATTTTTGAACCAAGGCGGTATATGATTAGTTTTATTAATGTCGCACTGGTTTGGGTATTGTGATACCATAGTTTAAGGTTAGGCTGTTGCTGGACTTCGAGTTCTTGCTTTGGGACGTCGCGAGTACATTTGGAGGAGAATCAGTTGACAAAAGACTAAATTTTATCCTCCAAAATGTAACCACGAGTGTTCCCATATGGTAATCACTTCACAAGTTTCACTGTTCTTAACAAAGTTACAACACAGTGCACGTTTTCATTTTTATTGATTTAATATATTACGCAGTTGCATAGCGTTGCAGTTGCAATCATATCTCACTTTATGGTTTGTAATCTTATTTAAGCTTTGCTGCACTTTCTTTTATCAGGAGAATCTAATTATGATTTCATTTTGATAGTCTCTTCGATTTCTGTATGACTGGTTATCTGTCCCGTAGTCCATAAATATCGTGTTGGCTTTCGCTCGTTCGATTTGTTCATCATATCTCTTTAAGTGTGAACTGCCTCCCAACCTTATACATACTTAAATAGATACTTTTAGTTTTCCTGCCTAAAATATGTTCCACACAATCTGTTCAAGTTAGATATTAAAGATAAACTTACTAACCTCTTATTGATCTTAGGCAGTCGGACATTTGCCGATCTACCGATCTACTGATCTATGTCATGATAATGGACTGTCTTTTTCAATCCTTCCAATGATGTATCCAAATAAAATGTTTGATTGAAATCTATAACCTTAGTATAAGGTGAATCAAACTGAGTTAAAACAGGAGACGGAGGTGTGCTCAAAAGTAAAAGAAAACCTCTTTGGTTTATATCCCTCTTTGAAGAATGTATTGGAATTAGAGTTATCAAACAAGGGCCAACTTCCTTGGACAAAATGTGTTGACATTGTATTTTTCACTTGAAACTAAAGTTAAAACTAAATTCTGAAGGTTATAAGACAAATGTGAAGTAATGGCGTACCAAGCTTTATAAGTGCCATGCCCACTTTTTAAAAAAAACTTTTTTTTAGAATTTTTACTAGAAATTGAAAAAAAATGTTAAAACAAAATTAACAGGCCATAAAATTCTCTATATTTCAGCCAAAACCATGTGTGGCCACGCCCACTTTTAAAATGCTACGCCTACTTTACCTGTATTTCAATCCTCATAAGATGGTACACTTATAGCACTAAGGTGCAAGTACGTACGATCCAGTCGTGCAACTTAGTTATATTAAGCAAAAGAGAGTTGCTTGACTTTAAGAAGAGAATTGACTCTGGCAGATTTAGCAAAAACCAATTCAAATAGATAGAGTGTACGAATGGGTCGTATATACTTCCACCTTAATGCTCAAGCCTTGTTCTAATAAAGTGGGCTTGGCATTCTTCTTGTTTGGTTTCATTATTATAACATTCTACGAATGTTGTCTAGGAGATATCATAATTTTTTTTTTTAAATACACTCAAAAAGTGGGCGTGGCCATATGCAGTCCTCATGCGAATCATAGAGCAATTAAAGGCTTATAAAATTTTTCGATTTCTAATGAAAATATACATATTTTGTGTTGAATATTGACTCCATAGACTTCAGATGGGAAGTTTTAAGCAAATCCGTCCATCAGTTTAGCCTGCAGTTGAGCTTGAGGCAGAGTTGGTGGATCCCCCTCTTTTGAACTTCTCTATCAAAGTAATGTAAAGTTTTCAATGCTTTGACAATCAATGCTTTGACACCACTAATTGGTAATAGTAGTTGCTTACATGAGAGAGAATATCGAATAGCATTATGTATAAGTCGCCCACCGCGTGCCTTGACTGTTACATGATACATCGGTTTAAGCAGAAAACGGTATCAAATATAATGCTATCAAATATTTTCGAGGAAGCAAATATAGTGTCAAGTTTCAGTTATGACTATAATGCCATATATGAAAGAAAGTTCATATGTTTATGACAAAAAGAAGAATCTTTTACCTTATTTCACTGGCCTTGTGATATAAGAGTCTAAGAGGCAATACGAGTTGCCAATAAACTACCATCACCTCCACTCCCATCTGAGCACAGAAACACTACTAGTACGAACATCGGCTGGAACTACCAGGTATTCAGATTCAGCAATGCGATGATCTGCATACTTAAACAGACACACCTCCAATAAAATTACCGGCTGCTCGGGTTGAACAAAAATATCATTGCTCATAGCAGGAGCAGCAACTTCAGCAGTAGAAGGCAGTATCATCGACTACATGATTAGCGTGAAGATCAGCGAAATAGAGGTCAGCTGGCACGCCTTTTTTTTTTAACACTAACTGCACTGGCTTTGTTTACTTACTTTGTATGCATTTTTTGAATTCCA
The DNA here is from genome assembly GCA_963583995.1 of Xylota segnis. Lineage (NCBI taxonomy): Eukaryota > Metazoa > Arthropoda > Insecta > Diptera > Syrphidae > Xylota > Xylota segnis. The sequence continues at coordinate 8,303,295 of OY757237.1, forward strand.
GTGATATCGTCTAACGTTCATATATGTTTTTTTTATCAAACATCGGTTTTTTTTATCAAAATGTGCCAAAAATTGGGCGTGGTTGCAGAAAATGTATCATATATGGCTAAATCGTTTGGTTTAAAAAATTTTTTTGTTTGAATTCACCTAAAATATTGATATTATGAGAAAATGGTTGCAGTAAACGGATAAGTGACTCAAAAACTTACTTTGAACTAGGCTTGTCCACTTAAGTTCACTTCAGAGAGTACTCACTTTCGTTTCGTGATGAATTTTATGGTATCTTTAGATGGGGTCTTTGCTAGTTAGCTAAGGTAGTTGAAAGATACTTTTCCAAGGATTGAGTATCTCGTCCTGTTAAGAATTATGTATGCATTCACAGAGTAAATGTGGAAAATCTTTCTCTGCTTCCTCTGGGTGTCTGTAGCCTCTGCATAGGTCTGTGTTGCTGATTCCTATTTTTCTAATATACTTAGGTCTGTAAGGCTAACTCATAAAGTTTGGCATGTGAGGAGAGGATACCTTTGAGGAGAGTCAACTTTGGTCTGTTTTATTTGGTTTTAAAAGTTCTATAGTCCTTTTTTGTATCGTATTTGGCCCAAAGTGTTCTAAAAACGCGGCACAAGGTGAGATTACACCATTACTAGAAGTGTGTTTTTCCTAAACGTGAGCGAGTAAAGTGTGTACATAATGCAATATTGGCAAACTCAATCACGATTTGAAAAACCTTGACGATATTGCATAACACCATTTAATTGACATTATTTGCATGCAGCACATCAGTTAGATTTGCGTTTCGAATTAATGAAGTTAATCAATATACGTATTGTAAGTAAAGATTAATAGCAAATTTCATCTCTAATAAGCTGAATATAGACTAGATAAAGGATTATCCATGTTTGGTAACGAAATAAAGCTAAATAATGATTGAGGTGCACGAAACTATTCATCAGCTGCGCCTTACTTTCACTGTCTCACTAGCCCTATGATAGTCGTCAACTAGTAAATATGACTGAAAAACAACTCTGCTAGTCATTAAAAGAGAAGACTAGACTAAAATAACTAAGTGACTAGAAAAAACATCTCCAATGGATAGGGCTAGCATACTAAAGTCGGGAGCCTATTCCAAAAGGTCTGCGCAGAATCTAGGCGGATTTATTACTGTAAATGGCTAAATGGTTTTGGGGATCAGAAAATCCACAAGTAACAAATATGTACATCCACATCTTCCCGTGTCACTTTTATTAGCTTCGCCCAGAAATCTGCTTCCATTTTACCTCATTCAAAACTCAAATGCTTGTTCACAGACGGCTTATTTTTTATTCTTTTCAAAGTAGTTTGGCATCACTCTTTTTGAGTTATGAGAAAGTGCACGACCTGCTATATCTAGAAAATGTGGTCTCGACTTACAGCGGTGGCACCGAACTGGATCGGGAAAGCTAAAGCTGCGTTCAGAATTCATATATACTGGAATTCACTATATTGGAGAAACATTGTTATTAGCTTGAGAACCAAGTTGCGAGTGTCCCGATCCAGTAGAATTAGTACTGCTTTATGGGAGTAGCACTTGAAAAGTGGATAAACTTTCGTAAATAGATGTCTAAGAATCATCTTGAGAATTTTGTGGCCCAATCGTATCTCGAACGACTATATTTATGGGAGAAAAAGCCAATAACCATAACTATACGAAGGAAAAAGTGCGAGTGGATCGGACACAGCCTACGGCGCAAAGACGAATCCATTGCAATGAACGCCATGTAATGGAATCCGCTTAGTCAAGCAATAAGAAGAGCGGAACGCCCTAGGCAAACGTGGCTGGGAATGTGTTGGTGACTGCTCAAACACGTTGCAGGCGTTCTTGACGCATTATGCCCCCCATGGGTTAAAGGACTTAACTAACATCAATGGCCACATCAGGTGTCCCTTAAGGCAGTCATTTTGGTCCCCTAATTTTCACCACTAACGATGTTGAGTCTACCATATTCCTGCCCTTTTTTCTAATTTGTAAATAATACTTAGAAATTACAAAAGTACGGACCGAAAGACCAGGAATATAAGGAAAAAGTACCTAGGCACTCTTTTATTTGCCAGGAATTTAAAAGAAGTGTCATGCAATACACTGCGATATACGTAACTTAGTCATCTATGTATATACACAAAACTGATATCTTTTGCTTTTTTTGTAGGATCTGCTCTAATATGCTATGGGCCAAGTGATAAAGACAGGCAGGTAGACAGTCTACTGGGAATATACCATCCATCAACTGGGAATATACTATCTATTCTGATTTATCTTCGATTTACATATGTTTTTACATGGACCGCGATACATTTGCTTTCGCTGTGTATAAAGAAGTATCTACTTATACTAGTAGTATACTTGTACTGCCACACTATAGATCTTCCAAGGTCGAATTTTTTATTCACAACGCCATCATCCACATCTTCGTATAAATAGATCATCATCTATGTAGCTTGATGAAATTCATTGAGAATGATTAAACGGTTCAGTTTTCTCCAGATACATACTTAGATATGTACATAAGTACAGTCCAAATTAGTTTTGGCAAGTCATTGTAGTTGGCACACACAAGCCAACTAGAAATACTAAACAGACACTGTAGACAACCAGCATAGATTGGTCACCCTGCAGAACACTTTCGGTTCTCATCAAGACATGTGTGTGTCTAGAAGTTCTAGAACTTACTCTATGATCATTATCGCCGCAGATATGCGTACAGCATGAGATTGCGTTTTACTACAAATTGAGTGAAGCTTTTTTTGTTTATCTTATCATTGGTCTTTTCTGCCGAATATAAATGCTGGAAGCATAGCAAAGAGGGTTTAGTTTTCATTGAACTTTCAATCATGGAACGCTGGCAAAATCGTGTCGCAGTAGTAACTGGTGCTAGCAGTGGTATCGGAGAAGCCATAGCTAAAGATCTAGCTGTAGCTGGACTAAGAGTTGTTGCTTTGGGCCGTCGGGCAGAACGTTTGGAGGAGAATCGATCCAAATTGACAAAGGACGTGCAGTCTAGATTTTATCCTCGAAAATGTGATGTGACCAATGAGGACGATGTCAAAGCAACATTCAAATGGATTGAGGATACCCTTGGAGGTACTGATATTCTCGTCAATAACGCTGGAGTGTCGCGATATGGAAATATTCTGGAAATGCCAACAAGTAGTATCGACGAAGTCATCAATACGAATATGAAGGGCTTGATCTACTGCTCACAGGCGGCTTTCAAAAGCATGAAGGATAGAAAGTTCGATGGACATTTAGTTCATATTAACAGCGTTCTGGGCCATAACGTGCTTCAATTTGGTCAGAATAGCTTGAATGTGTATCCACCGTCGAAGTTTGCAGTCACTGCCATCAATGAGACCATCCGCAATGAACTAAGGAACTTGGGAACAAGGATAAAGACTACGGTGAGTTTGTAGACCATTTTATCAATATGTTTGAAGTTTCATGACGTTTTCTTTTGGTTGTAGAGTGTGAGTCCAGGAGCAGTTCGCACTGAAATCGCACCAAAGGAGGTATTTGATTCGCTAGAAGCTGTTTTAGAGCCTGAGGATATATCCCAAGCAGTGTTGTTTGCAATTTCAACTCCACCCCATGTGCAGATTCATGAAATTACTGTTAAGCCCGTAAGGGAAGTGATGTAGTGAGGTGTCATTAAATAAACATTTTTTTTGTACTATAGTATCTTCTCATTGTTCATTCTTAAATGAATAAAAGTTCTAGAGTTATAGTTGGACTTCGAGTTGTTCCTCTCGGAGGACGTTCGGAACGTCACGTGCAGATTTATGAAATCCATGTGAAGTTAGTTGGAGAAATGTTCTAAATAATGTTTCAACATAGTTTGGTGTAAAATTTGTATCTTTATTGTTTTATAATACACGTGAATAGCTGAGTGAAAACCGAGACCATTGCCGGCAAGCTTTTATGGTATTTATGGTTCTATTTCGATAATATTTATGACTACAGTAAGACTGTTGTCGAAACACTTAATCATTTGGAATTATAATCGTACAGAAATGATTTAATCCCTCTAGAATATATAGACTTCTTTTTTTGTACGCGATTTTTGGTATAAGTGGGCGTGGCGGTGAACGAATTTCTTGTACAGATTCACTTGTTTTGGATGACAACTAGTTGTAAGTTGTGATAGTAAAAAAGAAGTAAATCATTACCATCCCGAACTGCTCAGTGCGTGTTTTTATCCAGTTCATTGAGTGCCATTCATGTGTATATCGTCAGCTCCATATCGGGGTGTTTTTTGACCTAAGTACTTGCCAGTCAATTGCGTCATGGCTCAATCGGATAGTGCATTGGACTACGTAGCGAGAGGTTTATGGATCGATCCCCAGACTTCTTCCCAAGTATGACCACTAGGATCGTACTCACACTGCTGTGGTCCAATTGAGATATTATGCCCCAATTCTGAAGAGAATTTCGCGTCTGTAGGGGCGGAATATATGCATGTGTGTATATATATGCATTTTTACATGTATCTTCCCATCTATAATTAACCAAAATCAAAACAATCACATAACTATGAACGGAGGCGTTATTAAAGCTTTCTGATATAGTAAAACGAACGTACCTATGTACATGCACAAGTAGTAGCTCAAAAAAATTAATTATTGAATGTTCTGCACACTTATCTGAACTACAGATGTGCTTATTGTACAAGTAAGTACATAAAGAAACACATTGATACTCTTTAACTATTCAAGCAAACGAAATCAAAGGATTTAATTGTTCATACTTTGTTGTAAGCCAATTTGAATTATCAGTACGAAGAGTTTTAATCATAACCCTTGCTAAATACAAACTTTTGAATTCGATTTAATTTCAAAGCTGTTAGGTTTGTGAGTAAAAAATTACTGTTCAGAAATCTGATTTGAATATATACGAATGTATGACAAAATCTGAATCCGAAGCCGCAAGTAATCTCAAGCGAACCATCTGTAGATACTCGGTAAATTGTAAGTAACCTGATCATTGAATTAAGCGGTTAGTACACCAACTCTTTTTTCTCGATGAGGTTTGAGGGGGTGAGGGTTTCATACCCACGTTAGTCACTATTTGGACCCCTTGCAATCCCCTGTCGAACCCACTCTTTAAAACAAACAACAACCGTCCGTGAGAGAACTATGTTTCGTATCGAATCGAGTTGAATTCTATATTTTTATGCAGCCATTTTAGGTCTTGAATTTAAATAACAAAATTTGGTATGCAGAAAATACTTGAAAAAAAGACAAAAATGTATATTTTCTCTTTTCTATCCTAATATCACATTGTGCTCATTTATCGAATTCTTTCAATATTATGTTCATAAGTCATTTGTACCTATGGATATATGTACGTACGTAGGTCTAAAAATTTCAAAAATCTTGTTGGAGTATTTCTCTATACGCTTATGCCTTCATTTTAGTTGGAAACTTTATCCAATAGTTCAAAAATATTAAATTTAAATATTGATACTTCACTCGGAACTATCATGATTGTGGTTCAAAAAACGTTTTACTTTTCTAAAATCAGGGAGGTGATGGTTAAATCAATCCGGCTCTTGCTACATGTGGAACTTCTTTGGTCCATACAGCCATTCGGTCTTACCAGTCACATGCTGCTTTCAACAACCTTACAGATTTCTATTTATTTTTATATCTAGAAAAGGTTCCTTTTGAAATCCACTTGTGTGTGGGGGCACTTCATAATACGCCTAAGCATAAAAGTACATAAAGTTTGGCAGTTATGATGGCTTTTGTCCTGATTTTGAATGTTGAGTAGGAAACATTGGACACAAATCGCAAAATCAATATCCTATTTGTAGCTGAAGTGATAGAATTTTCACGAAAATCTACGAATATTCACGAAATCCTGTTCGAGTAAGCACAAGTTGTATAGTTTTTCGTAAAAAAGAGCGCTCACGAGAGAGTACAACATTTCCCCGTGCTACGAATTTTAGTGTAAGAAATCTCTTTGCACCGATTCTGTCAAAACTGTCAGAGACCTGTATGACATTCCCATTTGACGTTTAAAAAGGGGCCAAATTTCGTAGCTTTCGCGTTCGTTTACTTTTTCGTGATATTAATTCTCTCTCTCTCTCTCTGATAAAATTTGACCCCCACTCCTTGAAATTTTTCAATCCACAAATTTTGTTGCAGAAAGTACGCGAACAAACTTAGTATTTGTACGCAAACAACATAGGTAGGTACAACATTTTGAAATATTTCGATTTTTCTGTACTTTGTATTTGCCTTAGTAAACGATTTTTCCCTCTGAATTAAGACCTCATTTAAAATTGATTGATTGATTGGGATTTATTGTAATAGACAAGGAGATACAAAATGTTTCCATAGTTCAATCCAGAAACGATGAACCTAATCTAATGACTCACAAAAAAGCTTATTTAGTTTCAACGCGATTGAGAGATTTATTTTATTTTTTTGTACTGTATTCCAAAAACTACATTTTAAGGGAATTTAAAAAAAAAAACATTTCCTAAGTTGCTACTTTTCCACAAAGTACTGAACCTATTCTACTGACAGCGAGTGTATTTTATATCTAATTTGAAGGTCAGATGTTTAACTAAAATTTTAAAATTGTGGGTTTGATACTAGAGCAAAGAAATTAAGTAGGAGATACGAAATCTATTAGAAAACACGCAATTTATCCATGATTATAAAATTACTATATAAGCCTCTTATATTCTGAACGTCTATTCAGTTCATATCAAACATGGAACGCTGGCTTAACCGTGTCGCAGTGGTTACTGGTGCAAGTAGTGGAATCGGTGAGGCAATTGCCAAAGATCTGGTCACCGCCGGGTTGCGAGTTGTTGCGTTAGGTCGTCGTCAAGAGCGTCTAGATCAGAATCGTTCAAAGCTCACGAAGGATCAACAATCTCGGTTTTACGCCAGAAAATGTGATGTGACGCATGAATCCGAAGTCAAGGCCACGTTCGAATGGATTGAGAAAACTCTTGGTGGTGTGGATATTCTTGTGAATAATGTTGGCGCAGTTCGTTATGGTAATCTGGTTGAAATAGACACACGGCTCATAGACGAAGTTCTCAATACGAACGTAAAGGCTTTGATATATTGCACTCAAGCGGCTTTCAAGAGTATGAAGGCAAGGAACTTCGATGGACATATTGTTCACATCAATAGCACGGCCGGACATCGGGTCACTTGCCATGCTCGCAGTTTAAATATCTATTCGGCATCGAAGTTTGCTGTAACTGCCATCAATGAAACATTTCGCAATGAGTTGAGAAATCTAGAAACCAAAATTAAAACTACGGTTTGTTAAGAATACTTTTTATGTAATGAACATTGGTTAACCACTTCTGGGCCTTTTGTAGAGTGTTAGCCCTGGAGCAGTCCTCACTGAAATTGAACCCAAGGAAGCTTTCGATGCAATGTTCGGTGAAAATATATTAAAACCGGAGAATGTATCACAGGCTGTTCTATTCGCCATTTCAACTCCACCGCATGTGCAGATTCATGAAATCACCATTAAGCCACTTGGGGAGAAATTCTAGACAATTCAATTGAATACGTTATTATCTGTGTGTTGTGATTACGAATCTCACATTTCATGTCTGAAGTATTAAAATAAATTTTGAGAAGAATTGTTTTTCTTAGAAAACTTGTAATTTTATCTTCAAGTTTAATCTAATTGTATCTACAATGAGAGACGTTGCTACTTACTTAGTTGGGGAGAGCTTACTTGGTAGGCTTAGATCGGCTCTCGGTGGCGTTGTACGTAGACCAGAGAAGATGGATTACCCTCTTACTCTGGGAACCATCCCCTCCTTTGTATGAAGTAGCTAATCTTAACCGTAAGATCATTGAAACGGTTACAGATTTACCGCGAAGTCTCATTTCCATCAATTCTCCTTATACTACGTAAAATATGGCGCTGTGCTTGATCTGCTAAATTTTTTCTCCCAACTGAACCTTATAAGCACATAGGCCAAGAGCTTGAATGGTTATAAGTCCAGCTCCTGTGATCGTTGCTAAATAGGCACACCTTGAATCGAAGCTACACACTCAGCTACGGTGGTGAAATTTCCAGCTGACCTCGCCAGGCATTCACGTTTTATAACCACCTAAACTTTACTTATCAAAAATCTTTGGAATGATAGCTGAGTGTTGACAGTTCACCATTAAATAATACCTCTTATTGGATGACACTTTATATGATTGAGAAAAGCAAATCAATATAAATGTCATAACCATAATATGTTTCAGCAACTGTCAAAGTAACCAATGACATTCAGCTGTCAGAGTAAGGTTTGCCACTCCATTATGCATCGGTTTCAATTGCCAAATGTGTGAAAATTATTGGAAAATATTATAGAAATTTCCTTTTAGTTGTAAATTAGCAACGCGAATTTCGTCATAAAGTCAGTCGTGATCATGGCTTCCGTGGAAAAGTTTGAATGAAATTGCACTCTTTTGGAGCTTAAGCCACTAATTAGACAGAGATTGGTGCAAAAAACATAGGCGCTGTAGCGCGTTTATAGAAGAAGATCCAATAATGGCAATTCGACGTCAATCGCTAGAGAGTCAACGCGGCTTACTTTGCGGTCGCATATTCGTATGAGATTGAGCTGACGGGACAAATGTGGCCAAACAAACATAGACAACGCCATAAATTCGCTGATTGGGCGCTGAAAATGTTGGCCGGAGATTTGTATTTTGGCCACAAATCATCTGCTCCCATTTTTGATTCACCGGCTACGTCAACTAGAAGAATTTCTATTATTGGAACGAATCCAACCTACATCTGTTCGACCAAGCATCAATACATCCATAAAGGTTGACTGTTTGGTGCGGTTCCTGACATGGAGGCATCATCGGACCTTATTTCTTTCTACCGTCAATGCTCTCAGGTATAGAACGATGTTGATCGACTTTCTGTAGTAAGAGCTCGACAATATCGATCTATCCGAGCTGGGGTTCTAACAAGACGGTGCTACATGCCACACAAGCGACGCAACCCTCAACTCTCAACAGCGTTTTTGCTTTCTTAAAATTGTTTTCCGATCGTTCGTACCTGCTCACCCTGTAATATAATGTAAGGTTGTTTTATCCTATTGTTGGTTACTGGTTTTGTCTGCACGTGTTGTAACAGCACTTTGAATGATTTAAAAGTTAGCACGTACTAAATTCAGATTAATGTCGATTAAAAAAAGCAAAACACTGACTTGTTACGTGTAACCAAAATTTTGAAGTCGACTCTAATTTTAACATATTCAATTTGTATTAAGTTAATTGGATTTAAATTGCATTAACATTAATTTATTGTCAAGTTACATACCATCTACCTATATATACACACTTAACAATAAGAACGAGCTAAAAACGATAAAAAGATAAAATTTTTGACAAAAAACATGTTTTTTAAGTGCTGACAAGTACAATTTTAAAAATAAGTTACTTTTGAATAGTGGCGTGACTTTACCAAAACTTAGTGTATAATACAAAGATTCTCTCCTGTGTCATCTTTGAAATTTGAAAAGGAATTCGAAAAGTAGGCAAATGTACAATTTCTGGTCTTTCAAGAAAACTCATCTTTAGATTTAATAAACTGGCCACCTGCTACTTCACGACGAAATTCACGTTGCGTATTAGACCTGATCAGAATTTCGATATTTTTTAATAATTTGGGTAGCATGAAGCAATACATAGTAGATATTGGTAACTTTGAAAGCTGCTGAGAGATAACAATTGGAAAAAGTATCATTTAAATCTGGCCACCCTTCATACAGTGACGCCCATTTTCTTTGGGTTTCTGGCCGAACTCTATTAGAGAACGGGCCATGAACCTATAGGGACAACCATATGACGACGAAAGTGCCAGTGGATTGGACATACTCTCCGAAAGAGTGAATGGAATGGAACCCCAACCCGCTTACTCAGGATGGTAGAATACATGGCGGTCCTAGGAGTACGTCGCTCAGAACAGTTGAGAGGGAAGCACGGCAACTGAGAAAGAGTTGGGGAGAGCTGAGGCACATTTCCAGAAATCGCACACGATGTCGCGTAGTCATTGTAGATGCTTTAGGACCCACAGGCGGATACAAGACATAAGTAAGTATTTTCTTTGGGTTTCGAAGTTATAGTGGATAATCAGTCACCACAACCAGTATTCCAAGTTCAATCTAGTAGGGCTGATACAAGCAAGAAAGGATTAGGTATTGCCCCATCTGTTCCAGACGAATCGTAGGATTTTGTATGCTGTTTTTCGTTTTTAATTATTTTAATTTGAATAAAAACTGTTTTTTTTCTGCAAAAGTTTAAATCGTTTAGTTTCTACTTCCAGTTTAATAAAATGACTGAACTAGTTCCAAAAAATGTATGTAGTTAATTTTTTTTTCATTAAACATCAATTACATGTGTATTTACGAGTATACGAAATAAGGATCTACAAATGCACCTATTTTGCAATTTATTTTAATTATACAACTTAGTCTAGCAGTACTCGTGACTAAAAATAAAGAGCTTCCAGCTTAACTGCTTTGTTTTATTGGCTTTTATGAAGATTCGTCGATAACCCTTTACCTATATATTAAGCCAAAAATTTTGAGCAACGCAGTTAGTGATCATTCATTTGCGAAAGATGGAACGCTGGGAAAATAGTGTAGCACTAGTAACTGGTGCTAGTAGTGGAATCGGACAGGCGATTGCTAAGGATCTGGTCAATGCAGGACTCCGAGTGGTCGCATTAGGTCGTCGTCAAGAGCGTCTCGTTAAAAATCGTTCGATACTCACGAAGGAGGAGCAATCCCGATTTTACGCTAAGAAATGTGATGTTTCAAGAGAATGCGATGTTAAGGCTACATTCGATTGGATCGACAAAACTCTTGGTGGTGTTGACATCCTTGTGAATAATGCTGGGATATGTCGCGTTGGCAATCTGGTTGATATAAGCACATCATATATGGACGAAGTTCTCAATACCAACGTGAAGGCTTTAATATATTGCTCTCAAGCGGCTTTCAGGAGTATGAAGGCAAGAAACTTCGATGGACATATTGTTCACATCAATTGTATCATAGGTCATAAGGTCATCGACTTTTATGATGGTCTCAGTTCAGATATCTTTCAACCATCGAAGTTTGCTGTAACCGCGATCAATGAAACACTTCGCAATGAATTAAGGAATTTGGGAACCAAAATCAAGACCACGGTTAGTATAGAATACTTGTTATGTGATGAATATTTTTCTAAATATTGCTCCGTTTCTCGTAGAGTATGAACCCTGGAGCAGTTCTCACTGAAATATTACCGAAGGAAGAATTCGATATGATCTTTTGTGAAAATTATATAAACCCGGAGGATGTATCGCAGGCTGTGTTATTCGCCATTTCAACTCCGCCGCATGTGCAGATTCATGAAATCACCATCAAGCCAGTTGGTGAGAAATTCTAGGAAGTTCTAGAAAATTCTATTGAATACTTTATTATCCGTATGTTGTGATTGGTATTTAATAAATATATTTCTACTAAACATACCAAACTCATATCTACATATGTATGCATCTTAAACAATGTTTAATTTGTGCAAGCATCGTCGGCGTAGAGAGAAAGAGAGGAGTGGTTTATAACCCTATCAACATCGTTTATAGTCAGAATGAAGAAAATAGGTCCAAGGTGACTGCCTTGTGGAACTCCAGATGTGGCTAAGAAAGGAGCCGATAAGACGGATCTGAATATGAATTCGAAACAGAGGGCAGACAATTTAAAAAGGATTATATTATGAGATATCTTATCAAAAGCTTTACTAAAGCCGAGAATTCATCCCAAAGATTTAATAATCTATTTTCAATTAGAGTAGGGTCAAAGCGTTGAGACAGAAACAAACCAACTGAGAAGTTAGGTAGGTGTTTGAAGTAAAATAGATCCGGTTTGAAGGAGTTGACAGCTAAAGATTGTTTGAAAAAGGTGACAAAAAAGTTGGAAATGGTATGTGGGTCGGTTGATGATATATTTTCAAAAGACAGGGAGTGAGGGTAACCGTCCGACTTTTTACTTGCACCTATACCTATAGGGCAAGTATTGCAATCGTGAAAAAAATCGAACTCGAGATTTTAATCAAACTTGACATTACTATGATGGAGAAGTCCAAAAAAGTAGGTCCGGCAATTCCGTCTGTCTGTTTGTCTGTTTGTCTGTTTGTCTGTATATTCGACTACAGCCTAAACGGCTGAACGGATTTACTTCAAACTTCATATATAGGGTCTGTGGGATATTCCCTAGAGGCGAAATTTGAATTTTCATTCTAACCTCAAAATTAAGGGTAGTTTACTTAAGGCCTATTTCAGTTAAAATGGATTTTCTCGAAAACGGCTCTAACGATTTCGATAAAATTTGATGTGTGGGTTAGTTTGGGCATATGCTATGAGGTGGCATACCACGTTTTTCACGAAAAATTCGAATAACGGTAATAATGAAAATCAGCTGTTTCTCGTGTATTTGTCCGGCGATTGGGCTAAAAATTATTATTTGTAGGTTATAAGACAAGTGCAAAATAATGGCATACCAAATTTTGGAATGCCACACCCACTTTTATAAAACTTTTTTTTTTTTCAAAATTTTTACTAGAAATTGAGAAAAAATTATTTAAGCAAAGTAATAGGCCTTAAAATTCTCTATAATTCACTCAAACATCCTATCTGGCCACGCCCACTTTTTATGGGCATTTTTATAAAAACAAAACATTGAGTAAACTCCCACAATGTTATAACTATTATTCCATCGAAACGCGGAATGCGACGCCTACTTTACTGGAAGAGCAAGACTTGGACTTTAATCCTGATAAAATTATGCACTTATAGCATTACGGTGCAAGTACGTACGACCCAGTCGTGCACTTTATTTTTATAGTTGACGAATTGGAACAAAGACTTGGGATCGCTTATCAAATTTGTTTGCCTTTTATTTAAGTAGTTTTGGTAGAGAGAGTTATAAAGCTGACTGAGTTAAAGATAAAGACCAGGGTAGTTATGGGAGAAGATATACAATGATGACATTTATCCTTCCACTATATTCAAATTTTCTTCAACTGATTGACTAAGTAGTTAGTCAAATTTTCTTACTCCCTTAATTTTAGAAACATCAATCGTCGGATCTATGCAGTACTGTTTTGGCTAAAATTGGACCGCACTACAAAACGTGCCTTGGTCATCTGAATTGCTGTATTAGAACTATACCTGTGGTTCAGACAAACGATGCAGAGGTTCCATCCGTCAGCCATTCACTAATCTAATCAAATTTTAAAGATGAGTTGGTGTGTGCTCCCTAAAGTATAGTGTAGCATAGATATAGTATAGTATAATACAACATCAATTGGAAAACATGCAATCTATCGATAATTATAAAATTAATTATCTGTCTTTAATTGTATGCGGGTCAGGTACCGCACTAGCTACGAGAGACTACGTGCACCGTTTTGCCCACAACTTGAAACCAGATACACGTGTCTACTTTATGTTATCTAGCCTAGGGTTCCACTCAATTTCAATTACTCAAAACAAAAACAGATGTAAACAAACCGATTGTTGTTAAACTTTATCTATTAAAAGCTTTCCAACTGCCGTACTACTATATAAGGCTCTTATATTCTGAAAGTCTATTTAGTTAATATCAAACATGGAACGCTGGCTTAACCGTGTCGCAGTGGTCACTGGTGCGAGTAGTGGAATCGGTGAGGCAATTGCCAAAGATCTAGTAACCGCCGGGTTACGAGTTGTGGCGTTAGGTCGTCGTCAAGAGCGTCTAGATCAGAATCGTTCAAAGCTCCCGAAGGATCAACAATCTCGGTTTTACGCCAGAAAATGTGATGTTTCGAACGAATCCGATGTCAAGGCCACATTCGAATGGATTGAGAAAACTGTCGGTGGTGTGGATATTCTTGTGAATAATGCTGGAGTAGTCCGCAATGGTAATCTTGTTGAAATGGACTCAGCACTAATAGACGAAGTTCTCAATACCAACGTAAAGGGTTTGATATATTGCACTCAAGCGGCTTTCAAGAGTATGAAGGCAAGGAACTTCGATGGACATATTGTTCACATCAATAGTATCGCAGGGCATCAGATACTTAACCTTGGTGATAATCGCAGTTCAAATATCTATCCACCATCGAAGTTTGCTGTAACGGCAATCAATGAAACATTTCGCAATGAGTTGAGAAATTTAGGAACCAAAATCAAGACCACGGTTAGTATGGAATACTTTTTATGCAATGAACATTGGTTAACCACTTCTATGTCTTTTGTAGAGTGTCAGCCCTGGAGCAGTCCTCACTGAAATCGCACCCAAGGAAGCTTTCGATGCGATGTGCGGTGAAAATATATTAAAATCGGAGGATGTATCACAGGCTGTTCTATTCGCCATTTCAACTCCGCCACATGTACAGATTCATGAGATCACCATTAAGCCAGTTGGGGAGAAATTCTAGAATTCAATTGAATACTTCATTATCTGTGTGTTGTGATTATGTATCTCACATTTCATGTGTCATATTTCAAGTATTAAAATAAATTTCGAAAAGAAATGTTTTTGTTAGAATTTAAATCTACTTGTATCTACAATGAGAGACGTTGCTACTTACTTAGTTGGGTAGAGCTTACTTGGCTGATTGGTTGGTTTAGACCGACTCTCGGTGACGTTGCACGTAGACCAGAGAAGGTCCATTGTACTGCCGTTGTGTAAGGAAATAATCCGCTCCTTTGTATGAAGGATCTAATCTTAACCGTGCAAGCGGTGCTCAGATCGTTAAGATTGTTGAAAAGGTATTCACCTAGTGTAGGCTTACTGATGTTCACAAGTGCACGGTATGTGCATAGGTCTCTTATGGTCCCTTCTTCCTCTTTGTCCCTACAGCTGGTGCAGAAGTTGTTATAAGGGATGCCCAGTTTTGGAACATATCTTCCTATAGCACAGAAGCCGATTAGAGTGTTAAATATCTTGAAAAAGGGTTCGTCTCTTCTATTTTAGGAGTCTGATGAGCCTACTTTCGTTGGTCAAGCTGATGGCATCGAAGATTGGCCGCCCTTACCGTGTCGACGTTGATAAGGTAAATACAAGTATATTAGGCCCCCCGTTAAGTCCACAGCCTTTTTGCATATGTATAGAGCAGTAAGGGATTTTCTGGATCGTTCGACTATGTTTTTTCTCCATAGAAGCTTGAAGTCAAGCTTTAGGCCTAGGTAGTTGGCGTTATTTGAGAGCTCAAAGTCAGGGAGCTCGTGTTTTCGTGTGAATAGGACTAGCTCAGTCTTCGTCGGATTGACATGGAGACTACAGCCTACAGTCCAGCCAATTAATCTATTGATAGCAGACTGCATATCATCAGGCAGGCTCTGCTGGTATTTTTCTCTTACTTTCCTGAGGTCATCTGCGTGGACGATAATTTTGCATTCAGTTTTTGTTTTCTATACTAAGAAGGGCTTCTTACTTAGAGCTTACTTACTTAGATACCTTATACCTTAGATACCTTAGATACTTCAATGCCAATCAATTTTTTTTTTAAATTAATTATTCGTACCTCACAGATCACATAAAGCACAAAAATTTTGTTCATTTCATCAATAAATTAACAACTCACTCTCCATAAATTAGTGGTTCCAAGTCCACGTCATAACTTATCTTACAAGTCTTAACATGTTGACCGTAACCTTGAAAAGAATTTCACCGAACATTTTTTTCTGTTATCTATTAAAAGCTCACAAGCGGTATCTTGTCTAACATTCACTCAAAAAAAAGCTGAGTTATCTTTGTTAACTTTCTGCGAAGTCATTCAAAAATTTGATTATTATGACTGAGATTAGGATGGATTCACGTATTTTTATTATATTCGATGGATAGATTGGAGATTATGAGGAGATATACAAGCAGTTATTCGCAGTTTTAGGCATTTTTTTTATTTTATAATATTAGATGACTCCATACAGCCCTACAATCCCTTGATCCTCTTCCACTAGCCAAAATGTCTTAAATGTTGGAATCTACAATACCTTTTCTACTATTTTCCACAGTTTTTGCAAACTATTCCAATCTATTCCGGGCTGAGGTTTAAGGTATGAAGTATGTAGTCTCGTGTTAGTTTAACTCCAAATGTTGCCAGTTTTTATAGTTCCTTTTCGTCTGGAGATCTCCAGATTTTTTCGGACATTCCCTGGAGCTATTTCAAATACTAACGATAGCATCTTACTAGGTAGGCATGTCAGACCTCATGATGCTCTAAAAAAGGTCAGAAATTGTATACCTACTTTCGTTTCT
Source organism: Xylota segnis (assembly GCA_963583995.1). Taxonomy (NCBI): domain Eukaryota; kingdom Metazoa; phylum Arthropoda; class Insecta; order Diptera; family Syrphidae; genus Xylota; species Xylota segnis. Next base: position 8,319,605 of record OY757237.1, read on the forward strand.
TGCCTGTTTTACTGCAGATTGACTTGAATTAGAAATCCTTATGGAAGAGGTCATCGATCAACAGTGAAGGAACGAACTATAGTACCCTAGACGGATTACAGATGAGTTGTTGTGCTTAAGTCAATTTAAGTCAATTCTGGCCAACGACTTCGGTCGTGACTGTATGGATAAAGAAGAAGCCCTGCATTATGCTCATAAAGAAAGCAGATTCTGGAGAAACACTTCTTTGAGGACCTTGAAGATAATGAAGACTCGGATGTCAATAAAATTTTGAAATTCGTCCATAATTCCGTCCGAAATAATGATCATCGTCTTCATCATAAAGTACTTGTTTTCTATATAGCCCACCCAAAATAGGGGGCAATTTATTGCAGATACATGACAGCAATGCAAAATTTTAAATAATTTTTGCCAAGTCACTATGACTGAACAATTAATAAATATTGTCCAGACACTCCATGCAAAACATATGTTTGATACGATAGCTCATATAAATTTGTGGCTGGCCATGAAGGTCAGATTAATTTCGATTTCCAGAACCTGACTTGTTTCCGTCGCAATGATTAGAATCTCCACAAACAGACATAAGATTACCTTTTACTCTAAACAGATACACATCTGACTCATTCAATTGACAGTTATCACAATAAATACGTGTTTTTAATTGCCTTAGGCGGTCTGTAGACGTGATGAATGATTGCCAACTTAGATTCGCAGTTTAAGAATGTTTACATTTATTGAGAATCATAAGTAGCCTCGGTATATATTTTCCCAGAAGAGGTACAGATACTGCTTCATAAGCACTTCATGAATACATATCCACACGCATACGACTGGTTTTATATGCTTTAACACAACTCGCTCGCATTCATTGATGAAACCAAATGTAAACAAAAACTTATACATATTTCCTCAGACATACAATGATTTGATCATCAAAAGCTTTACTGCTTTACTAGAAGGTAGATATGTACATTTGTATACAGGGTGGGCCAAATACAAGTTTCTTTTTAAAAATGCAATAAAATGAACAAAATTATAATTTTTTTAAGTATTATGGCTTTATTAGTAAAAGCAAACATTTTCATTAATTATGGAACAGAACGTCGTTCAACTAGCTGCCTAGGCTGGCTTCGCAGTAGCGCTTCTGTCACTCCAATTTTCCAAGACTTTGATGATGGTTTCGGGCTGTAGCTCACGGATTGCTTGAATGATATTGGCCTTAAGTGCTTGAATCGTGTCCGGATTGTTGGCAAAATATCGGTCCTTCACGGTTCCCTACAAAAAAAAGTCCAAAGGGGTGAAATCGCAGCTCTGAGGGGTCCAATTGACATCGCCAAGACGGCTGATAACACGATTTGGGGATTTGGCGCACAAAAGATCGATTGTGGCATGGGGTGTGTTTGGGATGATGCGCCATCCTGCATGAACCAGAGGTTGTTTAAATTCATATCTTTATCGGTTAATATAGCTCTGTAGCGCCCATCGTTGACCGAAACTGTGTTTCCAGACTCATTTTTGAAGAAAAATGGTCCAATGATGCCACCACTCCACAATCCGCACCAAACTGTCACTCGACAATAATGTGCTGGTTTTCCGAGCCCCAGATGCGGCGATTTTGTTTGTTGACGTAGCCGCCGTCAGAAAAGATGATTTTTCACCCAAAATCGTTGTCCAATTCAAGTTGCTCTAAGGCCCAAACCACAAAGCGGATGGTCATGCGCCTTCAATAGCTGAGTCAATTGAACCTTGTAAGCGGGGAATCCGATATCTTTGTGTAGAATTCTCCTCGGTCTTCTGCGTGAAATGTTGAGCTGTTAAGATCGATGGCGAGTGGATATTCGTGATTTGAGTCTCGGCTACAGCAGCCACATTCTCGTCCACGAACTTTTTGCACAAACTTACGTACAACAGGCGCGGTGGGTGCTTCATTTCGGCCAAAGCTTCTTTTCAAATAATGCACTGTTTGGGCTACACAGCACTCACTTTGGAAATCATTTTTTTATATTTTCCAAGGCGACTCATATGATCAGAAGTATGATACTGACTTTCTGTCAAGATTTCGAGCGGGAAACAGCTGTCAGTGTCAAAATAGCCTATGATTTCAAAAGAAACCACTAGATGGCCCACCCTTTAGTTCACGATGGAACTACTTGGTTCAAAAAATGTATAGTTTGCGAAGTTCTTTAACCCGTCGATGTCCTCCTATAGAAACCAATGGTATTGTTAACTAAAAATAAATAAATACATACATACATATCTGAAATTAAGTTAAGACAGCATAGTTTGGAAGTTTCTGGGACATGTAATGAAATATGCTACAAGTCGCTCAGATGTCTAACTCAACTGGTTTGAATGGCGCAAGCTGTTGCATTTGGATGAAGAGTTATACACAATTACTTTCAAGTAAATACGTTTTTATTGTTCCCCTGGATTGTAGAAAAAGAAATTCGAATACAGGCTTTACAAAAAACAAATTACAGAATATTGAGTGAAATAAATCGCTAATTCATTATAAGGACACGCCTATTTTTGGGAGGTCGATTTAGATGTATGTAGTTTTACAAAATTCGTTTAAGTCATCTTTGAATTTTTGTCTAATATTCAGTACACGACTGCTATATCAGTAGGACTGATTCAAAAAGGCAAATAATTTCTCCCAGAAGATTGTAGAAGATTTTTTTTTCTTTAAATATTTGACCTCTGATATTTCATTTCATTTAACGCTTTTGTTGAATAGCAACTGTTTTTGTTTTTCATTTTATCTAGTCCCACTTGATACTTATTACTTTCAGGCTAAATGTGAGTAAAGTCACAGAAAGTTTAAGTTGTTTTTTTTTTACTTACAAAAATACAAAATTTGAGAGCAGAATAGTGATCATCAACCCAATTACCATTAGTTATAGTCATTCGTGCAAAAGGTGAATTTTTGAATTCAGTCATAGCACCTACCTGCGAGTGTTTGTTGAGTTCTAGGCTTAAAGAGATCTTACCTTATGAAAAAAGCTTTTTGTATTAACTGCCATTTACATATACTTAGTTTAATTATTATTTTATGTTTTATTTAAAGCTTTCCCAATGAAAGTCTATATAGTATATTAAGAGCTAGTTTGTAGAACAGCTGTTAGTGAACATGGAACGCTGGCAAAATAGTGTAGCAGTAGTAACCGGCGCTAGTAGTGGAATCGGTGAAGCGATTGCTAAAGATCTAGTCAAAGCCGGCCTTCGAGTGGTCGCATTAGGTCGTCGTCAAGAACGTCTTGATGAAAATCGCGCTAAACTCACAAAAGATGAGCAATCAAGGTTTTATGCCAAAAGGTGTGATGTTTCCAATGAATCCGATGTCAAGGATATATTCAAATGGATCGAAGATACCCTTGGTGGTATAGATATTCTTGTGAATAATGCTGGAGTAGTCCGTATTGGCAATTTGATTACTATGAACACAACACTCATAGATGAAGTTCTCAATACCAATGTTAAGGGTTTGATATATTGCACTCAAGCGGCTTTCAAGAGTATGAAGGCAAGGAACATCGATGGACATATTGTGAACCTCAATAGTATCGCAGGGCATCAGATCATCAACTTTGGTGATGGCCGCAGTTCGAATATCTATCCGCCATCGAAGTTTGCTGTAACTGCAATGAATGAAACATTTCGCAATGAATTTAGAAATTTGGGAACTAAAATCAAGACCACGGTTAGTATAGAATACTTTTTATGTTATGAATGTTTGTGTAAACATCTTCTCTGTCTTTTATAGAGTATCAGTCCTGGAGCAGTTCTCACTGAAATAATGCCCAAGAAGGCATTCGATACGATGTTCGCTGGAAATGTCTTAAACCCGGAGGATATATCCCAGGCGGTATTATTCGCCATTTCAACTCCGCCACATGTCCAGATTCATGAAATCACCATCAAGCCAGTTGGGGAGAAGTTCTAGAAAATTCTGTAAAATGCATATTCTGCATATGGAACATCTCAAATGTTTTGTAATGACTTATGTTTCATATGTCAAAGATTAAAATAAAGTTGAACAGATTTGTGGGTTCATCAAATTCAAAAGATTTTACTGTACGACCTTGAAAAATGTGCAAGCATTAGATTGACAAGTTGGTCTTTTGCATACTGTGGACTATTAACTAAGTATGCAACTTTATGCCCAAACTAATAATTTTTTTAGTTCGAAATTGGGTGATATTCTCCAGCTGCTGGGGTAAACCGAAAGAGTTCAAACTACACGTACCCTATAAAATATGTTTATTTAATTAAAAAATTAGCAACTCACCTTCCATTAACCTTAGAACCGTCTGCCCTCAGACCAACGTAATACTGCCTTTAGGATAGTTGTGCTGTCTAGTGCATTTTGATTGAGCAATAAGTGGTACATTGACCGAGTAATTTAATTGAATATTCAATTATTTTATTTCATTGTTGTAGATCTCGTCTATCTCGTATTTGCACACAAATGTTTACTTACTTACTTACTTGCTAAGGTGGTGCTACAGTTCGAGGTGAACCTGGGATTCCACTAATAACCCTTTCTAGTTGGTTTGGTTCTTTGTTGCGTACACCTAATCGGTTGAGGTCCCTTTCTCTACTGTGTAGGCCCTACCCATTTGTGCATTTTAGCGAGCAGCACATGGAAAGTGGGATATGATCTCCAGTCTGGATAGAGTGACAACCTCTAGCAGACTCACGGTTCAAATAAAAACATCTGATGGGAGTACAACTGTCTAGACATATAAAACGATTATGCAACTTTATTAGCGTGGTTCACTCTGGTCACATTTTGCATCAAATGTGTTGGACGGATGGCTCGACGAAAACTCGACGAAAAGCGAGCGACACAAGTCATAGTCCGAGAAAGTGCAGGGAAATAACTTCACGGGAATTTCCTTCATATGGGAATTTATTCCACCTCAAGTGGGAATAATTGCAGTTTTATGATGTAAAGGTAAGTATTTATTTGTCACTTAAAGTGGGTTATAAATGAGGTCACACATCTAAGGTGGGCGTGGCATTCTACATATTGGTGGAATCATAGTTTTAACATTGTACTGATGCTATCTGATATCTTTCAGAAGTTATTTCCGAGCCTTTTCAAACGCCTTAAAAAGTATAAAGATGAATTATAGAGAATTTAAAGGCCTATAAATTTTGCTTTAAGACTTTATTCGATTTTTCAAAAACCATCATGCGGATTGATGAAAAATCATTTATTGCGTTCACACTCACGAAATTCAAGGTCATCAAGCCGATATGACAAAACAATTTTTATAAAAGTAAATTAGTGACGGTGTACTTGGTCTCTTGGCTTCAATTCTTTTGTCAACTGGACCTTATAAGTATATAGCCCATGATTTTTAGAAAAAATTAGGTGTTAAATGGTTGGGGACAGACCCAGTTCCTTTCATCATCTCTAAATGGTGGGGTGGCAATATTTCCAACTGACCTTGTTGGAGTTTGAACACATTGTGCGAATGTGTATCGATCCTAAATTTAACTTATCAAAAATATTTGCAATGATAGTTGAGTGTTGACAGTTCACCTTTGGCGTCATCTCATTGGATGATACTCTATGTGCTTGAAAAACCCAAATCAGTATAAATGTCATGACATATCTTAAAATTTCTGAATGTCTATAATAAAAAGAAATATTTGACCCAACAGGTCCATGCGACCCAGGGTCTAGCATCTCTAGGTTCTCACATCTCTTCGTGTAGTTTGTGTTATATTTTATACACGAATACAGTGTATTACTATTAGTAGCTTTTTTACGACATTTCTGCTCTCCAAATGTTCGTCAGACGCGTAAGAAGTAGACTGTGAAAGAGCTTTTAGGTGTTAATTTGAAAGCGAACCTCGATCCAATAGCGCTTTAATCAATCAAGCCAAGGCGCTAAATGCTTAAACATATAAAACAGCGTTTCACAACAGACTCAATTGAAAGCTCAAAAGCCATTTCTTGATTAACATTTTCACTCAAAAAAGTTGAGTTATTTTTTAACAAATGCTTTTTGTTTGAATGGTCTTACTTACTGCAAGATCATTCATTATGGTAGGTTCCTCGAACTTGTGTTTTCAATTAATTTCAAATAAAAAGTTGAAGCAAATTCAAATTACTGATATTTTCTAAGCTACAATAGAACGAGTCGAAGGACTAAATACAGTTCGATAAAATGCAACGAGTAGCATAAACAAGTAAACTAAGTAAACTTTTAGTTTAGTTTATTGCTATAATTGCAAATTTTCTTTCTGGATAGGATATAAACGCATACTTTAATTATGACACGTGAAGCACAGCTTTAAATAAATCTCAAACGATCGGTTCACCGATTCAAGAATGGGAGTCTTTTTAGTTGAGATACGCCAATAAGCACACATGCCTTCTAGGAATCATCAGACTCTTCGATCAGACTCTTCTGGAAATGCCTTTAAAGATATTGCTTTTAAACAATTTAACTTAATAACTGATACAATGGTCGTTTCCAAGGACACGTAAAAACGACAATATAAACAACATTTTAAAATTGGTACCACTGAGTGACCAAAAGTTAATGATAAAGTGTTGTCTGTAGTTTGTGATGTAATGTTTTGTGTAAAGGGTGACCAGATACCAGTGATACTTTTTCCAATTGCTATTTTTCTGCAGCTGTCAACGTTTCCAATGCCATTCAACTGTCCAAATATTCAGTAAGGTACATAATTCCATCGTGAATCGTTTTATATCTCACACCGTTGTTTTATTTAAATTTTTTTTCGTTCGTTTTTATTTGGTCACCCTGTAATAAACTGTTTTTTTTTTAAATAAGTTTCTTATATCGTCTAGTTCCCACTTTCAGTTGAATAATATGACTGAACAAGTTCTAAGAAATGTATGTAGTCAATTTTTTTTGTCATTAAACATCAATTACATGTGTATTTACGAGTAGAATATAAAGGAACGAAATAAGGATCTACATATGCACATATTTTCGTTAATGCAATTTATTTTGATTGCACAACTTGGTCTACAAGTACTCGTGACTAAAAATAAAGAGCTTCCAGCTTAACTGCTTTGTTTTATTGGCTTTTATGAAGATTCGTCGATAACCCTTTACCTATATATTAAGACAAAAATTTCAGCAAAGCAGTTAGTGATCATTCATTTGCGAAACATGGAACGCTGGGAAAATAGTGTAGCAGTAGTAACTGGTGCTAGTAGTGGAATCGGACAGGCGATTGCTAAGGATCTGGTCAATGCAGGACTCCGAGTGGTCGCATTAGGTCGTCGTCAAGAGCGTCTCGTTAAAAATCGTTTGATACTCACGAAGGAGGAGCAATCCCGATTTTACGCTAAGAAATGTGATGTTTCAAGAGAATGCGATGTTAAGGCTACATTCGATTGGATCGACAAAACTCTTGGTGGTGTTGACATCCTTGTGAATAATGCTGGGATATGTCGCGTTGGCAATCTGGTTGATATAAGCACATCATATATGGACGAAGTTCTCAATACCAACGTAAAGGCTTGAATATATTGCTCTCAAGCGGCTTTCAGGAGTATGAAGGCAAGAAACTCCGATGGACATATTGTTCACATCAATTGTATCATAGGTCATAAGGTCATCGACTTTTATGATGGTCTCAGTTCAGATATCTTTGCAGCATCGAAGTTTGCTGTAACTGCGATCAATGAAACACTTCGCATTGTGAGGAATAGTCCTCACTGAAATAATATCGAGGGAAGCATTTGATATGATGTTCTCTGGAATCGTCTTAAACCCGGAGGATGTATCACAGGCTGTATTATACGCCATTTCAACTCCACCTCATGTACAGATTCATGAAATCACCATCAAGCCAGTTGGGGAGAAATTCTAGGAAATTCTAGAAAATTCTATTGAATACTTTATTATCTGTATGTTGTGATTGGTATTTAATAAATAAATTTCTGCTAAACGTACAAAAATCATATCTATGTATCTAAACAATGTGTAATTTGTGCAAGCAAATGAAAGAAGATGAACAACGATAATAAATGTCGTCCACTTCTACTATATTCAGATTTCCTTCAACTGATTAACTAAGTGGTTAGCGATCAGTAATGCATACTCTGAAGATATTGTGATGCCGGCACAGATAAGTAGTAGGAATATCAGTAATCCCAGCCAAGGTGCCAGTCAGTGAATGCAACAAATCCCTAATGAACGGTATGGATAAGTTTAATCTTCCCTGGCTCTAATGTTCACTTCTGGAAAATCTAAAGGTCGTAAGGACTTAAATTGTGGACAGTTTTCATAACTATTTCGCTAACAATAAGTGATTTTTAGTTTTTCCATTCATTATGACAATAAGAACCATCTAGTGATCGCAAAAGTTCTCATTAACCAGCCTTCCCTTAATTTTAGAAACGTCAATCGTCGTATCTATGAAAAGTATAGTAAAGTATAGTATAGTGAAGTACTGTAAAGTATAGTATAGCAAGGTATATAGAAAAGTATAGAAAAGTATTGTAAAGTATAGTGAAGTATATTGAAAAGTATTGTAAAGTATAGTATAGTGAAGTATTGTAAAGTATAGTATAATAAAGTATAGTACAGTATAGCATAGTAAAGGAAATTAATAAAGCTACAATCAAGAACGCCTTTACAAGAATTTAACATCTTGGGACGTTCAACAGGTACAATCAGCACTATTGGAACAACACTGGCATTCGGGTTGTAACCACTTGATTTCGTCACCACAGAAATAGCAGAAAAAAGCGACTTACGCGTCCAACAAGTAAAAATGTAAATTACATCAGCTAACTCAAAAGTTATGCCAAATACAAGATTTAGTAAATTTTGTATTTTTTAAAAGGACATTTCTGCGGGTTATAACCATTGAAACCTGTTTAACTGTCAGAATTTCGTGAGTGAACGAAAGTGAGCGAAAACTTAACGAACCTTACTTACAAATCCTTTGCATTCGCACTGTTTCGGAAGTGGTCGTACGAAAACATTCTTTTTCTTGTTACGCCTTGACACGACTTATGTGTCATCTGTCAAAAAATTCATAGACAAAAAAGTCTCCCTAACTGATTCCCTAACTTCACAAGGGAAGTAAAACGGAGTATGATAGCATGCTTGCTACGGATTGTAGCTTGTCTGCGAGTATTTCAGTTGTTTTTTTTAATGACAACCGAAACGTCAGATTTTAGCTAATTACTCTTAGTCTTAAAAAGCTCTTAGCTTCCATGAAAGCTTTTTTATATTAATTGCAATGTTTACTTTTTGTTTTATCTTTTATGAAGCTTTGCCGATGTATGCTTATATATGTTTAACTGACAGTTTTTACCAACGCAGTTAGTGATAATTCATTTGTGAAGCATGGAACGCTGGCAAAATAGTGTAGCAATAGTAACCGGCGCTAGTAGTGGAATTGGCGAAACGATTGCTAAAGATCTAGTCAAAGCCGGACTCCGAGTGGTCGCATTAGGGCGTCGTCAAGAGCGACTTGAAGAAAATCGTTCGAAACTCACGAAAGATGAGCAATCCCGGTTTTACGCTAAGACATGTGATGTGACAAATGAATCCGATGTCAAGGACACATTCAAGTGGATTGAAAAAACTCTTGGTGGTGTTGATATTCTTGTGAATAATGCTGGAGTATTGCGTAATGGGAATCTAGTTGAGATGGACACATCACTCATAGACGAAGTGCTTAATACCAACGTAAAGGGTTTGATATATTGCACTCAAGCGGCTTTCAAGAGCATGAAACGCAGAAACTTTGATGGACATATTGTGAACATCAATAGTACTGCTGGACATCGGGTCACTTGCCACGCTCGCAGTTTTAATATCTATCCGCCATCGAAGTTTGCTGTAACTGCAATCAATGAAACATTTCGCAATGAATTTAGAAATTTGGGAACCAAAATCAAGACCACGGTTAGTATAAAATACTTTTTATGTGAAGTATGTATGTTTTTCTAAACACCTTGTGCCCTTTCTGCAGAGTATTAGCCCTGGAGCTGTCCGCACTGAAATAATACCGAAGGAAGCATTCAATACGGTGTTCGTAGGAGATGTGCTAAACCCGGAGGATGTATCACAGGCTGTATTATTCGCCATTTCAACGCCCCCACATGTGCAGATTCATGAAATCACCTTAAAGGCTGTTGGAGAGAAATTCTAGGAAATACTATTGTCACGTTTAGTTACAATTAAAAGTTACTGCTTTTCCCCAGAATCGTATTCATTTTTTATCTAACTTTGTCTAGATAGTAGATATGTACTAATTACTTATGCTAATAATAGGAATGCTAATCAAGAAGCTAGTCAGTAAATACAGCAAATTCCTGATGAAAGTTATGGACCGCTTAAATCTTGCCAATTCATAATGCCTCAGAAGTAAGTAAATTTTGGACATTTTTCACAATTATTTCTGCTGCAGTAGTCGTGAACAAACTTACTTAGAGTTCCCTAACGATCGTCAATTTGCTTGCAAACTTATCCTTCCTTAACTTTAGAGCCGTGAACCTTCTAACCAATGAAATACATTGTTTATATGCTTCAAAGCTTAATCAGTGGTATCTATCTAACTGTATTCAAATCGCTGAAGTCTTAGCCACATAAAATCACTTTGGCCATAACCTTGAAGCAGATTTCATTGCTGACTCTGTAAACTATTAAAAGCTCATGCGTGGTATCTTGTTTAGCAATACCACTCAAAAAAGCTGAGTTTTTTTATATTTCTTTACTTTTGACTTTTGTTTTGCTTTTTTTTTTTCGTTCCGTAAAGTCATTCTAACTAATTGATAACACTGTATACTTCATTAGTTGTGTAACTCTCGTGTACCGAAAGATTCCGAGACAACGCCAAACCGTCCAGTAATTCAATATGTTACGGACGAGGAAGAACTTGCTCGCGAAACTAATCCGGGCTCTAAAAAAAGGCCTAGCAAAAAGCGTAAGGCTGTTACTTCACCCGAAGTCTCACAAAAGTGTGATAACCCCGCTATATTAAAGAAGGCAAAAATCCAAGCGAAACCTCGCCCACCACCCGCAATAAATGTCGTCGGGATAGCAGATTACGGAAAAATTCGTAATCTTCTTGCAAATACGCTGAGGATAAAGCATAATATAACCTCGCGCCGAAACAACGAGTGGAAAATTAACGTAGATGATGCCGATTCATATCGAGCACTGTCTCAAAAATTAAACGACGAGAATATCCAATGGTACACATATGAAAATAAATATGAAAGACCGCTGAGAGTCTTTGTTAGGGGACTCCACCCGACATGCGAAAAAGAAGACATAATGGAAGACGTGCAAACCCAAGGGCTCAAAATTCTTGACGCCGTAAATATTCTTAAGAAGGAAAAGCAACTTACAGAAGGAGACAAAGATACCGTAGTCAAACGCGGTCTCCCACTCTTTATGCTTACCTTTGATAGAACCGAGAATGTGGACGACATTTTTAAAATTAAAACGATCTTAAATATAAGGGTTAAAATCGAGCCCATGCGTAAAGGCAAGAGAACGATACCTCAGTGCAAACGATGCCAAGGTTTTAACCACACTCAGGCATATTGCCAGAAAGAACCACGGTGCGTAAAATGTGCTGGTACACATCTCTCGGGAGAGTGCAAAGAAAATAAACAGGTCCCAGCGGTTTGCGCCAATTGTAAGAGAAACCACCCAGCGAATTATCGAGGTTGTGAAGTCGCCAAAGAACTCCAAAAAAGACGCGATACTCTCAAGAAACCGGTACTCCCGAATACTAGCCTAAAATATCCTAAAACCGATAAGCCTAAGATTGTTAAGCCAGTCAAAAAGACGAGACCAATAAAGGACAATATAAAAATTGCCAAAGAAAGTGGCGCTGGTCAAAGTACAATGGAGAAACCGCCTCTGGTAGGCGCGAGATCGTACGCGCAAGTCGCATCACATGAACCCAATTCAAGACCAGCCACAATAGACCCGGTCTGCCAACTCTTATCCGTGATATTGGAAAAACTTGAGGAGCAAACTAAGATAAATCAAGTTATATTTGACAAATTGAGCAAGCTCGAAATTAAACCTCGCAAGACAAACGACAAAACATGAATATGAAACAGTTACTCAAGATACTAACATGGAACGCAAACGGCCTTCTGAAAAAAATTGACGAACTAGAAGTATTTCTACGGAAAAACGGTATTGATATATGCCTGATATCAGAAACCCACCTAAAAAAGGGACCTGGACCCAAAATAAAAGGATACAGTGATTATCACGCACATCATCCCTCGGAAAATGCGAGAGGCGGATCTTCTCTTTACATCAAAGACTGCATCAAGCACTCCGAAAACATAAAAATAGAACTCGACTCTATGCAAATAAGTTCAGTCTCCGTAAAAATAAACCACTTAGACTACCACATCGGATCTAGTTACTTTCCTCCGGGATATAGGCTAGTAGACGACGACCTCGTTCACCTCTTTGAATCACTCAGTCCTAATTTTATCATCGGTGGTGACTTTAACGCGAAACACACCTTCTGGGGTTCAAGATGTAATTCAACGAAAGGGAGGCTACTGTACAAAGTCAGTATGAAGCGTGGTGTGAAGTTTTTTTCGACGGGAAAGCCAACGTATTGGCCAACTGACAAAAATAAAATCCCTGACCTCGTCGACTTCTTTATCGCAAAAGGGCTAACTAAAGATCTGACGGAAGTCGAAGAATGCTATGATCTATGCTCAGATCACTCAGCAGTCACTCTAAAAATAGGTGGAAACCTAGATACGAAAGAAGGACCGCCCAGGTTAACTAGTAACAAATCTAACTGGGACGCCTTTAGAAAAGACTGCACGGAAAATGTTGCTTTAAACGTGCCGCTAAAGACACCGACCGAAATAGAAGACGAAATTGACAAACTTGTGGATGTCATTCAGAGTGCAGCGTGGAAAAACACTCCTTTCCGGAAAACAGTAACGCAGAACAACAAAGTTAAATTCCAGCCGGAAATTGAAGACCTCATACGAGAAAAGAGGAGAGCGCGCAAGAGATGGCAACTATCCCGCGCGCCCACAGATAAAACTTATCTGAACCGTCTTTGCAACAAATTGAAAAATGAGCTGCAGGATTTAAGAAATCGCGAGACTTGTACTTACCTCGAGGGCTTGACTGCTGAAAAGAGCTCGAACTATTCACTATGGAAAGCCTTGAAGTCCGTAAGAAAACCCGTAATGCACTCGCCGCCAATAAGGAAAATTAACGGCGAATGGGCAAAAGAAACGTTCAAACCGTTCGATGGACAACCATTGATCGACGACCCGAATGTTAACACGGCACCCGACAACTTTAAAGTAAAAACCGTGTCTCTATCCGAACTTCGAATGACAATAGGAAGGCTGAAAAATAACAAGGCTCCGGGATATGATTTAATCACTGGCGAAATTTTGAAGGAGCTACCAACAAAGGCATTAGTTAAGCTGCTCTACATTATAAACGCTTCTTTGAGACTTTTATATGTTCCAAGGCAATGGAAAGTCGCCGAAGTCATTATGGTCCAGAAACCGGGAAAATGCGCAAACGATAAGAAATCATATAGACCCATTTCGCTTCTGCCGATAACATCTAAGGTCTTTGAGAAACTTCTGATTAAACGATTACAACCAGTAATTGAAGAAAGACACTTGATCCCGGATCACCAGTTCGGCTTTCGGGTCAAACATTCCACAATCGATCAGGTGTATCGTATAACGAATGAAATCGAAGAAGCTCTAGAAGCGAAAAAGATATGTTGTAGCGCTTTTCTCGATGTATCGCAAGCCTTCGACAAGGTATGGCACGAAGGTCTAAGGTATAAGCTAAGGCTAATCCTACCGAAAAAATTGTGTAGAATACTGGGATCTTACCTTGAAAACAGGCTCTTTCGGGTTAGACACGGTACCGAATACTCAGAATTTAAGGAAATCCACGCCGGCGTTCCGCAAGGAAGCGTACTTGGTCCAATGCTATTCCTGCTCTACACAAGAGACATGCCACAAGATGAAGGAACCGTCGTAGCAACGTTCGCAGATGATACGGCTATCCTCGCAACGGACGAGTCAGTTGAATCATCAACGGGTAAACTACAACGGGCTCTAAACAAAGTATGTGAATGGACAAAGGCCTGGCGAATCGTCCTTAACGAGACCAAGTCAACGCATGTCAATTTTACATACAAAAAGGTAAACCACTTACCTATTTCCATCAACTCGGTACAAATACCATATGCAAACGAGGCAAAATATCTAGGAATGACCCTAGACGCAAAACTTAAGTGGAAGTCACACGTTAAAAAAAAGCGCGACGAGCTAGAAATCAGACTAAGAGACATGCATTGGCTACTCGGAAGATACTCGAAGCTAAGCGTATATAACAAACTGCTTCTGTATAAGCAAGTGCTAAAACCGTCTTTGACATATGGAATACAACTTTGGGGTTGTACGAAACCAAGCAATATGGCTGTACTGCAAACATTTCAAAACAAAGCTCTACGAGCAATCGTTAATGCTCCGTGGTATATAAGGAATAGTGATATTCACAGAGATCTAGGAATTGCTACTGTGAATGACGAAGTAATGAACTTTGCTCGCAAACTTCGTACTCGTCTTTACGCTCATTGCAATAATGAAATAATCCGTACTATAGACGTGACAAACATCGAGCGCCGACTACAAAGAACAAGACCGTTCGACCTAGCGCCGTAAGGAAAACCGCATTTAATGACGGTATTAGTAGGTGCCTTCGCTGGAAGGCTACCTACCTAACGCGATTAATACTACAGAAGCATAAACTACTTGTTAAGGGAACTTAGTCGTAGTCATGAAGCAATGAAGAAATGAGAGGATCAAAGCTGTACTACTATGAGCACGCGCGACCGGTTTCTCATAGTGCCTCTCTGAGGGGTGAGGTTTAGCCCGTAGGCATATACTGACTCACACAAATGACATGGACAGGTCAGCTATATGAATCGGGCATCACCAATGGTACGGACCATTGGTATCTTTTGAAGATTCCTCACCTCCAGGCGCAACCAAAAAAAAAAAAAAAGTTGTGTAACTCTTTTAACCTTAAGTACAATAGGTCCCTCAAAATGTAAACAAACAGCTTAAGCCCTGATTGAATCAACTTTATTTGATATCAGTACTCATGGCTCAAGATCTAGTATATTTCTCCAACTGGTTTAACCGTGATCTCATGCACTTGCACATGGGGTGGAGTGGATATAACGAACATGACAGCTTGCGCTATGTCTTCGGGGTTCAAGCAACTTCCTATCCCGTCGAATATTTCCTTTGGAGCGATTTCTGTTCGAACTATTCCAGGACTCACACTCTAAAACAAAAAGAATTCTTTAGAATTTTCCAATATGGGCATAACCCCTCTCAACTCACAGTGGTCTTAATTTTGGTTCCCAAGTTCCTGAGCTCATTGCGAATCGTCTCATTGATGGCTGTGACTGCAAACTTCGTTGGCGGATAAATGTTGTTACTGGAACCTGCTGGAACTTCGGAGACTTTATGCCCAGCAATGCTGTTGATGTGGATTATGTGGCCATCGAAGTTTCTGTTCTTCATGCTTTTGAAAGCTGCCTGTGTGCAGAAGATCAATCCCCTTATATTTGTATTCAAGACGTCGTCTATCACAGCCGTATCCATTTCAACAAGGTTTCCATGACTAGCCATGCCAGCATTGTTGACGAGAATGTCAGTGCCACCAAGAGTCTTTTCAATCCACTCGAATGTTGCCTTAACATCTGCTTCCTTGGTTACATCACACTTTCGGGCGAAATAACGACTTTTATGTTCTACCGGAAGTTGTGATCGATTTTTGTCAAGACGTTCTTGCCGACGGCCTAATGCGACCACGCGAAGTCCACCTTTCACTAGATCTTTAGCGATCGCTTCACCGATTCCACTGCTTGCTCCCGTAACCACTGCGACACGATTATTCCAACGTTCCATTGCGATAGATAGTTGATAACTGAATGACCATCTTGAAGTTCGACGCACATTTATTGCAGTGCATCAGCTGAATCATTGTCTGTTAATCACTATTATTGGATAGAAAGGTAAATAAAATTTAATTATCTAACAATTGCACTGCAATTTTTTTTAATGCTTTTGTAAGTATCTGTGCTAAACACTAAACACTCCTATGATTTAATGATGTCTACTAAGTTTTTTTGTGTCACAAAAAAGGTAAGTAGTAGGGCTCTCCAATGGATTTTAAATTTTATCATCAGCTATAAATAGCTTTCGGTTCTCCACTTACCAGATGATGATTTATCAGTAGGCAATATAATTTAGTTACTCCACCGACCTTTTCTTTGCGTGTAATCCACAAAATATCTTACTTTACTCACAACTATCTGGACATGCTTTTTTAAAACATGATATTGTTTTCATTACTTTTAAATCCGATAACAAATAACACTTAGCTGTTAAGTATACAGAGACCTCAAAAGACTTGACTTGAATTGCCTGGGAAAAGTTGGGAGAAACTGGTCGACAAAAAACACAATGCGATAAAGATACACTTAGGATCCAGACAACCTAAATACTGAATTTCCAAATTCCAATCCAACCAACTAGTTCCAACTAGTAAGGAAAACATGATACCTACTAAGGATATCCGCGTATTCTCTGATAGCCAAGCTCCTATCAAATCCATGGAATCGCACTATATCAATTCTAAAGTAGCTCTAAACCTTCGTTCGTCTCTTATGGAGGTGGCGGAGCAGGATCTTGGCAGGATAAGAAGGAACTCTTCCCATCTTTCCGGGCAAGGGCAACTTAGGGATAACTATTACCACACGTAAAATAAAACTTAAAATGTATGCTATATAGGGAAAAAATCTTAGGTGGACAGGTGGATTAACTTGTCTAGCGACAAAACAAATTTTGCCTAATCGCTGATTTAAATCACTTTCAGTACACCATACATAAGTATTACAATAGGTGTCATAACCGGACACATCCTTACAGGCTTATAGAAGAGGAGGAAACCAATCTCCATTTTCTTTGTTCCTGGCCAGCTCTATCCCGCAAAAGGAAGCTTCACTTAGTAGTATTCTTCCTCAACGAGCTAAGTGATCATCTAACTAACAAAGACATAAATAGTTAGAAGTTCAAAATAGTTTTAACGAGAAGGTACAGAAGACATTCAATCCGCATGGTTTCACAACGAACCTTCTATTGGTCTAAGTGTGCTAGTGTAACCTATTGGCCGACACTTCAACCAAACCACATGAGTACAGCCAAATGTTAAAAAAACGTATGCAAGAACAGATATCAAGGTTTATCCCAAATAATATACATCTTACCAATCGGGATTAAGATGAAAACATATGCATTTATACTTTAACGATTCTGAAAGTTATAAATAACCTTAGATGCACTTTGCACTCTGATTTAGTATAGTTTTTAGGACACCTCGACTTCTCAAAGCTATATAGAGTAGTCGATCATGAGGTGCTTATGTCCAAAATAAACAATCGATTTAGTTTTTCTGCTACTGAATTCATATTATCCTACCTCAAAGAAAGGAGGCAAGCCAAGTTTTATTGAGTTATCATCCGAAGTACCTTAAAGCTCAATCCTGGGACCTCTTTTATTTGACATCTTCATTAATGATCTTCCTTAGGCAATTAAGTTTTCATCGTTGTATATGATCTGCATACTAAACTTGCATTTAGTTTTCGAACTGCCATGTACACTCGGAAAAAATTTGACTTTTCAAAAAATTTACTAGAAATAGAAAAAAAAATTTTAAACCAAAATTTATAGAACTTTAAATTCTTTGTAAATCATTTCAGCATCATATACGCCCAATTTTTGAAAACGTTTTTACAAAAACACAAAAAAAAAAAATGCAAATGCCACTCCCAAATGCATATAAAACTGTGAGATGATCAAGGCTTGAACATTTGTGCATTGCGTTCGCTTCAATGGGAATTCTGTTTGCTGACATAGCCGCTGAGCCAAAAATAGGGCTAGTCCGAGAACATGATCTTTTCTGGATCTTCGGCCATGATTTCCGCCGCCTAATTAGTGAACTCAAGGCGGTATATATGATTGTCCGGCTTGCTTCAAGTCATGTGTCATCACAATCTTATAAGTATGTAGGTTTAAACCAAACCGCAAGATAAGCCGGGTTAACTCCCAGGCGATTCCCTATTCAGCTGATCAGCGCGAAATCGACATTTCTGTGTTTTCTTCGATACTGGCTATGTTTTCTTTATTTCACACCAATCTCTGTCTGATTGGTGGCTTGAGGTCCAAAAGAGTGTACTCATGCTCAAACTTTCCATGGTGCGAAGAATTGCCTGCACCCTGAAGCCGGAATTTCAATAGTATTTTTTCATAATTTTCGCAGGTTCAGGAATCAGGAGTGACAAATCTTACTAAGCATTTTGACAGCTAGATGTCATTAATAACTTTGACAGCAGCTGAAACATAACAATTGGAAAAAGTATAATTGGTATCTGGTCACCCTATACTATAAATAAATAATTTGAACTCATGCAGAAGGTTTTCACTTAAAACCAAAACAATCATCTTTAATGATAGTGTAATATATGTATACATATGTATGTATGTACATATAAATATATTTTGATTCCAAACTCAATCACACCGCATTTGAGTAAAAAATATGTGTAGGTATTTACAAATATGTATCTAAAAGCTTTGTATCTATGTAAAAGAGCTTTTTTAGATTCATAATACCATACATTAATTTAGAGTTCCCCAAAGAGGTATTTATCTATTATTAAAAGCTTTTTTCGATTACACAGCAAATATGTTCATCTGTATAGAAACCAGGAAACATCGAAACTATATTTTTCAGTTAATATCATTCAGTCAGTATGGATCGTTGGAAGAATTGTGTCGCAGTAGTTACTGGTGCGAGCAGTGGAATAGGTGAAGCGATCGCTAAAGATCTGGTCAAAGCGGGACTCCGCGTTGTGGCCCTAGGTCGTCGTCAAGAACGTCTCGATGGAAACCGTGCGAAGCTCACAAAAGACGAACAGTCTCGGTTCTACGCAAAAAAATGTGACATAACTATTGAAGCTGATGTGAAGGCCACATTTGAATGGATAGAACAAACACTAGGTGGTACTGACATTCTCGTCAACAATGCTGGGATAATTCGATTTGGCAATCTACTCGAAATGGACACTTCCGTGGTACATGAAGTACTCAACACAAATGTGAATGGTTTGATATACTGTACACAAGCGGCTTTCAAGAGCATGAAAGCCAGAAATTTCAATGGCCACATCGTACACATTAACAGTGTCGCTGGGCATAGGGTGGTCACAGTTGGAGCCACAAGTATTAATATCTACCCACCATCGAAGTTTGCTGTGACTGCTATTAATGAGACCCTTCGAAATGAGCTAAGAAACTTGGGTACAAAAATTAAGACCACGGTAAGTTGGGAAGACTTAATATTCGACCGGGCTAAAGTTTCTCTTTTCTTTTATAGAGTATCAGTCCTGGAGCAGTTTTGACGGAAATTATTCCAATGGGTAGCGTGGAAATTCCTGAAAATATTTTGCGTTCTGAAGATATATCCCAGGCTGTATTATTTGCTATATCCACTCCGCCTCATGTACAGATTCATGAAATAACTATACGTCCGGTCGGGGAGCAGTTCTAAAATACAAAAATTGATTTCAAAATAAACAAAAACAGTAGTTGTGAAGATAATGTGTGTGATTTCCTTGATTTTTAGCAATTCCAAAATATTTTTTTTTAAATAAAAGAGAGAATCTCATGAATATTTACGATAGACACAGTCAAGTTCCAATTTAAGTATAATTTGTTTGAAAACTTTTATGAACTTTCTATTGACTGCTTTATTCACCAATTTGTTCTTAAGTTTTATTTTGAACGTTTTCCATATTTAAGGGTAAGATGGAAAGGTTCCATATCTCTAACATAAGTGTGAACAAAATAAGTTGGTTCATCAGAAAGTTGGAACGGTCACTGACTTGCTATACTTTGGAAAGCCAGTACAAAGAACACAGAGCAGTTAAGATGAGGAGGTAATTGAACCAATTGTTGGAGACTAACTTCATGAAGTTCGCAGACTTACACAAAATTGAGATCAAACTCTTTTTGAATGTCAATCCACATCTAAATGGTATCAGCGATACTTTTCTTAAACTGCTATTGTCAGACAGGAAAAAGGACTATTGGAAGTCGAAGTACTCTAAAAAAAATTATCTAGTAACGTCTGATTCAGCACATAAGTTCTCAGAGTAAAAAGAATGCCCACAGGAGACCCAATAGATGGTCTAAGTGCGCAGTGATAATTGTCACGAGGACTCTTAGTCCAAAGACGCTAGTTCAACCTTTTGGAAATACAGTCATTATAGTTTGAGAGAAATTTCAGAAGAACTGTATGTATATATCTCTCATGAATCAATTCGCCACATTTTAGGTTGCAGCACGGCTTTTTCCAAAAGAATTGAATTTTCATCTTACAAATCCATCCTTCTGAGCGACTTTTGAAACAAAAATGCTACCAATATGATCAGCACCGTATTCTCCAGATAAAGCTCACTGTGATGCGGTGTCAGCTCTGAAGGTAAATGGCTGACTTGGTGACTTTATTTATCTACTATTGGTCAGTAGGATTATAAGCTACAATCTGGGTGGGTGATCTGCAAGAAAACATGTCAGTAGTCCCCCTTCTTTGAAATTTACTGGTTACCGATCTACAGGCAATCCTGGAAGTGAATGCACGGTGATCGCCTATGCGGATGACATTGCTATTGTAGTATCTAAGGACCTAGAAACCCCAAAAGAAGTTTTGAAAAACGCTTTAAATAAGCTAATCAAATGGAGCAAGATTAATTGAGACCTATCTAGAATAGGAGGTTGAGCTGGGTTTTCTCTAACAGACTTAGTCCTGGGGATCATAGGGCCGACCAACTCGCTAGACATGCAAATGTTGCAGATATGAAAAGGAAGAGGAATATATACCCCACTTTCTCTGCACCTGCTTTATCTCAAAAAAAAAAGACTTCCCTTACTTGACTACGCTTAGTCAAGCTCAAGTTTCACTAGGGCATTGGCATGGAGGATCATATGATTCAGATGCTATCACAGAACATAACATCTGCTTAGTCAATGTCTGGTTCGCAGTTCAAGTACCTGTAATAAAACGAATACTACAATTCTTTCAAAAAATTAAATTTTATTTACTTTATCTGATTGATGAGTAAGTAACTCGCATGAGGTATGGACAGCTATCGCGCTTGCATTGCTATAAATTAGGATCAGATTTCCAGTGCTCCTTCAGTTAATAACTATCTATCACAATGGAGCGTTGGAACAATTGTGTTGCAGTAGTCACTGGAGCAGGCAGTGGAATTGGTGAAGCAATCGCTAAAGATCTAATCAAAGCTGGACTTCGCGTGGTCGCATTAGGACGTCGACAAGAACGTCTTGACAACATTCGATCACAACTTCCCGAGGAGGATAAAAGACGTTTTTTTGCCCGGAAATGTGATATAACCAAGGAAGCAGATGTTAAGGCAACGTTCAAGTGGATCGAAGCGACTCTAGGTGGTACTGACATCCTCGTCAACAATGCGGGTATCTTTCGTTATGGTAATCTCGTGGAAATGGATATGGCTGTAATGGATGAAGTCTTGGATACAAATGTAAGAGGGTTGATCTTCTGCACACAGGCAGCTTTCAAGAGCATGAAGGACAGGAATTTCGATGGGCACATAATCCTCATAAACAGTATAGTTGGTCATAAATTCTTCGAAGTTCCAGCCGGTTCTACGAATAACATTTATCCTGCAACGAAGTTTGCAGTCACAGCTATAAATGACACGATTCGCAATGAGCTGAGGAACTTGGGAATGAAAATTAAAACAACT
Organism: Xylota segnis; assembly: GCA_963583995.1. Lineage (NCBI taxonomy): Eukaryota > Metazoa > Arthropoda > Insecta > Diptera > Syrphidae > Xylota > Xylota segnis. The sequence goes on from OY757237.1 coordinate 8,341,517, forward strand.
GTGAGTTGAGAGGGGTTACGCCCATATTCGTTAATTCTGAACAAATCTTTTTGTTTTAGAGTGTTAGTCCTGGAGTAGTTCGAACGGAAATTGCTCCCAAGGAACTGTTTGATAATATTGGCATATGTTTGAATCCTGAAGATATATCACAAGCTGTCACGTTTGCTATATCTACTCCACCTCATGTCCAGATCCATGAAATCATCGTAAAACCAGTTGGTGAAATATATTGAAACTTGGACTGTTAAATTGGTAACAAGTACATAAATTCAATTATATCAAGGTTTAAAGTGATTCTTTTGTTGTATGCACTTTTTTTCAGTTTAATTTTTGATTTAATTTTGGTAGGGAAGCTTCCATTCATTTGGGCTTAATCCGAGTTAAGACTAAGACTTAACTTCTAAGTTACAAGCTAGGGTATTCAAGGTAAGGACAAGAATAAAGGAGTTTAAAGCAAACAGTTCCTACTGTCCTTGGAGAGATTTGAGTTAACATTCCGAAACATATGGGACATTCCGCCTTTAGGACCAAAAGAGGAACTGTGGATCGGCAGATAGAAGAGTCGATGAAATGTATGGTGTTAATATAGAAGAAAATATAATTGCAAAGGGATGCACAATCGATGGAACCTAAGAGTAGACAATGGATAGAGCAAATGTCAGCTGTATCACAGCGATCTTCAATTGTTGTTAGGTTAATTATATGAGGCGGTCTTGATATGGAGCCTTGATGAGGAGCTCATTCCAGGGTATACCTCAAAGCGCAAAACGAAAAAAAAAACGACCTTGCATGTTCTCCATTCTGGACACATGAATTCCCTGAAAGGGGGACTAGGCTTGGCTGGTGCACTCCAGGAAAGGGTAAGAAAAGCTGTGTAGTAAAGATTCCAGGAGCACCCAGTTTATGAAATATTTTATCAAAAGCTTTACTGAAATTGGTTGCAATAACATTGAACTTGTTGCCATTTTTTAGCTTCTAATGAGGAAGGCCTAAGAACACGAATTGGACAAGGTTTGCGGTGATATACTGACTGTTGACTGACTAATAAAGGACTTACACTGAAAACTTTGGATTCGTTATAGAATACATACATACATCCAAAGAGCTTGGGTATATAAAAAACCTTAGCAATAGGACGTGTCATGAAAGAGAACTTCATGAGGAAATTTGCATTGTGAAAGGGATAGATGAAAGGGCATAGAGATGGGCAAGGAAAGATTGGATGCAAAATATTTGCGAAATATTATGACAGGACTTACTTATTTACTTAGGTGGCGCTACAGTTCGGGGTAAATCTGGGCCTCAACCAACAAGCCTCTCCAGTTAGCCCGGTCCTTACCTAACTGCCTCCAGCTGCGCACTTCAAGTCGGTTGTGGTCCCCTTCTACTTGTGCGCGCCACCTAAGGCGAAGTCTTCCTCTACTGCGTTGGTCCTCCGGGTCTAATTCGAAGACTCTACGGGCCGGAGCATTGGTGTCCATTCGTTCTCAGAACAATTGGGAGAGAAAGGAGTCAGTAAAAAAGTTTATTGGGTTATAGGATGGCAAAGTAAAGTAGAATGAGTCCGACACAAAAAAATTTTTAGCAAAAGAATATTTAAAAAAAGGACAAAAAATTGCCGATTGTATGTGAATCGACTGATGAATTGTTTTCGAAAAACAAAGAAGTGGGGTAACTATCGGATTTTTTTTTAAGTTCACTAGTTGGAAGAAATACTTGGGGCTTATGAGCTTAGCCTTACCAAAAAGTCATATAAAGACCAATAATGACAGCAATATTCAAGCTCCCATAAAGTACTAAATCATACGGATACGTATCCAAATTAATCGAGTAGAGTTCCTTAGATAAATAACTATTTCATCAGTTCTATAACCACTTATGTGCTGGAAAAAATTGCAAATAATAAAATCAGTTCCTTGAAGCCTTGATGTACGAGTCTGTTATTGATTTCACTTGATACCCACTTTTACAATTCAACTTTTAAAATATTTCACCAACTGGTTTTACGATGATTTCATGGATCTGGACATGAGGTGGAGTAGATATAGCAAACGTGACAGCTTGTGATATATCTTCAGGATTCAAACATATGCCAATATTATCAAACAGTTCCTTGGGAGCAATTTCCGTTCGAACAACTCCAGGACTAACACTCTAAAACAAAAAGATTTGTTCAGAATTTTCTAATATACATAGGCGTAATCCTTCTCAACTCACAGTGGTTTTAATTTTCGTTCCCAAGTTCCTGAGCTCATTGCGAATCGTCTCATTTATGGCTGTGACTGCAAACTTCGATGCAGGATAAATGTTATTCGTAGAACCTGCTGGAGGACCGGATATTTTATGCCCAGTAATACTGTTTATGTGGATTATGTGTCCATCGAAGTTCCTATCCTTCATACTTTTGAATGCTGCCTGTGTGCAGAAGATCAACCCTCTTACATTTGTATCCAAGACTTCATCCATCACAGCCATATCCATTTCCACGAGATTGCCATAACGAAAGATACCCGCATTGTTGACGAGAATGTCAGTACCACCTAGAGTCGCTTCGATCCACTTGAACGTTGCCTTAACATCTGCTTCTTTGGTTATATCACATTTCCGGGCAAAAAAACGACTTTTATCCTCCTCGGGAAGTTGTGATCGAATGTTGTCAAGACGTTCCTGTCGACGTCCTATTGCGACCACACGAAGTCCAGCTTTGACTAGATCTTTAGCGATTGCTTTACCGATTCCACTGCTTGCTCCAGTAACCACTGCAACGCAATTGTTCCAACGTTCCATTGTGATAGATAGATATTAACTGAAGGGATGTTCAAAATCTGATCTGAATTTATAGCAATGCAAGCTGTTACTCATTATTCAGGTACTGTAAATACAATTTATTTCTGAAACAATTGTTGTTCTCATTGTTTACAGGTACTTGAACTGCAAACCAGACATTGACTAAGCAGGTGTCATGTTCTATGAGATTTCATTAAATAACTAAAGTTTTGTAAAGAATGTTTGTGGATGAAAAGTGACTAACAGAGGTCGTTAAACAGAAAGCATGCAGCTACATTGAACATATTGCATGCAATTGACTTTTAAAAAGAAATCTTCATTCCTTCCCTCCAGGATCGCCTTCAGTTCTCTCAGAGAATTTTCTTTTACCTTTTCAATCAACTCAAAACGAGTTCGACGAAATAGAAAAAAAAATCATTTCTGGAGAATACCTACACAGTCATTGTTCGATCATATTAGCAGCGTTTTTGGTTTAAAAAGATATTGTGAGATGAAAATTCGGTTCCTTAGAGCCTCATGAGAAATAGATATTTCTAGTCAGAGCTCTCTATACCATTTTAATATTTCAAACAAACAACGCTTGAGGTTACTTAATGATCTTGGGCGCTCTCAACGAAGCAGTTGACAGATCGTGCTCAAGTTCAGCATCAAAATACATAGAAGACAATTATACCAACATAGGAAATTAAAAAAACCATTAACGCGGATCGCTCGAATGACAGTTTTGCTTATATTTTGACAAAATAGAGAGTTCGCCATCTCTTTCAATCTACACTATGTATAGGTATGTTGGTGTGGCCTAACTATCAAATCTCTTAAGTTTATTATGACAAGTATGCTATGGAGAACTCTTCTACTCTATGTCAAAAGTACTAGAATATAAGGTTGGTATAAATTGGCAAAAGATCTATTGAGCTTGATGCCTCTGTCAATTTAAACCTTGACTTATATATTGGTTTGCTTACGTGATTTTCAGAAGTTACCTATTATGGTTAAGGGATTGTAAGTTCCTGCCATAGCAATAAGCTGACTATGCATCCGTAAATAAGTCTAATTTTGCATTGATACACTAGACATAGGAAAACACGATAAAGGAATGACTATGTCTGGTACAACAGGATATGATCAAAAATATTATTTTTGAACTGTTTAGCACAATTAATGAAAAAAGTTCTATGATGCCTGCTACTAAAGTAATGGTCTAACTTTATGTTACCTTACTGTGAAAAATTTGATAGTTTCCTGGCCTTTAAGTCCTTCAGAAGGATATGTGTTGTAAAGTAATTGATAGAAGGGAAATAAATAATAAATTGGTAGCTTTTATCTGCTTTGGCACTTTCCTTACATTTGCTTATGACTCCATGGACCCCAGCGGATATATTCAGCTTCTTATTCATAAAGAAAAATGTATGCACACAATGCTAATTCAATATTTGCCCTACCTGATACTGAAAGTAACTAAGAAAATGTTACGTAAAATAAAATCGCGTTTGTGCAACCTCATTTGATTGTCATTCGATTCTTGATATTTGTCGCGATCAATAAATTAAATGCTTGTTTTGCAAACATAATTTCTTTACCTTATATTATAAAACAAAAGACATTCAACAATTCAACTTACCTGGTCAGAATATCATCAATTGACTTTGTACAGCTTGTCGTCAAATCCAGCACTACGCACTATGTCTTAAGTATTCAATTGAGAATCAAAAAGAAGGAACATTGCCATCAGGTACACTATTGTAAAGCCGAAGCCTCAAATCGTTAATAATTGTAACTTGTGACCTAATTAGCAGGCGTTTAAGTACAATAGACTGCTGTGATGGTGAGTATTAGAAATATAATAATTTTTACTTCCAAAATTAGGATCAGGACCAATTGGGATTTTATCTCTTCATGTGTTACGTGTAGATCTTTGGAAAAGTAAGTGAAGATGGTGATCATTTCATTTTACTTTACTTTGAGCTAGCAGATATCAATGCTGTCATAAATTGGAAAAAATGTTAATGGCTTTATAACTTTATTGATTGCCATTAGCCTAGTTTCCTTCGAATCTCTTAACATATGTTTAAGAAAGTAAAACAATGAAGTGTTTTTTTTAATACATATTTATTTCTTTTTCAATTAACTATGTTTTTATTTTTCATTATTTTAATTTGTCATCTTCACATTTATATATATATATACGTATATATATATTTATGTATATAATTACTATAGTGTCTGATTTTCAATCTCTAACTTTTATATGTATGTATGTTTTATATTTTATATAATCTACTATGTTTGTATATTTATTTTATACTCTTGTCATCAGTTAAGTTATTCATTTGAATTTATTTTAATTTAATTTATTAATTTAGTTTCACATAATATTTATGTGTGCTTTCAGCAATGCATGCAAGTGCTTACTTTTAAATGTTAAATAAAATAGAATATACATTAAATTGTTTTTAACGTTGAAAACATATATAATTTTTAATAAATTTTACAATTGAAAATAAGTTTTGGATTTTTTCAACATACATCTTACAACATAGAGATTGGTATTCATTTTATTTTTTTTTTATTTTATTTAAATTGGTATTTAAATTTAAAATAATTTGTCTTAACTAGACTTGTTGGTTGACGTTCTGTACATTTTTGTTTTTTTTTTTTGTTTGATGAGAAACTCGATTTTTTCTTCTGTGTCCATCATGTAAGTGTGAGTAAAAGACATCGAATTATATCTTTTAGATACGTATTTATATATTTATGTTTATGTTTGTAAATAAATAATTTTGTCTTGATGAATTGTTTGTTATATTTACTAGTGGATGATGTTCAATTATCTCTGTAGTACCAGCGATCAAATGTACACACTTTTTTTTTGAAATTTTTGCTAATTAATTTATTCATGTACAGAAATGTCAAATGCGAATATGTTTCTATTTTAAAGAGGCTATGACCTAATTTGGTAGTTCATGTTTAAATATGGGTGGATAGAATGACGGTCAAGGAGTAATGAGTAATGTTATTTTGTTTCTAATCGAAGAAACCTTATTCAGATTAGTACTGGAATTAATTTCAGAAATCAGGTTAGTCTTACAGCAGAAAATACCATAGTGAGTAGAAAACTAACACAAATATTTGACATTTCTGAGCTTTAATAGATAAATTTATCATTCACTTAAAATAAGCTTAAAACTAATTCAAGACTTACATAGTATCAAGATATTTACAATCAACTATGTGTGAATATTTTAGTTCTGAATAAATGCTATTTATTTTTGCAGATTCTTTTATTCGCATTTAAATATATATACACAAAAAAAATTAAATGATAATATAAATAAAATCTCATTGCATAAAAATATATTTACAAAAGAAAACAGAAAATTAATTAAATCTCTCTGTTAGTGTATATTTCATTTTGATAGTTATTTACTTATGATACTTAAATAAATTGTATTTACTCGACAAATGAAATTATGGTTAAACACATATGCATATGTATGTGTTTGAGGTAAAAACAAGTTAAATATTTTTATTTCAGGTAGAAGGAAGGAACGAGTTATGAAATTTATGCCAAAAAATGTAAAGCCAGGACAATCAATCTTTTGATCCATCTCAAGCTATTTATGACAATATTTTGAAATTAATAAATGGAAAATAGAAATTTATGGGTTGCGTATCCTCTACTTAATAGAGAAGTAAAGAAAGAAATAAAGTGAGTAGCTATGGAAATCATTTCTAAGGTCATGTGGTTCTAAAAGTTGCACTACATGAGTACGAAAAGCGGTTTAGGTGCAGTACGAGTACAAGGCTAAGAACTTATTGGATGAAGGAATAAGGATAAATCAGTAATAGATATTTAGAAAGCAACATGTTTTCTGAGACTGAATGTAAAGTTGTAGAAATATATTAAGATGCATGATTTATCAATTTTTTAAAAATAAAATTAAATTCCTCCGACCTCACTAATACATACTACATTTAAATAAACTTGCATCCAAAATCCATATTATGGGTTTATTTTGATTCAAATTGATAGAAAAATAAAAAATTATCTCATATTGTTAGCAGTATTAACGACACGCTCTCTAGCTCATACTATGCCATCATATTAGTTTTTTTTTAATTTTTTTCTCAAAGAACACGGTTTTTAAATCAGAACCAATACCAAAAACAGGATTTTGCCCTCCTAAGAGCCCTTTGCTAACGTTTTTTGTGAATAGACCAGATAATTCAATAAAAAATACACTAAAAACGAATAATAACAATAATTTCATTTAAAAGGTTAAAAATAAATTACTATAATTATAATAATTAAGCGTCTCTAACAAATAGTTACTTTTGTATGTAATTTCACATATATTTTTAAACTAGTTTTAAGAACTATACATATTTTAATTATTTATGAAATGTATATAATATAATTTATAACACTTTTACGCCAATATTGCACATTCTTGTAGATTTACAATTTAAAATTATTTTAAAAAAAAATTTTATAAATTATTTACAAATTTATATAAAAATATTATTTTAAGAATAGTTTTGGTAATAGAAAATTTAATTTACAATCAATTCAAATTACAACTAGCTTACGCTTTGCATAGTGTCTAGAGTACGACAAACTATGCAAAAATACTTAGACCCCACATGATAACTCTTTCTTTCTATATTTACAGTTTAAATAAAAGATTTACTTACTTATTGAATGGAGAAATAGGTTTGAGTGTCTGTAATATCAGTAACTAAAACGTTTCCATTTAAAGACCAGTAGTCTTGAGCTATTTGCTTTCAATGTTTGATATTGTGTTTCTATTAAAAAGCTGGGCTGGAAATTATTTTAAAAATGCAACTCGAAGACATTTATAGCTTTGAGAATAGTCTTTTGAGAATTGACAAATGAAACGGCTGGAACTCAAGTCTCCTTAGGCATTCACAGATTCCAAAGAAAACCATAGGTGACATAAGTCACCTATTTGTACCAAATCTGTGAAAACCTAGAATTTCCTAGCTCACAAAACATAATTACTCTCTGACTGGTGACAAGGATATAATCAGAATTTGGTGAAGTTGTTTGCCAAAAACTCAAATTTCATTTTCGCTTCACTGCGGGTTCTAAGATACAGCGGCATTCATTGGGTCCAGACACCGTTCTGCCACCCTAGCTCATGTTAAATCTACTATACACCAAGCCTTCCTGAGACTATCTAATGAGATGTAAAGTGCATTCTCATCTTATCATGTCTCTCTGGACAAAGCATGGCAAGACCACAGAAGAAGATTGCGATCAGGCACTGGTAACTGGTAAGCAGACGATTGCACACCTCACTTCCTATGCGAATGCTCAGGTCTGTTCAAATTTAGAAAAACGACCTTCGGCCAATCCTATTCAGAGACCTGAGCGAGCTGACAAGAAAGCAATCATTAACCATTCTGAAATGTATAACAATGTCGAAGAGATACAGAAAGGCCGCTTAGTTATCCCAAAGGTACAAACAAAGTTTTGCCTTCGTTTCTAGATTCTTTAGGCACGTGATCTGTCATTATGACCGCACAAACGTGAGACGTAGACGACTAAAAGTTTACCCTCCAGTTACCATCAGTATTTCCCTTGCTCAAACTCAAAGTCAAACTATCTGCCTAGTACATACTTTCTTCCTCAATAAGTATGCGACGTTCTTTAAGAATTTGTTAACCAATTTCGTCTTATTTACAATTTCATCTACACGTTGACTTCGGTATTGTGTCTTACATATTTCTTATTACTTATCATGTGATAGGGAAATATAGTTCAGATCTGTCATTAGTATTTACCCAAATCGCAATGCATTTCGGACCAACCGAGGATTTGACATACCCATAGATCTTGGAGAGCAAATTCACTTTATTAAGCTTTTTAAAACCTCATCAAGACTACGACAGCAACTCAAATGCTGCAATCCAAAAACCTAAGCTTGACTTAGTTGACAAACTGTTTAAGGAGTAACTGAGGCACACAATTCACTTCCTTGATATTCGTACATCGGATTCAAACTACATTCAACAGATAAGGTTCCTAAAACTAACATTAATATTTAGCCTTTTTTAAAGTTACCATTAGCATAGTTAACTGTGCTTACAGAACTCAAACCTCGACAGCAAATATTTTAACACTCGTAGATATTTTTAAAATATTTTTCAATTTGTTTACATCTGTTTCAAAACTATATTTTAATTATTCGGCATGACCTTTTTTATATATGTACAAACCTTAGTTTATGACTTAAGCTCTATTATATTAATTTTATTTATGTATGTATATGTATATATGGACATTTGAATACCAGTTGTAGGCAATGTAATAAATATTATGTATTTAAATTAGTTATAATGAAATTTACATATAAATTTGAAACCAATGTATTTGATCTAATTTAATGTACAATATTTTTTTATAAACTACTTAGTCGCATTGTGTATCGGTCGGTATACGCCAAAGTCACGAATTACTCAATAGAGTTTGGTATGGTATTACTCTACAGAAAATATTGCTTGGAAGAGGACCCTAAATTGTTTTTGGATCTGTGCTTTATATATGGACACACTAGTGAGTGCAACTACCTGCCGCAAACTTATAGGCTCAATATTTTTTTTCTGAATTCAATAATTTAAGGTCAAAAGCCATTATATGTACAAACTTATGCAAACAAAATGACTTATGTACGAGATTTTGTTCGTCTCATTCAAAGGCATACGTTGGGTCCAAGTTTGAATATGAAATTCGTTTATACTTCCTAGAAATCGGACCCGAAAAACAAATTATTAAGTTTTTGTTATAACACAAAAGTGAAAACCCTCTGATCACGATAACCACACTAAACCTACACAGATTTCTAATCCGAAAGATTCTGCAAAAAAAAAGTGCAGCAAAGTGAATAGTTTAGGAATTACAAATTTTTCTGGATTTACTCAAAAATTTCTAAAGTGGATAAATAAATAAATACTTGGCGCTGCAGGTCGATGGGACCCAGGGCCTAGCTTCTCACAATCATTCGTGTTGTGCGTGTTACATTCTTTACACGAATGGAAGGGGCCTACTGTTTAATGCCGTGTCCGAAGGGCAATTTGTTATTTGAGAAGCTTTCTCGAGAGAGTTGTACTCTCGGATGTTTGTCAGACGCTAGCGAGAGGTGAGGCCGTGAAAAACTTTTAGGTGTTCCCCGACTGGGATTCGATCTCGAACCCCTTGCTCCGTAGTCCAACGCACTAACCACTGAGCCACGGCGCCCCTAAAGTGGATACAATGGCTTTTGATTCTAACAGACACATTAAAAAACATTGTTATATAGATTTCAAGCTTACAAAATTCAGCCTAGCTTCTGACAAAGCCGAACTATACAGAGTCCATTTAAAACCAAACGAAGCAATCTTCTATTTCTGTCTAGCTCACATCCAATACATCCATTCAGTAATTCAGAATTTAGCTATGTAATTACCTAAAATTCTCAAACTTAGGAGAAAAAAAAATAATAATTTTTTTCATTTGAATAAATATTTTAAGATGTCTAAAACTATCTTACGTAGCTAAAACTCACAAAGTGTCAAACAATGGACAAATTAGTGACTTAATTCTAATGCGCTCATGTTGAATCAATTTTTTTTTTCTTTTAAATGTATAAGTTGTTATACAGACATTTTATTGTACATCTATAAATATTGTGTAAATAATTAATACTACGTTTTATTTTTAGAAAGTTTGGGATAAAATATAATTTTAGTATAAATTAAAACAAAAGTAAAAGCATTTAAAAGTTTTTTCAACAATATATTAGGACCCTTTAAGGACAGATGTCTGTATAGTTGGTAGAAGTCGCAGAATACATTTTTAAGCAAAATTTTACTTTTAGTTCAGAGAACATTCAAACTATGCTTCGAAGAATAGATGGAAATTAAATAAAAGGCCTTTAAAACGTCATGTCAATTCAAATAATGATGATTTAAAGAAGCTTCAATCTGCATAACCATGTCTGCGTGAGGTAAAGACGTTCCAAAAAAACGGTTTCCTCAAAACTCACAATCGAAACAATTTCTCGGAAATATTTCGAAGTATTACAAGACTAACCCTTTAAGCCAGCTTCGAATGTTCGAAGAAGACTAGGTCTGCGGTTAACTTGATGATCCTAGAGTTTACACAGGTTAAATTTACAACTCTTCACGAGAACTCTAATAATTATTTGCTTCAAATCTTATGATGACATCACAAAGGGTCTCAGTTCAGTTAACAGAGTCTGATTTGGCTTGATGCAAAGATAAAGATTTCCAATGCCTATTAGATGACCGATGAACTGTGTACGTATAAAATGGATAAACAGATGACATGTGTAAAGTCGGCTGTCTTTGGGCAATAAGCAGCTTCAAGCATTTTAAATCAGCAGGGCTAGATGGTATAACCTTCGTCGAAATCCAAGGGGCTGTGGAGTTTATCCTTATTACCTGGACCTGGACTAACATGGTTTTTATTTCGAAGACAGACATCATGGCAATGCGAACGATCTTAGATCTCAGATCTATTATCTTTTCTTCTGAGAAATATGGACAGACTCATAGACACTCATATCATTCGCTGGTATTCATTTCTTGACGTTAAACCTAGTGCTAGTAAGCAGGCACTTGTGAACTTGGAGTTTCTTCAACGATTGGCGCTTTGATTAACTGACTGTAAATTGTTGCCTATTACTTATGGACAGGACTACACCTCATCTGCGTGCCTAGACAGTACGACATTACAGCCAATTGTATAGCTTAAGCGCAGCATAGAGCAGTTTCTCTATAAGCCGCAACCATTTTAGCTGTTTTAAAATCCAACAATTCATTCTTTACAGAGACTAAACCAGCAGCCATCTACAGACATCTAAGGTGTACAGAGCACCCCGGTTAGCTTAATTTTAGCGGCAGAAATATTGAACAATATACATTTAAAGTCATTTTGTAACAATGAACACATTTTTGGAAATACATTTGCGAAAATGATCCAGTTGAGCCGAGTACAACTTGTTTTCAAAGTCTTCAATCAGTACTTCAGTCTCTGCAACTTGTGGTATCACTTGTGGCATGAAGCAAGCAACTCTTATCCACTAAAAATAAATAACTACCATTTTATTGAGTTGCCGTCGATCTCAAGAATCTATATCAGACTATGTCTTTTTTCAAAGTATCTTTTCGTATTTTCAAGATAATTAAACATGAATCCTTATGAATGCTAGCCTTAAAGACTGAAGCCTCAATTTTGACCACTTCAATTGCCTCTAAACGTTTTGATTCTCTCTGCCCTTACAGTTCGTGTCCAATCTACTTTTTGAGTTGTTCTTCGAACAACAGCTCAGTATTATTGAATTCTTTTACCTCAAAGTTTTTCAACGGTTCTGCAGAGTCAGTTAATACCTCTACCTTTTGGTATCATCAGTCTCTCGTGTGATGTGTAGAAGTACAAAGTTAACAAAACATTGAATCGACAAGACTCATACCCTGACTGCATTCCAAATGACTTTGCAAACTATTCACTAATCGCTTCGGGAATCGTAAAATCGAATCTATGTAAAATGAGAACTGAAAAGTGGGAAACAACAAAATGGTACACAATAACGATTTTTTTTCCCAAAACTTTAACTCAAACGAATCATCTCCAATTTAAAGAAAAAAATACGAATTTTCCAATATTTTCTACAATAAATGAATTCAAAAGAAATTTTAGTTTTTTTTTTTTTACAATTTTCGTAAAACTACCTTATTAGCTACATAAATCACATTGTATTATTTATTTCTTAAATTTAGTGATTTATGTGCTTTTAATAATAGTGATCATTTTTTTTGGTTGTTTTTTATGTACAAATGAATTGGTATATATAAATTACTCTTAATAGCTACATAAATCCATCGGTTTATTAAAAACTTTGCGACTTATGTGCTTCTAATTGTTCCTTCTAATATCGGTAGCAACTATGTTTTTATTTACAACTTCATTGGTATAGTTAGGCCATACAAAGGTTTTCTTCAAATTTCTTTTTAATGTCTATGTACATAGTTTGTCTTGTTTTTTAAAAAAACGTTGCGACTTGTGTTTCTTATTATTTTTGTTACCTACTTGAAAGTTAGTATGTTTTATATACAAATTCATGGCTTCAGCCATATTTAAAATTCACCTAGAACTACTCTTAATAGCTACATAAGTCACATTTAATAGTTTATTTAAAATTTTGTGACTTATGAGCGTCTATTTTCAAAAATAATTACAATGTCACGAGGTTTTATTTTTTACATATTTCTATATATAAAATATTTTAAAATGTATATAATAATCTTCTATTTGTCTGCGTGTTTAATTTAGTTTTGTTAATATACATTATGAGAATTTCTTCTTGAAGTATTCAAGTTATAAAAGCATTTTCATCGAATTTAAAGAATTTTGGATTAAAACTAATTCTTGTTATTTAAGGCACAAAACAAAATGCAAATATTTAGTGCAACAGGTCCAGAGTCCTGGTGCTCAAAACTATTTCTGTAGTACGTTTTATATTCTTTACAGGCCATCTAAAAATTTCCGTATCTGAGACAATTTTTATCTCAGAATATTTTTGAACACAGCTCGAATGTTTGTCAAATATTCACGAGCGCAGAAAAATAACTTTTCGTCTTATCTGTGAACCGAAATCTCAGTAGTCCAACGCACTAAGGATTTGAGCTAGGAGAAGCATATTACTTTCCATATTCTGTTTCGTAAAAAAATAAAAATAGGAACAGACTGAGCTAATAACGCATTTAATTAGCAATTTTTATATGTACATATATCTATTTTTGAAATTTCATATTGTGATAATAAAGGAAAAATTAAAGGGACAACATTTTCAGTATAAGCAGTAAGCAGTGGAATAACATATCTGAGTTTAAATGAGTTAGCAAACTTAGACCTCGACAGAAAATTTAATAAAAAATTTTATAGCGTAGCCTTATAATAATTCCATATTTTTCTAGTTCATATTTTTGATCTTGAGTATTTACATTTAATTTCTAATAGTTATTCTTAAGCTAAAATCTCTTTGTCTGTCTACTCCAAATCATGTCTTCAGAATCAATATGCCAGTATTAATTTGTTAGGTATGTTTAAAGGAAAGGAGACATATATTATATTTAAAGTTCTCGTGTATACTTTGTTCATATATCCTTGTCGACTAAATGACAAAACTTTAAACGACTTTAAAAGATAGAAAAAAAACCTCACAAAACTTCAGTCCTTCACTTTGTTAAGCTAAAAAGCCGATCAGTCTTTGCTGAGGTTTCCACTTTAGAAGAATTACTTCTCATATGCTGATGGTCAACGTGGGGCTTAAATTGGATTTGCAATGTATAGTAGTGGGTTACTGGTGTAAAACTTTCCTTCCATAAGTGCCATCAGCCGGTATCATCATTTTTTGACATTATTCGGCTGAAAACTCACGCAATATGCATTCTACCACAAACTGTATGCGATGTGGCATCGTCTTGTTGAAACCACATACAGTGTAGGCCTAGCGAAAATATGGCAAAAAAAAGTTTTCCAAAGTGTCTCGATAGCGTTCACCGATAAATGTGATAGTAGTGATAGCCAATAATGGATATCATCTGATTACTGTCGGTGCCCCAATAGCAGCTATTCTGTTTATTAACACCCAAAGCCAAACTAATTTGAACACGTTGTTGTGACGTTATAATCAACAACTAAAACTGTCAATTGCCGGCCAAATCGACTACCCAAACAAAATTCGCCTTTACAAGAGTGTAGTGCAAATATGCTCTAACATTTCCTTTCAAATCGCAAATCTGCAAATCTTCGAGGAATAGGAATATGAAAGGATTCAGAAACTGGATTTTTGATATTATTTCTCACAAACTGTTAGTTCAGAGAAATGCCTCACAGCAGGATTTAAAGATTCAGTTTTAGTCTGGATCTTTATGACAAACCGTGCCAGCAAACACTCAAATAAGGTATTACGCCTTAGAATCCTAATCTTCCATCAAGGCCCTATCCGAGATCGTACAAAAGGCAATACAAGATCGGAAAATTGTCAATTTTCAATTAAATTTGAAGAAAATTCGAAATGGATGATTGACCAAGATAACCATAAGACTCCGTTTGGGTAGCAAGTTTATGTTTGTCTTATGAACAATAAGTCAGAAATGAACCCTTGAAACAATTTAACGAACTATTCTTATCTTAAAGGATCTTAAGTGGGAAGGAGATAAACAGGATTCTCAAGTTCTGTACATATGTATGCTTGCTTGTTTAGTGTTGTACTTGGGCCTGTTGGTTTTTCGTTTCCATGCAACGATCGAAAAAGTTATATTGTTCACGTTGTCGCCAGTATACTTATAAGTGTATATACATATATAAAACACTACCAAGGACACACTCCAGCCGGCTGTGTTTCAGTTCGGCTGCGGAGACCCTTCCAATCAACGTATTTCGTTGGAAATTGTCTTGTCGTAGTTGAATAGATGCAAAATCCAGTATTCCTAGTCATCAGAGCCATTTCCATTCCAAAATATCATTGCATAATTCCAGGGCATCGGTTATTTTAAAATATATAATGCAGTGCATATAATTTTGGTTAATCATTCGCTTTGCAATATAAAATACGATATTAGTCTTCTCCTACCTCGTATCATAAAAATCACAACTAGTTACATGTATCCTGGTTCAATGACAATGTTTTAAACATTATTCCATAGGGCGCCCAAAAATATACTTAAAAAAACAGTAGATATACATCCGAAAGGTAAAATAGTAACTAACACTGGCAAGGTATATTCTGAAGATCATTTTAAAAAGAAATACAGACTAAAACAAAGAGACATTTGTTAATTAAGGTCTACATGGCCACTTATATGACATTTGAAAGATATTTTACAATTCTTATATCGAACTTAAATTAATATTTGACAAGAATCTCACAAGGGGTAGTTATACTCTTCGTTGTATCTTGTCCTCTATCCGGGTAAAAGTAAAAGAGCTTAACTTACTTTTTACTCTAAAACCACAAAATCCACTGGCTGTCACTTTTCTTCCCACTTTTGTACTTTAGGTACAGATTAGTTTGCAAGCTGTATCTGTTAGAGCCTGAGTTGTCAAAAGAAACTGTTGGTGTTTCTTTTTCTGTTCAGAGTACTCTGCGCGTATTTCTCTTTTCGTTCAGAGCGCAGTCTATGAACTCAATATGAATTGAGCAAGCACCCTGAGCAGAAACCAAGCACGGTGAGTTTGACGTTTGACAGGAGCAATATCAGTTTAAAAATAAAATCGAAAACAGTTGAAATTGAGCTCAAGATCTTGTTATTAATTAATTATTTGTAGAAATATTTGAGTCTTAACATAATTTTTGTATTTTAGAAGCATAAAGCAAGAATTTTTGATTTATTTGCTGATTTGTCCTCAAGCGTTCGGAACACACTTTGAACAGAGCCTGAACATAGTGAGCCCTGCTCCGAACTGAAAAAGAAATTCGTACTTTTTTGGTTTTTTAAAAACATTAGCATTGCCAAATTTTTTCTGTGTTTTTTTCATTATTATTTTTAATTTTGTCATAATCCTTGGTGCAAAACAAAAATACCATTTTACAATTATACAGGACAAGACACAACGAAGCGTGAATACCCTTAATAACTAATTCTATTTTTTAGCCTCATTTAGCTATACTGCGTTTTCTTTTATTTACTTATGTACAAGATCTTATAATATTTATACTTATATATACTAATTATTGGGAAATTACCGATGAATGTTTGTACAATTATTTTTAAATTTTATTTTTTCTAAGTTTTAATATTATTTCTATTAATAAAAATATACGGTATGTTTAAATTATGTACAATGTTTGTAAAAGCGATATTTTTCTGTCTGAACTGTTTTGTTTGCAGTTTTTTTCTTAAATATATTAAACACAAATATACATCAATTTATTAATACCACTTAAGGCTCAGAAAATACGTCATCTTAACTGATATATGTACATTTGTAAAAGATTAAAAAACATATTCTGCAGTCAGTTGTTAAAGAGGTTAATCGTGAATATGGGCTATAGGCTATAGGCTTATAATTCCAATGACTAGCTTACTAGTATCTACAGAGCTAGTTTTAGTTCCTTTTGATCTAGGGATTCGATAAAAAATTGACATCGTGACTATGGAATTACTTAAGAATATCCGCTTAACGAAGCCGCAATAAATTTAGTGGCTTAACTATTCAGAATCTGAAGAAACAGTGATACCAGACTTATAGTTTACTTATGCAATCGATAATTTGTATGAAAGCGTCAAAACTGACGTGCATTGATGTCAGTCACACCAAAGAACTGTAAATTTCCTATTGATTTGTCCAGTTTTATTTTATTCTTGTTTCTTGTATCCAGAACAATATTGGCTGCTGCTAAATTTTAATTGTGGGTTGGGTAAATAATGACATAATGGGAGAATTTAAGAATTTGACCATATTTGGTTTGCTTAACGTTCTGTAATGCAAAACTTGGTATCACTTTTTCACATATTACGCTGACCTTCGCAAAGATGTCGCAAATATCATTAAAGTTGTTAATACCATGAGCAGTGATGCGAATTTTTTACGCCATCAGTTTGACGTTTCTGAATTTCTAGATTTCAACAGATCACTTTGTATACAATCCGTTGCTGTCTAATAAAAATTGGTCCTGGTGAAAAAAATTACTTCAGAAACTAATGTGACCTGGTTAAATAATTTGTAAAAGCGGATAATCCAGGATCTACTACTTGGAGTCCTTCTGGTAGCCAAAAGAAGGGCCCACGTACAAGCTATAAAAGCAAACTAAAAAAAAAATTGACAGACAAAAGGCAACAGAATTATTAAAGAAAAAACAATTAAATATCTGTAGATTTAGTTCGAATATTTCAGTTGAATTACTAATCAAAAATATAAAATAAACAAATATCATATTTAAGACACTACATGAACTGATATTTTCTGAGCCTCATATTGGAAAAAGAATTGGGACTGTTCTCGATTCTACATGTTCATTGATACATGCATATAAGTATTTACAACTTAAGTAATAATATTATCTCTATTCTAAATTATTAAGCAAAATTCTTAATTTTCTTTAGAAAATCATTTAATATATTTACAACTTTCTGATTATTCTATAATTATGACACCCCATATGTTTGTGTTTTATAGCATAAAGCTATTTTAATGTACAACTTAGTTTCTAAAAATTATTTTTTAATTTATTTTATTGTATGGATATATATCTGTAGTTTATAAGAATAACATAAGTGACGTAAAAATAAAACAAAATATACTATATTTTCTAAGAAACGCTTAAAAATTGTAAGTGGCATACTAGATATTACTGTGGCATAGTGGCAAGACGCATGTAACTTTAAGGTATTAATAGGAATTCAAAAATATTGGCAAACAATCAAATTTTTAAAGCGCGATCTACTCAAAACTCGCCTATGATACAGGAATGGAGTCTGAAACAACTTTTTCTACAATTAGCAAAGCAACTTAATATACATAAGTGGGTACTCACATTTTTGGTAGCACCAGCTACGTAAAGAGTTTATGTAGATTCATGGTGGTGGCTGAAAGAAGTATTTTTTCTAAAACAGAGTCTTCTACAATTTGAATCCAAATTGTCGGTCATTAATACAAAAAAACAAAAAAAAACTATGAATTCTAGAACTAGAGGATATACCACTTCGCATTATACCAATGGTAGTTGATCCTTACTTATTGCTTCTCAAGTTTAAGTATGTAGATTACGATTGGCAGAATGCTAACCTTTCATGTGAACTGGTGTTGTATTGATAGACGTAGACATTAAGAAAAAGAGTTATCGGAAAACCTTCTGTTTTAATTACTAAATCCAATGAGTCCCTGTCTACAGGAATTTCATTGTAAGCTATATATAAATTGTTAATGGAACCCGAATGTATCATAATAAACTAAAGAAAAGAAAAGTGAAACGAATTCTATTACAGAAGTGAAGTCCCACAAGGTTACATACTCCATCTAGTATCTTTTAAACTAAGTTAGTGAGCTTTGTTTTATTAGTCAAGTTTTGTTTTTTCTTCTAATCAGAACACTACTGTCAGAGGACTATTTTGTCACTTAGATACAGAAAAAGGACTTTAGATCGAGAGAGAAAATTATATGAAACCATGATTAATATAAAGCTGTCAAGATACACCTCCTACGATGAACATCTTCCTTCCTAAACGATCATTAAGAAACCGATTAACTACTTCAGCTACATTCAAAATAGAGGCGTACCAAGAAAAAATCCGAAGAAAAAATCCGAATCTATGTAACTATTCAGAGAGATTTAAAAAGACTTGTTAAATGTCCTCCAGCGAATATTATCATACAGATGAATAAATAAATAAATACGATTAACTTACATAACTACCTCACATAGTTTGAGATTTTATTAACAACTTTGTGACTATTTTGAATGAATTCATTTTTGTCGAGATCATATTTATAAGATTTTTGTCTTTATTTTATTATTTTTTTTTCATAAACATAACTATGAGCGAGATGATATTTTAATACACTTTTAAATTATGACTACTATTTTGTTCTAATTTAAATTTAACATAGCATTTCTGGGTGATATAAATATGTCAACAACGAAAGTTTTAAAACAACATTATCGTATCCGCAATAGTTATGTATACGTATATTTATATTTATATATATGACTTTATATTTAAACCATTTCTTATACTCACTTTGGTACTTTTATATAACAAATTAAATATATTATATCTTTTGTAAATATGACTAATAATAATGATTTTTTAAAAAAAAGCGTAAAATAATTATTTGTACTTACAAATAATATATATGTATGTGTATATATATAAAACAATGTTTAGCTTTGATTTATTTGTATGTATGTACGTTTAATCTGCAATTGTATTTAATATATTTCTATTTATTATGAGTTAAATAATTATAACCAAATATCAATTCCACACATGAGCGGTAGATGTTTATTTTTTTAAGTTTTATATATGTTTTGTATTTGTTTGATAAATATATTATTTTCTTATTTTTTTTTTTTTTTATTGTCAACTAATATGTCGATATTTTTTAATACATTACAGGAAAATTAAAGAAACCAAATTTCTCAATACTCAATTAATTTATTATGATTACATCTGGCAACGATTTTATGATTTTAGTAGCTCCAGTCGTTTGTTGAGAGACTGAGATTATTTTAAGCGATTTAGCTTGGATTGCTTTGATTATGATAGATCAGCTAAATCGATTTCTGGTTAGCATTAATAAATCTACTATTGCTTCGATGTTTTTTATTTTTTTTTTTAATTTATATGTAACTTAATTTTTTTTTTTATAAAACAAATTGTTCAATGAAATTTTAATTCGGTGAGTTTAATGATAGACTAGTAATACTACGTTATAACATTTTAGGTTTAGTTCAATTCATTTAGCTGCTGAATTGTTAGAACTTTTTTCGAGATGATGTTCTGGAAAGGAAGAAATTAAATAAATTGTTAAATATATAGAAATTGCTTATAATTGATATTGAAAAATATATGTTAACCAAAAAAATGTTCCGAATAAGGCATATTAAATCCAAGAAACAAGGGTTATCCACCTTTCAAGTTCAAGTAAACTAAACGATGATGCGGCAGTTTCAATCCCGATATGCAGACCCCTCAAAGCAGTTTTGAAAACCTTGTCTACCGGACCCGCAGAATTTGACCTAACGTATAAAGAACTGTAGGAACCGAAGAATACGCACCAAGATATAGTCCATCAAAAAGAAGTACCTTAACAAAAGTCTAAAACCAAGCTCGGCTCTGGTAGTTAAGAAGAGAATCAGAGAACACATTACGCGAGATGTAGCTCGTGTTAGAAAGGATTCACCAAACTTAACAACTAAGACGCAACATCTTGCAGTTATAACCGACAATGGTCTACGGGCCTATAGACAACAAGATTTTTTTTAATCCAGGCTAAACGCCTGTGAGTTAAACCTTACAAGGGTCGGTAGCCGGATTCTAGGATTGCTAGATAAGTCGCAGGCCGTGCTACCTTTAATATTCCAAGATATTAGTCCAGTCTTTTAGCATTTTGTCTGGTAGACAGTATACCGTGGGAACTCTATTTTTGTAGTTAATCTGTAATCAATTTAGCATAGCCAACTACGTTTAGTATACACCTTAGGGTAGATCTATTTTTATATATTAAACGTGGAAATATGAGTGAAGATTTAGCGCATCTGTAGACCTTGTTGATGCTTCCCAGATTTGGATAAATGTTTTCAGTATTTCATCAGAGTCACATATGAAAATTTGTCTACCATTGAAGTTTTTGAAATAGGCCTTTCAAGTCTGCTAAAAACATCTATGCCTCCTTACCTTCCGCTAATTGTTGTTAGCGCTGGACAGCATGACCTGTGGCTAGGCCCACAATTGCCCAACCCAGTTGAGACTGGGCACAAAGTAGGGAACACAAAGAGAGGACGACTTCTCTGGATAACCGGAAAAGAAACGCGGTAGTACTAATTAAATGGCTGAAGAAGCTTGATCTCGAGTCCTTCAGTGACAGGAAAGGCGAGGGTCTAGATAGAGCGAGGGTCGATCCTACATGGCAGATGAACGCAGGCAGAAAGAAAAGAGATCAATCAATGGAAGGGCGAAAAGCCATTTTTTCCCCACCTCTAACCGGCTAACAACCGACTCGGACAGGGATTAAGGCCCGTAGGAAAGCCAACAGTAGATGGTCCCCCTAGACACTTGTGTCGTCACAAAAAGTTTATGACCGAGTTTTCAACAAGAGGAGAACCGATAGTATTATGCAAACGGAAAGGATATTCCTTTCTACTCTGATAGGACTCTAAAATATTAGCAGTATTCCTAAACAGTGATTCACTACTGATGTCGAGTGAATGCGAAACAGAGCAATACTTTGAACTGACAGACATGACAGTTCTTTAAATGTTTCTCCATCATTAAGGTTTTTGACAACTTACCTATTCTGACAGTACAGACAGTTCTAACGATCCAATGTTACTTCTAACGAATGAAAAAATATACATATACTATGTATACCATACCTTAGTTCGAGTCCGAATCAGAATCACTAGGTGGCATTGGAGAAGCAGCAGGCTGTGGCGATGGAGCCTCTTTAATAGGCCTAGTAGCAGCCAAATATGCATTCGTCGACTCTCCATGCGTCGTTTCAATTCCAACCCTAAAGAACAAGAAATTCATCAATCTCTTTCCAAGCCCCACGTCAGGAGGAACATCTTACCTGTACTCATGTCTGGCCAAATACCTCACATATTTCTCTGGAGGTTCATCGCTATCCGAGTCTTGTACACTCACTGACCGCACGGTTGTATGTGACACCTGCGTCGCTGGCATTGTAAACTCAACATAAGCAAATGGAGCTAGTTCACTTGGTATCTGATCGTAGGAGGTGAGTGCCATACGGCAGACCATTTGATGTGTTGTATAGGCTCCTAAGATGGAAGAATCAGTATAGCAACACCCGACTATATCCAACAAATCTTAAAGTATCTCACCTTGACCCTCCTTTGGCAACCTTGGACACCGCCAGACAATAGCTCGATGATGATGTTCGTACTTAGCCTGACCCGATGTGACTTCAATCAGGGATTCTTGCAGAGTGTCGACGGTTCCAAGAATCCTTTCGATTCCCTTGATTTTTCCCGTACGACGGTGAGCTGATTTCACTGATCCGTACCTGGAAGGACACTTCATAGGTTTCGAACAACACAGAGCGTATATGGGTATCGTCTTACCTAAAATGTTTTTCTACGCGAAACAGGTATATCCAACACTCAGGAATCGGGAACCGAATCGAGACATCTTCACACGGTATCTGACCCAATTTACGGGAAGCAAAGCCTGGTACCAATATATCAGCCCTAAGCTCAACCTTATTACCTGTCACACACCACGTGGCCTTCAATTGCAGTGGAAGCTCACGATTCTTTGGCGGTCGAACTCGGAAGCGCATCAATTCAATATAGCAAGCATCTGGTGGTTGGAATCTGCAAAGGAGCTATTAAGTCTGCATCCCTACATATTTTATGACCTAAAAACCAACCTTATGGTACGAGTCCGTTCGTACTCCTCCAAGTTCACAGAATTATGAAACTCTACACCTTCCAAACGAATCCATTCCTCAGTCACAACCGGTATGATGTCATGACGTCCAACTACCTCCTTACCCTGTCGCCACATGTCATTCATACCGAGCTCGATCGTTGGCATACCTTAGGTGGGAGAAAACATTAAGGCCGACAGTCTCACAAGCCGAGAGGCTTCACAAACCTGATAAAAATGCCAAAAAGAAAAGCCTAACTCTTGCAATCTGCTTGTTGATCTTTCCCTCTGCATCCTGCTCCACATAGATCTCATCGACAGCCGTCACTTGAACCTCTTCCATCTTATAATTCAAAGCGCGATCCCGATGTGCCGAAATCTTGAAGAGGGACTCCTCAATGCACAGCGAGAATTGTTTCATGTCTTCATAGTTCATGGAACCGATCTTGAAGAGCTGTGAAGACTGCGGGGCATGCTCCACTGGTAGACCAAGTTTCTTCAAATCACTTCCAAACTCCTTCACACCCTGATAGTCGCCAGCGATCGCATACTGTGCAAACTGACTCAGCTTGTTCGTGATCCGTTCAGCTTTGGTCACCTGTCCCGGTCGAACGCCAGGTCGTTCCTTGTAGAAGATGTACTGCAGCTTCATGGTGAATATCTTGCCAAACTGATCGTACTGCTGGGCTCCGATTTCCGAAACTGAATAAGATGGCTGCAGGGGTAGCTCTTGGAATGGCTGCTTGTCAGAGACTTGGTTGAATAGCTGAATGACAGGGACATCATTCTGGATCACCATGCGTACGAATATTTTCTTCCAGAACCTTTGACCGGTGATTTTCTTTTTGTTCGGCTGCCGAAGCTGCATTTCCCACCCGGGACCGGAATAGTTTAGTCTTGGGAAGTCTTCCAGGGGCTGGGAGACATCTTCGTCGAAGAGCGGAGTCTGTGGTGTTTCTTGTGAGTCTGTGCGTTGCATTGGTGGCTGTTGGTCGGTGGCTGCAGCGGGGAATGTTTCAGCTGCAGTTTCCTCCTCACCCTTGTCGAAGGGATTAACACGGGGCGACGAGTCACCCGAGTACATTGAGTTGTTCTGTGACCCACGTGGTGGTGGTGGTGGAGCCAGAACGGGGGTGACACCTTGAGCATTTTCTCCCTTAGGCCGGATGACCACGCTGAATTCCTTGTCAACCGATTCAATCGACTCACTACGCTCTGGTGCTTGCATGGCTAGGAAAGGATCGAAACCATCCTCGTTACCGAAGCCATCAGCAGGAGCTGCAGCCGGAGCGCTTCCAAAGTCATCCGAATCACCCCAAGCTGTAAGCAAAGAAAAGTTCAATCAAAACGAATAGTCAAGCTAAACGCGGTCTTACCATCTCCTCCACCGGTGCTGGTGGGAGTGATTCCGCCCCCAAATCCGTCAAGCAAACTTACATTATCCTTCTTAGCCGAGTCGAATTTCGCCGAGAAGGCATCGAATTCATCGGGTTCCGCAAATATATTAGTCACAACCGGAACTGGCTCAGGATCAGCTGCAAAGATATTCAAAGCCGGTTCCGGTTCGACGGCAAAGATATTGGTAACCGGTTCTTCCACAGCAAAAATGTTTGTGACAACCGTTGGCTGTGGATATGTCTCCTCATCAGCATCGGGGCTGGCGAAAGGATTCGCCGATGCAGCGCCTGAGGGCGGAGCAAAGTCCAGTCCCGTGTCCATTTGTTCAGGTTCACTGGTTTGATAGCTCGAGTTGGCATCCATTGGAGATTCAGGAACAGCTTGAGTGGTGGTATTCGACTCTGTTGGTGGACTTTGGTCAGACTCTCGTTTCTCCACCTCAGCCTCTTCTGGTTCGGCCTCCGGTTCGGGTTCTGTTTCAACCACAATTGGTGCGGGTGCTGGAGTCGGTTCCGGTTCCTCTTCATCGTCAGATCGTGGCAAATCCTCGACGGTCGTGATCTCTATGTCTGGTGTAGGAGCCCTCCTGGTAGTCACCTCGGGCGCAATGGTGCTCATTGGAATGGCCGGAGGTTCGTCGGCTGCCTGAGGGTGATGGCTAATGTCTTGAATACTTTCGTCTGGATGAGTGAGTGTTGACGTGAATATTGGATCATCTTGGGCGGCTTCAGCTTCTGATTCGGTTTGAATCAATGGACTCGGTTCGGGTTCGGAAGCGGCTGGTGGTGACACAGCAGCGACTGGTGCTTGCTGCTGTTCCTCAGCTGTCGGCATAGGTTCCAAAACGATGTCCCCACTGAGAAGATCCTGCTGCGCTGCTTGTGGTGGCGATGGCTTCGAGAACAGACTGAGTATGTCTTCCTTACTCTTTGGTGGCGGCGGTTTGGGTGGAGCCGTTGTACCAAACATGTCGAATAAATCGTCCGGCTCTGAGGTCTGTTGCGGCTGAGGTTGTGGTGGAACTGGCCTCGGAGGTGCACCCGGAATCGACGGGGGAGTTGGTCTTGGCGGTGCCGGCCTCGGTGGTGGCGGTCTTGGTGGCAAGACTTTAGCCGGTTGCTGTATGGGTGCTGCCGGTTGCATGGTTGGAATGGATGTCGGGGCGGCAAATGGATTTTCATTACTGCTGCCCATCAAATCCATATCGAAGCCCTGAGTTGCCGAAGAACCACTATCAGACACATCGAGAAGATCTGCCAAACCTGAGTCTGGAGTTGGACTCGGTGAGTGTAAGTCTCGCATTGAAACCGGGCTTGGTGACCTTGTTGCTGGCAATCTTCCAAGCAATTGAGAACTCGCCTGGTCTAGCTGATCAGCAACGGAAAAGATTAGATCCTGAGTCTGCTGTGATGGAGGTGATGGCCTTGGTGGTGCACCCTTCTTTCCACCTTCCTCCGAACTGGGATCGATGCCATCGTCATCTGCTTCGATTGTTGTTCCGAAGAAACTCATTGCTGGGTCGATCGAATGGAAGGCTCCTGATGCGTTAGTAGTAGAAGTCTTCTGCGGTTGTGCTTGATAGAGATCAGCCATTGTTGTAGGAACAGCACCATTGGCCGGTGGAATTTCCTCTTCTGCATCGTCGCCGAAGGCGAAGGGATTTGTTTGTCCCGCGAAGGGATTTTCGAAATCCTCTGCGGCTTCCATTGGACCATCTTGAACGAGAAAGGGATTAACAGCCGCATCAGCGCCATCATCCATATCATCACCCATCATCAGGAAAGGATTCGCCATTTTGAATTAGTTTGGTTGAATGTTCTTAACGTTCGATAAGTTCGTTCTCAAGGAGCTTAATCTCAGTACGCCCTGGTCCGAGATTCTCGGCAATTGAGGTGTCAAATGGATCGATATCTTCCGGAGAGGTGCTCTCCTTTAAAGTAATCTGAGGCGTTAAAACCTTATCCCCTAGTCCAAGCTCCTGAGCGTCGGTTAGCGTGTCTAGCACTCCTGTAGTAATTTCTGGTGTCTGCGCAGGCAAAAGCTCACTTTCCAAAAGCTTTAGTTCAGCCTTTCCTGGTGCGATATTCGCTGCGATTGATGTGTCAAACGGATCGACGATCTCTTCTAACTCCTCAACGAGGTCTTTACTCTCCTGAGCTGGTGTCAATACCTTGATATTGATGTGCTCCTGAACTCCCAGCAAGTCAGTTGGGGCAACTGGCGTAGGTGGGGCTCGAGGGTCAAAGTCTGGATCTGATAAGCTGTGCTTAAGTGTACTAGTTAGAAGATCTTGTTCCAAGTTTTTCAGCTCTACTTCTGACGGCTTATTGGCGGGCACGAACGATGTATCAAATGGATCCTCGTTATCTCTCTCAGCGATGGGCTCAGCTGTAGCGTAGTATGGAGTTAATGGCTTCTGAACCTTCACACCTTCATTCGAGGCACCGAGTAGATCTTGATTTTTAGGAACCAAAAATCCAACAGTCTTCGACTGAAGGTTCAAACTCAGGGATGACTTACGACGCACTGGATCAAAAGGTTCCACTGGTGACTGGATGTGAACAGCCGCTGGAGCTGCAGGCTCGTCGGCCCTGGGATCAAAGTCTGGATCACTGAGAGAATGTTTTAGCTTCGAGTCTTGGAGGAGTTCCTTTTCGAGTACTTTTAGTTCTACTTCTTTTGGCTGGACAAGACTGCTCACAGCAGATGTGTCAAACGGATCAAAGTCTACGCTGGGCTCTTGTACCGGTGCAATGGGAGCTGCTCCAATTGCAGTTAAATCTGTTGCGCTCCCGGCGAGCAGATCCTTTTGATAAGTTGTGAGTAAATTCGAAGATGGATCAACTTCGGTGAAGTCAGTGTTGCTACCTCCGAGAAGATCCCGCTGTAGAGGCTTCTGAGGTTGTGGGGGAACCGCCGGGGGACCGGCTTTACGTTCTTCTGCCCGTGGATCAAAATCAAAATCGTCGTCGTCGTCTGCACCCTCCTTAGTTGTGACAATTTTCTCTGCGAATGTTGTATCGAATGGATCGTCGCCCAAGTCAAAGTCGTCGTCGTCACTTAGATGGACAACTCCAGGCGCAATATGTGGCCCTGCAGCTGGGCGGGGTGGTGGTCCCGCTGGTCGTGGAGGCTTAACTGTGGGAAAAATTAAAAATTTAATACTGAAGTAGAGTACTGTTGAATACTTACCCTTTCCACCAACAACTGGCTGTTCAACTGTCTCGGCAGGAGTCTGTTCAAACTCAGCCCAATCACCTTCGATGGGACCGCTTACTGCAACTGGTACTGGAACCTGTGTGATAACCTTTACCTCTTCCTTTTTGGTCAGTGATTCCGCAGCTAGTTCTGCAAATTCATCATCCTCGTCGTCCTTGAGCACATCAAACTCAGCTACAACGTCAATGGGTGGCTGATCCTCAGCCCCCTCTGCTGGTTCACGCTCAGGTAAAACTACGTCTTCCTCCTCTTCGTCTTCTTCTTTGTTTGGCTTTTTCAGGAACTGCAAGTGAAGCGATGCAGTTAAGTCGATTGGAACGTCGTTTGGAATATCATCAGCTAGCTCGTCTAAAAGATTTGTTGGCTCTGGAGTTGCAGAAACAGCCTCAACTTCGGTAGCAACGGCCTCTAAGTCGATGCTATCGTCTAGCAAAAGGTCTTGAACACCTTTCCTGGGCTTCCGCTTGGCGCCGCTAAGTGCGACAGCGTGGTCACGATCAACGCGACCTGTTAGAACTTCTACTGCAGCACCAAGACTTACAAGTTTCTTGCCTCCTTTCGACTTGTCTGCTCCAAGGATTACTTTCTCTGCGTAGTCGGTGTCAAATGGATCGGGACCTTCGTCGATCTCAAGCACGGGTGAATCTGGAACAACTGCTAATTGAATCTCACCACTGGTGATGGCATCAATGTAGTCAGTGGCAAAGATATCATCTACTTCCTCAGACTCCTCTTCGGACTCGGAGAGCTCTACAACAGCTTCAGCTAACTTGTCACGGTTGGCTTCCTTTTCCTCCTCCTTGCGACGTTCCTCTTCAAGGCGCGCAGCCTCTCGAGCTGCGGCTTCTTCCTCTTCTAACTTCTTCTTCTCCGCTGCTGATGGGACACGCTGGTAGAATGAAGTCTGCTTGATGTGATCTAACTCCTTCTGAGTCTTATGGAGGATTGAATCAACCCCCGATGTGAGGGCTTTAAACTTAGCCCACTCCTCGTCGTCTTCGGTTTTTCCTGTACCGTTAGCTGCAACAGATTCCCCTGATGTAGTTGCCGCCGGCTGTACTGATACGTCGGTAGATACAACAGTGCCACTAGTGCCACATTCGACGTCCGATGTAGCGTCAGATTCGCCAGCGTCTGATCTGGCAGCCTCTAGTGCGGCCTCTTGTTTGGCACGCTGCTCACGCTTGTATTGTTCGAGTTCCTCTTCGGTGAAGAGCTCTTGATCTTTTTTTGATTTCTTTCCTTTCTTCTTCTTTTTTAGGCCTTTTGGTAGCTTAAGCATTCTCTAATATGCGAGACATCGATATCGGTCTAAAAAAAAAAAAAACAAGTAAAGAGAAGCGCAATGAAATTTGATTATAGAAACCGTTACACTGTCATATTCAATTATTTCCCACAGAAGAGTGAGGTTATGAATTGATTTTCCTCTCCGATACCCAAGGATACACTTACACAAGGGATGCAATTACACGTGTGTAACATACAATGTGTATCCCTTGAGTGCATAATTTGCAAGACAAATGTGCTTCATTCCAACCCTATGTGTACGGGTATCTGAGTGACATTTTATCCACTCGGTGAATGTCAGATTGCGTGAAGCTTTCCAGTTAAATGGAGTTATTTTCAGACAAAAACCACCAGGGGGCGGTAAATTAATCAGAACGGCACAGTAAAAGGACATTTTATGCGCGCATCGCCTATCTAACCATCTAACGGCACTATAAATAGAATGAATGGCATGAGTACGAATATAGTAGTGTGTGCTACATTACAGGGTGGCAATGACATTTTCATTTAACAGCGAATAGGAGGCGTATCCGAGTGCGAGGTCATTATTCAAACATGGTAACTACTATATTCCTTTGATAGGTACTCACCGAAACAGTGACAATCAATTCAATACACCTGTGAACATACCCCTTTACCGTGCTACTCCGACACAAACTTCTGACACACTTTGATTAAGGAAACTTCAAAAGTTTTAGTTGTTTTAGGTGGTACCTCCAAAAAAAAAAGGTCCTTCATTCGACATCGATTTGAGAGAACAAAGGTAGACAAACTGATGGCAGTGTGTATGTATGGGAACAGTTTTACCCCAGAGGTTATTTTCGAGGTACAAACAACGAGAGTATGCATACAGAAGCTGAACTTTGACTTTTAATTGAATTGGTTTGTCGTAACTTTTGCCAGGCTGAAGTAATCCCAGTGGAAGAGCTTTTAATTCTCTGAAGCAGGTTTGGGTGGGAGTGGAGGTTGCTCTTTTTGATTTTGTTAATTTGTGTGAGAATGTGTGGAGGATTTCCCAACAGCCTTTTGAAATAAATTGAATTGTATTGAATTGAATTCTAATTTTCTCAGAAAAGTACTTGACATGAACAATAGTTTATTCGGTTTTGAAGTATCTGAAACTTTCACATCAACATAAATTGATTTGTTTCCAGCATATGATGGAAATTTAAAAGAACTTATGAGCTCTGCTTCAGGCTTTAAACCAATAGCCAAGGACCACCTGTTTCAGAGGTGGGAAGAATATTAAAGTGTTCCAGGAAGTGTGTTCAGAAGGTTAGACACTACACTCAGTCAATGTCAGTTAATAGTTTCCGGAGAAATAGAAAACAAAACACTTCAGAAAGGATTGACAGTATTAAACCCAACATCAGCTGTAGTGACCCTTTTTTGACATCCCGTGCAACTGGCTGGCAGTATGGTGTTAGTCGCTTGATGAAGGTCCAGCATAACCAAAGAAATATGTGCAAAAAAAAGTCGTAAAAACTGCCTTCTGCAAATGCTCTAAATGTGATTAACCAGATGGGATTAAATAATAAAATGTAATGAGAAGGTAAGGAAAGTAGAAATACAATCCCAGGTACACCACCAAGATAATAAAACATGGGATGGATCCACAAAGGCCACGATGTCATTCCACGACGTTAAACTCACAGTAAAACTTGATGGAAGAGTTGACTAGTATAAATATGAGACTATCCTTTAGAACCGCATGCCATACCTATGACTTTAAGGCATAATAATGACGCAGAGCCTTCTCCCCGGCTTGTGAAAAATTGTCTTTTGAAGCAACAAAGATCGGTGTTTGATTGATCAGCACAAAATCCCCATCGAAATCTGATGCTTTGAAACAGTGAGAATCTCATAGTTGAGGAATCATATCAACCAAATTTTAATTAGCTTTGGCGGACTATAAAATCAGAGTTGAGCTTAGTGGAGAGCCTGCCAAATTGTAGGGAAAAATGGATTCCCAACGAAATCTACAAAAATTGAATACTGTTCGCTGGTAAGCGCATCACTTGAGAACAAGTAGACTGATTCGACTAAAATGTTCGTAAAAGACCGAATAAGTGGTTTAAGTTCGAAAATTTTGCGGGTTTGAGAGCTTATACTCTCATCGTCAAACGAAAGAAATACGGTGAGTTTTGAAGTGCTAAACTTAGATAGACAAAATGAATCAGTTGTCCATTTTCAGTTGATTTTCGATTCTACGCAACGCGAATTGTACTTGTAGTCTTGTAGTCTTCAAGGTGGGAGGCCGAGCAAGACGCACAAAATAATGCTTTCAGTGGGTCAAATATATTCTTAATATTATTTTAGGTACTTGAATAAGCCAAAGCTCTTCTAACTATATAGAGTACAATGTGGCACAAAATCTAACACCCTATTCCCACGGAACTCATGACCTTAGGCGACCTTCCACAGATAAGCCATGCAAACTTTAATTGGCGCCCTAAGATGGGATTATTTTCTGGATAGACGAACCAGAAGGATTTTTCCTCTCATCAACAAGATTTGGAAAATCTGTAGATAAACGGAAGATGAGCATTTGCTGTGCCCTTGACCTCCTGTTTCTTCAAAGTGATGCAACCAGTTTTGACATCCCCTGAATGAGTAACCCATAAGTCTCATCAAATATTATATAATATGATGAAATAATATTTTTTGAAATAGACTTTTCCTTTAAAACTACTGAAAACTAAAAATCTTTATTAATTAATTTATGAAATAAATTCAAAATGCGATAACAAACAAATTTATTTAATTTTGAACAGAACAACGTTTGTCGGGTCAGCTGGTATCTATTAAGTTAGGTGTGTAATTTAAATAATGTTAAGCTCGTCAATATGCTTTTCTCCCACTAAGACCTCCAATCTCTCATCAAGACCAAAACAAATTACTGAACTCTACGTCTAGAGGATTAGGAGAAACAGTGATTACAGCGACCTGGTGGTTAGCTAAGGTTGAAGTAGGGATGACGTCAGAAGGTGAATTTCAAAATTATTTACACTTGTACAGGTTTTTTCTTCTTAAAAGCCAAGATATGGAATTTCGTCCTTCTAGTTCCAGATTTTAAGTCACAAAAAGTATTGATAAATGGACGAATGGACGTGGGTCAATCGTATTCACTATTGTAGGCTTTGGAGAAATCTGATACATACTTCAAAAATTATAACTTTTCTTATTTTCTGATTGTTTGATGTGAATGATGTATAGAACTGAGTTTGCTGGGGTGCCAGCACGTAACAGATTTCAAAACACATAATGTTGAACATTAAGGTGGAAACAAACTAAATCTCTCGATAGAAAATAGCTACGGGAACTTGGTTGGAAAAAAAATGGAAACTATACAACATTTGTCCAGATTTAGACCATTTCTATGAGTGGTCATCAAGACTTAGCAAGAAGGATACAGCAAACTGTTTCTTTGGGAAACTATTCGATTGAAATAGATGCCTCCTTTTAATTTTAGTAATAGCTCTTCTTTATCTTCATTTTCTGGGCCAAAGAATATCATTTTTACTTACATTTTACTTACAAATGATTAAGAATTTGATCAAAAAAAATTTCCATTCGACACTCAAATTATAGTTCTCAATGCGATTTTTGAGTACAAATCACAATTAAATTTGTTTCGAATCACATGCTTCCAAAAAACATTTGCTTCGAGTTCAACGTCGATCATCAATCCTCGATTGTATCAAGTTACGTGCTGGGACCCTTGAGTTCGGGCTCAACTGCACCAGGAATACATTACGAAAGGACTATAGTTCTCAGTCAATCCCCCCAATCAAAACTTCTAAACTATAAAAGTATTGTCTGTAGGTATATTGCATTAAAACATTTATGTAAGCATGTACATTGTCGTTATTAAAAGAAACCAAAAATATTGGTTTATTGTGATTTTGCTCTTATGAAACAAGTCACTTCAGTAACAAACGTCTTTCTTAAAAATTAATCTTTACAAAATGATCGCATTTCAACAATTAAAAGATATCCAATAAATTCATCTGTAAGATTTCTTCTTACCCTTTTTATATCCACAAGAACCTACTTATGTAATAAAATGAAAATTTCCTTCTTTCAAAATGTCAAATATCCGAATCTACGCACGAGCAGAGACAACGTGACATCTGAAGTAACACCCGTCAAAAACATTTTTTTTCTTCGGAAAACACGTTTTGTTCTTCGTAGAATAACGTGATTGAAGTTATGAAATCATAAAAAATAAATATGTAGACTGACTTACTTTTTGGGTTACACTTAGAGAGTATAAGGATACATACTTTTACAAAATACATACAGTACTTGACTTCAAACCGATGACAAAATTCAATACAATATCTCCTTCGAAGACTCAAACACCACCCATGGAGCACTGAAAGAGAATATGGACCTAACATTCATACTTTACACAACCCACTACACCGCAGGTACTTTTCTGTCCTTCTACTCATTTCTTTTAATGTCATGGAGAAGAATTCATACTCTTAGCCGTAGGTTAATTCTTACATTCGCGCTTAAGGCAATAGTCAGTGATTAGAGAGGTTATGTCGAATTGGAAGACAAAATTTTCAACAGTATGCTTAACATACCACCCATTATGTGGTTGTAGTGATATGTGAAGTCGCTGATCTATACCAACAAACCAGTGACAATTCACCTTTTGAAAATAGGCAAATACGATCTTGGGATCCCCAAAAAGTTAGAGACAATCTGACCTCCTGGAAGGCCAAAATTGTCATCTTAGACTTATGTACTAACATAAAATAAATTCTGATATAAAATTTTGATCATTTGACAATTAAATATACCTTATTCTCATTCGCTGCTAATGTGGTAAAGTGGGCGTGGCTATGCAAAATGCTACAAAAATTGATTTTTTTTAAAACGCCCGCAAAAATGTGTGTGGTCACATTTAATGATTGAGTAAATCGTGGACGATTTAAATATTTTAATATTAATTTTTTTTAATTTCATGTAAAATAGTGAAGTTTTGAGAAAGTGTGCATATCGGTGACTCTTGGATACAACTTCTTTTTCTCATAAATCCAGGTAAGAAATTTCAGTATACTAGGTCAAAATTTAAGACCCAAAAATCATTTCTTTATGTTAGGAAGTATCTGACTGCATCAAACTGAGGATAGGCTTCGTCCAATGTACCTATAATAGGTACCCATAATTTGGAGAAGGGTGGAAAGGTGTCGACTTGAACATATAGAAAGAAAATTCGATAGATTATGTGAAGACATTTCAATTCAAAGGATATATCTTCTTTCATTTTAGGTTCTAACATTGTAAAGGCTTTCTATATTGACAAGCAAAACTAACAATTATTGCAAGCTAAACACATATGTACATGTAAGACATAAAGGAACCCACAATCCATTTAAAGACGCTCGCAAATATCTTTGGTCTAAACTATGAACTTCTAAACGTTGTTCGAATATAATATGTGGTCAGCTTTCCCTCTGCTTCCCATCAAAGCCCAAAGTCTATCCCTATCCAGTTACCAGTTGATTGAATTTCCATAAATTTGTCATGTATAAGAGCACCTCTTTTAAAAATAGAGATGTGCGAGTACTTAAGATTACAGCCAGTAATCTTTCTGCCTCGTCTACCACGACCATAATCTCTCTGACTCCTCTTTCAGTATCAATGTTGGTGGGGAAGTTTACCCTACCAGATTGTTACCAAGCCCAGTTCTATTATACTTTAGCACAAATTTGTTTGAAAATGATTAGTAGGTCAACTCTTTAGACATCTAACTAACAAAGCTTAAGGTCGAGATGGGATCCATTCGCTTTTTCAAAGAGGTTTTCTTTAACCCTGGCTAAACCTCTAATCAAACAGATATTCAACGGGGATCTTTCCGGTGAATCTTTTAGGTGAAAACTTTCATACGTTTACCCAATCCCCAAAAGGCCGAGAGAACCTACATTGAAACTACCGATCCATAGTCCTCACGTCAGTGCTTTCTAAGATCATGATTTAAGATTACCATCTAGTAAGGAACCGTATTCTAAATGTCAGTATTGTATAGAAATAATAATGTTTCCATCACTGAATTCATCAAATTTTTGAAGCTGCGTATATGTCGTCGGCACTGTCAGACATTTAGAATGATCGGTAACCAGTGAACTTGCAATCAAATTTTTTTGCTGGACCATGGCGACTGTAGCGATGTTCTCACCAAAATTGGTTGTATACAATGTTCTTTGGACCCTGATATTTTAAGACCTTTTATAAGCTGCATACTGAAATTCAAAAGTATTTTACTCAGCTTTTCAACAACCTATCTCTAATTTTCAAAAATTTAAAGTTACCTAACCCTCCTTCATTTCCTTAGAACTCCTAGCTTCCCTATATTCTTCTTTTTAAAGTACTTAAATCCTAGGAGATGAAAGAAATTCAAAAAATCTAAAAGATAGTTTGACAATTTTGAGCTATAGCTCAGCCTTAGCACTTACTATTTCACTCTGGACCAAGTTCTCTGAGCCAGATTTTGTATAGAATTTGGAAATAAAAGAGTGAAAAGGATATGTGATATCCAGAACTATCAAAAGTTTAGTCATTCTGAGACCTGAGCTATCGGGTACTAGCAATAGTATCCAAAAATATTTGTGCTTTAGAATATTTTGAAATATCTATGGTTTCGTAAAAGTAAATTACATTTACAAACTTATTGAAACAGAAGGACAGTGTTTAAAGTATATACAAGAAAATAATAATAAACTCATGAATTGCAAATAGATACATTCATCAGTTTTTTGCATTAAATTCGCATTACGTTCAAATCTTGGTGAGCGAAGGCATTCACTGGGATTGTAAGGGATTAAGGCTAAGTGCCGATAATGGACCAGCAAAGAAAGTAGCATTATATTATTAATTCAATATTGAAATCCAATTCATATGCCTCCTTACGCCTACGAAATTTTGAGTTCATTAATCATAGAAGAAAAATGTTAAAATTGATTTTTCAATAAGAACCTAACAATGTTGTATTTAAATGAAACACGTAATAATTAAGTAAATATGAAATTCGATCTCGTTCATATGACCACCGCAAGCATATTTCTGGCGATTGATTTTTCGAAGTCAATTTTGTCCCACTCCTCCCCACAAATCGGTCGAAACGTTGACAAATTGCACGATCTACGAGAGACGTAAAAGCAAAAGGAGATCCGCGTGACGGAACCGCATGGAGTAAGCAATTACTTTCAGACGAGAATCTGTGGCACAACACCCAGACAAGGAGGAAAAGTATTTGCTCTAAGCTTCAATGTGACTTGGAGAAGCCAGTGGTATAGCCCTTGTTGGAATTTGGTAACCCTATACAGAATCGACTTCATTCCTACACCAATAAAGCAAAGGCTCAATCGGAACATTAAATCTTGAGAAAGGTATAAAACCCAATGAAAAAGTAATAAGAGATCTGATTCCAGGAAAAAAGGAAGCTAAAAACGTTAGTTACGATTTAGCTCATTCATTACTTGAAAATTAGATGGAATCTAGTTCAGTAAATTCTGTAATGAATGGTCGATCTATCTGCGCTCTGGACAACGACTCGACAACGCAAAATTAGAGGAGAAGACATACATCACCGAACCGTGATTGAGACTGTCTCACTTACAAATCGAGCCAGAGAACCAGCCAGAGAAAAATAATAACTCCAGAGGATTTAATTAATACGGTGGGGCTCATCAAAGCCGTATCAAAACAAGCCTTGACTGGGTAGATATAGTTGAGGTCTATGAAGAATCCTACTCATGTAAGATCTTCCTTCTAGAAACCAATAAAGCAGCACAGGAGATGCACAGGAGATGTTCCATGGATTCCTCCTCTTCCATGTTTCTACAGCTTCTACAGAAATCGCTGAAGCTCCAAGCCTTCTGGCATACCTACCTATCATACAGTCACCCGTGAGGGCGCCAATTATCCTACTTAGGATTGCTCTGTTGGCATTGAAGTTCTGGTCTACACCCTTCCTAGATAGCTCGTCCCATGGAACATCTTTGTGGCCCGGAACCCAGTACAGGGATACGTTGCACCTAACAGTGATTTCGTTCAGAAAGTCACGAATTATCGAATTCGGCGATTTCAAGGATTTCATGGCAGCTTGACTATCTAAGAAGAAAACAATAGCAAACTACTTTTGTTTGAAATACACTACAGTGGTCCGGCAGTCGTGTGGTGACACATAATTCTAGTGATGCTTAGCGGGGACTTAGCCCACGAGTTTTTGCATAAGAAGTTCTTTTTTGATATTTGTCAGGCACTTATCCGAGGAAATTCGGCTTAGAACTCCAAAACTCTGAAAAAATGATTCAGAAATCCCTAAAAACACCATCCTCCTACGGAATGTAAGCTGAAAGACGAAACTTTCACTTTACTTCAGATATCTCAAGAGGAAACCCTTTAACTAAAGTACCTCATCGACTTGAGTTTCAAATCAATTTGTAGCGCCCCTGTCAAACTCTTATAATTCCAAGAAACTGGATGTAATTAGTTGAAAATGCAGGCTCATAACTGAAGCATCACCTAAGAGGGAGATCTCCTTATAGGATTACGATGCTCATTATTTTTCATGAATATGAAGCAATTTTTGTTGTCCTTAGCAAAAAGTTATCCCTGTGACTCAGCACGGGAAACTCGGGCAAAATACATTATACAACAGAATCCCCTTTCCCAAATCTGTTTCCATGGACTATGTTAGCCAAAAACGTAGGAAGAGACAGTATGAAAAGCTGTACATCGCAACCTAGTCGCAACGAATGGAGTTTATCGATCAGGGTTGAAGTTCAAGATGATAGTGTGGGAATCGAGGAAAGTCTTCCCACTCATAAGAGAAGGATAAATATGAAAAGAAAAAGAAAGTGAATGGAAAGTGTGATATTGATTGATTACTGAGGCCCAATTAGGCCACGCAGCCAATTAAGATGAACTAAGAATCTGAATCCTTTTCATTAAATATCGGCACGTTTCTAATCGAATTCCATATTACTACTCCTTTATCCGTATTTGGAAAACCAATCAAATACAGATCTACCGGCATCAGCTTGCAAATCGATTTTTCCATGACTTATTCCCTTCAGACATCAATCGATTTGAAAAGGAACCAAACCCACACCCACCTCACTCGAAAATCGTTTGCACTTTACGAATGTGTCACTCCAATTTCCTCACCAGTTCAATCACTTCTCATTAAATCTCCATCAACTCCCAGTCACTTCCTTGAATTCCAATTAATTTTTACATTAATCTTCCGGAAAAAAAAAATCAATATTTTATCCTTTACAATCAGCATGCAAAACTTTAGCTACACAGATCTATGTATCTACAAGCACACTTTATACATATGTACACTCTTATGATTCAACTACGTCGAACAGTACAAGATGCCTTTACATTTGAGAAAAAATTCCCACGAAGGACACTTGAGTAGACCCCAAAAAGTAGATGATAGTGGTAGTTGTGGTGGTGGTGGTGGTGATTGTGGTAGGTGTACATAGTAGTTAGTGGGATCAAAAGTTCAACAAGGATGCAACAGCAAATGAATCTCTCTACCCAAGTAGGTACTGCACCAGCAACAACAACAAGAACATACAATTTGAATGTATCTATTGCAAGCTTAGAAGCACTGTATGTGCAACTCTATAAATAGATACATCAAGGTGAATAAAGCGTATAAAATGAATAAAAAAGGTAAGAGAAATGAAAAGGAAGGAGTCTTACTTCCTATGAGTAACTCTCTATGTCCTCCGCTCTATGCATCTATTGTTCGATTGTCTGATTACGAAATTGTTCGTTATTCACCACAAAATTTACGATGGTGGGGGAGGGTAGCTAAACTACTCTAAGTAAAGTGGCATAAAACATAAATCACTTGCCCTCTAGAGACAAGAAATAAAACTCCAATTAAAAGCAAAGAAACTGCGGGGGAAGGTTGAACAAAAACTCCTTCTGTCTTTTTGTGACAATTCGTACTCACCACACAAGTGACTTCCATGTAAAAAAAAAAGAGAAAAATAAAATAAATAATCAAAACACTTTGCTTCTTAAGAATTTCACGACAGAATAAGATTAAACGAACTCAATTCCAGAGAATATCCAGATATTTTTCGCACAATTTCACCATTTGAAAACGTTTCACCACAATTCACCACCACCACCGCTACCACTATTAATATCCATCATCTGCAATTCTGAGCGCAAGAGGGTTAAATTGGGAGAAAAACGAACGAAAAAAAAAATCGTTTTCACCGTTGGGAAAAATCGATTTTCCTTTAAGAAGAAAAAAATTTTTTTTTTCTTTATCGAACGAATTTTTTAACTTTAGATACTTTTTTTACGAAGGGAGTTTGTATGAATTTGTTGCAAAACTTTAAGAAATTCACTCGAATTTAGAGACTTTTTATTAACTTTTTGCGATATTCCACAAAACCAGTGAAGGAGTACAAGTAAAAAGGAAGAAAATTTTCTACGGGAAAGTCCTTTTCTCTTTATGGAAAACTTACGTCTCTTTTACGGCACAAATGAGAAATGTTTTCGATATCCTTAAGACGGATATTTATTAAATAAAGTTTTATATTTTACAATTTTTGTGAAGAAAAATGTATTTTTCTTCGACGGAAAAAAAATCACTTATAGGGGAGAGTGAACACTTTACCTCGTCGAGTGTAGGAAAAACTGTGAAGTGAACAGTTTCCCCGTAAGAGAACTTTTGGCAAAGTTAAAAATGGCCAGCAGTGTAATTCACCACGAGCGAAGTTGGTTGTAATTTCAAGTGGAGGGGAAGTTACGATGAATGTAACCTCAAATTATTTTATTTTATTTAACAGAAATGTAGATTGTAACTTATAGAATTGCATCCAAATGAATTTCTTGTTTAAAAACAGACAAATTTACTGTCACACCCTTGACATTGCCTTATTGTGTCAAGTTACACCAACATAACATAAACAAAAGGTGGGTGGGTGGTATAATCGAACCACCACCCCCGTATGAAGTGTGACACACATTTTCAATAAGAGTTACTTTTCTGCGTAGGTAAGGCCATGATTCTGACATTCGTATGACATTTTTGCACTAGTACTGTTAATTATGGCGGAAAGGTGGTGGATTAGAATGGCACATGCGTAGTGACGGGATAAATATAAGATGTTATGTAGGTTTTATGGTTAATTGATGAATGATTGTGAAAATATTTAAGAAACTTATAAATGAAATTAATAAGAGTATGATGAGATTTATATGGAATTTAATACATTTCAAAAGAAGGCTTATTAAAGACCGCTACCAACAAGTCTTGTTAAATGTATTTAAGTATCTGATTGAACACTTTTTAAGATAAAAATGCCACAGGTAGTAAAAGTACTTGCCTTAATGCGAGGAAACTATAAAAGTACTGAATTAATCCGTGGATTTGTTGAAGAGAGTTGCCATTCGGATGAGAACTTCGTTTAAGCTGAAACCTATGGAAATCTAAAAAATTTTAAAATATTTACTCCGAACAACAAAATAACGATGCTTTTAAAACATAGGAGAAGCATGAAAACCTTTGCAAAATGTTCCAGGGGGAATCAACCACGTCGTGTGGACCAATTTGAATATTTCATAGAGGCAATATTGTCAATCTAGAAGCAGTGTGCCCGGGAACGAAGGGAGTTGAAGACTGCCGTGTCTCATGCAGAGACTATTCAAGGATCGGGAACCCATGATATCAAAAGAATAGCAATTGATGCTGGGACCCTCCCATTACCAGGAAACCCCCGTTTGATAAGAAATGACGGCAAGCACATACACGCAAGAAGCACAGAAAGCGGTGTTTGCTGCCAGCAAGCTGATTCCAGTTGTCCAGACCAAGCTTCCGGGTTAGCTTGGTCCTTAGTACGAAGGTTCGATCTTCCTTATCGCTGTGGGCTGTGATTCGAAGATCCTCTTTCCTGAAGCATCATTCACTATTCGCTCAGTCAGTGCAGTGGATTCGTGTTGAATTTTCGGACTACAATCACTTCTTTACACATAACATACAGTTTGGGATTGTATTTTCTTCTCCAATCGCCCTCCTCTTACTCGGCTCTACATATATAGCAGGAGCAATGTGTTGTAGAATATGCGTATCGTCAGCTAGGAGTTTTGAACCCATTTGTTTCCCAAAACCGAAGTAGCGGTTTCCTTGGATAAACCATTACCGAAACTCCACTAGGTAGGTAAACTCCTCAGCCACCTCAAAGTTACTGTTGCCAACAGTGAAGTTTTGTCTTAGCCTGTTTTTGAAATGCTGGACTAATTTGTTGCAGATAGTGTCATTCGTGCTTACATCCGTCCCTTCTCCTTGCCTTGTCGATGGATATTTGGAATAATGCGTGATAACTCTTTTGTATTGTGGACAACTCAATGTTTTTTTCACTGCAAATCTTTATTTTCTTCTTCTCAACATAGTTTCTTCCAAGGTATGCTGATTACCACAAACCTTACAGACCCTGTCTCACAGATATTGCGAGCATTTGGAGAGGCCCAAAGACCTCGATTTTTATCTTGAGAGGTAGAAAATATGAAGCTTTATTTATATCTTATGTATTTCACCCTTAAATTGTTAGATCGGGTGTCCCTCAAGGCTGTCACCTTGGTCCCTTAATATCGTGCTTATCACCACCGATGTTGACTGGATTTATTTCTTCTCCCACCAATACTCCCTATCTTTATAGACTTATTCTCTATATTGTGGCAAGAAAATTATCTTGAACTAAACACCAGCAAATGTGCTCTACAACCCCAAACGATTTTTGTGTTATTTCCTATCGTTCCCAAATTGACAAGATAATAAGTAGAGCCAAATCTAAGCCTGGATTTATAAAACACTGGTTGAAAGAATTCTCGAATCGTTACGTTATCAAGTTACTATAAATCACCTTCATTCGAACCATTCTTGAATATGTCAGCCAGGTTTGGTACCCCAACTACCCTGCCCATATTCGTCTTATTGCCCTTCCTTCATCAGTTAGTTACCAGTCACATTGATTGCCCCGCGGTTCTTGAATCGGTCTCCATTATTACCAATCCACGCAACCTAAGGTCTATACTGCTCTTCCGTGTTGGTTCTCATCCCATTAATCATGGCTATAATACACCAATGTCCAGAATGATACGTTGGCCAATCATATGAAGAACTCTTTCGACTCTCACCTCATCAGAATATCCCTACACAACTATTTTCAGTACGCTCCTTCTTACTCTGTCTTAACCCGTCCCTTCTCTTCCTAGGTCTTAAGTTAATCTTTAATCTTTAAGTTTAGATTGTTTAAGTATTTTTGCCGGTAAAGATGGAATCTCACCATCGATCTCCCTAACCACGAAAAAGGAGAGGCTTCAGTCTCCTCAACATCGCATACCACATCTTGTATGATCCGGAAATGGAAGTTTGAAGTTTAAACTGCTCACTTACTTACTTACTTAGGTGGCGCTACAGTTCGGGGTGAACCTGGGCCTCAACCAACAAGCCTCTCCAGTTAGCCCGGTCCTTAGCTAACTGCCTCCAGTTGCGCACTCCAAGTCGGTTGAGGTCCCCTTCTACTTGTGCGCGCCACCTAAGGCGAGGTCTTAATCTACTGCGTTGTCCCTCCGGGTTTGATTCGAAGACTCTACGGGCTCACGTTGTACATTTTCCCTAGAAACTGACCACTATTCGTTCTAATGCAGCTAATCAGTATTTCACGTCTAACTCCAGCGTTTGACAAGTCAAATTGTCAACCTGACAGTTATGGATCACTTTTACTTAGTTCGGCATTACATTCCATGCTAACATTCCAATGGACATGTCTACATGCAAAACAGCTGATAACTACACCTGTCCCCCGAGAGCTGATGTGATTCCTAAAACAGTTTAAGAGAATACCTACTTCCAGACTGAATAATTTCAACTCACCACACTCTTCAAGTTTGATTTCTTGATATTGGCATCGATAAGATACCATTTCTTTCGAAATAAACGATAACAGCGAAACGCGCAAACAATTGATTTGACGAGTTCCGATCGTGAAAACGTTCGCGGATCGTTGTGCCCTAGCGCCAGTGTCATAAATAAAGTTTTTTTTTCCATACATATACATATGTACTTGTAGAAAAGCTTGTCTCCCTTGACCTACAGGAAGTGACCTAATTTTGGTGTTGGCTTTAGGAGTGAAATAATGAAAGCTATAGTATTTGTAACCGGATTGTGGCTATTTATATCGCAAGTAGGAAGCGAGTGTCGTTATCGGAACTTGGACGTCCCGAAAGAGATTTTCTCCTATTGGGCCAGTTGGGGCTGTTACATATATACCAGACCAGATCTGTTCGATGATGAGCCAATAAAACCGTCAACATGTTCACTGTACGTAAGGGATGTGACGTACTATGTACCGGGGATACAGCAGGACATCTTCTGCCATCCATTTCATTATACAAACCAGCATGTAGTTGCTGAGGTTGATAATTCGTTTTGGTACAACCGAAGCCTAACCCGGTGGATGGAGTGTTCAAAGGAAGCCGAGGAATGCTGTACAAATGTCATGATGGGCGACGGTGTTGTTGGTGAGTTTTTGTTTAAAGAAAAGTACAAGTGATGTAGGTTTGTAGACTTTTTAAGTACGATAAGCATTTTATTTATTTTTAATTAATTTACCCTCTTATGTGGTGACGAGTGGTAGTTCCGTGCAAAATTTCAAATCGATTTCATTCCACGTTATATGTAGATATTTTTGACAGGTGTGGTAACGCTAAAATTTAAGGATTAGGATTTAGTTTGTAGCAATATTTTTAATATTTTTTCTCTGTATGAATATGGTTTTTATCGCCGCTTGTCTATCTGTTTACCATGATTAGGATTGGTAGGCTGGCCACATGAAATTTGCTTGCTTACTATGTCTATTGCCTCTCAAGGCTGCCCTACAGGGGTCAAGACAAGAATTTGGCCGCGTCGCCATCCTGAATGAACTTAAAATGCTTTCTGAAAACAA
Source organism: Xylota segnis (assembly GCA_963583995.1). NCBI lineage: Eukaryota > Metazoa > Arthropoda > Insecta > Diptera > Syrphidae > Xylota > Xylota segnis. The sequence goes on from OY757237.1 coordinate 8,385,352, forward strand.
GTACTTAATCTATCTGAACAGACTACACATAGGCATTGCAATCGGTGTCATTCCGAGACACTGTTCCTTTTGCGATTTTTAGAGAAGCTGCATGGATGAAAAAGCAGAGAAACCCATTCCTTATCTTTTCTATTTCCACCCAATTCTCTTCCGTATTATAAAACTTCACTTAGGTCCATTTTTCTTTAACGACTTATATAAGTCATTCTTACACAAATAGACATTAAACTTCATTAGAAGTGAGACCTGGTTTAAACGACTACTACTAATCTAAGTGTGCTGGTCCTATATACTGGAAGTCATTTCAATCAAACCCAACCAAACCTACGTCAGAATCTACCTAAAGTCCGCTTAGAGCCGTTTATCCGAGAAGGAGATAAAACTATACCGATCAGATTCCCTGACTGTAGAAAAGTTTTCCAAACCGAGGTCCTGGCAGTTACAATAGCTGGTAGACAGGCAGAAATGATGCCACTGCCATATGCTGATATTACCTTTTTCATTGACAGATAAGTGGTAATAAAAGTAATTCCTGCCGTGGAAGCTTGTACGTCCCTATCCCTACGCTACGGATTATTGACTTTCCTGGCACAACGGTGTCCAAGGAAATCGAAGAGCTGATGACTTGTGATCATCACAAGAACTAAATGACCAGCTATTCTAGACAAAACGCTAGTAGCAGCATATGGGAGATAGACCGGGCTCGACACCTGTGTCACCACAAAGAAAATGTGCCCAAACTACGTTAAACGAGAACAGAACCTGGCAAGGCGGCACAAAACCCTTGTCCTATAGGTGGGTGTAGGTAGTGGACCTAACACGCTGATTGTCGTAACGAGGATGTGAATGCGAATACTTTACACGTTTTCTGCCACTGCTCAGCCAACATTAGGAGTACAATTCTGAAAAAAAACATTTCTTTCAAGACTTTGAAAAACTTTCAAATCGGGCTAACTTGTAGGTCTTTTATAGTTTTTTTTTTTTGGCATAGGGGCCATAGGCCCTAGGACTTCATAATAGTAACTGGGTTTAGCAAGTTATTTTTGTCCCGTGAACCTAATCTAACCTTAAACTAACCCTCTCTCTCTCTATGTTCTCTAGTAGGCAGGTGATCTGTACTTGTAATGTCTGTCCGAATCTTGCTTTATAGATCTCTGTTTTGGATCAAGTGTAGCTGAGCCACATCTGCATTAATATTACCCTCTTAAGGCAAGGACTGATCTGGTCATCATGCCCTAATGCAGCAAGTAATTCTGTACATTCTTAGATCAGCTGGAAATATATATTCTTTGCTAGCATCTTGATCCTAGAGTGGCTGTCAATAAGGATGACTTAAACTGGTATAAACTTAAGCTAAGGAGTCGGTACAACAACTGTCGGTAGGATTTTGAAGTCATCATAGGATAAAAAGTGGTCGGAACTTTAGTCCAAAACGACCGGCTGTGCGTGCTATAGTGGATAATTTTTAGTCAACATGTTCACTACTGAATGTTCCTTTACCAGTGAAACAATGCACCGATCGAAGTACGGACAATATCGCAACAGTAAATCAGTTCGAAACAAGCCAAATCTATCAGAAGAATTGTGAATCTCTCAGTCAACATTTCGTCGAATTTTGCGTAAAAATTTTGTCAAAGATCAAATTAACTCAAGAATTGAATCCTCTTGATCATTCAAAGTGCCGAGACGTCCCCGATTGCGCTCTGCAAAAGTTTGAAGAAAATTCTGAAATTTTGCATCAACAAATCAGCAATTGACCCCAATGACATGTGGTTCCAATAAGATGGTGCCACATGCCACACAGCTGGTCAAACAATTGATCATTTGAAGAGGAAGTTCAGTAATCATGTGGCCACCTCACGTATACGTTTTAATGCTGGTGGATTTTTTTTAATGGGCTATGTCGAAGAGGCTCAAGAATAACATCAAGAAATTACCATCGTTCCGGTCGATAAGTGTGGAAGAGTGGTAAAAAAAGGGTAACGAAGAATCAATATTTGCAAAGGGTGGTCCACGATGGTTATATGAGCAAATCAAAGTCTAAAATTTGTCTTATGTACTATAGCTGTAATGAATTTCATCTCGATATTTCAATTATTTTATATTTTATTTGAGTTATTTTTTGATTACATATTAATACACTTTCCGGTCCAACTTCTCAGTCGACCGTTGTCCCAGTGTCTGGGATGGCTGGAGTTGCTTTCGATCCATACCAATCGGCCAGAACTACCAATCTATCTGCTCACGCTTCGCCTATGGCTACGAACCTCCTAGATGCCATCGTAAGTAAAATGCTATCCAAACTTTCATTAGGCTCTCATCTGATTCGCTAGATTTCAGCTACAAGATGTGCTTCACCAATGGCACATGGAACGATCAGACCGATTACTCTCAATGCGATGTCACTCCTCCGCTCATAACTCGCAACAAGTACTACATTGCCATTCTATCCATTTCCATACTATTCTGTATGCCGGCGCTATTGGTCCTGTTCCTCACTAAAGCTGCACAATCGCAAAAGCTTCGTATCATCCGAGCTCTACTACTCTTCATATGTATTCACAATATGATGGTAATCCTGGTTCGGGCTTTGATCATTATGCCAGAGTTGACAGCCAGCAAGCCCACAACGACTGTGATGCACAGGAACACCGGTGGCTGTCGGACTTTAACGTTCTTCGAGAAACTATCAGGAAACGCAGTATTCTGTTGCATGTTACTGATTGGAATCTTTCTGCATCGGCTTTTGACAAATCTGTTTCGCATTCATGATCGTATCAATGGGACTGTGATGTTTCCCTTTTATGTTGGAGCCTTCGTGATAGCAATCGGTAGTGCAGCTGGTTGGGCTGTAACCATGTTCAACTATTACGACCATAACTGCTGGCAGGTATCCGATGACGGGCATGTGGATTGGATTCTAGATGGTCCCAGGTTGGCTATGCTGGTCGTCAATTTGATTCTGCTGTTGCACATCACTGTAAGATTGTGGCACGCATTCAATGCAAAGGAGTCTGATGAAAGTCCTTTACTGTAAGTTAACTTGAAAAAGTTTGCTGCTCTTGGACTTATTTGACATCTATTTGACAGACGAGCTCTAAAAGCGGCACTTATATGTGTTCCAGTGTTTGGAATGCAGTTTCTGTTTCTGATCATACGTCCTGACATGGACAACTGTGGCACGGAACAGTTTTACTACATCATTAACTACACAATCGCTGCAGCGCAAGGTATCTTCATAGCAATCTTTCACTGTTACACGGAAAGGGATGTAAGTGCTCCAAAATAGAAAAGGAAGCCCAGTTATGTATAGTTTTTGAATTCCGTAGGTGAGTAAGTATTTTGTAGAATGGGGACAGAAAGTTAAAGGTTTCTGCCGGAGGGACTCGGACGTTCCCCGACGGAGTATGGTGACGGATACGCGGCATGAGCTGGTGCAGCACAGAACTGCTCCTCAAATGGGTAAGTTTTGAAGATTTTGATTGAGAAATAAATTGAAATGTAAAAAATATTTCAGGGCCTGGTGTGAACCGACCACGTAGCATGAGCTTACCTGATCAGCAGTGTGAACAGAGAGACACTCAGATTTAAGTTATTTTAGTTGAAGTACTTTAAGAGGAAACAAATCTCATACAATTATATAGGCGGACTTTTTTTTTAAACAAGCATTCATGTACATTTGTTTGATTAAGTTGAGGATCAGCTACTACTGCCGATCGTACCTCGAGAATGCAAGAGTCCAAATCTTTTAGTTACAAGAAATGGACTGTTTTCATTTGGATATGATTGTTATTGACTTGACCAAGTCATTAAGCCCAAAAAGAGAAATGATTTTTCGATGAAATTCAAGATTTCCTTCAAAGCTTTTCAGAGCACAATCGGAGTAGTTTCGACACTTCAAATGATCAAGAGGCTTCAGTTTTTAAATAAATTTGATTTTGTTAGCGTGAAGGCCAAGATTTATTTTATTTTTCATACTTGGCGCTACAGGCCGATGGGACCCAGGGCCTAGCTTCTCACAACCATTCGTGTTGTGCGTGTTATATTCTTTACACGAATGGAAGGGGCCTACTGTTTAATGCCGCATCCGAAGTGCATTTTGTTATTTGAGAAGCTTTCTCAGGACAACTGTACTCTCGGATGTTTGTCAGACGAGAGGTGGGGCCGTGAAAAACTTTTAGGTGTTCCCCGACTGGGATTCGATCTCGAACCCCTTGCTCCATAGTCCAACGCACTAACCACTGAGCCACGGCACCCAAGATACTTCTTGTGAACTGGATGGAATCGACTGATTTGGTCCGTTTTGCATTGAATTAGTGCTCCGAAATTGGGGTAAACGATCTTATAGTTGGGGCCACCGACTCAGAATTTCGGTGGTAAATTTCAATAACTTTCAAAGGTTTTTCGTTCACGAGCTTCACCATGAAAAAAATGTGAGCCTTGACTGATATTTTAATGTTAACATATTAGAAAATAATTTTAAGAGTGCATTTATATTAAAACACAAAATTGTTATGTCCCTATTGAAACCCATTAGTTTTGCCCTTTTTTTTCATAAGTCTGACACATCTAATACTATTCCAGAACCCACGCACTTCTACCAGTCTCTACTTCGCGGGTCTTCTAAGAAGCATTTGCTTTGTTATTCACTTCTGCCGTTTCAACTCTTAGTCTATGGACTATTCTCAGCTCGTTCTACATGCTCATTGTGGAGGAACACTTCTCCAAGCACTAGTCGACTCACCTAGTTATATGACTTAATAGATGCTGCTTGGCAGGTTCCTTTTCATTCTTCCCTCAAGTTCAGTGCGAAATTGCATATTCTAGGAAGAAGGGGCGTTCTACCGTATTCAAATTGCGGAAATATTTTCCAAAGCCGCTGTAGTGTGGTGCTTGCAGTCTTTGTCCAGGCCTTGTTGGTAGGAATCAGCTTGTAGGTCCATTTGCCTTTAGCCCTAGTAACCCGCATAGCTTAGACCAGTGTTACAGATGTTGTTTTTTCTTGCCTTATTTTCCTCCTCATAACGATGATACCTTGCCGGTTCGAGGTTCACCCAACGTAAGTCCTTTACATCTCTTTCGTGAGAATGTCGTTGGACGTTAGTTGCTTCATCCGTAAGTATTCGGATTGTTCTGATCATACAGAGGCTCTGTGCAGACAAGTTTCCATACTGTTTTCTTCGCTGCAGGGCCTTTCTCAAATCAAAGTTGTATTTGGAAAAATTTGGTAACAGGATTCTCCTATCCTATCCAGACGTTCCACCAGAATGTTGTTCACCGCTGGGCTTCGCTTTAGATATCGTATCGGACCCGTTGATGAAGATAGAAATACCTACAGAGTTTTTTATATTGATAAAAATCCAATCTATTTGCATGGTTATACGGGGAGTACTTGATAGTTAAAATGGATGGATACTTATTTTTGAAAGACCCTTCACTTTCCTTTCCAAATGATCGGTCAAAATGCAATAAATTGATGTTTTAAGATGATCCAATCCAATTCTATGAATAGCAACTAAGATTTTTCCTGTTTTCGCTCAATTTTGATAGAATCTGAGTTGATCTTGGATTTCGGTTGGTCAATATGTTGCTTATTTATGTTCTCGCGATCGTTTTTAAACCGGATATACCACTGAAAAACTCTGTCACGCGAAAAACTGTCATCACCATAAACTTGTTTCATATGGAAACGTTTCTTCCATAATACATATATAGACACTAGTTCTTTGTTCGATGTTTATTTTTGTACCGGTGACACCAGCATACTGTCACTGCCAAATGTCATGAAATTTTGACAGTACATCAGTGAAGGATCTACCTTTTCGACGCATACAATTGGTGATAGTTGTCCGCACTAGAAATAGTACTTTCCAGACTGTTTTATACCAAACAGTGTATTTCTTGTTATAAATTTAAAAAAAACGTAGCAACAGCTTATGAGCAGTATCTAATCTTAGTATTATTCATATGTACCTATAGACTCGTTTTTTTCGAAACAATTAAAGAAAGAAATAAAACGCATACATACAGTGAACCTTAAAAGTACCTAATTACACAGTGATGCGTTTAAATTTTTTATGGGATAGATACTATAATTTAAAAAAATTTTCCACTAAATAATAATTTTTTTCAACAATTTTTCAATCGTAAGAATCGTTTTCTCGGAATAAAAAGCACTTACTACATGATAGTATAGAAAATAAGAACGCTGTGCCTTTTTTTAACGCTCACTGTATTCTTCCATCAAACTTATCTCAAAATAAGTGTATTTATGTATATAAATTTTAGAAAAAAATACTCATAGGTACTCCTACATAAAAAACAAAAACAAACAACAACACCTTCTTGTGGCATTAAAATGGTATCTTTGATTCAAAGGAGCAGCTATCCTTCAACAGCCACCAGTTTTCAATGTCCGTATAGAATTGTGCTTTCTTCGTAGGAGCTGGTTCGTTCAATTTGGCGCAGAGATCGCAGAATGGTGGCCTAAATGTTACCCGATAATATTGACGCCACCAAAAATATCGTGCATATTCCTTCGGATGAGTGTACAAGTGGATGAGATACAGTCCAAGTTCCTTGACAGTTGCAAAGTCATCAGCGTTTATATAGGAATGTGGCGGAGCAAATCGTGTATAATTTGCTCCGCCAAAAACAACTGGAACTATTTGACGTTTTAAAGCATTGTAGAATTTCTCCGTCACATAGTCGATGCACAGTGAGTTCTCGAAGGCTAAATAAAATTTATAATCCTTATCGAGCATGAGATCACATTCGTCTGCAAAGTGGGTACATCTGGAAACAAAATAAAAAATTATTATAAAAAAAACTTTTTCAGTCGAAATATAGATGGCGCGAGTAGCACAATCATACAAATTCACGTTGAAGAAGTGATTTCTTTTAGACTTGGTATATATGTGTGCATATTGTAAATTTAGCAAATAATGAGAAAATCCAACGTAACGAGTTCAGCTTTCAATAAATTCATCTCGTCTCACAACAGAATATCGAAAAAGCAAGTGAATCGAATCAGCATAAGTTATGTCTCTGCTTCATTTACTGCCATGACCGAAACTAGGAGTCATCCATCCGTTTTATAGTTTAAACAGGATGTTCCAACGACGTTTTAGATACAATATTCAACTCTGGTAGCTTCATAAAACTATAAAACTGTCACGTTTTTTGGAAACTTGAAAAGCACTTATTTCATTTTAAATAAAGGATTCGAATGCTAAAATCCAATGAGCTTCATTGCCACAGCTTAACGCGAATACTTTCAACTCAAGATAACAAATTACAAGTCTGACATACAAAGTTCACAAAAAAAAAATTCTCGATTGGGTCGTACACACTTGCTCTTAATCACATAACTATACAATCTTATCAGGATTGAAATTTAGGTCTTTCTCTTCTTATACATGAGGCAGAGTAAAGTGGGCGTAACATTCCTCGATTATTTTTGATGAAATTATCAACATAACATTGTTCCGATGCTTTAAGAATTGTTTTCTTTTATGAAAATTCCTTCAAAACTGGGCGTGGCCATTCATATATGGTATTCAGGTTAATTATAGGCATTCAGCTCTATGCCATGTCAATTTGTTGTATAGAAATGTAAGGACTTTTAATTTTGATTTAACAATTTTTGGAAAAAAGTTAATTTTTTTTAAAGTGGGTGTACCAGTTCCCAAATTTTGGATAGCCAGTACTTTGCATTTGTCTTATAACAATGAGACATTACTAATTTTACCAATTTTAAGAGAAAACCGTGGTATGTCCCCTGTTAGTATGTATCCAAACTAAAATGTATTAAAAACGTGGGAGCCGTTTTCGAAAAAATCAGTTATAACTAAAACGGATCTAAAATGAAATTAGGGTTAGAATGACAATTCTGATCTCGCCTCAAATTGTAGTCCTACAGACTTGAGATATAAAGTTTGACAGATAGAACAAATTGGCGGATCCACTTTTTTGGACTTCTCCATCAAAATTTGAGTTCGATACACGACTAGAAAAGGTCAATCTCGAGTCCGAAGATAAATTATTTTTCCATGACATTGATACTCTTACATCTTTGTCCGACACTTCCATGAGATAATACTGTGAAAAAATCGTCGAGACTCTGTATTCCGACCCAACAACTACTGTGCCAGGGCCCTTACAAAACAGTCAACATCGACACAGTGATTGATCACCTATAATTGGGTCCAATGATCTAAAATTTCGGTATGGCAAGATACATAAATACACAATTTATTCGACTGCTTCAACCAGAACTACTTCTGATTACCATGATTACGTTAATTGGTTATGGTGTAGGATATGTCAACACTGAGCCCTTTTTTGGAAATATTAAATGTTGCCTGACGGATATGGACTAGAGTCCACTAATAATCAAGAAACATTGGATACCTCAAGCTCAAGAACCAGATGTAATTATACAGAACAGATAATAAATAAATTTTCAGTAAGGACATAACAATTCTGAATTTCAATACAAAAGCATGTTAAAACTTTTTTCATGATTTGTTAACGTCAAAACATTAGCCAAAGTTAAAATTTTAATTTTAATGAAGTTTACGAACGAGCAATGTTTGAAAATTATTTTAAAATTACTACCGGTATTCTACGTTTCAAGTAGATAAATTTGAGTCAATATATTCACTACTGAATATTCCTGTGCCAGTGAGACAACATAAATTATATGGGCGCCGTGACTCAGTGGTTAGTACGTTGAATGTTGGGGAACACCTAAAAGTTTTCACGGCCCCACCTCTGGCGGGCGTCTGACAAACACCGAGAGTACAACTGTCCTGAGAAAACTTCTCAAACAACAAATTGCACTTCGGACACGGCATTAAACAGTAAGTCCTTTCCATTCGTGTAAAAGAATATAACACGCACAACAAGAATGATTGTGAGAAGCTAGGCCTTGGGTCCCATCGACCTGTTAGCCAAGTGTTTATTTATTTTTAGTGAGTCAACGTCCTGGTCGTTGAAGCATGATCGTTGAAGCATGACCCCAATTAGTTGATTGCACGGCTTTCATAAACCTCTCAGTTCACATTGTGATGAATTTTGTGTAAAGGCCACTCACTTAACTCAAGAACAGAAGCCAGTTGGTCATTTGAAGCCCCGTAACTTCTCCGATTGGGCCTTGATAAAGTATGAAGAAAAACCTGAATTTCATAGCAAAATCATCTTCAGCGGTGAATCTCATTTTTGGCTAAACGGCTATATTCAATAACCAGAATGTAAGTACTTCCAAAACATTTCGTGAACACCAACTCTTAAAGAACTAAGAGCCTATTTACGTCACTTTTTAGTGGCACACAGCAGATACCATTCCAAACCACCTGATACTTATATATTTTGATAGAAATGCAATATCTCCCAGCCACATATGTAGTACTATATGCAAAAAAAAAGCCGGCCGCTTGAAACACTCTATTTTGAATGTCTATGCGGTAATAAATCCCCAAGTATCCAATAAACGAATATCATAAAAAAAATAGATTTGCTAACTGGTTTCATTAAAAGTTATTGACAAATAAAATTAGAGATTTCAAACAAGCTTCCCCAGACCAAATTGAATCACTTCACATTGTTTCTGTCACACTAGGCCACACACTCTTTCTCTCTCTCTTAGCAATTCTAGTAAATACTCACTTGAATGGTCCACAGGCACCATAAATGTCCACGTCCACGTACTTCCCGAGCATTTTGGCCAATCTCTCCCGTCTCGACAGTGTATCGCAATGCGACACAAACCAAGCGGAGAACTTTGTCTTCCCCGCTACAAGTTTATCCACCTCCACGTTACTAAATTCCGCCGGTGGTTTCCGCCAAGAGGGATGTACAGCCGGAGCAACTATCTCACCACTCTCTATATCCTCAATGTTCATGTATGCCCACAATACATCCGAATCCAGCCTGTAGGTCATAGTCAGATTGTAGAAACCACCTTCATTTCCCAGCAGATGTCTTGTCTCTCCTGGCGGTTCCTTCAGTGCAAAAACATAGTACTGCGAGCTGCTTCGTCGAACCGGCGGATCGAATGCATACCGTTCGGCTGTATGAAACACAATAGCATCATACATCTCAACCGAGGGAAAAATGTCCCTTTTATTCGTCAACAAACAATTCACAACCGGACATCGTTGCTCCCTGAAGTATTCCGGGCCTAAACTATCGTTGGGTAAGCCCCAACGATCGAAATTAAACAAATGGTTCCACAGTAAAATAGTTCGCGTACGATCAGCGCCATCGAAACGCTTGCGACTTTTGCTAAAAGCCTTCAAATACTGATTAAACTGATTGTACTGATCGTTCTCAGTGGATTCCGGTTTTATATTTACTTTATAGATAACGAATAAGATTCCACTACACAGGCACAGAATGTATACTAAGAAGTGAAATTCTCTATCTCTAGACACTGTAGACATTACTGCAGCACTAGCTGTGCTAACAACCAGACTCAAACTGTGGACACAATCTTCTCCTCACACGTTATAGATAATTAGTTGCTCACCTTCTGAACTTGAATGTTTTTATAGAGTAGTGGCGTGTATAGTGTTCTCTAAAGTGGCCCCTACACCCTGCAATTAGTTGGATGAGTTTTAGAAGGTTGTATAACTTTGTGGTAATTAAGACGAAAATTTGATGTTAATCTCAATTGAAAGCCTAATTGCAGCTAATACTCAGATATAGATAAAAAAAAGTAGGGTAATAGCTCTTTCGACCAGAGACCCAGAACAAGATGACCTTAAACTGATGACTTTCTTTTACTAATTCAACGCAATAGGCGTATCTAGATATTGAAATTTAAATCCAAGTCACGGGACAAGATGGCTCCATGGTACGAGACAATGCGATTTTGCAGTTGGCAGCTTTGCTTCCACGTCGATGGTGAGTTTTTCATCTACTTCACCTACGTAGGTAGATACGTACGTTCAGATCGGACCGTATTCCACCGCTCGCTGCAATACTAGTTTCGTCTATTAGAGATTGAGACAAAAATTTCCACTCCGTGACTCACATGGGATTCTCCGCGCTTTCGAGTAGACTACTTGGTTGTGAATCCCACTATTTAGTTGTTATGTTCCTCTTCTGGCGGATGGATTTGCTGTAAGTGGTATCGCGATGTGTTCAACAGTGATTCTGATTGATTTCATTTCGTACAAGGTAACAGATGTACTATGTAGACTTTCTGATGTACAGAATGTTACTATTTAAGTTATTTTCTCCCACACTTGTGTGTGCATCAAGTGATTGTTTATGCGAACACCGGAGCGTAAAATGACGTCAGAAACAGGTTTACTAAGTAAACGTAGTGTTTGGGAAAGTTGGAATGAGTTTTTGTTGAGTTCAATCAGTCGCTTCAGAATATGAATGAAGAAACCGGTTTTTGCAGCAGGTGCTTGTTCAAAGGGGTACAAAGTTCGCATTTCCAATCTCTCCTGCCTGCTTTACTATACACCGGAAACTAGCAATTGCGTCGTTTAAACATTAGGTCATATGTGCTCACTTGGATTTTCTACGCTGAGCCACACGAAGTCATATAAAGTGGGCGTGGCATTTTTTACTTGTAAGATAGTTACAGAGATACATTTGCATGGGTGGCCGTATAATTTAAAAGAGCAAACATCTAATTTATTTAACGACCCCTAATAAGTGGGCGTGACCCTTGTCACCAAGGCTCAGTGATTAACTATGGATAGTTAAATCGTGATCAATGCAGAACTTTCGTCAAATAGTTGTTAGAACATTGAATGAATTCGTCAACAAACAAAACTGTCGTATCTCGCCAGAAGATTATCCTCGAATAAACTCTGACAGTTCGCCCAAAATGTTCGCCAATTCGTGGAAAAATAAGCGAATAGTTAGTTTCTTCACCAAAACTGATTGAAATTCAATTTTTTTCATATAAATTGATAGACAAATCAAATGTTGTTCTTTTGGAATAGTAAAATTGCCAATGGGGTGCTTATGGCGTTCGCGTGAATACAGCTTTCGTTTTGAGAAGCTAGGCCTTGAGTTCCCGTCCCACACAGACCCAGAAATCATAGAACAAAAAATATTTACCATTTCCCACTTTTTCCAGGTGTCTACAAGCTTTTTAACGCACATGTGTTTGGCTTGGTGAATTCACCTCGAAATCACAACAGGAACGTATGAACGCACCCCTTCGTCATAACAACAACGGGTGAACTTGTCAACTGATAATAGGCGCTGAAGAAGCTGGAAAGTGTTTTCGAGATATTCGCTAGATAATAAAAATATACAGATTCTTCCGAATTTACTGTGCCGACTGGTTAAAATAAAAGGTTAAGCACCCAAAGTGTATTTTAGCATTTAGAATTGGTTCCTAGAAAGAACCGAAAGATGACTAATGGGGTTAGAAAGCTCTTGAGCCAATTCCAAACTCAGTGGAATAGCATAGAGGGCTTTGTCAAGAGGACAGCCAGTGTCACACTGGTAATAACCCCTGGTATTTTTAATAAGAGAATCCTAAGGATTTTTTGTGAAAATGGAGATACATCCAAGAACATATCTTACAAATTTATCCACAAATTTTATATCATTACGCACATGCCTCACCTGGTAGATACGAGTACAAACAGTCTGTGCACATTTGCGAAAGTGTACAAACGGAGTGATTATTTTGTTTCTGTTTGGTTGTTCATATTTACAAAAGGCTTAGTTTCTGCTGTTTGGAAGATAAAGCATAAGGTATGTATTCAATGGCGTACAAATTAAAAAATTAAAATAAGATTTCTTGTGGATATAATAACGTGGCCTACTACCAGCATGCAATTAAATACACCGATATCTTCCAATGTTTATTGATGTTTCATCAAAATCGGTTTTTTGATGAAAACGCCCCCAAAAACTGGGCGTGGAAGATTTGAATATCTTAGAAAAATGTTTCCGATTTCATAAAAAAAATAGTGAAGTTATGAAAAAGTGCACGCGGCAGTGGACATATTAAAAAAATGTTTACACGTGCACTCCTTATATTATATCACAGAAGCACAAGTATGACTTGTAACAGGTTTTATTTGACGAAAACTTGGTAGGTAAAATAATAAAGTAAAATTGCAAGTATAGTATACACATGATACTGATACTGCGACCTAAAAGATCTATTGTATCTTAGGGTGTAGTTTTACTCTAAGAGACGTACCACCTCCCTAATGAAGGAAAGCACGTCCTTAGTTGCAGAGGTTCTAATATCTGCCGGCGAGCATGTTACCTTTCGGAAGATGCGCCACCTCAGCCAATGCAGAGCTGGACATTCACAGAGAATGTGCTCAGATGATTCGTCATCTTCTGAGCAGAACCTGCATTATATGTCTGGGCATAGATTGAGTTTGTTGAGGTGATATCTCAGGCCGCAATGACCTGTTAGAAAGCTCACCAGCTTCCTAATGTTTTCCTTGTCTAAATTTAGAATTTCCTTATAGGAATATGGCTTGATTAACCTCTTGGATTGTCGTAATCCCGGGACATTTTTTCTGTATAGTATATAGTATACACATACATACATATGTATGCAGTAGGAAATTATAATGAATAAATACTTACATATTTTTCAGCTTTTACCGAACGTTTGGGACTACCTCAAATGACTTCTGTAGGAATGGAGAAGATAGAAGAGATGAAGAGAAAATAGAATCCATTCGTTACTTACTATGCGACTATCCAGCAATAGTCAGCACAAGGAATAAAACTCTTGGCAGCTAATATCCTAGGGAACTGGGCGATTCAGAAAACATTAAGCTGAACCAAATCCCGAAATTTAATGAGTTTTTTTAATTAGGCAGAATGAACAGTCTTATTGTCTTGCTCATACATGACATTTCAGCTCTTCTATGCATTCCATAACCTTCATGAATTTTTTATCATTTTCAGAGAACTACGAGTACTCTTAGCAATTTGGTTGTTTTATCCTTATTAAGCCAGAGCAGCAAACACGGCGCAAAGAACGCATCAAACTATCCCGGGAAACCAATCTTTTTGAAGAAATATATTTGTAAAAAGTATCATTTGCGTCTTTTCAGTTGATCGCATCGCATTTTGATTGTAAAGCATCAAAATGAGGACGAATCGCCACCGATTGGAACGAATGATTGGGTAGTCCTTAAAATAAAATTAGTAGCAGTGCAGGAGCAGCGACTATACACACGTTTAACAAAATTGTCTTAACACATTAAGTGTTATATGTGATAAACTTTGCTCATCTAACCAATTCCAAAAAAGCGCAGTCTAGGCTTTATCCAAAGCCAAAACCGGAAGTGAGGATGCGCAACTTTTCCAGTCAGTTGACCGTTCGATATATAAGGCATTACCTCAAAAAGTGGGCCTAGAATCCGGCCTTGCTTTGTTTACAAATATTTTGAGAGAAAAAGAAAGTTCACACGATTGCCAGATATTTGGGACAAAAATGTTTTACTTGTATAAGTCTCGAAAATGTCGGATTTGACAAACGTCTGAACATAGCTTAAGTCGAGTTGTAAATCATAATAGAAATTATTTATCCAAATATGTATATGAGGTTTAGATAACCATACCATACGATCAATGGCATAGAATTCCAGACGTAATCGAGAAACAGATATGCTCAAATATTTTTCCGACGTCTCGTTGCAAGCCTTTGGTAAGTGGATAAGGACTGGCTGACTGAAGTATCGCTCTCAACTGAACTGTTCACGTAAAGTTCGCTTATGTACAAAAAACTAAACTTGGTATGGATACCTATGCAGATAAAGTCAAACACGGGGCAGCGACATTCGACGCAAGTTTGAAATGAAATTTGAACGTAAAGAACTCAAAATCCAATATAGACAAATGTACTGGTTAATCGGAAAACAATCCCATCGCCGTGCCAGGGACAAACTGCTTTTATATAGGTAAGCTTGTGCTAAAACCGATGTAGATATACAGTTTACAACTTTGGGGTTGTACCAAGAGATCCAAAATAAATGCCAACAAACTTTTTAAATCAAAGTACTAAAAGAAATTTTCCAAACAACCAAGATGCACTAGAAACCACGATATCCATAGTGATCTTCAAATTCCCTCAAAGTAGAAGCTTTGCGTGAAAGCATTGAAATCGGCTTATTGGACATATCAAGAATTCAGTCCTCACAAATTGTGGATCAGGGCAAATGAAACGTATTTGTACCGACTACAAAGAACGCATCATTTAGACTTGTCTGGATAAGGATTAACTGTGCGGAACATGAAGGATATACTACTACTAGAAAGTAGCCGTTCCAAAGTTTTTTTATTTCATAATGGAGTAATTGGTTGAGAAGTTAAATATTTTAGTTATAGTTGCAGTAAAGGACGATGTTGTAGTCTTTAAAAATCTGACACTACTATGAGCATGCGCGCCTGCTACCTCATAGTGTCTATACACAATGTTCACCTAACCTCGGAAAAAATAAAATATATATAAGCAAAGTACTCCTTATGGATTATTTTTTTATAGTTTTGTTTCAAAACATTTTATTAATTATTCTTCTCATTTTATTCACATCTACGTATAATAAAAAAAAATTAAGCGCATTTTTATACATAAACCCGAATACAAATGTTCGTGAAAATAATAAGAAAATTAAATAAAAAAATGACTACTTCTAATAACAAGCACTTAAACTACCCTACTAAATTCATAATCTCTTTTACTAATTCCCCTTCTTTATAGCAAAATCTTTGGTTCAAACGAGCAGCTACCACCTAACCACCAGTTTTCAATGTCACTGTAGAATTGTACTTTTTTCGTAGCGCCTGGTCCATTTAATTTGGCACAGAGGTCACAAAACGGTGACCTAAAAGTAAGCCGGTAATACTGCCGCCACCAAAAATACCGTGCATACTCCTTTGGATGATTGTCCAGGTAAATGAGGTAGTCTGCTAGTTCCTTAGCGGTTTCGAAATCTTCCGCATTTATATAGGAATTCGGTGGGGCGATTCGGGTATAATTTGCTCCGCCAAAAACAACTGGCACCACCTGACGTTTTAAGGCATTGTAGAATTTTTCCGTCACGTAATCAAGGCACAGTGAATTTTCGAATGCAAAGTAAAATTTATAATCCTTATCCAACATGAGATCACATTCGTTCGAGTGGTGGGCGCATCTGAAAAATTAGAAAAAAAATATCTAAAATTAACAGAAATACACAGGATTGATTAAAATAGAGAAAAGGTTCCTAGGAGTAGTAATTGGAAACGCTTTCAAGTCTAAGTGAGTCGCAACAGGTTGCCTTCCACTCACTGTTTTGACAGTAAACATTTTATTTTTGTATTTTTGAAAATTAAAACAAATAAAGGTTTCTTTTAGAATCAAATTAAGGTTTTCATTGTTCATCTGTTACAAGAAATCTAGTCTAGGTAGCGCAGAAAAAAGTAAATCTATTTAAGGAGCACACAGTCAATGGACAAGCCATCCCTTTTGAAGAAGTTGGCTCGGCTATCAAAAAGCTGCCAGTTCTGAAGAGTTACAACAAAAATACAAATATTTGGTGCGACAGGTCAATGGAATCCGACAGGTGGAACCAATGGGACCAAGGGCCTAGGTTACACGAATGGAAGGGGCCTACTGTTTTAATTTCGCATTCGAAGGATTGTACTCTCGGATGTTTGTCAGACGCTTGCGAGAGGTGGGGTCAAGAAAGAAAATTTTAGGTGTTGTCTTGGAATTGACCCTAGAACCCCTTGCTCCGTAGTTCGACGCACTTGCCACTAGAGTCACGGTGCCCACGGTCTGATGTTCTACCAACGGAGTTTATCAGGATGCATGTACCAAATTATCAACAAAGTATGAGTGAATGAAGTAATGCTCGACGACTGGACTATCGCTTTTATGTATATCCCCCATCTTCAAGAAAGGCGATACTATGTCTTGTAAGTACTATCGAGGCATAAAATAAATAAATACTAGACGCAACAGGTCGATGGAACCCAGGGCCTAGCTGCTCACAACCATTAGTGTTGTGCGTGTTATATTCTTTACACGAATGGAAGAGGCCTACTGTTTTAATGCCGTGTCCGAAGGGCAATTTGTTGTTCGAGAAGCTTTCTCAGGACAGTTGTACTCTCGGATGTTTGTCAGACGCTCGCGAGAGGTGGGGCCGTGAACAACTTTTAGATGTTCCCCGACTGGGATTCGAAGCTCAAACCCCGTGCTCTATAGTCCAACGCACTAACCACTGAGCCACGACGCCCACACTATCGAGGCATACCTATGCATATGCGATCCTATCCAACGTACTCTGCAAACGTCTGAAAACCTGTACCAGTGGTTCTGGTACGACGATCGACCAAATTTTCACACAAAGACAAATCCTGGAAAAGACCAACGAATTTCAATTCGAGACTTATCATCGTTTCTTCTGCCTAGGACCGAGCTCATCACCTCATGTATGCATTGCTGGACAAACGGTTGAGAGAGTTGAGAGTTTTCAATACAAGTATTATCTCAACCGATGGCGTAACCGAACTGGATGTAGCCAGCCGAATAGACAAAGCAAAATCTGCGTTTGGGATGCTAACCACAGTTTGGCGTAGCAATGCGATTAGCTTAACCACCAAGCAACGACTGTTCCGTTCCAATGTTGAATCCGTGTTGCTATATGGATGTGGTACCTGCAGGGTGACCACCACTATTACGAGAAAGCTGCAAACGTTCGTCAATAGGTGCTTGCCTTATATCTTTAGGATTTTCTGGCCAAACCGTATCTCTAACGAACAACTCTATCAGAGAACGGGCCTTGAACCTATAGGCACAACAATACGACGACGAAAGTGGCAGTGGATTACTCTCCGAAAGGGTGACAGGTCCATAGCTAACCACGCGATGCAATGAAACCCACCTACTCAGGATGGCAGGATACGCGGAGGTCCTAGGAGTACGCGGCGCAGAACAGTTGAGAAGGAAGCACGGCAACTGGGAAAGAGTTGGGGAGAACTGAAACACATTTCCAGAAACCGCACAATGCATAGGCATTGTCGAGGCCATAGGATCCACAAGGGGATACAGGACTTAAGTATCACTTCTTCGACTTCTAAACAGTGTATGAAAGTATTTATCGTCTTGAGCTCTACAAGGTCTATGATCGAATTCGGGATCCCGGCAAAATTGGTCTGGCGGTGCATTAGTCAATTCGGTAAAGAGATGTCCACTTAAACAGATAATGCAAGGCCAGGAGTAAACATGGAAATGACTCCTTTCAACAAATCTGTCTATCTGCTGGTATAACCAGACGACATCGGCATCATTGATCGCTCTTAGCGCGCTGTTATATAAGCTTGCACGGGAATTCAAGAACAAGAGAAGTAAATACGAACTTCACGAATGACACTCTCTATTGGAGATTGGGCGAAGGTTTACTATAGGAAACCGCTGCTTCGGTTTGACGAAACAAATTTATTCAAAAGTCCTTACTGACGAAATGCATGATCTCCACTAGGTATATAGAGCCAATTGCTGGACGAAAAGCAGGATACCAGAGCAGATTTAAATTCTTTGTATCCGAGGATGGTGAAGATACAACTGTGAACTCTGTGATCGCTGATGACTAATGTACCAAGATGTAGATGTAGTCAAATAAGCCAAAAGACGTCGACTACACTTGCTCGGCTACATCCAGCGAATGTATTATACAATGATGTTCCATCAAAGAGAATCTTCGAATCCATGCTTCCAGGTTCGAAAGTACAAGGAAGAGCGAATGTCAGTTTAAAGGACCAAGCCGTCACAAATCCCAGACCGGTTGAAGGGTAAGGATGTTATATCTCAGGCAGAGACTCTTCGGTCGGGAACCCGTTTAGTAAGTAAGTTACATAGTTTAAAATCGGAAATAAAATTTTAAATTAAAGTTTCCAAGAATGGGTTAGAACTTCTTTGAAGTCAAGGTTTCAATTTAAAAAACAGGAACTTTGACTACATTCTCTTTTTAGTTTAAATATATCTGAGAATGTGTTTACATTCAAAGGAATCACGTTAAGGACGAAATTGGAATAGGAATTGTGTTGTGATTTTGTGGAATTTCATGCTGGACATCTAGTGTGCTAAGCAAGTCTTAGACTAGTCCAATGGACATCACTTAAAGTTCCTAGTGTACTGTACTCCATCACAGTTGCCAAAACAAACCCTAACCTCTTTAAAACTATTGTTATGAGGTCTAGGTTGAGTGAAAAAATCTTTTAAGCGATCCCCTGATCATAATTTAGTCCTTGTGTTTAGAAACGTGGGTATTTACCAACTTCCCTTGGTGACGGAAATTGAATAGAACCTCTGCTGGTCCTGGAAGCCCAAATAGAATGAGTATATTGCGGGTAGGAGAATGGAGACATAGTTACTCAATTATTTACAGAGAGATGACAGAGAAGCTTTTAAATAAATGGAATATCAAACGATGTCAGTTGGTTTTGAATATACATATGCATATACATATGTATAGTCAAATATTTAGTCTCTTTCAATCGTTTACTATCTTGAACATATCTAGATTTCTTATCAGTTCTGTTTTCCCATGACACTATCAATATCTAACACTTAAAGTATATCTGCCCTTAGCACACTACAATGAATCACCAAAACAATATCTATTACTCACTTTAAGGGTCCACAGGCACCAAACACATCCACGTCAATATATTTTTGCAGGCTTTTGGTCAGCTCTTCCCGCTTCGACAGCGTCTCACAATGTGACACAAACCAAGCGGCAACTTTCGTCTTTCCCGCCACAAGTTTATCCAACTGCTCGTCCACATACTCCTTCGGCACTTTCCGCCAAGTGGGACTCAAAGCGGGAGCCACTAGCGCTCCGCTCTCTATATCCTCAAGGAACATATAAGGCCACACGATATCCGAGTCCAATCTATATGTCATGGTAAGGTTGTAGAATCCACCCTCGTCGCCAAGCATGTGTTTGGTCTCTCCCGGTGGTTCCATCAGTGCGAATACATACTGCTGTGCGGCGTTCCGTCGTCTCGGTACCGGGTGTAACAATGGAAATGGTTCGGCCACATGGAAGACTACGGCATCAAACATCTCCACCGCAGGTACAAAATCCTTATTATTAGTTAACTCACAATTCACCACGGGACACCTCTCGTCTCTAAAGTAATCCGGACCTAGGGTATCCTCTGGTAGACTCCAGCGGCGATCGCCAAAAAAACTGTTCCACAGTAAAATAGTCCTTGGTCGCGAGACGTCAACTGACGCCTTGTGACTACTGCTGTAGGACTTCAGGATGCGGTACTGATTGAATTCCGGTTGAATACGTATTATGTAGGCGACGATGAAAAGTCCACCAAATAGGCACAAAATGAATAAAAATAGGTGGCGCCTTCTGGTCTTAAGCTTTGTTGACATTTCGGCAATACTAGAGCTGTCTGTGTCGCAGGCTGCATCAGCAGCTAGTAACCTCTCCGAACTCATTTTTAAACTACACCGTCTGTGGCTTTATCGAAGTGAATCGATAGGACTACGATTTCTTATCTACCTAACAGTGATACCTGACTAATGTTTGCATTGCTTTCAACGATCATTATGGCGTAACTTCACCTCTTGCGTTCCTTGTGTTGTTTTATGATAAGACTTGAGCGATTGGATTTATGTGTATTTATCTGAAATAAATAAAATAAAAATTATTAAAAGAGTAACTATGTGAAAGTTATCTGCCAGGTGTAGAGATAAGGATAACCGATAGCTGTGCGTAGATATCTAAATCATTTGGCTGGTTTGCGAGTCGAACTGATATCGATTGTCGACGAACGTCATCCAGTTTAAGAATGATATACAAATAAACTATATGTATCTTCTTGGTGAATAAGCGGAAAATCCGCACTCAAGGTGCTCAGATTCATTTCCGATGACCCATGCAATTGTAATTGTTGTCAGATGTGTGTAAAGCAGTACATCTCATCAAGCAAGTCATTATCGATCTATTCAAGTGTATTTCTACAAATGATGCAAGAGTACAGACAGCAGATTACAATCAGCCAGTCTATCAACTCCGCGATTGTTCGTTTGTAGTAAACCCTGTTCCGGACTTAATCAATGAAAAGTCCTTGACCTAAAACTCTCTGAAACCTCCAGTAGCCTTTGGATTCTTAAGCAAGAACCAAACAAAACCGAGATCCTGGTTTCTCACAACCATGACTTGTGTAGTCGTTATAATCTTCAAACGAATGTTTATATTGAAAGCATTTTAATGACAGTTATACTCTCGGAAGTTTATCAGACGTTCGCAATTTTATATTGTTTGGAGATCGAACCTAGAATTCCCCGCTTCGTAGTCCATCGCACTAACCCTTTGGGTCACGGTTCTCTTATTATTTTTGGAAAACGATACAATAACTTCGAATCTGAGTTAGTAACAAAATACTGTGGGAATTGGTCTTTTTAATCAAAATATAATTCGATTATCGGTTACGGATGACCTCCAAATAGACCAACGACAGCGCTCATATCCCCGAAGCTGATTACTGGCATCAACCGGGCCATTGCCTAGAGATTTCTAATAAAGAAACTAGCCCTCCAGGTTGGGGGTTATTACGTCTGAGAGAGCTGAAGACTCTATCAAGAAGGAACTTTATGACCTTCTACGCATGAAATCCAAAAATCTCAAATCGATAATAATGCTCTTTTCCTATGGCGAACTGTTTGCCTAGATTAAACAGTGTGAGTCATATCTAATAGGGGAAAAGAGCTACCAGATAAGTTACCCTTAACCAAGAGCTTTGCATGATCATGTCTTCGAAAGTTTGGCTACGAGCTTCATACATTAAAATTCGCTGTTTCCTTTTTCTGTCTTTTGCTAGGTCTCATCTAGCTCTTCGAAGACTGTGGCTAAAAGTTGTGAGACATGTATGTAGCTTTATCGCTCTCTAAACGAAGACCAATCGAGTTCAGTTATTGATTTCCCAACCGATTACCATAATTACTCTCAAGACTCACAACATAAATTGGCTTTAATACTCCGGAAATCATTGTCTTTATTAGTAATCTCTTCCAAGAAAAGACTAATCTTTGAAAAGTTCCGATCCGTCAAGGACGTTATCTTTCAAAGAAGGGAGCTCTCTAAAAGTCAACATTAAATAAAGTAACGAATTGTGAGGAAGCTATTGTCGCCAACAACAGAGCGTACAGGCAATGGGGCTTCATCCCAACCTTACTATTGAAACATCAAGCCTATTCCGGTTAATGGTTACAAGTCGATTTGTAAACAATTTCTTAAGGCCATTCAGTAGCAGATCAGTACAAGTAGAAACAGCTACTATGATGTAAATGCGAAGATCGAAGATCTCATCAGAACTTGATCTCACGAATGTCAGACGACAGATACAATTTTCGACAACTTTTTCAAGCACAGACCACAGACCTCATCAAACTGTGCATTTAAACTGTGTCGGGGTTCAATTCTTGCACGAGCTGAATCTATCTTGGCTTTCAAACCAAGATCTTTGCAGAAAATTTTCCATAAAGTGGATGGACAAAGACCAAGCTGCTGTAGACGTCGCGACGTCAAATCGATAAATTTTGGATATTCCCTTCAGTATGCACTCTTCTTATGCATCTCGGTGCCACTGTATCAGTGAAGAAAGTCTTTCGCAAAAACGATCAACAATACAGCCTCAGATGGTCGATGATGTTGGTCCAAGTGCTCTATAAGCTAAATGGCACACAGAACCATAGTTTTGGAACCAAATGTCTAAAATTTGGTAACGTTGTTGAAGCTTGAATCAACGACTGTTGAATAAAAATGACACTGACAGTTTGTAATCTGACAATTGACAGATGCAACTCTCTGAAGTTAGAAATGATTTTAAAAAATATATACTTTATTAGGTAAACCCAATATAACCAACGAATGACAAGATATCTAACAGAGGTCTTAACATTTTGCTGTCAAAATTAATTTTATTACATAACGAGACAAATTGGGAATGTCAAAGTTTTGATCACTAGCAATTTCAAGCTCCTTGTTTTCTCAAAAAAAAAAGTGCAAATACCGCCGGAAATGGATGATGTAATACACTATTATTGTTTGGTTGTATTAGCTTTACTAAGGTCACACTGCATTTCATTGAATTACGGCGATGAATCTGATCGTTTGAGGATGATGCATACAGAGTTTAATATAATCAATTTCAGGAAAACGCCCACAAAATGTAGCCATCTTCACATACATATGTATAAATGAATTGTAAATAACTTGTGTAACCTTTTTTGGATTTCAAGTAGAATATTGATATTATGAAAAAGTGGGTGTTACAGTGAGCTGATTCCAACAATTTTTACACTTGTACTGTAAACAAACCAAAGGACAGACGGACATGTCTAAATCGTATTGGAAATGATTACAAATGTACATAGATACATATATTCTTTATACACTTGGAATAGGGTAAACAAACATCTCAACTTTGAGAATAAATTCTTCTTTCAACCAAATAAACATCGCTGAGCAATCGACAGCACAACGTCTGTCTGTTGAAAATATTTAATTCATTATTCGCTCTAATTTTAGTTTCGTGCTATATTGCATGAGTGTAGCACTTAAAATGCGACTTTAGATTAATTACAAACTTGGAACGGAACTGCATCGTCCATCCATTAACATAATTGGATGACACTCCTTTGATAAAAAAAAAATTTCTGTACGTTTGCCTTTAATCAACTCTTGCTTCATGTTTACTTTTTCCTTTTTTTTGCAATTTATTTGTTTGTTTATATGTATGTACATATGTACTAATCAAAAAGAAAAGATTGACTGCCTGTTGTCCTAGAAGGGAATCATGAGAACGAGGATAGTAATGATGGTATCGTTATGGTTTGGCTTAAGTTTGAACTTACTTGTATCGGAACACTAGTCAGAGCTACACTTCATATATATGTAAGTATGAATGTAACACAACGCCCACCTGATGTAACAAATAATGTTGGACAATTTGAATAGACTTCCCATGGAAAGTGATAGTTAACTTTAATTTAACTGACAGTGTTAATTAGCTAGATACTATGCACATTCACATTAGCATGTAAATACTTTTCTGTTTAACAACAATATCTATTCACTCGATTAGCTAAAACGATTTACGAACAACAAAACCGCTGAGACATCAGAAAACAATAGGAGCGGTCACTTATCCATTAGCATAATATTAATCATTGTACCCAGCTCACACTGACGACGCTCACGCAGCAGTTATAGGGCTTGCCAGCTTCGCACTTCCAATGTTAACTTAAGAAAGTATATACAAAACGAAAACCAAACCCTAGTGATTACAAATTTAACCCTCAGACTGAAATCACCCTCCAATGAAATTGAATCCACCTTCAAGGACTTGCCGGATGATGTCATGCTTACGCTGCCGTCTGTTACTTCCATCAGGACTAGTCATTTTTTATTTAATAACTAATTTTTCATTGTTTTAGAAAAAAAAAACTAACACTATTTGTCTTGATAACGATGTTCAATCATTGCTTAGATACTTTGTCATACACTTATCCATTATTATACGAGACATACACAATTCTCAAGGTATTGCGTCACCAACTTAATTAAAAACTTTTTTTTTTTTTTTTAAATTTAATTAAAAAGTGTTGGTAACTTTATTTTAAAAAATAACGTACAGATATCTACTTCATGGATGCATTTACATGATGTCAAATCATATGCAACAAATGTCACTCAACAATGTTTACAAACTCCGTAGTTGCACTACAACCGGATTCTACTGTTGTTTCGAACAATCCATCCGATACGGTTGATGGTCAACTGGGTACTGGTGTATCTCATGTACTGCCATAGCAGCGGAGACCGTATTTTTCGGGGGGAATCCATAGTGTTTGGATTATTTTTATCGGAATGTGGTTTATTGCTTTACGTTTTGTTTACATTGTTTAGTTTCTGAGGCAGCAAGCATTGGTGATTTTCTTTCACCACTTTCATTGCGAAGTGGGCGTTGGAGTTAAACATTGGGGAAGGGTATGTGTTGTTGGTTTTGGTTTGGGTTTCAAAGAAATTGTATAGAGGCACCCTGTACTGATGAAGTAGCGCGCATTTCGATTTTAATTTGATTTCAATTAACAAGATGGGTCAGACAGGGCAATCAGAAATTTAAAATGCAGCGATGATGGTTGATGATTGATGTAAGATACATATAGGTATCTTAGGGATAGGTTAGGTTCGTGGGTAGGCGGGTGGAAAAATGTTCACATTGCCACACTCAGTGCAATACACAGACCCATTGTGATACCAATTGGGGAAAAATGTCCCTTGCCTATTGATTAGCCCTAGTCTTACAAATGTGTTCCGTATGAATCACCAAACCATCCGGTAGATTTGATGAAGTTCAAGATGTCATTAATTATTCTGCCGCAGAGGAAGAAGTGGGAAGAAATTTAATTCGTATGTGGATGAGACCAGGAGATCACAGAGAAAGTGGGTAGTATCCTCATCTCCACATATCTCTTGTTTCGTGAGACTTAGTTTTTTTAAGTGGTATCGAAGAGCGCCGGGGCTCAAGTGGTTAGCGCGTTGGACTAGAGAGCAATAGGTGCGAGGGTCGAGTCCCAGCCAAAAAACCTAAAAGTT
Organism: Xylota segnis; assembly: GCA_963583995.1. Taxonomy (NCBI): domain Eukaryota; kingdom Metazoa; phylum Arthropoda; class Insecta; order Diptera; family Syrphidae; genus Xylota; species Xylota segnis. Next base: position 8,410,968 of record OY757237.1, read on the forward strand.
TTTTACGGCGCCACCTCTCGCGAGCGTCTGGCAAACATTAGAGAGTATAACTGTCATACAAAAGCTTCTCAAATATCAAAATTCCCTTCAGACACGGCATTAATCAGTAGGCCCCTTTCATTCATGTAAAAAATATAACACACACAATATGAATGGTTCTGAAAAGTTAGGCCCTGCATCCCATAGAGCTGTTGCGCTAAAATTTGTATTTGTATTTGTATCCCAAAGTATTATGCTCCGTGATTACTCCTATCAGGGTAAAAAGGGATTTCCTATCCTTTGCCATAATTGGTTGGGCCTACTCTTGTCAAAACAAGGCCATAGACTTCAAGTTACCACACAGGTGTCTAGAGAAGACCACCTACTATGGGCCTACGGACCTTGACCTTGACCAGTGTCAACTTAATATGCAATTTTCTCTTTTGCTTTGTGGAAAGGTATATTTACGAAACAGCTGAACTTTCTTTATTTCCTTTGAATTCCAATTAATGCAGCATGAAAGCGTAACACTAACAATTCCCAGAAGTCAAATGCGACAACCGTGGGTTTTTAGCCCGATTACACACTTAAGATTACTCTTACTCATTTCCCCCTAGTTTTAAGTATTTCTGTTTTTCTTTTTACTATTTATAACTATGGGGATTTTCCAGTAAGCTCAGGTTTTCAGGCAATCTTCGGTATTTGCCCAAGAGTGTTAGTGTGACGTTTGTTCGTAAAAATGATATAGTATCGTGAAACTTAGTACTCCCCATAGACTGCCACAACTCTTTTTTTTTTTTTTTTGAGCTCAGGCCACTTCAGAAGAACAACTTCATTATTGGCAGACCAATATTTTGTTCCATTGGATCAGTATCGTGCTAAAACCTTCACATTAGCGGAATGTGGCAAGATTATGCTCTGGAGTATGTTGATATAAATTTCATTTGTCTATGAGGACAGCACAGGACTAACAACTATGTTGGTTTTTTTTTTTTGTGTATCTTGGATTGAATTCTGTATTGAGTACACTTTGTTTGTGATTAGATCTAAACAGGTTGAAATTGCATTCATCACAACGAAGAATATTTCGCCACTTTTTCATATTGAGCAATGGAACGTTCCTGGGTGGTTTGGATTGAAGCTTGGATTCTACAAACCTTTCTTTATTGTTCGTTTACTGATTTTGAGGCTAGTCGCTTCTAATACTTTGATTGGTACGATAAAAATGCCCTTTCTTGCTTTCAATGCGATTAAATGGTCTGATTTCTTAATGGATGGTATATTTTTTTTTGTTCCTTCACTGTATATTCTATGTACAGGGTGACCAGACAAGAACTAAAGGAATAATAAATTAAATAAAACAACAACGGTGTGAGATATATAATTGATTCTGAATTTATTTTGGAGCTACATCCATTCCATTATGTGTGGAATAAAATTACCGCTTTGGCTTGTTAGCGTAGACAGTCTTTAGTCTTAGTCCCAAAGGAAATATTCGAGTCCAGTAGCATGATCGGGGCCGCTAATTAATGAACGATCGCGGTGAGATGACCTAGTCGCCAAATTTTTCCTTCACAACTTCGAGCGTTGCGTCGCTTATATGGGATCTTGTTGGAGTCACAGCTCGGATATATCGATATTGTCGAGCTCAGTCCACAAAAAGTCGGTTAACTTGGTTCTATGCCGGTGACCATTGTTTACAAAGCCGCTGAGCGAATTCCGATTCAGGATCTTCTTCGATACTGGCCACTACGGCGGCTATGTTTTCTTCATCTGATTCTTGGCTTATGGTCGAAAAAAGTATACCCACGGCCAAACTTGTTCAAGGTGCGACAAATTGCTTGCACAAACGACCTCACGACGAAATTCACGTTGCGTATTTTCAACTGAGTCAGAATTTATATATTTTTTAAAAATTTCCGCACGTTCGGCCACTGTGAAAGGAAGCATGATGGAATGTAACTTTAACAAATGTTGAAACATACCTATTAGAAAAAGTAGCCATCTGGTCACCCTTTTTAATATTTGGTCCATTTTTTGCAAATATAATGACGCAAATGCGGGCGCCGTGGCTCAGTGGTTAGTGCGTTGGACTATGAAGCAAGACGGGGAACACCTAAAAGTTTTTCACGGCCCCACCTCTCGCGAGCATCTGACAAACATCCGAGAGTACAACAGTCTTAAGAAAGCTTCCCAAATAATAAATTGCCCTTCGGACACGGCATTAAACAGAAGGCCCCTTCCATTCGTGTAAAGAATATAACACGCACAACACGAATGGTTGTGAGAAGGTAGGCCTTGGGTCCCATCGACCTGTTGCGTCAATTGTTTATTTTATTTATTTTTTATAATGACGCAGATACATATATGTATGTTATTTATGATTTATTGTACTGCGGAAAAAAACTTGCGTAATTTCTTATTTAACTGAGAATAACTGAGAATAACCATCTTTGGAAAATTGAAATCTTTTCAAAACGAAACTGAACCTATAATCAGTAACAGTGTGGGATTTCCATTCACTATACCGGTCTTCCCTCCCCCCTGGTCGTTGTTGTGATGGTGGGTCATAGGCGGTTTCTCGGATTTACCCTTCAACTGCTGCACTGTTGGTTGCCTAACAACGTCTGGGATGTTGCTTTTTCATTATATCATTATGGCGTCAAGAGATGCCTGATTACCTATGTATGTACATAGTATGTCATGTTGGTGCATTTCTTCAAATTTCAACTATTACTTGAGGATCGGTCCATGAGTGACTTTAGTATCGCTTCAGTGAAGGAAATCCAACACTATTTCGTTTCGAATTTATGCAGTTCCAAAATATTCTAGGATTACGTTTTAGATTCACTTCAAGTGAATGTACATAATGTGCATTCTAGCGAGAAATTTTCATAGAAATACTCATGAATTCCTTCCTGAGACGACAGAAGTTTGAATATTCCTTCTCGCCCTTCTTTAGAAAGTTTATGAGCTTTAGTTTTAGCGTTTTTTAATTGCTTCAGGCGGTAGTTGTACCAAGGTGGGTGGAAATTTATTTTCATTTTAACCCGAGGGATACAACCATCTAAAGTCTCATTAAAAACGCTCGTAACATACGTACAATTTCTTCTCAGGTGAATACTTTTCGAATTTATAGAATCCTTACCATGATATCAGTTCTGATTAGCATTTGGGTATTTCTGTTTGAAATGGGCTCTTAGATACACAAACCGCATGGGACTAAAAAAAAGCAATCATCAACAACTTGTTACTCTTCCCCTTCTACAAATAACTATCGTGGCTTCTATTGTAATTTGGGATCAATACAAATATTCTGCGTTATATGAGTTGATGCAGGTATTGTCTTAACCACATTGTCAGCATCTAAGATATACTTGGTGTGATGGCTACCTCTGTACTATCCCGTAAAACCGCTGTAAGTTTGATTTTCTCTATGAAACCCTTTTCTTTTTGTCTCTAATGATTTAGTTTTAGCTTTATCTAACTAACTAGGTCCAACAAAAGGAGACTGGGACTGGTTTTGACAAGGTCATCAGCAGCTTCGTTGCCAGGGATATTCGTATGATTGATGGTAATGTGTAAGACAGTTCAAAGAGAGTTCCAAATCAGCCCAGAATCCATTCCTTGCGTTGTGTTAATTCGGGTTAAAGGACATGAGAGCTGTTAGAGCCACTTGCAGCGAAAATATGTTAACGCATGTTATTTCATTGTATTTTACTTCAAGTACTTCCAAAATAATCCATTTACTTGTTTCCACAAAACTAAGTTACCATAACTGTACGAATTTGCGGACGACTTTAGTTTCAAAACTATAAAACCGTGTTATCCCTTTTTATTTCAAAGTTTTGGTCACCCAATGTTGCTTACCCTTTATTTCTTCAGTTGTATTGACGTCATCGCTACAAATGGCAAAGATAGCAATCTATCATTCCCAATAGCATGGCAAATATAAAATCCCAATGGAAACGAGAACAACACAATTACTTAGAACCATTTTGTTACGTGTCCTATCAGAGATTAAAAAGTGCATGTCAACCACAATAACCCACCTCGAACACATTGACCGAGGACTAACGTCATCATCAAGTTGTGTCCTTATCCGTATTCACTATTACTTCGCTTGAAGTCCCCTTTTACAAGCTAAACACCTAAACAATCATCAAGGAAATAATATGTTTTACTACTTTCACCTGTCATATGTACTCCGCCCGACAATCAGAGCAATTTGATCGAAATAGAGGCCCCGATATCCCACGTTTCTTTTTTTTTTTTTTCCCGGCAATTACTCCCTTCTTGACGCTCGTGTGCACCATTAGCGTGGACTGAAAGGAGTTAATGGTTTCAAATTAATGACACTATATAACGAACATGAATCGATTTTATTCAAATAAACAGTTAGACACAATAAACTTGCACCACGGGATGGGGTACGGTAATAATAATAAATTCCAATATAGACGTCATGTTTTCACCAATAATTCTACTTGTCCTGGAATGGATCCTTGCCAATGTATCTGTCCAAGAGTTTATTGCCCTCTGGGTCTACTTCGGACAACTGTGAAAATCCTTCCTCATCAACAAAACAAATCTCATGGCCAGCGGGATCAGCAAGAATGATGACACGAACGTTTGCCTTACCAGGCGTCTCCAAAGTTATTAGGGGAGTGAGAATTGTACCACCTACTGCTTTTATCAATTGTTCAATCTGTGGCTGAACATCAAGTGGAACTGCGAAGGCAATACGTCCGTATGCCTGGGCTCGATCTAGAGCTTCACAGATTTCACGAATTCGCAGGGATGCTTGATTATCTCCGTAGGAAAGAAGGACTGATTTTTCTTCCTCACTAAGAAGTTTCATTGTTAGTTGATCGTGCCAGTATTTTTTGGAGTTGGCGAGATTATTGGTATTAAGGGTAACTTCAACCACTGGATCCTTGTCGGTGGGTTGTGCTTCATCAATAACGAAGAACTTATAACCATCGGGTGAGGTCAGCACGTGAAAATTGTTCAGCTGCGTCATAGGATACTTGTTTGCACGAGCGCGCTCGATTGATTCCTTTGATTTTATTGTTATGCCGCCAAAATCATTACCTAAAAGCATAAACAAATGGTTTTTGGGTTAACCAAACATATGTACATAGTTGTTTTGGGAATGTTTTTTAAGAGTGAGTTACGAAAGGATGATATGAAGTAGTTCTGGTTCCAATAATCGTAGTAATCGTGGATTTTATGCATGTAGCAAAGAATTTCATTACCTGTGAGTACCACTGCCCTGAATTCAGTTGATGGATCTATATATTATATTTACTGGGCCAGAACTGACTAAATCCAGTTAATATATAATTAATAGTTCTCTGCAATTGAGCTTTCCAGTTGGTGCGTTGGAGTAATATTTGTCATTTAAGTGTTCGAGTTAAGTTCATTTGGAATAAAAGAATGTTGAAGACTCATAATGGCATGGTTCATCAACTACCATTTAATCCAACTTCCAAATCACACGATATTCAAACAAATAAAATATATTTGAACACAGTCTTCATATAAAGACAATTATCATAAAAAAAAATAGATGAATCTGAGCACCGCCTTGCATCTGCTCATGTAAACGGAACATCGTTCGATGGCCAACCCTCATCTGTCGTCCTATTGACTACGCTGCATCTTGATAATTGTGGAAAAGGGATTTGAGTACGTCATCTGCAACAGTTTGGATGATTGTAGAGAATAATATTTTACCTCAGTTGGGATCACACTGGGAATACAAATGTTTGTCGCGACAGATCCGCACGGGAACAGTGGCCTAGCATCTTACAAGTAATCTGTTAAAACCTCCCCATGAATGGTAGGGGCTATGACCGGAGAAAATATTTTGTTTAAGAATTGTGATGATGACTATGATGTCAGAGGATCGAACATTCAAGCAACTGTACAGTAGTTCGATGCGTTTACTGAACCATGGCGACACCATAACAATGAGTGCGCTGAAAGCGAAGGCGGTCTTACACAATTAGCACTGCCTTAGCAACAGCCTTTAAATACCCATGTGTTCTCGTAGATGCAGGGCTTACATTCTTAGATTACCTGGAGTATATATGCAATAAAGCCACAGGCGGGGCTTCTAGTTTTCGTATATATTAAATCTGTACAGAAAGTAAGTCACTTTTTTTTCTTCCACCTCGTCTTTTGCGATCACCCAGAAATCGTTACAAGAGTCCCTAGATACCTAAGGTAGGGCAAAGAAAGGCTCTTCACTTGACCTGAACTAAGATGACTATGGTGAATATCCATGATAATTTATAAGTAAAGCTCTAATGAAAGCAAATAACAGATATAGTTCTCTTCGCATATTTAAAAAGTAAAAACCAACAGACAGATTCGCAAAGAAAGGAATTCCCTATCTACCCTCATAGGAGTGATAACTCGGAACCAACACTCTGTGGTATCACATGAAGAAACTACGACTGACCAATGAAAATCTCTGTACAGGATGCGGTGGTGAGGATGTCTAAGAAGATACCACCCACTTCCTGTGCGGTCAAGGGGGGTTCTCTTCTCTTAGCCAACCCACCTACCCGTTAATGCACTGTATGGGTGACCTTGCCCATTTTTTTCAGAACCAGGTCTGGGTAGATTTGTTTAGATGGGCTACGAACTGGTATGGTATTGCTTCGCTTGCTGTTTTCTCCTTCTATGGACTGGAACATCACAAGAATCTACTAAAACTACTCGCAAAACCAACCGGAGCCTATTATAAATCACTTAAGACGCTTGCTGGTAGCGTTAGCCAATCCCCTAAGGTTTTCGAAGCAATAGTACTAGGTTTATACTTTGGCACTTGCAAAGGAGATGGCAAGCTTATAAAGATGTTGCTTACGCGGAGGGTGCGATTCCGCTTAGATAGCACATTGTACTTACTAAGAACATAGTACTTAGTAGGTCCAACGTGATTTTAGAAATGGCTATATGCAACCAAACTAAATGCTCTTTCCGATTTCAGACAATTTCCTCATACAGTAAGTACCAGCTCAACACAAAGAACTGGCGGTTTAAAGAGGAATGTTAAACACCAGCAAAACATCTAAAAAATGAAAGAAATTCGCCTTTTTATTCTATGAAAAGACCTACATAACTAGCTGCAAGGGTAAAGGAAACTTCGTCTATGAAATAAATGTTAACCGATGGAAGCTTAGAATTTCAGTTTACTTGGCAAATAGTCTCTGAACTTCATGAACTAGCTGTTGGATTCTCATACCAATTTTCTCTAAGAATTGTGCTTGTAGAAAGCTCTACATTTTAAAAATTTACATTTGTTTTTGCTATCTACGGCCTCATTAAAATAGTTTAATTGCCTTAAACTTTATGGTCGTGTTTTTCTACTTCAAGACACACAGACAATTCTCAATTACTAAGCACCATAATAACTCAAGTTTAACGCATTTCTAATACACGTTTGGCTCCCAATCAATAAGAAACCACTCACCCATTTCATAGCTCTTTACTCCGTAGTTGTACGTCAGCTCAATTACAAAATGAGACGCCTCAGGCCCATAGCCCACCATCGTTTTACTCCATCGATTATCATAAGGACTGCAAAAGTATTCGCAAAATTATTCCACTGTTCTCTGGAAAAACCACAAACCACTTACCCATTACACTGAGCATCGCATCCCTGGGTGAATTCTTCATGGCGTAACACCTGCAATTACACGTATCACTGTCATTATCATGTAATTTTAGTCATGTTCGTGAATCATGTCGAGGTAATTAAATTCTCTCCAATGCCTACATCTTTCACTGACCTTCATTCCGAGAATGCTCCGATAGAAGAATGCATTTTTGGCCCGATCACCGACTTTGAAAACGTAATGCAGTGCACGTCCTGGAATAATTGTCGACATAATTCGTGAACTTCTTGTGAAATTGTTCAAAAATTAATTAAAAATCGATGTTCTTCTTATCGGAATGTAAATGTTTAATTAGATGATTGGATTTCACAAAAATAGTTGAAAGTGTACTCCGACAGAAACAACTAACATCAACAAGTGGATATGTCAGACTGCTGTTTCGATTGACGTTTCCGATTTGAAGGACAGACGCTGTTTTCGAAGTTTAGTTTCACCGGTAAATTTTATTTCGTAGTGTACTTTCGAAGATTATGGTTGTTGGAATGGGATTACGCGAATGGTTTTGTGTCAAATCGGATTGGGTATACGCTAAACATGTTGGAGTGGCATCTTTGCTTTCGTGGTGAAATCAGTGAATTGTTGAGAAAATTCTGAACAAAGTATTTCAAATTTGAATTTAAACGGTTAACCGTTTTGTCTTCCCATCTGGGTTTTAGTATCGCAACTGGAGATTGATGGAATCCAATCATCTGAGTTAGGGGCAGTGTGTTGACTCTGTAAGACTGATGAACTGATTTGCAGGCCAGAAAGAGTGTGTTCCCTGGCGGGCTTCCAGTCATTAATTCCGAGGTCGAGAGTATATTAGTCCTATTGTTGAAAGCAGAACATACACAGTGGATCCATACGCAAAGTGGTTAGAGTATCAGGATACTCTACCGGGGGTTCAGAGTTTAAACCCTGACTGAGTTGAACTCTGTCGCTAAGGTATCCACACCTTAAGGTTTTTGCTTAGTCGATCAGAAGTAAGTGATGTCAGGAGTACCCAATGTTGCCCTTAAGGGAATTAGTTAGATTGGGCCTGAGTCCCTAATAAATATTAGACACCACAGCATCGGAGTGATCATTGCACTATGGCCTGCAATACACCTGCATTGGTTAAGGGTAGGGCAAACCGATTCTTACAGAAATATGCTATCGAACTCGTTGTTATGATAAGACGTGCAATATTCATATTTCCTTCTACTGATGTATAAAAGAAGAAGCCAAACAGGACAACCTATTATGGCAACGTCAGATCGAATGTAGGTCACCTTCTATTGCGAGATGGGCCCCCATAAGTACCGACACGATCCCCTGACTTCCGGCTAAATTTTAAAACAGTCTTTCTCTCACGCGAGTATTGGAAAGGAGAGCCCTATTGAATCTACACGTTCATTGCATGCTTAAGGCTTCGGGAGAAATAAAAGTACATTTTCATCTTGTCGTGTTCCGAGAAAACTCTTGACGCTAAGACTAAAAGCTGTCTGTGGGAATGAGGTGCCCTAAACAGAAGACCTATGAAGACGGCCCCGACGAATATAATTTCGAGTACTTGTTGTTAAAAAAAAACATAATGCAGTCGAAACGACAGAGAATAACAAAATATTTCTGCGATCTGCTAATGCAACGTAAATTAGGAAGCCTATTACTCTTTCAAGACGTTACTACAAGTTACTGAACAACGATTACTGATCGACGACGAGCTAGCAGCAGAGAATTTGATACCTACTCCCAAAAAGCTAGATCTTGTAGAATACTTGCGCAACAGGTCGATGGGACCCATGGCCTTACGCGAATGGAAGGGGCCTACTGTTTAATGCCGTGTCCGAAGGGCAATTTGTTATTTGAGAAGCTTTCTCAGGACAGTTGTACTCTCGGATGTTTGTCAGACGCTCGCGAGAGGTGGGGCCGTGAAAAACGTTTGGGTGTTCCAACTGGGATTCGAACTTGAACTTCTTGCTCCAGCGCACTAACCACTGAGCCACGGCGCCCACTAAATCTTGTTAGCACTTGAAATATGAGATCTGTCTCCTATGTAGGCAGGCATAGGTCTATTCATTACGAAATTCTTCTTTAACACTATAATTTGGTTAAGAATCAATTAGGCAGCCCTCTGGATCTGAAATAATAAGATCTACTTTACCTGGCACCAGACGGGTTACATCTAATATTTTGAACTCCTTCAACTATGTATTTCCCTGTACCGTGTTACAAGTTTTTTTCTCACCTTTTATCTCTTAAAATCAATTTATACATCTTCAACCGTGAATAATATTTTTGAAGGTCGCCGCCAGCACAAAAGATTGCCTCGTGCCTACGAAACGTTCCAATCCGTCTTCTTGCACAGTTTTCGATTAGTCTAGCCCGATAGCGGCAGTACATCTAACGAAACTATTCACCGATCACCAGAAATAGGTGTGAAAAATAATTCGAAACGAATTCATACCCAGCCTCAGTACCGAAAAACAAAGTCCAACTCAATGTGTTTCTTATTCACCGTCATGATCCATAAATCTCTATAAAAAGTTATAAAAAAAAAACTATGAATTCAAATCCACAGTGAATCCGATTTGTCATACTTTATAGGTTTTCATAATAAAAGTGTCCGCAGCACCAGCACACCAGAACCTTGGAGTTGGAGACCTGCTAGTAAGCAAACACGTGAGTCGGTGAGTTTATAAAGAAAAAAAACCCCGACCGCAAAAAAAATTATTATAAATACACACCATCATCGAAAAAATTGAACAACGATCGGCTTCGATTCGGGATAGATACTTATGTACGGATACCCAGTCCCAAAACTATACAGATACATCCACGATCCAACAATAGCGACCGGTCGGTTGACAGAACAGACCACAAGTTCAGCTTCGGATTACTCATCCTCGTCGCTCGAGACGAGCCGATGCGATCGTCGTCATCCTCCAAAGTAGAATGCAAAAAGAAGAAAGAGGTTACGCAAAAAATGTATCTTTGGGATTTCTCTTTTGTCTCTGGGATCTTTTTCTTGCAAATTTTTTTTCAATAACCTCTTCTGGCTATCTGCTTCGATAATTGGTATGGTTTTAAGGCGAGAGTCCATCGTTAACGCACGCAATATACAACAAGTCCACATAATGTGCGAATCCGAATCAATGGGTGCTGTTATTACACAGCGATGGCGGCGGCAGCTCTTTATCCATTGGTTGTCAATTAAAAGTTGGCGCAATTGCCAACAGAGCATTGAAAGATCGTTTTATTTTGGTAGCGGAACTAATACCCATGATAGACAGACAAGATCATTTAGGAGTTACGTTGCTCGTTTACTTGTGCAGACTTGTGCACTTGCTTGAATAAGTTTCACGAATGATCAAAGAGAGGGAGATGGAGAGTGTCTAATTTGTAAAATTTAGAAACTCATTTGCATGTATGCAGTCCATTTGGCCGGTACTAGCTTCTCGCCGCGGTTATTCCTCTTTATGGTTCAGTGGTTTTTTCTGTTAAGACAACCGAAGAAATTAGCATGTTTAACGCCTCTTTGTGTGCAGGTCGTCTTGAGTGTTATTTTCTCTTAAAGTGCATCAACTTAATGGCACGCTAAGTCAGAGTGAAAGAGAACTTGAGTCTCACTCAACCTGGGCTGCTGTATGGGTATGCACAGGCACTGCCAGACTGAAACTTTATAGCCTTTTTTAATGAAAGGAGGTAAGTATTGTAGAACCATTGTTGCGACTTGGTTTCCAATTTGGCCAATTTCGTACTAAAATGTTTAGACATTATGATAACCAAATATTGGAAAAGTGTTATTTTATTGTTATAGCTGCTTGGATAGTTTCCAGTAGTGGAGAGCTATAACAAACGAAAATGTAAGTCTTGAATCAAACTAATAAAGATATCAGAAATTAGATTGAGCGTTGGATTTATAAGGCAGATTTCGTAATCAAGTTAAGGATACGGTCTGAGGTTTGAGGGCAAGCAGGATAGAGTGTAGAAACATTTGTCTTTAATTCCCACATACATAGATCCTATTGTCTCTTAGGGAAATCAAATCCAGCCTTCGGGTTGAAGTGGGATTCGACTACATCAAACAGCCTAGGCCATGGCAAATGTGCTCTATGGTGAAACCACAAGAATATTGAAAAAATGATCTCTTGTCTACTTACTAAACCGATTAAAGTTCCTGATGAAACGTAGGAGACATCTACGATAAGTATGTGTTTATCAGATGGCCTGAAATTGTAGAGAGAGAGAGAGGACAAAGAAGCAAGCGAATAGTTTGTACTATTCTTCCTTCAAATATCTTCAGAAAAACAGCTTCTTTTAAACAGTGCATGGTGATGTAGTGTTAATATGGATCAAATTCTGTTTAGACACGTTGCATATACGTATGGTGCCTAATGGACGTGATCCTAAGTATTCTGTAGCTGGGCTTGATTGTTTAGAAAGCTGAGGCATCGACAGCACTTTGTGTGCAATGGGATGCCAACTGTCACTGGGACGGTACAAAATGTACATACATACATATATGGTCATAGGAAAATCCTGGATAACGTGAATAACGATATTAGGAATTCGAATATGCCGATGGATGGAGAGAATGCGTATTACCGAAATATACCACAAAATTCTTTTGGATGATGGAACACTTCCGAAAGAAAAATCGGTGATATAATCTTCTTTATAGACGACGAGTATGGGTATCTTCTCAGAAGAACTAGAAGTAGCACGTAATATTAATATGTGGAAATATACATCCGACTAACAAGTTAAGACTGTTGCTCTGTTGCATGCATTAGATCATTTGAAAGAAAGTCAGATTGCGATAAAAAATAGTATTATACCACTGGACAATCAGTAGGTGATTAGATGAATGGAGCAAACAGATATAAATTACATCACTGGGATTGAAATATGTTCGGAAATTCAATGAGTGCTCATCTCGAAATGATGACGCTGTTTCTTTTGCCGAACTCTTGCAAAGGAAGGGTTAATCTCAGAACTATTTGCTTGAATGGTAGAGCAACTAACTAATTACCGTGCCGTGGCGGAACACCAATAAAGGTAGTCAACAGTGAAAGAAAAATATCCATTGACATCACTTAAAGGGGTATTCTAAGCTTAGGGTGAAGAACATTAAAATAGGTGATAGCGCTATCAAGAGGTAAATATTGGTTATAACCTAGGAAAGATTAACCTTCTGGAGGATGACATCTGTGAACTATGCCTGAAGAAAATCGGGATAGTAGCACGTGGATACATACTATGTATGTACATACTATATGTATGTACATATGTACGTATATTTTGTTAATATCTGCCACTAGCTAGTAAAGGAAGAGGGGTCTTCGGGAGCCACTTGGCAGAAAAGAACCATATTTCCATGAACCAGATTCGAATGATACTAACGTGTACTCGATGAATCAAAGCCATAGAGGAAGTCTGGAGGAATGCAGGATTCGGAAAAAATATATGTATGTATATGACGAGTTCGCCAACCTCTTATGTGTTTTCAGAAACGTGATCCCGCGAAGACGACATACATACTTAGCCATCACAATCCGTCTCTAGAAAGCTTCATCTAAAATTGTTAGAAGAATACCAACTAGAAGTATCTGCTGGGAGTGTTTAAAAGACTTAAACAATGTCTAGTAAACCATCTAGCTGGCAATGCTGCTACCACCAAATACTCTCAAGCAAAAACAAAAAGTATCCACAATTAGAGCAAAAGAAAAATGAGTGATCGCTTATCTCCCCCACTGAGTACAAATTGAATTTCTTATCGAGAATAAAAATCGCTGAGATAACAAAAACATGTGTAATTGTCTATCGTCTAGTTCCAACCAATTCCCCATTGTTCTGTGTCAATAAACTCATATGCTGGGCTCAGGAATTTCCCCCGTACCCGGGTTTTTCTCCCAAGATCGGCCCTAAAAGTCCTACACCACAGGTAAATGCACTATGAGTTTGCACACACTGACAGATTGTGTGCAACAGCTGTTCGATTAATCATGCAATAGATACGCAATCGCACCTCACTCAAGCAAAGTCACTCAATCCAGTTGCTGCATTCTCTCTTTGAGATACATTTCGTTGTACGCAATGTGGAAAATATCTATCCGCAGTTTGAGTTCGGCTCTTTAACGCGACGTAGTTGGTTTGTTGTTATCTGCGGTAAATTTAGTTCTCTGGGTTTTAAAACCTTTTTTGTTTATTTGTGTTTCGATTGGAAATTTGTCAGAAACAACAAATCTAAGGCGTGTTGGCCTCGATTACCTCACGCATTCGTAAGCGTAAAAAATAGAATTGCAATGCCAATCGAAATGGATCTAGCTGCAAGAGAAAGAGTGTAGTTTTATCGAAAAAAAAGAAAGAAAAATTTAAAGTACGCTACACGACACGTACACCTTTCACTTTACCTGTTCTAGTGTTTAACTACTTTTTTTTTTCTGTTTTATCTTTGCGATACACGATCCACCCATCGTTGGTGATCAAGTGAAAATTGTTTGTTAAAATATTCTGCACAAAGTGAATAAATCTTCTGGAAGTGTTGATAGAGAAGAATCATAGTGTGTGAGGCAGGAGAATAAGAAAAATAAAGTATCTCATTGGATACTTGTTGTATCTGCGCAATGGATTACCATCGAAATTTCGAATAAACAACTTGGAAATTATTGGAAAACGTAAGTTAACATGTTGAGCATGTAATTTTGCCCACAGCACGCCCTCCTTGTTCCGAGAATTTCCAATCAACTTTACAAGATCCGAAACAGCAAACGATCTTCGCGTAAAATACCTAGTTACAGAGTACCTTTCAGATACAATGAGTTTTTTTTCTTTCCTTTCGCATCTTTGAAATTTCTTCCCAAGATTATTATAGACTGTCCGTACCCATGGCAGGCTACGCGTACCTGTACACATTCAGCCGGCAAAACAACAAGAATATTTGGACAACGACATCAGAGGGAGCAGCAGCTGCTTGCTGCTCTTTGGATGGTTGCACTCAAGCATTCCTTACCTGAGGAAGTATCTGCAGAGTTTACGAAGGACGAGAATGTATAGGTAGTTTTGCTTCTTTTTTCCGGGAACTTCAAAAAAATTCCTCCTTTGTTTACGTCCTACTAAAGAAATTACAAGACACGCAGTGGTAATGGCAGCGAAAACCAACAGCAGGACGATCAACTGGTTCGGGTGATGGGAAAAAACTCCACCTAAAGGATACTCTGAGTTCTTTTTTTCTTCTTCTACTTTTATTTCCATTTGTCCTTAATCTGTTGGATATATGTATGTATGGGTATATGTTTTTTTTTGTTATTTTGCTGAAGGTGGTTTTAGTGGTGATTGCAATTGCACCATCCGAAGGAAGCATGTATTTGCAGTTTGCTTTTGCTTTATCCTTCTTAACAGTATGAGACGTACATACATACATAAGAGTACTATAACCACACAGGACGAGGAAAAAAAAAGAAGGAAATTGCAAGTTCTGGGAAGTAGTGGATAACTGAAAATTGCACAAATGGATAATGAAGTGGAAAACTATATTCTTGAAAGAGAAAAAGTTTCCTTTTATTGGAGGATAAATGTCAGTCCTGTGGCGAACTAATTAGAATCATTTCTGTGGATTGAAATGAAGGGTTATTTATTTCAAAAAAAGGGTGCATGCTAATCGTTTCTGTGGAAAAGGGTCTTACAACCTTGAATTTGAAACCGAGCTAATAGTCTGGAATTGTGGCAAGTAGCGAATTCTAGGAATGTAAGCCGTTCGAAGTATCTTTTTGTAACAAATATGGCTTTTAACACTGAAGGTGGTAACAGAAGCTATATTTACATAAATATCTATTTTCTATTGAAAAACTCAGTGTGTATCAAGATTGTTTACAAGAAACATAATAATACCGTGGAGTGAAAAAAAAAATAACCATAGTTCAAGATACAGAAGGAACCCAATTTTTATGAGAAAAAGATTTTTTTTTTCGTTGAACGCAAGTGACCAAAATTTACATAAAAAAATAACAAAACATTACCAGGCTCCATGATAATATAGAATTGTATCTATTGGTGTTTTACTTTTTTAGTTTGAAGCAGAGCTTATTTCTTTCACCCATTACTAACTTCAGACAGTTACATATACATATCTGTCAAACTAATTGTCAGATTGCAAACTGTCAGTGTCATTTGTATTCAGAAGTGCTTCAAATTTTATCGTGATGACATATTCATTTTATTGTGTTGTTCCACTAAACTTATAGAGCATTTGGACCATATTTCCCCCAATTTGAACGACCAACTGAGACCGTTATTCGCCGCTATTGTTGTTCGTTTTCAAACAATATTCTCTTTGCAAGACCCAGTACCAAAGAGACCCATAAACAAAGAATACTGCATCCATTCAGAAGAGTTTTGAAAAGATTCAAATTTATCGATATGACGTAGTTCGTAACAGCTTGGTCTTTGTTCATCCACTTTATGGCAAACTGTATGGAGATCTCTTGGTTTGGAGGCTTACAAGACCCAGCTCGTGCAAGACGTAGAAATTTCGGTGAATGGGCCCAAAATCAACAACTTTATCGAAATATTGTGTTCAGCGATGTGGGTCATTTTTAGGTTAATATGTGGTAAATATGAGCAAAATCGTTGCATTTGGTTTTAAAGATTTTTTCGTTCGCCGATTGAATGGCATAAATGTGGAAGAAATGTGATTCCAGCAAGATGGCACTACATGCCATACAGCTGACGAAACAATCAACTTATTAAAAGAAACATTCGATTCATGCATAATTTCGCTTTCGCAACTTGTAAATTGCCCTCCAAAATCATGTGATTTGACGTTTCTTGATTACTTTCTTTGGGTCTACGTAAAGTCGCTTCTTTACGCTGACAAACAATCACTTGTGACGTTCTTCTTGATTCTCAAAAATGTGTGTCTTACTTACTAGCACTTTTATACTATAAGTTAACAGTCTCACAAGCATTAAAATTGGTATGATGCATTGGTGTGACAAATTATTCATGTTACTGAGGACATACGCCCACAAATGCTTGAAAAAGTGGTCGAGAACTTTATCTCTCGGATGACATATTGCTCCTTTACTCAGAACTGGCCAACTATTGGTATTGTGGAGGAAACATACATATGTACTATATTACTATGGTTTCTACTTGAACTTCAAGCTGTATGGCAAGCGGAAATAGGTATTCGCCGATGATACGCAAGTTGTATTCTAATGAATCTAACACCTTGTAGGATGCTTGTTATGGTTAGATATTTTGTTCTAACACGGCAAGTTTTTTAACAAACATTTCTTATATGGAAGTCACTCTAGCACCAAATTTCATCCATAGGGTTACTCAGAGGTTAGCTCTACATTCTATGTGTTGAAGAGCAGTCTCAGGGAAGATGAAACTCTTATAAATATGTTTGTACATGATCCTGAACCCAAATAATATTTGAATGGATTTTCGTTTAACATACATACATACATTCTTGTTCAGTTCAACAAAAGATTGATTGTTTACCTAATAATGTGAAGTTGAACTTATGGTTTTTTTTTAAATGAGATCAGTCGGTGTTAATAGAAAAATACAGAGTTTTAATGACTGCGGTTTGTGTGGTCATGACAGTGCAGAGATTTAGTATGGTAGTCATAAGACCATTGTTACTACAATGAAAACTTTTTTTCACTTAAAATGCATGACTTCATCTTGTTCGATGCTGTTGAACTGCTGTTCTCACTCACAGTATGCACGTGTTTAGTTCTATATTTTCTCTAGAATCTACAAAACATTCGCCGACCTTTTTTTTACTATCAAAGTTCGAGCAGGTTCCCATCAATTTCCCCATGGTGTACTTGCGATCAAATCATGCCCTTGCACCCATAAAACATGAAGAAATCCATAAAACTGTTTCCAATAAATGTCACTGTCACATCTATAACCTTCATTACAGAACGAACGAACACTACTTCGTTTGTTTTATTGACAATTTTATTGGAAAACAACGGTACAAATCGATTTGATCCTTCACCATAACTTATCTGTCTTCTCAATAAAACTCGAAACAATCTACTCGTACAAGCAGTAAAATAAAAAGAACTTCCCAATTAACAATACCGCCACTTCCGTTCCTAATGATGTCTCGAACATAAAGTCAGAAATACTCGTCAAAATAGAAAAGAACCCGTCACACGCACAAACGCCTCGTCTAATCAGCTCATCAAACAAATCGTGGTAACGAAAAACAAAAAAAAAAAAAAAAATAAAAAATAAATAACACAGCACCGATAGCCGAAACACCATGTTGATAAAAATAGAGATCCGAAAACTTTCAATGAACTTCTCACGTCAAACAGCGCCCATAAAAAAAAAAAGAACAACGATAACGATAACAAAAGTTATCGAATCTAAAAAAAGTAAAAAATGAAAAAAAACCACTACGCCACGCCCCTTATATTCCATTGACAACGTCCCTCTGTTAACGACCAATTCCAATTATGGACAAAAGGTGGCAGTGGCAGTGGCAGTGGCAGTTTACGGCAGAATCAAAGCCTTTTTAATCACCTCGCTCTCGCTGCGTAGATAAGGGTCGCCAGCGACGTTGTCAGCGATAACACTCAGCTATCTGACAGATGTATCCATCTCCCGTCATCTAATTAGATACTAAAACTAAAACTGGACAATTATAGATACTTCACATCGATAACAAAGTTGTTAAGTAGACTTCTCAACAACAACAGATAGATAACGGTGATGTGGTGGGCGTTTGGTTGTTATATACATTTATCCTGAGATATACTGGGAGGATTTTAATTAAAAACGTGCCGCAAAGGCAATTCCAGATATATCCACTCGTACAGATATACAAGTGTGGAGAAAAGTCCCTTTGGATTGATGCAGAACTCGTAACCCTTGTCAGAGACGATCCTTTTTTTTTGTTGTCTTCCTCGGTGTTGGAAAAAAGTGCCACCTTTCACTTTTATCCTTAACTACCGCTGTCTCCTTCACTGTCGTTATGTGAGTGGCAGGAAAAAGACAAAAGAAAAACCAAAAAACCATCTGTCAGTCATCCAGTATCGATGGAGAGTGACAATTCAATGTAGGAAATTATGAAAACTCCTTGGGAAGGATATTCAATGTGGGGGTGGTTGGAAAATCATATATCGATAAATTATTCATCTGTCCATTGGACAGGTGTTGAAGCGGAGCAGAGATAAAAGCATGTAATCTCCAAGACATATGAGTTGTTATCATTTTATCCTGGAGACTAATCTCCAGAGGGTCTTGCATGTCATTGTGTCTGGATCTGGACTGGAGGATGTCATGTTTCCTGGAATCGATTCATTTTCTAAAATCCCCAATTGAATCATCCATCAAAGTGGTTTAATTTGAATTTGTGTGTACCCCTGTGTGTGTGCGAGTGTGTTTGTGCTTTTTCGATTAGAAACGGAACACCTTTTGTCGTTGTATTGAGTTTGTCTTTTGTGTTAAATATCGGAATTGATTTTGTATCTTATCAGCACGAACGTGTGTGATAGATGAGTATCTGAGTCAAGAGGTGATATTTGTTATTTCGGCTTTAGTAATTTTTTCTGTTTAGATTATCAGATAATTAGGAGATACGAGAGAGAGTTTGTGCAAATTTGAGTTATTATAAATGGACTTAATGTGTTATATTTTCTGCTACTTAGATACACATACATATCTATGTACATACAATATATGTATAAATATCTCGAAAGAATTTAAGCCATTCGATGTGCGTATACTATTCTTTGCACGACTGGAAGGGACAGGGACGTTACTGAGGCCCTCTGCTTTTAAAAGAAGCTTTTTGTATGCCAATTGAACTCTCGTATGTTTATCTAACGTTCATCACTAGTAAAAATAGCCTATGCGTTATCTCCTTCAGGTTCGAATATTAGCTACTACCTGATTCTGTTAAATAATACTTTTTCCCTGAGACTTGAGAGCTGCTAAGAACGTCTTCGAAAATCATGAGACTTTGCCAAAATTTCTAGATAGCCTCACTACGACTATTTCATTGCAAGTTTAGGTATTGTTTCGCTGGATGACAGAACGGGCTAAGTGTAGCCCTAGGTTGCAACTAAATTGCAAGCCATGATTGATTCTGAAATCATATGTGTATCGTATTCTGAGAGGGCTTACCTTTCAGTAGACTTTTGAGAAAATTATGTTCAATAAATCCGAAACCAGACTTAGCCTATTATTTCTATAGGAGACAGACTCGGACCATTCGCGATGTTAGATATTGGGCGTGTTAGGGGTTGTGTGCATCCTTATGAATCTGTTTATGTGGACTTGATTTTTTTCTGACATTTACGTCAATGATAGTTTTGTTTGAACACATATTTATATTGTGTACTTCAGGAATCTTTCAGTTTTTAAATTTTATTTCCTACCTTTTGTCGAGCGACAGCGATTGACATTTCCGTAACATGTCGCCTTCCAACTTTCCTCCCCACTCCAGTAAACGTCAAAAAAATCTAGCCTGACAGTCCTGTGTGAACAGATTCTACAATGCATAGATACAGCATGAGTTGTCGATGTTGACTTACGCTTGGAAGTATACACAGAGACCCACGAATGAGGTTTGAAACTCAGGTGTTGTTAGGGTGATGCTTGTACATAAAGTTACTCCAGGGATGGTCTCCAGACGAGACGTTTGTCAGTAATTATTGCATTTAGGTCTTAATTCGGAGTACGTATGTGAGTACGTCCATAACAAACAAAATTTATTTTGTATAGATGGGACACGAACCATCAACCTTCAACATCGTAGACACTCACAACTTATGACCTTAAGTGTCCTTTAGGGACCGCAGACGCTGCCTCTTTTATTACATTTTCAGCATTATCTATTCGTTTTATGATCCCATACACGCGTTGAAATGCAGTTACCTATCCATTTCTACCAAAAAACTTGAACAGCCCTATCACTTTAGCCTCCTCAGCACCTCATCGCAAACTCTATCTAATCAAATATTTTATGGAAAACTCGACCGTATTTGCGTAATGAAAAGCATATTTGTTCAATGTGTTTTGAATAATTTTAATTATTTCTAAACACAGGCATCCACTCCAAAATACCTCATCTCAATTAGAAACACATTCAATATCCAAATTCAATTCAAATCACTCAGATAACCAATTCAATAGCCTTAGGTGTATGGTATTCACCCAAAACTGGACGATGCACACTAATTATTCCATCCGTGCACTGTGTATCTATGACTGTATCCAGACCCAAATAGCATGGCGCCAAAAATGCAACAAATATCTAAAAACTGAACTCGAATATAAACATTTTTCATTCCAAACAAACAACTGTAGTTCGTTCATAATTGTAATTAATTTCTCAGAAATAATCGTCCGACATTGTCTGTAATTGCACCAGACATAGATACACACACCCAGGCAGCAGCGTAGAGTTTCTATCTCTCTGTCAAATGAAATTATAAAATTAAAAACGTTCGCATTCTAAAAATAAATTGTAAATCGCATCGTTCTATGGAGAAATGAGATTTTCACTTTCGCTTCGCTAGAATCAGACCCGACTTTGCTCCGTTTGCAGGGATGTTATCATTCAACTATATGTGTCCCAGTCCCAGTTCTAGTGTTAGGTTGTAGCCTTCTCAACCCTTTTGGTTGGACGTGAATTACGCCCGAGCCATGATATTGCATTTTAGCTGCAGAGACAGAAATTTCATTTCATTTCGCAATAATTGCTGTTTGACAGTAATAATTGTTTTTTTGTTATTTATTTATTTACATTTTTGGTTTTTGTTGTTGGTGTTTTTTTGAGTAATAATAATAATCAAATGAATTTATGGGAATGCCCCATTTCGGTTTATTGTTTGTTTTGAAGATGATCTAGCGCGCAGGCCTTTGTTTCTTTCTGATTATGTATTCATATTACTATGCACTGCACACAGTTGTGATAAGCGCATGTTGGCCATTTAATTAAAATTGTTAATTAAATAAGAAATTCACTTCTTGTGTGTAATTAATGATGACCTTAAAGTCAATTGTGACGTTTAAAGAAAAAAAAAAAACGTTTTTCTTTTACCGACAAGTTGCGACATTGATCGTTCGAGTCCGATGGAGAGTTCTTATTTTTTTTCGAAACGAAAACACAAACAAGACTGCAGATGGTTTTAGGTTATTTATGTTTTGAGGATTATTGGGACAAGATGTTGATTGGAGGAGAGATTGTGTAACGATGTTGATCTGTGCAAATACTGTGTAGGTGGATTTATTTTAGACGTGAATAAGCGTACTGGCCGAGGTTATTTGTTAGGCTAATGAGACGAGATTTGTTAGTCGTGTTTTAGATTATAAGTTAAATATTTGAGAAATGTGTATTTAATTTGATTGTGTTGATGCAGTACAAGGTGCTGCAACGAGACCAGGTAGATTTGAATTAGTTGTCTGTCTGCATCTGTCACTTGGTGCGCTTGACAGCTGTCAACATTTGCTGAATGTCATCGGCTTGGAAATAGTCTATGAAAATTTGACTTGAAGGACTGTCTACTTAAGTTCTCCTACTTTTCCTGGCCTAGTCTATTTATAGTTTATAAGTTTGTTAAGTTCCAAAACCCTTAAGCCAGCTAGAACTCTATTGATAAAGCATTTGTAACTATAGATCAGATGATAAACTCTTGGCACATCATGCTACCACCTCTGACAAGCTACTGGAACCGCTGTAAGGAGCAACTGCTACATTTAACGTTTAAAATTTTCGAAATTAAAAAAAATCTTGAACCCTGTTCACACAGGGCTGTTAAACTGTATTTTAATTTTGACGTTTTCGAGAGGATAAGCGGAGATGTGACATTTGGAAATGTCAATTGCTTGACAAAAGTGACAGCATTTTCTTTGACAATAGAAATACAAAGTAAACCAATTTAAATTTTGTGAAAAGTATTACATTTTTGTAAAAAGAATTCGTTGTTGAAATTCTAACCAATTTCCAACCAATTGCCGCCACAAACTAATACCGCAAATGTCAAAGGGTCTTAGATCACCACTGAAAGTAAACTCGTACGTCATTCGGTTACCAGTTTTGACAGTGACAACAAACTGCAAAAAATTCTGTTATGGAGATTATATATTCTTGACGTAAACACCTTAAACGTAGGTAGGACAGTTGGCGTCACAGATTGCAATCGTTTAGTTGCTTTAATATGATGATGGAGAGAATACGCATTTGTGATGAGTTTGTGTAAGGAACTCACTTAAGAAAATGTTTAGGTAGAATGGTGTTTCAGGTTGGAGTCGACAAATCCTTACAAGTTCTTTGTTGACAGTCTAGTACCTGCCAAATTTTTGACAAACATCTATGGCTGCCTGAATCTTTCACAAAGTTATTAGTTGTATCAATAACTTCCAGGTTTTCCTTCAAGGTCAAGTACAGATAAAGAAATGTATTTATTTGTATGTGGAAGACATTTTGTACTTCTTGCGTTAAATAATTGTACTATTATCATACCAAAGCATTAATAAGACAATAACGCACAGCAATAGACCTCTGTGTGCTCCTAAACCAAGATTCCCTGAACTGGAGACGTGTTTGGGTTGTGTTTATTCTAAAAACTGGGAAGCATGGAACAGCAAAGGACTTCAGGGCCATCAGTCTATCCGCCTTTATTTCTAAAGACGTTGGACACGTACATACGACATATGTACTTTGACCAATCCTTTTTAACTAAATCTCAGGATGGGCACACTAAGGAACGATCCACGGAGTCGGCGCTCCACGAAGACGCTAAATGCTGTTTCAATAACTTCAACACCGAATCGATGTATGAAGCTCTCATCCAACTGGGTGGGTAAGAACTTATCAGCGACTATGCCACAAACTGGCGTGGCGTCAAATCATTTGGCTTATTGTAATTAACAAAGTCCTGTGTTGGCTTGACACGAGTCAAGGTTGTCGCGTATGCTGATGATCAGCAAAAGATTAGCAAAAACGCCACTGGATGTGAACACAGCGTCAACTCAAATACCATCGAACTGATGCTTCTACTACTAAAATCAAAATCCAGACTTTCAAGCCTCCACAGCTGAACAACCAGTTACACGTTCATATCATCATGTAGTGGCCCGGTCAAGAGAAACAGTATGATAGCGTATTAATCTTTATAAGGAAAACATCATTCTGTATCTGTTACCATGCACTCAAGCCAACTGACTACATAACTCCAACAATAAACTTCAGAAATGACGTCAGGGTTAGACTCGCAACCGGAGGAGAGTGAAAAATAAGCTCGAAACAACAATTTTTTTACTGACACGGTTCAAAAATGAACCTCTCTGATCCTCCAGGGGCAGTTGTCCTTGTATGGAAAGCCTGCCGTATACTTAAGCAAACCCCTACACGCTTTAGTATTATAGCCATCGACATTGACATCCCGGAAGGTACAAAGGTATCCTGTACCTCGAAACTAGTAGAATAATGCAAAGAAGACCTTTCCTTGCAGCGTCATTGGTTCAATGGAAATGACCGATCGGGTGATGGCTCTTTTGCGGAGGATCTTTGCCCACTATCTATAAAAGCTGATAGTAGGTGCCAGGGGGTGCCGAACTGTGTCATATCCAGGCAGTTGTGGTACAAATACTACTGCAATAGAACACAAGATATATTGAATAGAAATCGGACTGATATTGCTAGAGTTCTAGAAATTCTCTTCCTATGTCTGCAAGAAAGTTAAAGAAAGATTTAGTACGACTTGGTCGAACAGAAGAAGGAGTTTGTTACAACATAACAAATAGATACAATTTTTAGGAATATCAAGTAATAATCGAGATCGTGACATTTGCTTCAAAGAAAAGCCCTTGAACCAAGCCTTACTATTCGGCCCTCTGAGGCATGGTTAAAGAAAAACTTCCTCTGTTCCGTGTATGCCAGTGGCCCTATCTACAGTGACCCATTTACTGCGACTTTTATGATTGAAAATATCCCATTCTATCGAATAAATTCAATCGACAAAGACCGAAGAAACGTACATTGACTTGTACACAGTCTAAGGTCATACAGCACACGCTATGTGCATGACAGCAATTTATCGTGATTTTTGTGACATATTGGATTGCATAACACGCAGCTCTTATTTCCTTGCGCAGATATTCATTATACCAGGGCCTCTCTCTAAAACTTTTCCGCTCGTGTCACGTCGCAGATCTATTTGTTTTGTTAATTTACTTAAGTAAACATAACTGCCAAAATAACAATGCAAATCCCTCCGACTTTATCTAGCGCTCTTATCGCTGGCCTATCGCCAAAAACAAAACAAAAAATTAACTCTTTAGTCTATAAGTATCCATGAGCAAGACGCAAACTGTGGGGACTTCTGGAAACTTCAGTTTATATCGTAATTTCTGCATCGAAAATATCTGCACCGAGTATCTCTGGGTGCATTTATCGTTAAACAAATAAATTCAATTCCGATAACGCCATGAATTATTATTATTACAATCGGTTTTATTGTACGAATTTGTCTTATGTATGTATCATCAAAGATATCGACGTCTTGCGAGCGACGACGTTCAAGTACAGGTGCGAACATTAAAATCAAACAGCGGCATTGTATCTGTTATCTGGAACGTGCGAACGTTTTCGCTTTTCTTTGGTTTTTATTTGTTTTTTTCGAAAACCATTTTTTCTATCGATATCTCATCATCATTGGAGTTGAGTCATCTCGAATTCGATTTTTTCTTTTTTGTTGACGATAAAAATGAATATCAATTGAATTTTGTTTTGTTATGTTCAAAGATACAATAGGTTGGGGCCGTTCTGCTGCGAGGGGGAAACAAGAAGGCGTTTCGTCATGTTTTGAATTTTCATGTCGTTGTTCTGAAATTAGGTTTTTACATTTCTAGGTCACGATTTCGCAAACAGGAGAGTTGATGGTGGTGGTGGTTAGGAGAAATGAAAAACAAAACAGAAAAAGAAGGACAAAAAAAACAGATACAATACAAATTTTGTTTATCGTGATGCCATTATGGATACAGATACATTTATTGTTAAAGGTAATAACATGCAATAAACGCTAGGAAAATGTTTCAATTTAATTTCTTGCCAAACGAACCGAAAGAAGGCGAAATAAAATTCCGGGAACCAAGG
Source organism: Xylota segnis (assembly GCA_963583995.1). NCBI lineage: Eukaryota > Metazoa > Arthropoda > Insecta > Diptera > Syrphidae > Xylota > Xylota segnis. Next base: position 8,436,729 of record OY757237.1, read on the forward strand.
CAGTAAGGTGTAGGTAATTGTATAAATATTTGTTTTATTGGCAATTGTTATGGTTGCACAATGGCGATGGATGAAAACGATTAAGCGAATGACACACTAAGGACATTTACTGCGATGAATTCATTTCAAGCTGGGGAATGTTAAAAGACCGTTAAGTAATGGGATCTGTGACATATATTTGGGGGAAAAGGTTTATTGTACTTTTTGTCGTTTCAAGTTATTTTTTTTTTCTTTCAATTTCAAGTGGAGCACAAGGTCGTTGAATCTACGAGAAATTATTGAACTGACTTTTCATAAAGCATTTGGGTCTCAGCATTTTATGGCAAAGTTCGGGTTCAGAAAAGGGTTTGATATCACTGTTTGTTCTTTCATTTTTCACTCCTGACATACAAAACCTGACAGCCATTACGTGATCTGGATTTAATCAAGAGTGGATTGTGAAACTTGTTGATCACGGTTTGTAAGCTTTAAATAAAATGATCGCAATTTTACACAAAAACGATCGCAACAATATGATGGTCATGCTGATGGTCGCCTTAGAGAGAGCAGAACTCCAGGATATGCTTCTAAAAGTAGTGACCGTTGAAATTCGAGAACAGGATAAGAATTTAAATGTTTTATTTTGCCAGACTACTCTAAGAGGTCATCGATTACAACTAGCTTGTCTATAAGTATTTTGGTCTTCAATTTTCCAAGAAAAATATCAACTCATATGGTCCCAACCTGAACAATTCGTAATCGTAATGGTTTTTTGTTAACCATTTCTGCGAGACTAGAGCTGATCTGTGACAATATTTGAAAAGAAAACCATCAGGCTCAGCTTTGCCTTCTGGGTAGATATATTTATGTAACTATCGACAAACCATTGGATCCACAAAATTCACTGTATGGCATGCAATTTGGTCTGATGTTGTCACCGCTCCATTATTCTTTAAAAATAAGGAAGGTGTAGCTGTCACCATCAATTCCGATCGATAGCTATAGCCAAATGTTATCAAAATTATTTTGACCGCAAATTAAAGATATCGGCGGGGAAGACATGTGGTTTCAATTAGACGATGCCACATCTCACACAACATGATCCGTGTTAGCTTTGTTGCAAGAAAAATGTCCTGAGGAAATTCGTTCACGTTTTAGTAATGTTAAGATTGTAGGATTTGTCGCTGGTAGATTTCTTTTTTTTAAGGCAATCCACAGATCATGTTAAGGCACACAATCTGCAAATTCTTGACGCCGAATTCTTGCCCCATATGTGTCGAAAAAGCTTGCTCCAGGTATCCAACTTTTGATTGGGGCTTTCAGTGAGGACATCCTTCGGTTTGTGGATGAGGAAAGCTATATCTAAACGATAAGCGATATCTCTTGGTTTCCACATTCATACATCTGTACGTCGAACTTCATTGAGAGTAAAGTTCCACGAGGCTGGACCTATTTTCGATTGGAAAATATAATAATGGAATAAATCAGTGCACTGGTGAAGTCTGTCGCAAATATTTCTTTCTAGCACTTTCCGCGTTATGTCTAGCATGCATAGCCCGTGCCCTGAAAATTCAGTATACGGGTATTCTCCTTTGGCGCGCGGTTAAAAAAAAAAAAAGTATATGACTTTCCACCTTTTGGGGTATATTACCAAGTACTCTTGTACTTCATGCGACTATTCCACGAGGTAGATGCAGTACTTATTAACTAAAGACAACTACTATTAGAAACCTATAAGCCACTCGACCTGCAGGTACGAATTTATAAGTAAGTACTCGTGCTATGCACAAAAAAGAAAAGAAAAGATTCTACCTTCCATAGATATACCCAGCAACCACTTCTATGTTCACACTAATCAAGACATCAGTTACCTGTCAGCGTCCATCCATATTTCCATTTGTCTTTCTCTCTCTCTCTCTTCTTCCACTTCGTTTTTATCTTAACGATTTTTTTCAAATAATTTCCTCATCATCGCCATTAATAATCCATGCAACCGGCAATTGCCATTAAAATTTATTATCCACTACACAACGATGATGTGCGCTGACAGTTTATTTTCTCCCGAACGTCACTGTCCGTTCTTTCTCTGTCCTCTGTCTCTGTTTCTCTGTACTCTGTCCGCTTCGCATCCATTCGCTCTAACTCACGTGGCAATTTCAAAATATCTCGCACTATAAACATTAACTTAACGAATAACCAATAATTTGCAATCAGCATCTTAAAATTACAGTTTTTGATGGCCACCACCATCGAGGGCGAGAGGTGAAGCTCCAAACTCGTATCTTTTACACTTCAATCAGCGCACATGTACATCAAACAGAGAAATAAAGATGTAATATCAATCGGTAATCACTACCAGAGGTAAAAGATACGTCCATTCCTCCCACTGGCATGCATATGTTGGGTACCCCTTTCACCAAACCAATAAACTGATGAAAAAAACCAAAAAAAAAAATCCAATAAAAATTCATTCCGTCGATGCCGACCGTATAGCAGACTTCTTGGTTTCGAATTTTGTAGGCCCGGAACCATCTGTCGACTTCCAACACAAATGTGTGGACGGACGGAAGAATTTCGTAATGGAAAACAGTCTCGTTACGAAACAGGCGAAAATTCGTGGAAAGTAATCGTTTCGAGAAAAATAATTCGAAAGTCATTCCGGTGAGAAAAGTTTAAAAGCTTCTTCCCTGTGCTTAACCCCTTTATTGTCTCGTAAACGAGTAAACGCGAGTAAACGAGGAGAAAAGAAGTGGAAAATCATGTTTCGATCACCGGGTTATCGTGTACGAGTGGATATGAATAATTTTCGTTTTTCTGTCTCTTGATTTTCGCTTACGAGTAATGTATGCATGTATCTCATGATTACGGATACATTGTTAATATTTTTCGTTTTCGTTTCTGTTCACTATTGGTGGGCTTCTTGGACCGCCGCCGCCGCCGCATGTGGAATGGTAAGAATTATAATTTTAATTTTCTTTCGTGGCATGAGTTATTTATTTATTTAAAAAGACGATTTTTTTTTGTTCAACATTGTATCTGTTTATTTGTGACTCTTTGTGCGTTTTTGAGGAAAGAGTATCTTTCCATGGGTGGCGGACAATTGATCAAAGTTATTATTATTGTTTTCTTTTTTTAAAGCGATTTTTTCGTTGGTCTCAGCTTTGGTCATCGAATGATGGATGGTGCCGGAGGCGACCGAAATGATGATGATGATGATGATGATGATGGTGGTAATGTTGAGGAGAACCCTCTTTTAGGTTGTGGGAGAAGGGCGTCATATATGGATGGAGTTGTTCATTTATTTGTTTGTTTGTCTTTTTGATTTGTTGCCTTAATTGGATGGACGGTGGTGATCGATGGCCAAATGGAAATAATTAATTATTTCGGTTGACACAAATTACAGATGGATGATGGTGACTGCTGTAGTGGCTTAAGTGGCATAGATTCACTTAACTGAGGCAACTGGTACTTGATATGATTAGGAAATGATTTTTGGAAGGTGGAACATAATAATAAAAAAAATGTAAGCATGTGGGTGCACAAAAGTGTGTAGGATTAGACCAAATTCAGACTTCAAAAAGAAAAGTTTGCTAAAGGAACGTAGGTAGGAAAGAAGGCTGACTCCTAAAATGACATTAAGTTGAAAAAACGTTGGGAACATCCTTAGATCTTTCACCAACAGTGTACGCAACGATAGTCTGGTGATGCCAAATTGTGTGCATCGTTGTCTCGTCGGATATTCTCTCGGACGTCCTCTGCCACAGAAGTGCCATTCTCGGCCGAACGAGCAATATGAGCCCGGCCACTTCTTGCGGCATCTCTAATGAACCTAGTTTCTACGAGACGCTAACTTAAACGTTGTTCACACACAAGGCGCAGGACCCCGAGGAAAACGATGACGAAAACCCTACTGCGTTGAAAAATTTGTTGTTGACGGGAAATTGGACGAATAAGCAGTAACATTACTTCCGCGTTCTTCAGGCATGTGTTGCTCCATTGCTGTGTTCAATACAAATGTCAAAGCAGAATGACATTTGTGACCATTTTCCAAAATTATGGCAAATTCACATTACATTGCTCAGCCTTTCGAAATACACTATGGAGACACAGCCTTTTCTTTTTCTTATTTTCCAATCCTCCAGGAATATTCGCATGATTTTCGGAAAAAGGATTTGCTGATATCGTCCTTAAATGCGATTACTATTTAGTGTGGTAAACCAATCGGTTTCGTTCTTTAAAGTCGTTGCACTAAGTTTGAAGAATGACATAGTTGCAATGACCATGAAGACCATGAAGGCTTATACAAAAGCTGTATGTTATAGGTACTAGCATTGTCTATCCAGTCGCCAGTTTGCCTTCAGTTATACCCTAAACTGACTGTTATCACGATGTGTACCCAAAAAAAATTAGGACCAAGAGCACTTCCTTGCGGAACCTCAACGATGGTTTCGTTGAACTTGGAGTATTCAGTTCCGAGTTTATTAGGAACTTATCTACTTTTTAGCCAGGATTCTAAGATTTCATATTGTACATCAGTGTTCCAGAAGAACCGTCTTAGTTTGTAATGGATTTTCAATAAGGACATAACAAGTTTGTGTGTAAATAGAATACAGAATACTTTAGACATCAGAGTGAAATGTTTTCCAGGCAGAGTACACATGTTGAAATTTAAGTATAGAATTCGATCTTATTCAAATGGTCACCACCAGAAATTTTATAGCGATCAACTCTTTGGAGTCAATTTTCGACCAGTATTCTATACATTTAAGCTGAAATGTTGGCAACTTAGCATTCGATATTGTGCCTGACTCTCACCTAGTTAGTTTCTTGATACCAGACTATTTCTTGAGATTGCGTGATTACCGAACTATTGTTTGTTGTGTAGCATGTAGCACCATGATATTGGAACCACATGTCAGTGATGGCCAGTAATGATGTTTCGATGAAATTCAGAATTTTCTTTAATCGACCAATCTGAGAAGTCTTGGGGCTTCAATTGATCTAGAGACTTTTGTTCTGGAGTTAATTTGATGTTGTAAGGATGAGGCCAAGAATTTTACGCAAATCCGTCACACTGTGGACTGAGAGATTCTCAATTCCTGTGAACGGCGCGTGGAGTCGATTGAATTTGCTTTTTTTTTGTCCTGAAACATTTACGGCCGCGATATTCCCCATACTTCGACCAGTGCATTGTCTCACTAGCAGAGTCTCACTTGAATATGTTGACTCAAATTATTGTACTATAGTACGGAAGTTTTTTGAACTTTACCACGATAAAAACGTAAATTTTGGGTGACGTTTTTGGCATCAACAAATCGTCAAAAAAGTTTAAGTGTGTGTTTATATTAAAATATGAAATTGTAATGCTCCTATTGAAAACCTATTTACTTCAAGTCATCGTGCTAATCCCTGTCGAAGACCTGAGGGATGCCAAGAAAAGTACGAAAGAAAATCTTATTTTAGTCAGTTTGGTCAATTGTTGAATGCTTGATTCTGAACCTGATATCTGATATTACTGGTAGGAGTGACATCGACTTGTACGAACTTCTGGTCATATGGAGATTCTCCCGATTTCGGAATCGAATCGACACTTTTCACTGATCTAGGTCCTGCTTGTGGTCGCCGTGGCTCAGTGGTTAGTGCGTTGGACTATGGAGCAAAGGGTTCGAGATCGAATCCAGTCGGAGAACACCTAAGAAAGTTGTTCACGGCCCCACCTCTCGCGAGCGTCTGACAAACATCCGAGAGTACAATTGTCCTGAGAAAGCTTCTCAAATAACAAACTGCCCTTCGGATATGGCATTAAACAGTAGGCCCCTTCCATTCGTGTAAAGAATAGTGAGAAGCTAGGCCCTGGATCCCATCGACCTGTAGCGCCAAATATTTATTTTATTTTTTTAGGTCCTGCTTTCGCCAAAACTCTCAATTTGCTGAAAGTAAATCCATATACATAGCTTTGTGCCGAAGTTAATGCCCGTAGATTCGGAGGTTGAAATTCATAAGTCCTTTCAAAGTGATTTACCTTGAGTTGCACAGACTACAGCTGTGTGTACATGTTCCACATAAATCATACCTGCATCGTAATTGGTAGGTACCCCAAACCATGCCAAATTGATAGTTCAAAACATTTACGCAGCCCAAAACCATTACTCTGAACCTGTTCGTTACCTCGATCCCACAATCAATAGCTCTGAGTTCACACAACATCGCCAGCACCAGTCTAATTATTGAGTATATGTCTCCGTTCAGTGAATTCGTTGTGGCCAGGCCCCTGTCAACTGTAATCAAACCACCAATTCATCAAAATCCAATCCAGTGAAAATAATTTCTTTAATTGAACACATACCCGTACTCGTACCTATAAATTGCCATTGGGCGTGATTGCATGTGCGCTGGAACTGGCCGCAAACTAATGTTTGCCCAATCCGTCGAACTTCTTGATAAAAATCAAGAACCGAACAAGCTACAAGACTCTTCAAAACTCGCGTAGGAAACTACACGGTGGCCAAATTCAATTAGTCATTCACAGATCTGCCGTGCATTCGTTCCATGATAAAACTAAAAAGCCATAAAGCCAAGGTACCACTGAAACAAAGAAGGAATTAATTACCTGGTTTTAGTCATCGCAGACTGTATCGACAACGACATGCGCCCACGCATAAGTGTCTCGACCACGTGCCCCAGAAATTACCATCATCTCTTGGACAACAAATTAACGAGATGAGAGAACGTGCGTAGGAATAAATCCGAATCCCTGCACTCGGTAGTCAATTGAATGCATTCGACTTGGATTGCGGAAGAAGGGGTTGACATAACAATTGCCTGGGAGTGCAGCGAATTGATTACGCAATGTATCTAACCGATATTCACAGGCATTAATCAAGTTTCAAACTGGAGGTTTGTTATTTTCCTTATAACCGCAGTTACCAGATACATGTATCTACGTATCTATTGGAGTGAAAATTAATTTTCAACCGTTAAGCCCTTTTAAATGTGGGTAATTAAACTTTTCGCTACAGATACAGATACTTAGATAATTTGCAATATACTACTCGTAGATTGCTTTTGTTTCTTTTTTCTTTTGCGGTTTTTCACAAGTTATGCAAATATTTGCGGCCTGCTAGAGAAATGGAAATAAAAGTAAACCAAAAGGATAGGTATTGGCTTGGGTATGGTCACAAGGCGCCATTTTTGGAATGAAATTCGATGTGTACATTGGGTTTAGGTATCAATTAGCAAACGGATTAAATGAATTCGTATAAATAGCTGGCACCTAAGTTATTGTTGCCACAAAATGCGTATCGTTCTAGAATAATTTGCATTTTTGGCGGAGCAAGAGAAAGCAGAAGTATTACGAGTCAGTGTTTACACATTCTTTGGGTTTATTTGATCAGCTGAGGTTGCGTTCTATAGTTACTCTCATTGTGACTATCGGGAAGTTCCATTTAGGACTGAAAACTTGGGGAAATGCTTGCCATACTTGGATCCTCTAACACTGTGTTTCACAAAGCTGGACTCATCATCAACGTTTCTGAAGTTTTTCAGTGGATTGGTGGGGCTATTGTCATGACGTTGCTGCAGAATACGATATGGCTTCACCACCAAATCCCTAATAATGATACAAAAACTAGTGCTATTGAAGGAATGAAACAGGTTCTCAAATGAACCTTTTCATTCTTCCTCTATCCAATCTCAAATGAAAAAGCTTGTCAGCCATCAATATTTTGTAGAGATTTTGCCCTCGAAATCATCGAAACTTGGAATATCGCTGATCGGGACAAGGAATAGCATTGTATACATGCGACACTCTGGATCTTTATAAGTGTTCTTTAATCGCCCCAAGAATAGCTTAAGCCATAGATGGAGCGCACTCTCCTTGTACCGTTTTTCGAGGCTACTTTGGGTCCACTACAGGGGTAAAAGGACCAGAGAACTCTGATCACTCAATAGACCACAGCTGACCCTCCTTATTGGTGTCCGCACAAGCCACAATCCACCTCAGATGAATATGAATCACCACCACCGATCTATCCAGAAGCTGTGGCGATACAGAGGTAGAGGACCTCTGTGAATGCCTAAGTCGTAGTAGAACCAAAACCTTGGGAAAGTATCTTTCGACGAACTCAATGAACTAGCTAAGACGCCACCTGAAATTCATAACGAAAACGTGCTGGTTCAATAGGAATACAATGGATTTCCTAAGTGAGCTCCATAGTTCAAGCGGTTAGTGCTAGGCTTCTGTATTTTAGTTCAGTTCAGTTCACAGAACGCTCAGTTTAGTTCAAATCTGGTTGCTGGACGAACTAGTTCTTTTAGTTCATTTAGTTCAGTTTAGTTCACTACTCTGTCGGAAGTCGGTCTAGTGCGACTCGGGTATATATGTATGTACATATGTACGTTCAATGGGTTGAAGAATTCAACCCTTATCAGCCCTGTCCAATACCTTCACACAACGCGAAAAGCACTCTAATTAGTTCAGTTGTTCTTACTGAACTGCATGCATGCAGAGTATACCTGCTCAGTATTAAATTAATTAATTGAATTCATTGATTTACTGAACTAAACGAACTATAAAGTTACTAAACTTAATAAATGAACTAAAAAAAAATCCATTTGGGAACTAGTTCACTCAGCTCTCTTGAACATTTTGAACTAGTTCTTCCCTGAACTAAATAAGCCTAGTAATTGCGTTGGAGTAGGGACTGAAAGGTTCCTGGTTCGATCCTCAGACCACAACTAAACGTTTTCCAATAGCCCTACCTCTTGCAAGCGTTTGACAAACGTCCAAAATTCGGACACGACATTAATGAATAAAGCAAGCACAACTCGAACAGTTCAGCGAAACTAGACTCTGGGTCCCATGCACCAAACATTTGTCAACGCTGTCACCACGTACAAACGAAGTTTAATGAATTCTCATTCTGTCGCTACAGAATTCAATTACCATAGCTACAGGACCAATCTACATTCACCACCTACTACTACCTCCTTGTATTGTCAGAGTCCTTTGAGTAGGTATCGATTGCAAATGCCGTAGAAAATCCCTGTATCCACCGTTCGTCCATAATTCCCGTCTTCAACCACTCAGTCATTCAAAATTCTGTCAATCATCCACTCTCGTACGCATATCCACTATCATGATCTAATCTAAACACCACCACGGAGGGACTCTATTACTCTATCCCCCATCGCCATGCGAACAATAATCCTTCGCCCAAATACCCATACAACAAGCTTACAGTTTCAGAATTCTGTCCATCAAATTCATCCCGAAATGCACTGTAATACCAACCGGCCGAGCCAGATATCTAGACCACCCCCTCTCTATCTATGCATGTCTTGCCAAATAAAACTGAAATGAACCCGGCTTATGCCGGCTCAAAATCAAGTGAACCAGTAAGCCTATTGTGTTATCCTCGTATACATTTCCTCCCATCCGCCCCCACCGTCCCCTACCAAATACGCTAACAGAACATAATCGCATCAATCATTTTGGTTCATGAATAAATTACCAACCACTGCATGTCCTTTCTCTCATCAAACCTGAGCTAATAGAAGTCCAAACAGAGCCGTAGTACCACCAAAAAAAATAAACAAAAAAAAGAAAAAAGACCAAAACAAAGAGGAAACCTTCATCCGCAGAAATTTCGGAGTCGTGCGTTAACGATGCCTTTGGGTTAAATTTATGCCCACGTATCTAGCACCACGCATCCGTTGCGTTTTACGTTCCTCATTGTTGGTTGACCTACAAACAAAAAAGAACGAAAAAAAAAGGACAAAAGCAATTTATCCTGAGCGAACGATCCAACCAACTATGCCTGGTGATACATACATTTTTCATGCGTACGCAGTATCTTTTTTTGGTCAGACTTGCGTTTTGTTTTATAGATCTCTACTGGTGCTACTGGTGAATGACTTTGAAATTTGCATAAGGTGAATGGGTGTCAGTTGCTGTTTTATTCTTATTCTTCATATTCATCTTCAACTTCTTAGTCAAGTCATGATGCAGCCCTTTTTTTCTGCACTGTTTCCTTTCCATGGATAGGAATATTCGTGATTACATTACATATTCGTATTTTTCGAGAAATGACACCTGAATGGCGTCGAGTACTGAATGTAGATACTTTATGAGAGAGTGCTGGCAAGAGGTGAGGTTGAAATTCTGTATTTTTGTTCACAGATTCAACGTAGTTAAGTGAAACGCATGTATACACGGGTGTTTGCCTTTATTTAGCGAACGAGATCATCGCTGTAGCCTCCAACGTGTCGTCGAGGTTACTGTCGTCAGCATCTCCATCTATGAAAGGTATGAGCATTGAACGACACGAATGGAAATGTAACTATTGACAATGTTAGATACATCCAGCGCATATGCTGACGGCGTATGGTGGAGGTGGTGGAACACGTTTGTTTTTCAGAAAAAAATGGGGAAAAAAAAGTTGCAAAATATAGCTAAGAAAAATGTGTGCACTTGTTATTCCCATCTAGCACAGAACCGTCCTAGATTCAATGTAACCCATCTCATAAAGAGCTGCAATAAATAGATTTGGCTGGGTGGTATTATCTCCTCGAGATGTTCGGTAGGTTGGGTTCCTGTGACGTACTCGGCTTTTGTTTGCGAACGCAGTTATGTTACAGGTCACGTGACACTACCTTGGTGCTTTGGACAGATATATAGTCAGTGCAGGGCCGATGACTATGCCCTTACTACTCAGCCAAGCAAGGCAAATATTTCAAATTTACAGAGAAAGTATGTCAATTTATCGAAAATATTCCTTTAAAACCAGGCTAACTTTAATGCTTTCTGAATGTGGATTCGCGCGTACTATGTTGTGTAACTTATTCGTGATGTATACTCGAAAGCCCTACTCGAACGAGACTAAGTTCGAACCTGCGACTACAATTTCAGCACTAATTGCCCATTTGTACAAGTACTGTATTCTCTACCTTACGAGCTATTTTACTTCATTTCAGCTCACAACTTCTCTGGGTAGATACAGCCAGTTGAAGAAAAATAACGATTTACCACAGGAGTGTAAACTACACTCACTATTGTGTATCTTCACCAATTGACTAGACAACAAGGCTACTCGAAGTCACAGCGAAGTGAAAAAAAGGTGTGAACCACCACAGGGATATTATCTAAGATCACTACTGCCAAGTAGTTTACGCATAAGCTGTTAAGGGGGTACAATCGAAGTCCTCCATAATTGAGTTGTTCCTTCCTCTGTACTTGGAGGCATAGAGTTGGATTCGAAGACTCTTCGCTTTGAAGGCCCGTTGATGTCGCTGTGTAGGTTGTGAAATTCGATGTTAAGTCTCCTCTTCCAAAGGCCGTCAAGGCAAATCGGATCGAAAATCATCCAAAAAATGTTAGGCAAGGATTTATCGATCTACTTGAGTCTCCTTGGTATTTCTCGTCAAAGAAATATCGATTGTCAATAGTAACTCTTCGTTTGATCTCTTAAGTTATACTGTTGTCAGTTTATAGCAGAGGCGAGGTAGACGAAGTCTCCAACTACCTCAAAGTGTTAGCTATCTATTGCGCAATGACTTGTCTCAATCCGTTCTCAACATCAAAGTTCTCGGTAAGACCTATGGAGGATGAAGCGTTCTTCATAGTCATTCTGAATAATCGGACGAGTTTGCCAGACCTTATAATCCATAAAAAGATGATGATTAGGTTTTTCGCAAGATCTGCCGTAATCCGAATCGATTGATCGATTGTGGATTTAGCCGTTAAATTGCAATGATAGGCGCCAATCAGGCCGTTAAGCCGACGTTTCGGTAAATGTATTACCAAGTTTAAAACAAAAATCAATATTAGCTACTTGTTCGATGCTTCTTTTTGTACCAATTTTCTTCTAAACATCATGAAGTTTTGACAGTACGTCAGTGAAAGAACTACCTTTCCGACAGATGCAATTGCCAATAGTTGGCCTTACAACAAATCCCTATTTTTTTAAAAAGTCCTCTTCATTTTGGACAGGACCTTGTACATGGCCTCAGCGACATATCTTTTTGCTTTAAAAAAAAGTGTTCAGATTCGAAAAGTTTATTTACAAACTTTCCTTGATTATGTCATAGCTCAGAACTATTCGACACATCTTTAAATTCAGTCACATAACTCCGACTGTCAACATCATCTCGTCAAACCACTCCGATTCAAATAAACAAAAAAAGACACCACCTAAACTCCCACCTTGTAGCACTCCATTTTCATACAAAAATAATTGCACTCTCCAAGGTAAGCACCCAATTAAAGCCGTGTAAGTTGCAGGTAAAATACCTTCAACTTTTACTCCTTAAATTCTCTTGAATCAACATTCCTCCCATCTGTTCAAACTCCACCAAATAAATGGCTCAATATTTGTAGGTAAACCTCTTCCGCTCAAACCTCTGTCCTCAGGCACATGCATATAATTTCATCAAAATAGCTCCACAGTGTCTCGTCGTTCGAATCACGTTGTACATAACTTCCATTTTAAAAAGTGGTAAATGAAGTTTCACCCCGATCCTCCATCAGCGTTAAAGCCCAGCGCACTCCACGAAGTGGCTCCAATGCTTGCAACAAATATACGACTTCGAGTAGTAGTAGCATAATAAATCCAGTTCAGCAACAAATCTCTTTTAAGACAAGCACCATTCAAGTTCGCATAGCACATACTCACTCTGCATGTGCATTTCTGCCGTACCATGATTCAGCTTCACAAGGAGAAGCCTACAGGCTGGAGCCAGTTTACCAGGTGCGATATTTTATATAAAATGGTAAAAAAAAAAAAATTGTAGGACAGTCGTTAGCCGCTTATGCACGATAGTAGATACCGGGTCTCGAATCCAGACCAAGGCAAGTCAAACCAAACCGAATCACCTAAAGTCATTCAAGAATCGCCAACCGTTGGCTATACGATAGGTTATGGTGACGATGATGGTAATGACGATGATACCGCATACGTAATCCCCGGCTCTAGCACTTATGTTGGTACATCATTGTATGTCTAGTATCGATGCCCTGCCAGACACAGAGAATACAAAAAAAAACTGAAGCGGATTCCGGTCTGCACTGATGGAACCGCAGAGCGCGAGATGGATGCCTAAAAGCAGTGCCATCATCGTGCGTAGAGTGCCTCCTCGCTTCACTCTCAGGTCTGTGTTTGTACATGCTCTATGCTAGTGCTACTGGATGATGAATGAGTGTGCATATGCACTCTTCAGATTGAACCCCGTCCTATGTGCGCCACTCGAAAGCAACGTAATCCGTTTTTCCAGAGATTCCGTTCTCAAGTGGTTCGGTTGGCTAGAGTTCGAGCCCGGATAGGAGGCATGGGATCTTTCATGAGAGGAAATGGGATATTCCCATTGCAGTTTTTTTTTTTTCATTTTTCATTTCAACTATTTTTATACGTTTTTCTGAAGTACATGCTGGAGACGTTCTGTCGTTTTGATGTCATCTAAAGGAAAATATACTTTTCCATTGCAACGCATGTGGAGGTGGTGCTGGTGTGTTAGATGTGTTCCTGGCCTGGAGCCAGTGCGTTGACCTTGTACCGAAGAAGAGTGGGGGAAATCTGAGTTTCATATTTTGCCTCTCTAAAAATAGTTCAAGCGGTGTTGTGAGTGGTGTTAACACATCAATGCAGAGTGCTTGCTATTCAAATGATGGACACGGGATGGAAATGTATGGAAACTAGCGAAAATGTGGAAATTATTGATTTTCTATTTAACTTGTTCTTCTTCCTGCAATAAGAAAAGAAAATAATCAGGGGCAGATGATGGTGAACGAGGAACGTGTCCATGATATCACAAATCGTGAACGTCTGGCAAACATCAGAGGGTATAACTGGTACTCTTCTTTCTGAATCAGCGGGAGTTAGAGGTTTATTTCACAAAATAGTACCCATTTCCGGTTGCATTTATTCTATTTAGTGGGAGTAGATATAATTACTGGCAGTGTCCCATCTTGCGTGACCTTAAAGTCCATAAGATTCTAGAAGAATGTTTCTCTCTCGTTTGAAATATTCTTGCAGAAACAAGATAGCCATCTATATTAGTATATGACTACGTCTATTGTATCTACTTATTCTAAAGTCGTAGATGAGTCGACTTTGATTGATTTGGTTGAAAGCTAGGAAGATGTAGACTAAGTTTTGAATACAAATTTCAAACGCAAAAACAGTACTGAAGTCCGTCTCCATAGGAAGAATGGGGTGGTCATATGTGCAGCCAACACTCGAATCACTAGTGGATTCATTGTGACTCCCTGTCATGGGCTTACCTGAAAAACAAATACTGTTTCAGGATGGTTGATTGTAGCTTTTCTGACAAGTGGCCCAGGTTTTCAAATTGTTATTCGTAGAGGACCGCTTTCTTAGTTTTCTATCATAGGCTAAGGCATTCGCAAATGAATTGGAAAGTACACTCTACTGCATCCATGTTACCACGACCTCGACAGAGGTCATCAGTTTCTAATCACGTTTAAGAGATTTTGGCCGGTAATGATCCCCGCAAAGAGTGCCAAGTTAGGTTTGTTAAGTCCCAGGATTTGTTTGGTTTTGCCGATATCATATTTTTCGTTTTCTGAGACACGACAAGATGGGAGTGCGTTCCATCTCTCGTTAGACAGTCTCACGAAGGTTTTCTATATATTGTGTTTAACAAGAGCTAAGCGTCGACCATTGTCAGGTCCTGTTCGGACCCCTTTCTTGCTGATTCGTCCACCAGATCAGGGAAGCCCCTGATGTCTGTCCACCGGGCTTAGTGCAAGTATGGTTTCAAGGGCTGTGGTTGGTGTGGTTCTTATAGCGCTGGTAGTCCTTATCCATGGTCATCTTTGTATCTGCGTTAGGGCTCGGATATACGTGGTCTTGTCTGCTGCCGGCCACCAGACTGGGCACGAAAAGGATGATGATGCAGGTCTTGGGCTCCCATTTTTTGACAGAAATGATGCTGCATGTGTAGCCTTCTATGGATGCTTTCTTTATTCTTTCCGTCATAATCTCCTTCAAAGTCAGCTTACGGACGAGTATACAGCCCAGGTATCTCGCTTTATTTGAGGAGTATTGAGGTGTACCATTGAGTCGCAGGTGTCCGATCTGTATTTTAATGTTTAATCCACATTCTATCGCGTAAGGTATTCAGAGCGGATTGAAGTAGTTCGGTGATGGTGGGTACGAACTTTCCTGTCGCCAGCACGACAAAATCATTCGTGTATGCGACAGCCTTGACCCCACTTCGTTCTAATTTCTCTAATATTCTGTTCACGGCCATTGTCTACACCTTGGTCGGTGCCCCTAAAGGGCTGTGGATGTAAATACTTGGTAGTTCTGAGTAGTGCTGGGTCTATGTTTTGTTGATCTAATCCTAGTCTTTTCGATTCGGATTTTATATTCTGTAAGGCTCCCTCTATATTCAAGCAGGCTGCTAGCGTGAATTCTTTGTGAGCAGAACTGTCTCAACGGATCAGTCTTTAGTATGGTCGATTTGGTTAAGGGACTCATCACTAGGACTTAGTCAGGAGCGAATGTGTAGATCTATTAATCTTTCAAACATCTTGAGTAGACTCTATAGAGCAAGCTGAACTTTATAAAGAGTGAATACTTGATGCTTGACCGACGTTGACACTGTAAAGATACATGGCATCTAACTTCACTATGAACCCGGTTTGTGTCTTTGCTCGAAGCGGAGCACTGGTTAAAAACCAAACCGAAAACGTTCCAAATTGAGGACTCCTCTACCACTTGAACATGTATTGCCCACCTTAGGAGGCAAAGAAAATTCCAGTAGAGCAGCAAACAGCAAAAACAAAAAAGTAAAAAACTTCACCTCATTCCAAATGCCATTATACACGTGAATGTCCATCAATTAAAATTCACTTTTCTCGATTCGTTTTGGTCTTCAGCTATATGTACACACAGACGGACCGTCATGATTGTGTAACTTTTGGTAAGGTAGCTACAAAAACGTCTAAAAGAATCGACAAACTTGGTACAACAAAAACCAAAAAGAAAAAGAAACAAAAAAACCAATTTACAGCAGGAAACCTGAAATTAACCTTTTTTGTTCGAAAAAAAAAACCAACCAGCAGTCAATTACCCCTCTCTCCTGTCTTTTGGTTTAACTCCTAAAGTTCACACGTTTTTTTTTTTTTGTTTTTTTTTCTGTTTAGGTTTACTTTTTTGTTTTGCTTCTTACTTCGCCATCGTTTTATTTGCAGTTTTTTTCATCGACTGTGTGTACAGGGCAGATTTGCAAAATAAGATATCCGAGTTGATTTATTCATTTGTTGATATCTCACGAAACGTAAGTAAGAAAAAACAACTAACAGTGGCAACAGATAGTTCTTCATATTCAAATGTATGTAAGTCGGAGAGATAAAGAAATTAAGATATGCAGATCCATAATGTGAACACGAGATGATGGTGTGTTGAAGTGAAAGAAACCACGACCCACAATGACCCAGATACCTCGAATCGTCTTTGTCGTCGTTAGCCAACAACTTTCATTTATCACCAATTTAATGGTCTTTTTCGTCTGTGAAAACGCGCCGAGAATATTTTCAATCCTTTAGGTAAGAGTACGGGAGGGAAAGACCCTTTTTTTTCGTCTAACTTTCCCGCAAACAATACGGCTTCATTATCCGCGAAAATTCCTCTCGAGCACACGACGCGCCCATTCAGTTGCATCGATGCATCTCACAGATAAAGAAACTTTCCACAAACTTAATGCACGCGTACCCATTTAATTAGGGCCTATTTTATGAGTTTGTACAACTCACGGCACGACACGAAAGTCTCCATCGTCGTCGTCGTCGTCGTGGGAAAATTTTCATAAATCCCGACGAGGGTATTAATTTTGATTTCGAATTCAAACAAATGAAAAACCGCGAACGAGAGAGCTACGATAAAATACCTAAAATGTGGAAGATAACTTTTCAAAAGTCGTGTGGGCCGATTGGCCCACTGGTGACTGGCTGACTAGCTGACTGGCTTAATGATTTCATAATTTTTCTTTGTTAATTGTTTCCATTAAAATCTGATTAACAGAATACAAGAAAGTATTGCGTGAGCTAGCCGGTAAGCTGATAATGGAAAAATATTTCATGGGAACTCTGGACAAATGTTTGGATTTAATGTCATTATCAGTGTGTCAGCTGTGGTTAGTGGAACACCTGATGGAAGATGGAAGCCATTCACTAATTAATCTCGATTCGTTTTGGGTATCTTAGTGATTTCATTAGTAAGTCTCTTTACCGCTTTTCAATTTGTTGGTTAGGAAAGGGTTGACTCACTGGTCAAAGGTGGGGCAGTTGGTTGTGTTGGGCTTGAACAGGTGTCGTTACAACCCGACAGTATGTCTATTGTTCGATCTTTTTAATCTCTGTTTAATGGCAAATATTTGCAGCAAATGCCCACCTCTGAGACAACTTGATGGAACAAAAAATCTCTCCAATTAACCAGCCCCTATTGTTTCTGTTCTAGAGGCCACTTAAAGCTGTTAAAAGTAGAGTTCTGAGGTGATAGTGTGGTTTAGAGGCAAGAGCTTAAAATGGATTTTTCCTGAACTTCCCATCATATACACATCAAAAATGACTCTTGTTTGTGACGTGACTGAATAGTAGTGGAAGATTATTTTCCGAAGACTTTTCTAGATTTCTTCAGTGCCTTCAGTGCCTTTCTGGTTTTTCCCGAATAAATGGAGTAAACTATCCAAAATATGCTCTTCCTATACATTCCTTAAAAATTTCAGTTAAAAATGTTTGTAATGGTATAAGATAGGTAGGTATCTAGGCGATGTAGGGTTATAAGGTTATCATAAACCCCTAAACATGGATATCGCGATCCGTAGAGAACGATTACGGTAACAAACCTAAACCTAAACCATTTCTTCCACGCATTTGATATCCCTGCAAAACTTTACTATCATAGGGTTCAGTTTAGTTCAGTTTAGGTCAGCCAACATTTTGGGGTAATTCCTGACTATTTCAGATTCTATAATGTTGGGACTAGTCTAACAATCAACGCAGATACCGATATTCGTGCCAGATATTGGTCACATCTCTAGTTTTTTCACATCTTTAAGAAAAGGTAGAACCTCTCTCTGGAATACAATACAAATGCCCGGGAGTCTCAGGCCTACTTGCAGGTCTATGTGTCTAGCGTATGTACCGGAATAGGTTTCCTTTATCAGTCTTTCCTTTCCGGGTATATTATTTCGTTTAGTTTATCGAAGTCCAGGATACCGAGAATGTCATTCGATTTATCAAGGATGTCGGGAAGATATTTCTTTGGAAAAAAGCAAGGCCCCACACTGTTAGACTTTATATAACAAACCGAAAGTTGCAGACAGTTGAATTAGCAATGTACCCAAATGTACCTACTAATAGCAATAACTTTTGAGCTCTAGACTACGAAAGGGTGGCTTCATCTGCCTATTAAAATGGCAAATTACAGTATCTATACATGAGACTCCGTAATCTTTAGACGTGTAATCACGAAAAACAGATATGGCCACAGTGAAGAAACCTAGCACAACGAGTCTGCTACTACAGTCAGATTAGTGACGAATCACTGTGCGTTGGATAGGCATGCCTTAGGTCTTAAAATTCCGGAGAACAACTTCTGTCATGTCTGTATGGATGAAGTAGGGGAAGAATCGCAATTTTACCTTTTCTACAGTTGCCCTGCATTATGGTCATCAAGAAAGTAGATTCTGGGTGAATACTTCTTCGAGGATGGTTCATCGTTCAACTGATTTCTACCATAAGCAGAGGATAGGAGTTCGTACGCACTAGGTGGCGAAACTCTAGTAAAGAGAAGTTCCTCCACAAATATATAAATTGATTGATGTCTTTGCTTGAAACATTGCATGATGGTAGTTGTCTGTGCTAACAATATAAGTCACTAATGCAATCGGAGGATGTGCCACTGAAATAGCAGGAATTCGATATTAGATTCTACTAATTGGTGCAGAAAAGTCTGTTCGGTTTTTTTGAAACTGGAATGCTTGGTGAATTAGAAAATAAAGTCTCGTTCGTCACACTGTAACTTACCACCAACTTGTGCAGGAAATCTTCTATAAGCACAGAACATTAGGGAACACCATCATCGAAAGTACATGAATTATATTTGTTCTCAAAACATTTACTAAATCAATAAATTTAATAGAAAATACATTTGATTTGAATACAAGGTCGGAAATAACATATCAAACTCGGTCAAAAGCTTTCAAAACATCTGGAGATACTGCTACGGACGCACTTTGAAAGCAGTTCATTGAATATGTGTTGACAGGTGTTTTGAAGAGCCTTGACATTTGTGTGCAATTATGTGAAATATGGAACCAAGTTTGTAGTTTACATTTTAGGTTATGGCTACAGTAGTTGATACTCTTTTTTATGCCACAAATAATTCTGAATATCTAATATTGAATGATTTTGTTATAGTTGTAAGTGACAAGGAAAAATCCAGCATGATTGGACAAATCCAAAAATGCCCTAACCAAATTTATGACTGGTGACTGCTTCACCAATAGGCAGAGCTTACACCTCCAGATACTAGTTCTAAGTACATAGCTAGTGCACAACTGGATTTCTCTAAAGAAACCAAATACACATGTACGTCGCAACTCTAGACCCCAAACTTAGTGGACCGAATCACTGAAAATGCGACTAAAGACTTCTGGATCTGCTTAATGACTTAATGGCAAAAGGCTGATAAAAGTCTTCCAGTTTGCCTTGGAAAGGTGCAAGGACTGGACTGTGTAGATATTATGGATGTAATGCGTATTTATTGATTGGTGCGCTAGAAGTTCTTCTAGACCTGCCATCTTTTCATATAAGTACTATGAAGACTGGGACGGAAAGCGCCTTGACCGTCACTTTGTATGCCACATCAAGATCTTTAAAAGAATTCAGCTGTTGTTCCGCTTCATCCCGAAAAGAATCAATTTCTCTTGCCTCTTTAAAGTTATCATTCCGAATCGCAGCTACTGGGATAATCCGCAAATCTCTCAATTAATATCTCAATCTGAATGGTACACTGATGGTTCAAAAATGTCGAATAGGGTACGAGTTGGAATTTTTGGTGCCCAACTACAAATTCTGCGTTGTTTTAGCCATCGACCTCTGTGCCAGAGAGTGCATCAGAAGTTCAGAAAAAACCTCCGAAGATGTCATGTAAATTTTTGTTATTGAACATGCTTTGTCCCCAAACGTACGTTTAGGCCTATTTCGACTCAGAGTTCAGATACAAATACCTCGTACTTTCATCAGAGATATACATTCAGATTTTCCTAATACCATCAGCATCTTTCACTAATTTAATCGATTCAAACACCAACCGAAATCCTCTCGTTAAAAAACTCTCCCTTTAACAATTCAATTACAATTTCCGATAAGAAAACACAAATTATCCCCAAAAAACTTTATCCAATCGCCTTATAGGCTACCCCTAGCAAAACCCAACCCGGAAACCAAACTCCTCACATTTTTCATTTCAATAATACTTGTCTAGGGATTTTGGTAAAACGTCCTTACTACAATATTACATCCCGAAAGCGCCTTCTGCTTCAATTAAGTGTGAAAATCCAATCAAATGAATTCAAATAAATTTTCATCCGTCTCGGTGAATTCATCCGTTAGCCGAAAACCACCACTTGCCACCGTTACACTCAATCTTCCTCAAGTGTTTTTCGTTAACTTTTAGATAATTTTGTTATACGATTTAAAATTTTACCCGTCAATTGACGCGCAGAAAATACCATCATGGTCCCTCCTCCACTCTGACTAGTAGCGAGAAAATCTAATAAATAATTGAATCCGATTAATTTCTTTTGCTGTCGCTTTCTGGCAGTTTATTCCGGTGTGGGTGAAATTCAAGAACCCCCCGGGTAGCGAGGAAGGAACGCTTTAAAAATATTACATTCGCCACATTTAGTGGTGGTGAAGTTTAAGGAGATTTACTTTGGTGTATGAATTTTTAAATTTTGAACTTTAAAACCAACTTTCATTTGAAAATTCATACGTTTTTAGAGACGCTAATAAGTAGGGGCACTAAGTGACTTCCCTGTGGTACTCCAATATACGATTGCACTTAACAAGGTAGCTATGATATTCCGAGACCAAATATCTTGGTACTGTAGTAAAGAAAGGAAAGGAATCTAAATATTGTCAACGGAAATAGAGCCAGAAACGATTTTTGGGTCCTAACGCCATCTATTCGCTGCTACATGAGTGAAGGCATCTGTCAAGAATAAAAATGATCTTATGGTCTTTTTGGCAATAACAAGGTTATGAGATATTAATTGGGTCGCTTGTATGGGATGAAGCACCGTGTTTTTGGAACCACAGCTCGGATATACATATATGTATGTATGTAGATGTTGTCGAGCTTGGGCCACAGAAAGTCGGTTATACCTGAGACCATTGAGAAATGGTCTGAGAGACCTCAGAGAAATAAGGTCCCATGGTGCTGCCATAAGCCCCACTAAACAGTTAATCTTTGTTCTTGCGTTAGCAGAATGTTATATTAATGTAGCCCCAAATTCAACAGCAAAATAAGCCAGGTTGACTCTCTGGCGATGCCCAATTCATCTGATCGGCGCCAAATCGACAGTTCTGAGTCCTCTTCGATGTTGGCAGCTATGGCGACTATATTTTCTTCATTTCACACCAATCTATCTGTCTGGTTGGTGGCTTAAAGTCCAAAAGAGCGTTCTCACGCTCAGACTTTTCCATTGTACGACGAGTTGCACACTGACGACCGGCTTTAGGACGAAATTCACGTTGCGTATTTACAACTGAGCCGGAATTTCGATAATAGTTTTTAATAATTTTCGCATCTTCGGCTAGTGTGCAACAATGCGTGATAAAATGGCAAGTTTTTCTAAATATTTTGACAGCTGGTTGTTATTGGTAACTTTGACAGCAGCTAAGATATAGTAATTGGAAAAAGTATCACTGCTATCTGGTCATCCTTTAAAAACAGTCAAATGAATCACTTGACTGCCTTAAAGAAACATCAAATTTCATTGAATTGAATAGATGTTTACTCCAACTGACATGTGTCAATTTTACCAACTTCACTGTTGTCCAACATATACGAGTATTCATTTGCGTAATCAAAAGCCCCCATCACTCCATTAGTTCGATCCAAATTCATCGAGTTTAATTGCTCAATCGATACAAATCTCAGAAATTTTTATGTTTCCTTTCATTGAAATCAACATTCTCTGTCAGACAACGAGAGAGATACAAATCAATCTCTCTCTCGCTCTATATCTCCAAATACGATAAGAGAATATCCGCAGCCATATATAATTTTCGCTGTCAAGTTCATGTCAAAATGACACAAGGTGATCCACAATGATCGCACAGACATCGCGGGTGGATTAAATTTACATTGTCTTGTGCCGTTGCTCGATGAATAGCAAAACCCACGCTTTGTAGATAATATTCCGCACAATGGATTGATGAAAACAACAATTCCACATGGCAAGGGTTCATGAACACGATCCTATACCGTTGGATGTTGTGTTCATCGCTTACCCCAAAAGGAGGTCATTGAATCGATAGGCTGCACGCAAGCATTTCATGGAAAAAGTATCTAAAAAACTTCCATGCAAATCCGTATAGAGTATTTGCATGTGGAATGCAAATTGAAGTGCAGTGTAAATTATTTAATTTAATTTTTTTTTTTTACATTTCCCGGCAATAGAGGGCGATAGTTCTGCTGCTAGATTTGCTTAAATTATCATCATCGATGGGGGCTATCGTGGAGCGCGTTCCACATGTTACCAAATGGAAATTGCATGACGATGACGATAACTACGAGTACTATATGTACGTACTCATCTCATTCTACGAGCTTACTGCCTGCACACCCATTTATCCGGCAGTACAGCACATTTGTAGCTGCTCTGCTGGAATATTGAAAGTTTAATTGCCATGCCATTAATTGTTTTTAATTGCTTGTAGTGTTGTGTTGTTTTATGCCCTTATTATTATGATTTGCACTCGTGCAGTACACTGCTCTTGAGTGAATTGTGTGGTGTGCAATTGGGTATTAAAAAACACGAAAAAAAAAAACCAAAAACAGAAGAAAAAAACTCGATAGAACGAGAGAGAAAGTTGAAAGTACAATGAATCTCATGGGAATGGGAATAAAACGAGGAATGCTGCGAAAATGCTTAATTTGCACTTGAGTGGTGGAAGGAACTTTTTTTTTTTTTTGTTCTTTTTTAATACCAACGATTGTGGAACAAATAAAAAATGTAAATGAAGTGATTTAAAAAATAAATGAGACGAGTGTCAATGGGAGTACTTAACACAGGGATGGCGGCATTTCCATGGCGCGATTGGATGGTGTTTGCAAAGTGGCGCCCGGTGTCTTGTAGACCTTCTGTGGGATGGGGATACAATCAGTCGGACCTTTTTAATCAGGTACCAATCAGAGGGCATTCGAATTTCAATCTCTCTTCAATTGGGAGCTGGGTTCGGTTGCTAAGTGTGCATAATGATTTAATGGATCGCATTTAAAGTTGAAAGATGAAAAAAAAACTGAGTCCTGTCCGTTGGATTTAAGCAGGTCCATCATTACCGCTATTTTTGAAGTATGATAGTGAAAGAGGAGACTGTTTGCTTTGTAGGAGAACCACCTGAAGTTGGTTTCGTTTCCAGGAATTCCATTTAAAATGGATTCGTATGTCATTATTGACATTTGTTTAACTACTTTGACATTTCGAGGCTGCTCCGTTTCATAGACCTCGAGAAAGAAGGGTGCTTGTGTACTTGAATCTTGTATTTGTCGTACTATGTACCACTGTTAATTAAACGGTATCGCCATATTGCTTTTGAACCATAGGACTTTAAGATTTAAGAGTTCTTAACCTACCAAGGCACTCGACACCCCTGTAAACCAAAGAAAGTTCAGTCCATAAGGTAAAAGCAGGCACAAACAAGTTATCCAATAGAGATCAATGTGTCTAGATTGAATACCAAGTGATATTTGAATTGATGGAAATAAGACGGGTCGAGTCTACTTTCGGAGGCAAAAAAAAATATTGTTCTGTCTGTACATAGTTTGGATGCAAATATTTAGTTGAGGTTCTGCATAACAAGCCACAAGATTCCTTCTTAATCTTTTTAGGAACTCTGGTCCGATATAAGATGCCCCAAGATGTATCACCCTATCAAGAAATGCTATAACTTTTGCAAATGGCGGCAATCAGGCGGTCAGTTTTGTTTTGACATTTGTGAAGTAAACAGATACAGAATACATAACAAGCTAAATGTATTCCTCAAGATAGCCGAATGTACTGTCTGACTATTGTTGTACGGATTTATTCGGCGTTGATTTCTCGGTTTCGGTACGCCAACTGATCAGACACTAAGTGGTTCAGCTGCTCGTCTCGAAAACACTGGAGCAACACGTGAAAGTAGAGGCCCCGATAGGCATCGTAGTGGTCGTTTCAAAAAGAACATCACCGCTGTGCCTGAACGCCTGAACTGTCGTACTCGCATTCTGCCTTTTTTTATGAAAATATGTAGCACTTTACCTCCGAACTTAAACGGCTTCAAAAGTGGGCGTGGTCCCAAGTGAATGACAGAAGACTTTACTACCTATAAGAATTTTTTGTTCGATATTTAGTAAATTTAACGAAAAGTCAAATTTTTATGCAATTGGGCGTCAACCCACACACCCAGATGTAGAGTTTGAAACAAATTCTTGTAGCCATTTGAGCAGCATTTAGAACTGGGGAACCCACTTTTTAGAGTTCCTCGAACCTAATTTTGTGTCTGATTAAAACCTTGATTCTTAAATTTTCCAGGTATAGATAGTGTGATGATTACAGTTCACGAAATTATGGAAACAATCGATTATCTGATGCATACCGGTTTTAATGAGTCAGAAATGTATTTCTGTGTCAGAGCTTTTGTTTAGGGAACTGCAAACATAACCTAAGCCCATATCTACCCCACCACAGTCAGATTTAGATAAGAAATATCTTAGTATCTGCATACACCTTAATGTTGTGCGAGGTGTTATACTAACAAATTATCTCAGTTCGTGGAACTATTAAACAAAAAAGAGAGCAGCGGGTTGGCACTAACAATTCTTGGCATTTGTATGCGAAAATGCAATTTCGTAGTATTTATATGAGGCAACCATTTCGCCCTCTAGAACTAGGGGTTTTCAATAAGAACATTACAATTGTATACTTAAATAAAACACTGAACAATTATGATATGGTGCTAAAATTTGTTTGAAATATAGTACACATTCTAGATTTAACTATAAAACTCGTCCACGTTCATATGACCATCGCGAGCACGTTTGAAGCGATCGATTCTTTCTAGCCCGTTTCCCACCACACTTCCATACAAATCGGTTGGAACGCTGACAACTTCGTGTTTGATTTTACTCGTGAGCTTCTCTAACATTGTTAAGTTGTTGACATAAATCAGCGACTTAACGCCATCTCACATAAAGGAATCCAACGGCATTAAATCGTATAAGCGGGGTAGACATTCGATCAAACCATTTCTCAATATTACATTACAATTCTGGCCAGAAATAGTCTTGCAAAACGATAGCGAACTCCAAGGTCAAATTACACCTCCTGCATGAAATCCTGCATATATGCCAGAGGCTTTAGATCTTGAGCTTCTTTGATTTTGTAAGGGAATTGGCCAAGATCTTTAACCAATATTCGATACAATGTAGATTTGACTAAATTGGCTTATTTTGAACTGAGGCACTTACGGTTTCGATTTTTCCTGCCTTTCCACCAGTTTGTTGTCTCACTGGCACAGGTATATTAAATAGTGATTATGTCGGCTCAAATTTATCCACTATAGCACCCACAGTCTATCTGGTGCGACGATAGTTACGGCCGAAAATTAGAGCAAGCGTTGTTCGAGTTGCGACCACCTACCTACTCAGAATTTCGGTAGTAATATTCAATAATTTACAAATGTTGCTCGTTCGTGAACTTCATCAGGGTAAAAACCCTAGCTTACGTTCTGGTATTGACAGATTATAAAAAAAAGTTTAAGAATGCATTTGTATCAAAATACAAAATTGTTATGTTCTTATTGAAAAACTCTCTATAATGGTACATCTGAACTCCCTGAACAATTGGAGAAACCTTCGAACTGATGATCGTTCTGTTTGGAAAATAGAACTGTACATGGCCGATTGGTTGCACTTCAACTACAGGATATCCTCAGATATACCCTGAGCTTGCATGCTTGTGATGTTGTGTCACCAGAAATGGAAATAAAAATTTTTCGCAGCAAAATATGAGGAAAAAGTCAGGACAGATGGGAGTGTGGGCTCCGAGATATACCTAAAAGTCATTGACATTAGGGGGAACAATTGATCTTCCCAACCACTGTACAGTGTTCCAAACTGTTTCCGGTGGAAAATATGGATGATGTCACAGTATCCATCAAAGCAACTTGCAAGCTCAAGGCAGAGATAGGAAGAGTTTAACGCGATTCACTTTGAGACTGAAGAACTCTGATTCAATCGAATCTCAGCAATGTTTACGCAGAAATAGCTCGTTAAAAAGTCAAGGGTAGGATTGTAAAGTAAAGTGGCTGGATAAGCTAGGTGTCAGTACAGTTCTGCTATGACTATCTACTTTGACTCCATAAGCACTTCCTGTTCGAAAACTTGTTCACATTAAAGTTAGTGGCTATCGCTTAACTTTGATGTTTTAATGACTTGTCTGGGCTAGGTTACAAGCACACACTCATAAGCTATAAAATTAATTCATTCACCAGTCCTTTTGCACACGCTTACTGCACAAATTGTTATTAATAAAAAGGCATCACACTTCTTATCGCCCATAAACTTCAAGAACTCATTCACGTCCAATGACTGTAAATCCAATATTTTCAATCGGAAATGAAATTGATTGCAGAAAATCAACACACAGGAAAAAAAAAACAAACAGCAAACATTTTATATCAGACATTCAAGATGATAAGAGGCGACAAAGTAAAATCGATAAGCTTCACTTGCATTATCCGCCCGTCGAACTGGCTTACATACAACTCTGCGGATAACATATGGAAACATGTGATTGATATTGATAATAGCCCCAGCCATTACATATACTCGTATCTATGTACATAATTCACACCTTTCTTTGGTTAGAAACTCGTATGTTTGTATCTTTTACGTGAGTCTACATTTATACATATGTATATCGACGAGAATCTAGATTGTTTTTCCATCGACTGTCTACCGTCTACAACCATAGGAGAAACCTTTCACATATTTTTGGAAGTTTTTCTCATTTTTTATTTGTAATCAAGGAAATTTCAACAGCTAATTGCAATGTATCTTGTTGCATGTGTTTACCTCGAACCGTAGAAATAGTCGTAAATTTTAACGACCCTACATACATAATACATCCGATTTCTTCAGGTTTTATCTTTTTCTGTTTTGTGGGTAATTTGAATTTTTCTAACGGCATACAAACCATTAAGAATGAATTTTCGTTTTCTCTATCGAAAACTTGAAGAGTTTTATCGATGAAAGATTCACCAATTTATGGCTTAATCACTTTCGAATGGCAAGACATTAATCGAAAGGCAGGAGGAGGGAATGTAGCCCAGAACATGCATCCTCTAGATGCGTTTAAAATACACACAAGTTGAAATATTTATTGAACACACATAAAAGATATACATTTAAAGTGTTCGCCTTGCATGATAGCTTAAAGGGCGAAAATGTATCTACATATTAAGTTAATTGTATCTTTCATCCGCTGTCTATGTTTGTTGGCCATATTTTCCATATTTTTCTTTAGGCCGAGAAATAATGAGATGGAATTAAAGGTAACAGATACTTTGTTAATAGCTGGAGTATATACTTTTTTGTTTTTTTCTTTTATCTATCATTATAATCGCATGTGGCCGGCCTTGAATGTGGATAAGAGTAAGCTTTTTTTTTTTATGTGTGCGATGTATCATATTAGGCCCTTCGGTGGCCATGGTGCACGTTATGGGTACCTAATGGGTTTTGTGATTTTTTTTTCAGTTACAAAAAAGTAATGGTACTGTAAAAAAAAAAAGAGCACGCAAACAGGAAACACCTGTTGGATGTTGAAAGATGAATGTTTGATAAATGTTAGCAAGTCGTGTGGAGTTTATTAAATAGGTTAATTGTTAGGCAAATTGCTATGAAGTATTCGTATTGCGGTCAAGGTATGGCAAGCTGTTTGCTGAAGTATTATTCATTATAACAGACGACTAATATGGGAATGGAATTAGCAAAAATATCTGTTTCCGATTGTTGTTGATTCACCAAACAGTAAGACCTGACAACGTTCAAAGTGCTCCATCGATTGGGCCAAGAAAATAACGAGTTTAGTGACATAAAGCTACAATCTGATGGTATAATGCCCTATCCTTTTTCCTTTGTGTCGCCCATACTAAATTGGGCGTGGCAAACTGCATTTTTTCATAGAATTACTACGATAACATCGAATATTGAATAAAAATCGGTTGTTTTTAATGAAAACGCCACCAGAAAGTAGGCGTGGCTGTAGACATTGTATGGGTAAAGTGTAGAAAATTCAAATAAGATGTAATATGGTGAAGTTATGGAAAATAGACGTTACACTTGTACTCCTTCTCTTCCTCAAAAGTTGAAATAAGGAATTTTATCTTCCTAGCACAGAATTTAAGGCCTAAACAGTAGGACCTTAGGTATAGGGTCTTCCTCCATTAGTTCTTTACTTTATAAATTATGTCCCAAACTTAGTATACTCTTACGATAGGATTTGGCTTTGATCTACAGATGGAATATCAATCCGTCTTATTAGAGAACGCTAGTCTAGTGGCCAGCGCTAGTAATCAAAGAACTAAGTGTCTGTGGCTGTGGGAACAGTTAAATGTAATCTTTTTACCCAACGCAGGCTATGGACCTGTCTAATTCTTATAGACCTAGACATATTAGTCGAACATCATTTGTTCTAAAAACTATGGAAAGACATTTGCATTGGAGGTCCCTTTACACTGATAGATAGTTTACATACAGGAAAGGTAATTCAACCGAAGGTGCTCTTAAGTATCGTGTAAAGAAGAAAAAAAAACTTTTAGTTCTAAGGAAAGAGTTCTGTTTGCAGTTGACAAGACTAGCTACGAGTCAATAGCAAAGATTATCAATAGCTGAGGTATCGAGGATTTAATTAACCAATGCGTTAGAGCTATGCTTGAAAGTCGAATTCTCCTCTGGAGGGGTTTCAGTAGTCACTGGTCATTGACAATCTTTTAGTCAATCTACAGAGATCATAGGCTACATAGTCCTTGGTTATGCTGATGACTTGGCAATATTTGCTGGTGGTAAACACAGCACGAACATTTCTAGCGTCATGCAGGATGCTTTACCACACTTTCTAGAATGGTGCACTAGAAAAGGACTATCTAGTAATCCTTGCAAAACCGTTCCACCTGTTCTACGGTAGCATTAAAAGCAATCGTTGGGCTTATGCAAATTTTCATTGGGAAGACGGTTGCTAGATGCGCTGTTAAACTACAACAACACTTCAACCACTTGGCAAACATAACAGAGTGATACTCGGATGTGTTTTTAAGGGTCATTAAGGAATTGTGGGTAATGAATCTGCAGATGAAGTAGTCAGGGCTCAGAATCTGTCTGAAGGTTGAACAAATTTTCATAGTAAGCCAAATCCTGTAAAAGACAAACGGATCATCAAATTCGGTATCCTGTCAAACAACTCCACAAAATTTCAACACCCAAGTTGCTAATCACCAAAGACTTGTCCTAGGCAACAGTTTCTACTATGGTACCTACTATCTAGGAACCTAGCTACTAGTTCTTCAATACGGAGTTGAGCGCTGGTCGATAAGAAACAAATTCTTCGTACCCCTGTTCGAGATGACAGGAAGGTCGAACCTCAGTTTTAAGAATCAGACTATTAAGGATGTCACAGCGCTTTTGCAAAATATAAGGCCCACAGTCTATTGTTTCAAAGCACAGGAACTCTACTAAGCCTTGCTTTTTTGATTTTGAAATTTGGATAGTCACGATGTCCTGGAGGATAGTCACATGTCGGTACATATTTTAGGTTTTAGCAATCGAGTAACGCAGAATTTTCAAACTAGTGTGTGACTTAAGGATGTACAAAAGCGTCTAACGAATATCTGTTGATCTGATCAGTTGTAGATGGCAGATGACAAGGGTATCTATTGTTCTAACCTTAAAGTCTTCTTTAAAGAAACGTGTCAACTCTGAGTCTTAAAATCGAAATAGTATTATGCAATCCTAGCTCCAAAACACACAGACTTCTCACAAACATCCTTCCACATTGTCTCGTTGTAAAAATAAGTCATTTTCTCAGACATCATCAACAAATTCCCACCACACATACATACGTTCTTACTATCCAAATTTGTTAAATGAATGTTTCGCTGCCTCATTAATCATTTAAACCCTAAGATGCTTAAGAAAAAAAACTAAAATCCTTGCACAAGACTCATCCCATCAGTTCCACAGCAGGTGCAATAATACAAAACAAAAACCCGTCGTAATCCTGAAATTCAAGATTCAACAGGCAAAAAGAACCAAAACACTCCCAGGCCATTATTTTTGGCAGACAAAATGACAAACAAAAGCAATCGAGACAGAGAATAATAAAGAAAGGACACACAACAACAACACCAACCTGTGATTGCATTCGAATCGAAGGTAAACATCCTCCTCTTCAAATAAGAAAAGGTATTCCATACAATCTAATGCTTTTCCTGTATCTCGTTACTTCAAAGATACACACATGTGTATGTATACAGGTATATCTTTGAATCCAGACAGACTAAATATGGCAATCCGTAGCGACAATGGGTATGAGACACACAAAGAATCACCAGCAGATGTGTGTATACAGCTTCTTTCAGATGATTCATCCAAGGGGAAGAACAAAAATAATGACCAAGGATCAGCGTAACAAATGAAAGGAAAAAAAAAAAAAACACTGAACAATCCACCAGCATCATTCGAAATCTTGGCTTCGACTTCCCTCCTCCTTTGTCTGTTAAATCTCGACTTTTAATCTTGTCCACAAAAAAAAAAAAAAAAGATGAGAGAAAAAAAAAAAAATCTGGAAAATCATTGTCTAATAGTTAGTTTGGCCAGCAAGGGGCACCCCAAAAGAACCGACCCGAGATACCATCTCTCACTTAACAGATAGACCGCAACTTAAGTTCAATAGATGGACGACCAAGGAACACGTAGTCGAAACAGGTTCCCCAAACATAAAGTACTGCGGCTCCGGTGTACCAGCCACAAAGGTGTACTGCACTGGCACTGGCACTAGCACATGGTTCCTTCTCACATAATAACCAGTCTTCCAGTACCCACCAGTGGTAGTGTAGGCTCATTGATGCGCGCAGCCTTTTCTTTTCAAATTAACCATGGTCCATGGTAAGGAAGGCAAACCAGTGTAATGATCCACCTTTATTCTTCTTCGGTCTTTCTGTTTGTTTATCGGTCGTAGATACTGGTTCTAAGAATTTTTCTAATAAAAATTGCTTCTCGAGATGAGCGGTAAAATTGCTGCGTGCATTCAAAACGCCTTGCATGTGAGACTGCGATTGTTGATTATAACCATGGGGAGATGATTTTGATGATGACTGGACAGAATGAAAAAAAAAAATAAAAGGAGGACCAGGAAGATTCTGCATGTGAATCACAGTGATTAAGAAAAAAAAATGATGTTCCAGAAGGTTGAACGCTTAGACCGATTCTCTTTGTTTTGCTTTTAATTCCCTCGCCTGTTTTATATGTATGTTTTCTCTCTTTGTATCGAAAGGTGTTGTTTCTTTTTTTTTTTTTGCTTTTCCTCTGGAGTACAAGTAAAGTCGGATAACTTATGGCCATGAGGGAGATGTAAGCCAGCAGATAAGACCCGTCTTTCGTGTGTGTTATGCTGCGCTTTCCTCTTTTAATCGGTGAACCATAAATTTGGTCTAAGAAGAGGAAAAGGAGAGGGAGATTCTTAAGATTGAGTTTTTTTTTTTTTGTTGTGTTTTTCTTACTAACTCTTTGCCTTCTTCTTCGATGGGGGTTTGGGTACCTAGAGGTGGGTTGGGGAAATAATAATTCTTGACTCTTGATTTTGTTTTGTAACGTGTTTTACTTGTTGTAAACGTAATTATAACGACGGTGTTTTGTCGATTAGTTTATGTAATGTTTTGAAAAGTTAAACGAGGCATGAAAGTTTAACCATTCGACGTGGACAGGTATGGGGAAGGGTTTTAAGGCCGTTAACATGGGATTATGTGAGGACTGGAAGATAAGAGGTGAGTTAATGATCATGAGGATTATGGATAGGCGTTTTGATTTCAAATTGATGGCGGTCTTTGAACTCTCTTTTTGATTTTTATGGAGGTTCATGATGGCAAGGATTTTTTCTGCGATTAATTGGATTTTTGTAAAGTGTTTACGTTCTGCAATGTGTTGAGGCTTACACGGGTAAATCAAGTGTGACTAAAGAAGTTGCACAGTTAGAAAGGTTTGGAACTCAACTGGTATATATCTTGGGTAAGACTTAATGCCTGATAGGTTTTGTATTGCTCGACTCGCCGGTTTTGGGTAAGAAAATCACGTTACCTTCGTGAGAATATACTTTAGCATAGGCTGGTGTAGTCGCTCATTATCAAGACTATAGTGAGCAGATCGCACATTATTCTTCGATTATTCTTTTTTGGATTAGGTAATAGAGAAGGCGACTGATGACAGCTGATCTGATGGCTCTGGGTTTTTGTAATTTCTTTGACTTCGAAATCAATAGGCATTTGCGTCGCTATTACATTTGTTTTATCCCCTGATACTGTTCTATATGGGCAACATACTCTGGGTGATGTTTTTCTATGGTCCAAGTTTATATTATAATTCTCATGTACGAGCTTATATCTGTTGGCGGTATCCGTATAGCAGCTGCGAACATAAGGGTTCAATATTTGTCATTAACCTGAATATTACACCCACAGCCGGGTTAACTTCCACGCTTGTCTAATTGAGCGATCTACAAAGTTGGGCCTTTGATCAAGCTTGATCCTTTCTGTGGGACTTTGACACGATTGAGTCATCTCCTATCCGTATTATCAGACTTTTTGCGACTATTTATGAGGACAGCTTTGTGGTCCGCTAACTCCAGATCTGTTGAGCGAAGCTATATCGTCAAGTGCTTGATGGTGTTTTTGCAGTTTTGCGTCATCTCCTCTAGAGTTTTAGTTACCACCACCGTGGTATTCGATTCTGCCCACTCCTCTTCGTCCCCGGGTACGTAGCATTTGGTCATACATAATGTTCCACAAGGCAGGACCTAGAACCGATCAATGAGGGACCCCCCCCATGTGTTTTTTTATCTTTCTGATCCTTTATCCGTGTCCTAGGAGAGGGTTCTGTCTCAAAATAATTTGTGAGCTTTGCATTTGCTTCATAAATTGTAACTTTTCTGGTCGTTTCTTTTCCTTAAACGTTTCCATATCATAGGACCCATCAAAAGATTTTCTTGTGGCCATTTCTATAGGTATATTCATCAGAATTTTCCAAAGCCTTTTGAAATAAACCTCGGCAACAACAGGACTTAAATCCACAATTCATAAACGTGGCATCCATACAAAAAAGTTGTCAAGAACTGACGAAGAATTGGAGCAGGAGTATTCTGGTGTAGAACTTAGTATTCCGAATAAATGAGTACAAACTACAGCATCTTTCAGGTAGAATGTACTTACATTTGTCAGGGCACTACAGTCGAAGAAGATTCGAAGCATGTATCACAATGAGCAAGAATAACTTTCGCAGAACATGTACTGCGGATCTTGTGGAGCACTGTCCCATAAAGGGCTAGAACACTTGGGCAAGTACCAATCATCAGAAAAGAGAAATGCAGTCACTAGATCCAACTCTCATCCTCAGATTCTTAAAGAAAACTGGATTAGAGAGAGTGTCCTAGGACAGATTTCTTCCGGAAAGGGAAGTAAGAGTAATGTAGCAATAATGTCAGATAGTCAATCTGGCGTCAACACGGTTCTTCGATAAAAAACGCCCCCTAAAAGTGGGCGTGCCTAGAACTAATGTATGGGTGACTTGTAGAGAATTTTAATATCTAAATGTTTTGATATTTCTTCACAAAATAGTGAAGTTATGAAAAAGTGAACTGTGAGTTGCTGTGGACGGATTTTAAAATTGTTTACACTTATACTGCCAGTTCAAACTTAAGGCCCAAAAACTGATGCCATGGCTCAACCATTTTCGGTGTTGATGCTGATCACTGATACATATGTGTATACTTCACATAGTCTATCTTGATTAATTCTTTATGTTACAAACTATATATCAAACTTAATATACCCTTGTACTGGGAATAAAAATACAGTCGCTGTGTTTTTTAATGAAAAAGTGTTCTGTTCTTAAGGTACTCTTACTGCACTTAGGGCTCTTTCTTAGAGCTATAGATACGGCTGTCAAAAAAAAAAATAGGAAAGGAATTGTAATATATGCCTTGTGGGGCAGTTTCCTTAGATTCTGTTATCATTGACTGATCAAAATCCTAGTGTTCTTGCTCTGAATAAAGCTCTGACTAGCTACATATTGTACGGTTTAGAACGTCTTCAACGACAACATAAGGGCTTGAGTCCACTAAGACCAAACAGCGATATTTTGAAACAGCTCTTGCATCATCACTAATTTTGATTACAATTGCACGAGTTTTGTCGATTGCAGCTCAGATTTTCAGATGTAAGTCTCATCTTTTTGGAAGAACTTACAATCACTAGGTATAACGAAAAATCACTAGTCATTGACGTGTGTCTGTTTTTGTTTCTTTCAAGTTTTGATTGATTAGCAACCTTTGCATTGCATCAGAAGCTTTATTTCTTTATTTACCAACAATAGGCCTTGAAATTTCCCTTTTTTTTTTATTGTTTTTCAGTAGA
The DNA here is from genome assembly GCA_963583995.1 of Xylota segnis. NCBI lineage: Eukaryota > Metazoa > Arthropoda > Insecta > Diptera > Syrphidae > Xylota > Xylota segnis. The sequence goes on from OY757237.1 coordinate 8,471,680, forward strand.
CAAACGCAGACTATCGACAGCTCATTACGATTCTCTTTGAACGGTTCGATTTCACTTTATGAAACACCATCCGATCAGAAGTCATTAGGGGATTGCTTTCAAAGATTTGATCATTATATGCATCCAGCTTCGAAAGTCATCGGCAATCAATATAATATTTTCTCTCTTCTTCGCCTAAAATAAAAATTTTATTATCTCCTTTCATCGAAAGAATGATTAATGAAACTAAATCTTCTTTTCTTTTTCTTCTCCTTTTAGGTAAGTGTTGACGAATGCCGACGAGTATCTCTGTATCTCTTCTGCGATAAAGTGTAAGTTTAATGAATTGGTCCTGCCACATTGTTCAGGAAAAATTCCGTAAAAAAGATAAAAAAAAACATTCTGTAATAAATTAACCATGAATTCACACACAGTTGCGCAACCATCTGTAGATACCATACCTACGTGTGACTGTAATGAAAAAGAACACGATTTCTCGATCCCTTCTTAATTGATTCCAATCTAAAGTAATTCACACAACAGATGTCCCTACCCGGGGACAAACCAGTTGAAAACAAACCTAAACCTCCGAATAGATCAAGATTTCTATCTCACAGATACATTTGTACGGCATACACTCTTAATCCTTTCTCTATCTTGAATTTGTCAAGCTATTTCTGTAACAAGGAAAGATACGAAAAACCAAAGACATTAATTTGCATAAAACACATTTTGCATTTTGGGAAACTTTATCCTTACAAAGTAAAGGGGCACACATCCCCTGGACCATAATCCTCCACCGCAATGCGATGGAAGGTGAAACGATACAGAGTGATAAATGAAGTCGACAATGTACTCTGACCTACCGGAGCGCTGTATACTATATGGCCGCGCTTATACAGGAGTCTCTTCCCTTTTTCAAATACACATATTGAAAGTTGGAAGATGAAACAAAATGCTAACGTAAAAGAGTTGAACGATGAAGGTAGACGGTAGACAGGCTACAAAACAATTTACGTGTTCTACGTGACTTTAGTTAGTTGGCAGTTTATCTTGTCTCTCCTTCGAAACGAAAAATAAAAATAAACAAACAAAACGAAGAAGTAGAAGGCATTTCCTTCGTCTGCCAAAGCTAAGTTATTCTTTGGCTTCTTGGATATTTATTTTAGTTTTCGACTTTTGTCAATTTCTTCATTCATTTACCGAACTGACGGGAACCGTGAAATACTGTGGGTGGCTGCAGGGTTGATCAAGATCAAAGGATGCACGTAAGGAATCTGTTTGGATACATACTTTATATATTTTTCTTTTTTTTGTTGCCCCATTGTTAGGTAACACATTTATCTTTTTACAATTAAGGTCGGATGGGTGAGTGCATAAATTTTAACAGGGATCTGGGTATTATGTGATTGAAAAGGGAGTCCCCAAGACTGAGAACGAGAGTTTTGGAAAGGATTTCAGGGTGAAAATTAATTACGTTTAAGGTGTTTTTCTTTAGAGAGAAAGTTTCGTTTCAATCTAGTTCGAATGATTTCACTCCATTAGCATATTGTTTAGAGGAACTCATGATTCAGGTGTTAGAAAACTTTGTTCTGATACTGAATTGACCTAAATTTACCAAACAGTCATCAATGACCTCATTCATTTACCGAACTGACGGGAACCGTGAAATACTGTGGGTGGCTGCAGGGTTGATCAAGATCAAAGGATGCACGTAAGGAATCTGTTTGGATACATACTTTATATATTTTTCTTTTTTTTGTTGCCCCATTGTTAGGTAACACATTTATCTTTTTACAATTAAGGTCGGATGGGTGAGTGCATAAATTTTAACAGGGATCTGGGTATTATGTGATTGAAAAGGGAGTCCCCAAGACTGAGAACGAGAGTTTTGGAAAGGATTTCAGGGTGAAAATTAATTACGTTTAAGGTGTTTTTCTTTAGAGAGAAAGTTTCGTTTCAATCTAGTTCGAATGATTTCACTCCATTAGCATATTGTTTAGAGGAACTCATGATTCAGGTGTTAGAAAACTTTGTTCTGATACTGAATTGACCTAAATTTACCAAACAGTCATCAATGACCTCTTTGAAATGGTTTCAAAATCGTTTCCTTTCGGGGCCCGTTGTTCAAAAGCTCGAACTTTTGAGATGAAAAGGTGTATCTTTCACAAACATTTGTCAATTTTTCGAGAGATGACAGTCTTCAGTATGAAACAAACCTTCCCTAAGCTCTATAAATGAAGAGTAATTGGTGTTTAGACCATCAACCTTTGGACAGGGGCTCTATATGTATGTATATGTATCTCTTTTCAAATCGATTCTGGCTGTAGGTACACACGACCAACAGCAGTCATCGTTATATTTGGCATCCGCCTTAGAAACATACCCAGTCTGGGTCTATTATTCTAAATGAAATTCAGTCTTAAAGACTTCAGCTGAGCTGTTTGACAAACAAATCTGATCTCACGAAAGAAATGTTTGCACATGCAATAGGTACAGGAGTATGCAATGTCGACTTGACTAACAGATGGCATACATAACTATATGGTTTGTGTCAATGATAAGAAATATGCTATTGTTGACATCTGTCACTTATTGAAACCCGTCAAATCTGTCAGATACTTATACGAAATTTTTTGTTGTTTGTGGGTAAATTTCGTAGCTTTCGCGTTTGTTTACTTGTTTTGTGATTTTAATTCTGAGAGAATTTTACCCCCACTCCTTGAAATGTCAAAATTTGCGGGTTTTGGGACAAAAAGTATTATTTTCAAAGAAAACCGCTGCTGGAAGTAATCAGTTTTTAATGGAAGTTTATGGTGAACAAGCTCCGACTCAAAGGACGTGTAAACGTTGTGGCTTATTCGTTTCAAAATGTAGCATCGACAACAAAGATCGAAACCAGAGAAAACATTCAAAGATGCAGATATTAGATCAAGACTCAAGTCAAAGAAAAAAACAGCTCGTAAGTAGATTGAGCACTAATCGTACAAATGTTTCCAAACGTTTAAAAGCCCTGGGAAACAAATGGATTGTTACTAGCGATGAAAAGAGGATTTATGTCGACAATCCCGGGGCCGAAAAATCATGGCCACGAGAAGAAGGTTATGCTGCGTCTGGAAGAGAATGATATGATATGAATCGATCACTGGAGATCAGTACCATCAAGAACTAGTGACATTAAATCGAGCTGTGGAGGAAAAACAAACAGAATATGCCTAACGATACGTATCAGTTTGTTTTCATCTTGACAATGCTCGTTCACATATTGCAAAGCAAGCAAAAACCGATTGAGAAATTCTGCCCCATTCACTAGACTTGAGACCTTCTGGAAATCACGAAAATACACTGAATCAAGTCAGAGTGCTTCTCGGACTAGGATTTCTCCAAGATTGTTCGTCCTTTAAGGCTTGATCACCTTGCACCGAGTTCTTGTCTCCAGAATTGAGAAAACCCATCGTTTGTTTTTTCATTTGATCTTCGAAGTCTATTCTTTTACGACCCTTTAGTCATCCTATCAGGACCGTCACCTCAAGATTTGAAATCAGTCATGCCTGGACCCAGTTCCAGCGATTTTGTGTGTCCAAAATCGAGAAAACTCAACGATGTTTATTTGATCTTCGAAATCTAGTCTATAACGCCCCTTTAGTCATCCTTTCAGGACCTCTGTCTCTAAATTGGAAGCCAGTCATGCCTGGACCCTCTTTCAGCGAGTTTGTGTGTCCAGAATCGAGAACACTCAACGATTTTCATTTGATTTCCGAAGTCTAGTCTAGGACGACCCTTTTGCCTAGATCTTCTTCTTCCATTTTCCGATCCACCCCTGTTCTTATGGTTCCAGAGAACCAATTCATATCCTGCGGAAGGTTAACTCAGTCCTTAACGCTTTCAATTCCACTCGTAGTCGTACTTTTTAAATCAATGTGCCCGATCCAATCCACTCCACTTCCCTCTATTTCTCGAAATAAAATTCAGGTGTAAAACTCTGGACTCTGAACTCTGCCACCGAATGTGAATTAAATTCCCATGTGGAGCAGATTGGCGTGAATTAATTTTCCCACACCAGGGATGGCATAGAACCTTTACCGATTCCACCGGAGATAGTGAATCGTTTCCCTAGTTGCTTCTGTAATACATTGTTCCGTGAACATTCTGTATTTCGAACTACAAAGGACATAAGGTCCCATATCAGTACAAAGCGTTGACCTACATTGAAACAATAATGCTTTAGCTATCTTCTTTTGCAAAAAGGTCGTATCTCATGTTTGTACTCACGAAGACCAGTTCAAATACCGTGTTTCAACTGCGGCTGATGCGGAGGCGTATGTACATTTTCCAGAAATTAATTCTGACCCAGATGAACTTCCGTCATAATGAATCAATCTCATTACAGATCACGCAGTCTCTATATTTACCCATTTTACATCTCCATTCAAATGCTGTCATTCACCAGCATGACAGTAAGCTCCCTGTGAAGAGAGTTCAACTCGCCGCCACGCAAGGTGCACCGCCCTCTATCCACCAAGCATTGACCAAGTTACGCTTCATGGTTTTTTGTTTATTTTGTTTTATTTTTCACTTTTTCTATCTCTTTGTTTGACGTTTGCCTTCACCCATTTTGTATTTCCATTTGAAAGCATCATCCCTTCATCCATTCACCTGACATTTTATTTAAAAAAAAAAAAGTAAAGAGTATGTTCAAAAGTCATGCGGCTCGTTGCTTGACGGAACGCAAAAGAATGCCATCGCGCACCGGTTGAATGAATCGACAACAACGACAACGACGACTACGACGACGTTGACGCTGTCAAAGGCAAGCCAAAGTCCATTCATTGCCTTGCTTCTGCCATCCTTTCATCCGTGTCTGCATTTTAATACATTTTTACCTTTTATTTTGTTTTTATCGGTAAATTTTGCATAAATAAAAATTCCATCATGTAACCTTGTTGATATTCAATGCCAGAGTTTCGACAGGCAGCCAGGGCCTGTTGCGCGCTCCTCCTTGTTGCTTTCGGGGGCTGTAATCAAAAGAAATCGTGACAGGAAGAAAGGCTTAAAAAACGGTTTCCAGAAAGAAAGTTTACCATCTCGCCATTTAGGAAGATAAAGACTCCCCGATTGGGGATTGGGGAATTCTATCTGCGCCTGTTGAGTGTGTTCACGTTTTGCATCGATCCACTCGACGCGTAGTATCTAGTAGCGTAATTCGGAGAGAAAGCCAAGGACAGAAGGGGGCCATTGCGCCATCATGTGTCATGTCATGTGCGCGCTTCCTGTCGCTGTCTCTGACGGTTAGAGCACTACTAGAGCCGGTACATGAAAAAGTATTTTTACGTTTTTCACCTTCGGTCTGTGTCGGCGGAAAAAAAATGTTGAAACAATCTCCCTACTGTTGTTGACACTGAAAATTCAATTTTCAAATTTAGAACAGGGAATTTCAATTGCGCGTTTTTTAGCTGATGGGTGTCAGAAAGCTGTTCACTGTTTTTTGTTTTTTTAATAGGCTGCTAATCTAAACATGGTTGCATGTGGAAATAGGGCTAAAGGCAATGTTTTCCAGTCACGTGCCGGTAAATAATTGAATTTAAGTTGATACAGACACGATGTAACAGGTTACTGGCAGAGATTGATACACACCGTGCATACTGGCGTTATTTACGGATGGAGTAAGCACTTGCTATGCATAAGTTAACTTATGTCTGAAATTGTTGATCGATTTTTGGCGGCATTTGTAAGGAAATGCGAACATTGATTCCTGGAATAATAAATAAAAATTAAATGTTCAAGAGCGATCGCCAAGATTGTAGAACTGTCTGGTTAACTAGGTCACTAGGGCGACATGAGAAACTTCACATGAGGAGACAGAAGTTGCAGTACACTGAGGTTATTGAGAGCAACCTTCACTCAAAGGAGTTCCCTTTAGACAGGGGCAAAGCTAATCATGAATCACAAAGGGTTTCGTGACATCTTTCCTATCGAATGAGGCACAATCTTGTCCAAACCTTCAGTTATAGGATGTTTCAGTTGAGACGTCCCATTTTTCCCAAAAGTTTGCTCAACTGTGCGTGAAGTTAGATGTAGTTTCTTGAACATATACTTGCCATTTCATAATAAAAAAGTAAATGTTTGCAAATTTTCCAAAATTTTGTATTCAAGCTCGCCTTATTCAACTCAACGGGCAACAGAGTCTCAATCAATGGAGATTGCTGCCGGAGCATGTTGATTGACTATTTTTAGGATATATTACTTAGAAGAAGATGAACTAGACCACATGTGGTTTCACCAACATGGTGCCACATGTACCAGAGGAAGCCAAACATTCGATTTATTCAAGTTCAAGGTCCATGAAGTTCGTAAATAGATGCCTCACTTGGAAAGCTAGAAACAACTTCAGGGTTAACTTCAAACAACGAATTGTCGGGACATCACCTAATTTATGGAAAATTGTCGTACCTAATGGTGCATCTTAGCACAGAGATGTCTTGTAGGAAGCAGTTGTTTGTTTGTCGGCAGTGAATATGTGATTTTGCTCTTTTCGACCTTGAGAGCAATATTTTCTGCCTTCATTTCATGGATAGCGCCTTGATACAGCAGCTCACTATGAACTCGAGTTGATGTCAATGTCATCTGCGTTTCCTTGTACTTGGATTTGACGTGACATGGGTTTGCCTTGTTTGTGGATAGACCATATGCGAGTGACAATCTATTTAAGAATATCGCTTCCAATCTGAATTAGAAGTGGTTTGCTGTTCATAATAGCTACACCAACGGCCTCTAAACTGGGAGGAAGTACTATCGACTTTAACTAGATCTTTTCACTATTTGTAGGGTTGTAGTTTCCGATTTGGAGTCTATAACTGGTTCCATGGTGTGCTCGTAGAATTCCACTAAGGTCTCATCCATGCAACTCTTGGATGCCTTTCAGCTGGGAAGCTGCGTAGGGTCTTTTCCATCTACACAGTACTTACATGATGTCTTACTTTTTCTCTCGAACCTGAGGACTGTGACTCAAAGACCCATTTTTGCTGAATGGGATCGATGTGGTCAATATGATGAGCCAATGTAATCGACGTGCCAGCTCATAGAGTTCGCGGTCCTCGCTCTCCTCGTATGAGGGACCGAAAGTTCGACGAAGAATTTTTCTCTGGAAAGTGGTCAAAATCTGTTCTGCTTTTCTGGTACTCGAATGTCAGCTATAGAGATACATATGTATATGTTAATAAATTGAAATCTTATCCAGTGTATCAGACATAATTTTTGATAGAGTTCCATCCAGATACTACTACGATCGACACAATACGAATTATTGTGTGGAGCGATATGAGTATGTATTTTTCGTCTAAAAGAATCTAGTCAGTCCTAGTCCAAGGAAAAGTTTCAACAACCAAATTGGCGCCCAACTCGGCGTCCCTTTGTACTATTTCTGTTCAAGTTAGAAGAAAAGTGCACCGAATCGGTTTCCTCCTTATGACCAAGGACTTCGTTTAGTACGTTAATATGACAAACAATTTGTACACTAAACACGTGTGCATCTATTGTGTCCAGACGCGTCCATATAGGCTAAGGTCATTGGCCTCCTCGTGACGGGGAACAATGAATGATTTTTATCCAGCTACTTACCTACTCATCTTAAATGTCGACATAGTGCCAACACTGTGGAATCGGTGCGTTCTGAGCTCAAATTAAGTCACAATGGCATAACCTCTTTAAAAACATGTTCCTGCTTCTATTATTGAAAAATTCCCTCTCTTGTTCCATCCATGTACCATATGGACGATGCCAGCATAAGTATCCTTACCATTGAGCTATAAAAGATACAATCTGTGGGTATCTTTCTCCACACAACATATCCATTTGTGTTTGCATTATTCGTTTACATTTATGAAGGATGATCTCTATTTGATTTCAATTAATTTTGCATTGGAATCAGAAATTTCCCATTATACATTCATGTTTCCTAATGGGAAACTAATTTCTAGATAAGGGTATAAGCACCCTCACTGCAATCGATTCAGAACAAATGTTGTTCACATCGAAGCCATTGTTGTCTGTCATACATACATATGTATACATGCCTGCATAGCACAAGAAAACAAAAAGTATCTCCCCTTCTTCTGAAGTTAGTAACAATGCACATATATTTTCCCTTAATATGTACAAGTACATCTTTATCGAAAATTTAACGACAACCCATCACCTCTAACTTGACATGCACATCCGTATCCTTTCTCGCTACCAACCACACACATCCTCCGCTCAATGTCATTGCATCCCTACTTCAAACAAAGCCACTGCATCGTTATTAATACATCCGTTTCACTATTTCCCTTTTTAGATACACTACGCGTACATAAAAACAAAGCCCCGACGAGCAAAACAAAGCCCTTGCAACATTCAAAGGAAACGATCACGTAGTCTTCGCCCCGAACAAAGACGACTGCAACGACACGGATACACCACTAGAATAAAAAAAGGGCAAAAAATTCCACTTTGTAAATGACTGTGAAAATTGCAAACCTCCTGACACCACCGCCGTCCATTGCAACCGCAACCCTCACCTCGAACGCCGATAACAACTACTACCTCCATCACAACCCGTACGACCACTATAATAAGACAACATTTGATACCTTCACCATGCCGTACTCCACAGCAACGTCGATAATGACAAACCGGGACCATCCATTTAATCAGTCCACTCAATCGACACGACCCCTGCTAGACGACCGGAAGCCCCCCCAATTGTTGGGTAAAAAGAAGTTCAACAATGGCACAACACGTAATGGCGGCAATCAACAACGAGAGAGTGGTGTCAAAGTTCAGGGCATCAATGACTTTGGCATCATATCGCAACAATACAAGAACCTCAACAGTCATCACCTGGGCTACCCGTATGGGAGCCCTCCATCGCCAAAGGCGAATTGCAATGATTTTGTGTTCTCTGATACGATACCAATGCCAGCGAATGGAGGTGACATCCTTACACCATCATCGCGTCGGCCAATGTACGATAATGGCTCATTGACTCCAACGACATACGATACCAATTACTACTGCAACACGTCTCGGTTTGAGGATGATTTCTGTTCGCGACGGAATGATCTGTTCAACAGTTTGCAGGTGCCACCGCCACTGCCGCCAATGAACAATAACGAGATCTCAGGAGGCATAGGTGGGGGCGGTTTTGGCGGTGGTCCAACTAATGGCGGACCATTCATATTCGGCGTACATCATCGGGCGCCACCAGGCGGTAGGGATTTTCTCGATAGCACAGCTGTGATAAGCGACAAGGAGGCGGCGACGAAATACTCAATGGAGAAGGGACAAAAGTCAATGGTGAGTTATTTTTTCAAGAAAAATGTTTTCTTTTTGGTTAAACTAAGGTCCAAGGTCCAAATGGTGCCTAATTCTCTAACCTTGAGCAGGTCAAATGATGTGTTATCATTCAATTCAACTAATAAAGGTGTATACAATGCTGAAATGGGTTAAGTTTATAAAAAAAAAGTGGGCGTGTCAAGGAAAATCTTTAAAGTATTTGAACTCACAAATGGGTCGTGTGGCATATCATTGCAAACCGCTCACTTTCTAGTTTCCAACCATCGTTGTTGTTATGAATTTTATTGCCAATAAGTTCCTAACAACACTATAATCACTTACTCGTCGTAATAACCCATCGCTCTGAGTCATTCCATAACTCAATGGTCAGTAAATTAACAAGAGTCCAAGGTACTTGTAGTGTAATGAGTTGTTCTGCTTTGTTGATGATTTTTTATGGTCGTACTGGCTATAATGGGTGCAGTGATTCACGTTTTATTATTGAGTTTGGTACGACCAATGGGTTGACTCATTCTTTAAGATCGTGATACCTGTAGTAAACTATTGTGTGGTATACTCTTTTGCAGGGACAGAAAGGATGTCACTTTCATTGCTACATTATTATCATTTGGAACATTTATACATGGATTTTGCAACAAAAAAATTGCTCAAGACGGAATGGATGCTCGTGTTTAAAACTAAGACTGATTATAAGACAACTGGATACTTGCAGTACCGACCAGTTTCCCTGAAGAATCTGAGGATGAGAGTTGACTCCAGTGGCTGTACTTCCTCATCTAATAAGTAATAGTTGCCCTCTGTCTAATCCCAGAATTTGCAGAGACCTTCTTCAGATATTACCTAGTTTCCTAAGTGCTTCCTGAGTTTACAGTGGCCCGCTAGGATACACTGGTTGCTCTTGCTCATTGTGGTGGCTGTATTGCCCTAGAAGATACTTGGCTTGTCTCATGAGTGTTATCCAGCTATCCTCTCCTCTTCTATTTTCCTAAATTCTTCTTTCAGGGTATGATTCCCCATTCTGCGAAATAGTTTAGGATCCGTATGTGATCATTGGACTTACAATAGCAATGTACATTTATCTGAGGATGTTCGGACTAGGTACATTTCCAAGACTGGGCCGCAAGAATCCGACAAATAATTACAGCTCGCGTCGCTTTCTTGGTTATCTCTTCTGTATGCTTTTTTTAGATGAGTACTATCCGAGTCCGTCCTGGATATTTAACTTCTTGGACCGGTGTCAGTATTGTGCTCGACCAACTTATTAGCACCAGTTGTTCAGGCTTTCTTATCCCCTTGAAGGCTACAATTGTAGTTTCTGTCAAATTTTGGCTTAGCCCAGCCGTCAAGAACCATTCTCAAATTATTGTGATGCATAATATAATATAGAGTTTGTTCATGTTTATTTCTAGCAAGAATGACTATATCATCAGGGTACAGTCAATGTCATAGTTTGTCAACTCTTCAACTAGCTCATCGGCAATTAGACTCCACATTAAGGATGTACTCATGTACTCATGTAGTTATGTAAATCCGAAGAGCGATTCTTTTTTAAGAAGCCAGGGAAGAGGTAGGTCCTTGAATGCAATGTAGGATAAAAAATGGAGCAAACCCTCTTAAACGAGAGTAATTCGAGTCTCTTTCAGTGACACCAATGCTTAGCACTTAAACTTTTAACCGAAAGGTTATTTATAAGATTTCAGTCAAACTTTGTTTGAAAAAACGCCCTCAAAAAGTGGGCGGGGACCTATAAAACGTTCGGGTGAATTATAAAAGAAAATGACTTTAGTGCTTACTTACATATATATTTTGTCTGAAGTAGTTTTTGCGAATTCATCGTGGTTAGTGATTACTCCATTGGACAAAAAAAGTTTTTTCGCGGTCTCACCTCTCATGAGCGTCCGACAAACATTCGAAAGTACAACTGTCATATACCAAGTAAAGCATGTATATTATGCACACAACACGTACAGTTGTGAGAAACTAGGTCCTAAGTTCTATGAACCCGTAAGTACAAACGTAATTTTTTGATAACAGTGGGCGTGGTTGGTGAACATTTGCAAAATATATGTCATGTGCTCTTCAGACCTACATATGTACATTTTAAATTTGAATCGCTTGTTCTAGCTGATATCCACAACTGGTCAATGTCAGAATTGGTCATAGCTATCCCAATCCTTTGTAGCCATTGTTCAGGTTAAACTCGTAATGATAAAGCTTCTGAGAAAGACGGATAAGAAATACCTAGAACCGATAGCAACACAATATTTCTCAATGCTTTGTCTTAGAGAAATGTGGTTATGTCTTAGCCCATTGTCGAAAACTTGTGTTTTTTTTAGACTAACAGGTGATACGACTTTATTTTGCTACTCATGAGTCTTCACCAGACCCACATTGGATACTGTTGCCATCTACAAATGTATGTGTAATGTAATACATACATATGTGTACCAACTTAAGCTAAAGTTTTCGAATGAGTCCAACAATCCAAACCAAAGTACTATATGACACTGAGTTCATGTCTCACACGCTTCATGAATTCGTGCGTATGAAACCTGATCTCTAACCTATATATCTCAAGTTGGTTCCTTAGACCTTGCTTATATATTTTGTCTGAAGTAGTTTTCCGAATTAATCGTGGCTAGTGATTACTCCATTGGACAAAACAAGTTTTTTCGCGGTCTCACCTCTCGTAAGCGTCTGACAAACATCCGAGAGTACAATTGTCATGAAAAAGTGTAACAAATTAACAGTAGTCCAACATATTATACGCAAAACACGTACAGTTGTGAGAAACTAGGTCCTAAGTTCTATGAACCTGTAAGTAAATACGTGATTTTTTGATAACAGTGGGCGTGGTTGGTGAACTTTTGCAAAATATATGTCATGTGCTCTTCAGACCTACATATATACATTTTAAATTTGAATCGCTTGTTCTAGCTGATATCCACAACTGGTCAAGGTCCCAATTGGTCATAGCTATCCCAATCCTTTGTAGCCATTGTTCAGGTTAAACTCGTAATGATAAAGCTTCTGAGAAAGACGGATAAGAAATACCTAGAACCGATAGCAACACAATATTTCTCAATGCTTTGTCTTAGAGAAATGTGGTTATGTCTTAGCCCATTGTCGAAAACTTGTGTTTTTTTTAGACTAACAGGTGATACGACTTTATTTTGCTACTCATGAGTCTTCACCAGACCCACATTGGATACTGTTGCCATCTACAAATGTATGTGTAATGTAATACATACATATGTGTACCAACTTAAGCTAAAGTTTTCGAATGAGTCCAACAATCCAAACCAAAGTACTATATGACACTGAGTTCATGTCTCACACGCTTCATGAATTCGTGCGTATGAAACCTGATCTCTAACCTATGTATCTCAAGTTGGTTCCAACGTATAGTGGGTACCTACGCACATCTGCTACACCTTTGTATTCCTGTAGCCAGTGAATCATCACAATAAAGTAACCTTGAACTGCTTGTGCTTTGTTTTGTTTTATTTCCACAGAAACATTTGATTGTGGTTTCAAATAAACACTCCACTTGTGATTCACAGAAATGACTAGCCTTTGTCTTAATCTGTCGAAAATTCACGAAACACAATACCACTTCAACTCTTTCGCTTGCTCCTGCAACAACTTCAATCCATTACCTACTCATCTAAAGCTCATTACAGTCACTTTTACTTCGTTCACTTACAATGGCCGTCAAGCCCTCGCTCAAAGTTTACCATACATACCCAAATTACTGTCCGCATTTTAACCCATTTCATCATGAAACCAAATCAGATCTGTCCATCCACACTATCCCTGAACCCACACCACACAGAAAATCCTTCACCACAAGTGCTACATGCCCTACGAATACCTAAATTAAACTTAATCCTTGTAATTAACCGTAATGCATGCCATCCAACCCTCACATTCTCATTAAATAAATAGGTATGTATGTGTGTGTGTAAAAAAAAAAAAACTACAAATTCCCCAACCACAACAGCGGACCCTACTCGGATATACCCATCTCTCCATCCCCATCCAACATGTTTTCCATAAAACCTACCCACAGAGTGAAAAGGGAGAAAAAAAAATTGCTTTTCCTGCTCAAAAGAAATCCCAGCTAAACCCCTTTTTTGCGGTTATACCGTCTGATGTTTCCACTAACTGTAAAAAGATCCCTCATCACAGCCAAGAAGATGGAAAAAATCCGTTGCAAATCCAACTAAGCGTAACACTCTGGGCCAAATCTCCTTTCAACAGTCTCGCATCCAGGCATCCTTTTTCGCTTTAGCATCGTCGTACATTTTTTTTTTTTTTTTTTTGTGCCCCCACAGCAGCGTGCTTCAAGTGTGTGAAAGGAAATACGATGTAACGCTAATTGCTGCGAGTTTAATTCGTCATTAGTCCTCGCCGGTTAAAACTGAACTGAACACTGAACACGAAGAAGAAGGAGTCATCTTTGACGCCATGGCAAAGGCGCCCAGATAGAAACTTACGCCACACTGGGACAGACTTGCCTTTGGCGTAACTTAATGTAAAACTTAAGTTTAAACATGAAGAAATTAAAAGCGACTCTCAATGCAAATTACAACACGAGAATTAATTTGCTACATCCTCTCAGATATAGAGATTTAGCTGCAGATAGCGGTGTGTGAAGCGGAAAGTGTGCAGCGTAATTGGAGTAAATTTATTTCAGTAACCGTTAAATTATTATCGAAAATACTAAATTCGAAGAGGAAGGGCTTAAGGTGATTTTTTTTCTCAGAACACTCACAGCATGGTGATACTTTCTGGCGGATTATTTGGAGGACGATCAAGAGGACTTCTGTGACTAGAGTTGCATTTAACTTTCGTGTGCTACTTAAGAGTCATAGCTATCCTTTCATTGCTTGTTTAATAGTTTCAAGGAATTCTCCCTTAATGTATCCGTTTCAAGTCCTTTAAGTACTTGTAGGTACTAGGCTTGTGCATTTTAGTTCAGTTCAGAGAACGGTCAGTTTAGTTCAAATTTGTTTGCTGAACTAGTTCTTTGCTGTAGTTAATTAAATTTAGTTCACTGCTCAGGAAATTCGAACTTTCTCAATTTAGCTCAGATGTTTCTTTCTGAACTACATACATACATTTATGCAGAGCTTACCTCAGTTTGCTTAACTATTGAACTACTGAGCTAAATGAACTACTGAACTACTGAACGAAATTGAATTACTGAACAAAAATAAATTACATTGGGAACTAGTTCATTCACCGAACTATACTCTTTATTGAACTAATTTGCTCTGGACTCTGGACTATACAAGCTTAGTAGGTACAAGGTACTCATTGGTTTCGTAAAACATTTCGACCTCGAATAACTCGAGTAACAGAGAATTCCAAAAAAGGAGGTCCAACATCTGTCTAGCGCAACGTAAAGGACTTAACGGATTTCCTTCAAACTTCATATCTGAGGTCTGTGGCTTCTTACTTACAGACTGCATCAGCACAATTTTATAATTAAAAATGTACACTGCCACGCCCACTTTAAAAGGCCTCATTCCAATTCCTTTTTTTTCGGTACGAAATTCAAAAATATAGGTACCGCCAGCAGAGGATTTTTTTTTAAGAATCTGTGAATGATATGTCCATCTAGACTGGTGGTTCTGTTAGGTTTTGTTAGGAGGTGAAGGTGTACGAAAATCGTGACCGCAGGTCTTTACGTTACTTATTATAAAGGCTTCTTCGAAACTCTGATTCAGGCCTGAAAGGTTCATATTCGATCAAATCTTCATAGTTTGACAGATCTTGAAAAACACAGAGTCATATCTAGCTTTGCCACACTCGATGATGAAGAATGCTCTATCAAGGTATTTGATATTAAATTGACTCACCGAGACCTTCGATGTCTCGAAAAAGAATTTAGACATAGTGAAGGTAAAAAGACTGTCATGTGATTTTTTCAATTATGTACTTGAAAGGATTGTGTGAAACTTAGAAGTCAACACCGGAGCCACACTCTGTCAAAAGGCTGACAGAAGACAGCAGGCAATCACTGGTCTGTTTGCTAGTATTGAAACAAAGGCTACAAAAATTGGTTTAATGATAAATGAGGAGAAATCCAAGTAATTATATGCTGTCAGCAAGAAGTGACACAAAACATCTACGAATTGGATAGAATGACACAATCGACAGCTACAACTTTGAAGTAGTAAGAAACTTTGTATACCGCGTTTCTGCTCTCTGACATCGCTATTTTTTTTGGGCTTAGAAGACAAGTAAGTAGTAGAGGCCTATCCCAAACAACTAAGAACATTCTGTATAAGAATCCGATCATCCCACTCCTGTTTTATAGCGCTAAAGCTGGGAGTCTATCTAAAGCAGATGACGGTCTTTGTAAGAGAACATTCAACGACGAACTATACAAGCTGTACAGTGGTAACGATCTAGTCAAAAAATTGCGTATCAGTCGTTTAAAATGGTTGGATGATGTAGAGCGGATGGATGCAAATGCTCCAGCTCGTAAAGGTTTCGAATCCAATCCCAAGAAACAGAGCATTGAAGGAAGATCTCGTCTTAGGTGGCGCACAAAAGTAGAAGAAGACGTCGACTAAGGCTAGACCCAGGTTCATCTCGAACTGTTGAGCCACCTAAATAAGTCTGTTAGTGTAAGCCCGTTTGAAAGTCACTGAATAACTTCATACAGAAGAGGTGTGAATGGCTCAATATTTAGAGGACAAGGACAATGAGTCTAGTCGCAATCCTAGGATTTCGCTACAGTTCAGTCTAAAGCTGTCATTAAACCTTTTTATGAGATCAAATCCAATGGTCTAGAGAGGATTTCTTATTGACCCTCTCGCAATGAAAGTGAAGTAAGCTGTAGAGGATGAACACAACTCAAGGTGTAAAACGGGGAGGACACACTCGGATCACTGGTGGATACATTGTGAACCCCTGTTATGGGTACATACAATATTTCTCATAAGCTTTGGGGCAGCTTTGAATTGTTATTCACAAAAGGCCGTGTTTTTAGTTCTGCATAGGCTTGGGCATTCACAAAGGAAGTGAAAGTACACTCTTCTGCATCTGTGCTGCCATAGCCTCTCCAGAAGTCAACAGTTCCTATTCGCATTCGACTACGGTGGGCCGACATGAGGCTGTGGGCGGTGAACTGTTTGGTTTTGACGACATCATACTTTGTTCAGAGTTTTCTGGAGACACAGCATTTTCTGGGAGTGCGTTCCATCTCTCGTTAGCTAGTCTCATGTACATGTTCTGTCTATGTTGTGTGACGTCATGGTTTGCCGTGAGTACTGTGAGTTCTTCACGACTTCAGGATATACATTTTTATGTAGGTAGTCAGACATTCCTTCTAAGTGTGAAAGTGGAATGTATCTAAAGGGTGTTTTTTTCGAAGCGGAGAACTTAAAATTGAAATAAAATACAGAAAAATATTGTTATTTTCCATGAAATTGGTTTTATTTGACAGATAATTCTTTGGCATTAGTGATTGAATATATATAGAGCATGTACCTACGAACTTATGTATATTAAATCCAGTCGTTGTAACCCATACTTTCGGCACGAGCAAGCCAGCATGTACATACATCCCATGTATGCAGCTTTAAGCGAAATTTTCAGTACAATTTTAGAACATTGTTGTATCACAGACCTAAAGAGCATATCACATACAAGTGGTTCAGTTCGTTGGCCTTGTTAACTCTTTCCGTATCGTGTTTCGCCGATTCCCTCTATACGAAGCAGAAAACCCGGTATGTTTGTAAATTTCCAATGTTCCGGTCATTCATCTACAACAGTTGCCTCCCTCCGTTTTGTACATTATCTCTTCCAGTCAACAGCTCCCAGCCCTAATTGATTTCGTAAAAACCTATCCCAACAACCGTAACCTACATAATACAAATCTCTAACGTATTCACTCCAAGTCCGATATTTCAACAAACGTACAACCCCGGTAATTTATTGTATCTCATACCTAACCCCGTTCTTTTAGTGTTCCGCCAGTACAGCGGAAGAACCATAATTCATTTCAACGCGCACTCCAAAAACCGACCGTTTCACATTCCCACAGGAACTAATAAATTTCCAATAAATCACATAGCCACAGTGGAAAAGTGGAAACCTTTTTAGTTTTTTTTTTCTGTTCAAGCTGTCCTAGCCCGTTCCAGCACTTTCGGGTGTTATCGTGAAAATGAATGAAAAATGCTTTTTGATGTCAATGCGCGACATAAAGTTATTATTTCGACGATGACACCGCGTCCCGCCCGCCACCACCTTTGGTGCTAATAAATTCGTGTATTGTTGAATCGAATCGAACAGGGCAAGCAGTTGACAGTATCCGCTAAGGATTTGCATCTAATGTCAGTGCGCACAGGATATCTCCGATTTTATTTATTACAATGACGCAAGAGTTATCCGCGTAACCATATCCCCTTGGCCTGGCAAAGAGGAGTTCATTTTATTTATTTCGTTACTCTGTGCGGTTTCACCGCACATATGTATGTTGTAGATACTCGCACTCTAGATGCCCACTTTGAAGTATCTATTGCGAATCTAAGCCACGCTCATGTGGAACTCGATATGCAGAGCACCTCTTGAAATGGGGTTAGTGCTGCTATGACGCCCCGTTCTCTCTCTGTGTGTCTCTCTTCTTCTGAGTGCGATCGTAAATTTTTCAGAGCATAAAACAAAAAAGAAAAATATGTTTGCGAACGAAGCTATAAAAGATACACTCAGTCGCCCGCTGAAGTTGATGTAGTTGTTGCTGCTGCTGGTGGTGGCAAGCATCTCTTTGTAGTTTGTGTTTCGGAACAGAAAACAACTAGTGGCAGATATAATCCAGCAGCAGCAGCAGCAGCAGCATGCCCCCCTAGGCCACCACCACCACCCAACTGGAGCGTATGAATGATGTCAGTTGTGCTTGTGCTGGCTGGTTAGAGTCTCTCTGCCACGGAGGAAGGAAGTTAACAAGCCAAAAACAATGGAATGGAAAAATGTGCGAATTCCCGGCGGTTTTTCTGGCCGGTGCTTTATGGGGTTCTTTTTAGCGCTGTTTGTCGTTTGTTCGGTTGTTATGGATATTGTTAGCCAGCAGTGCCAGGTGAAAAGCCACCTTTCGCCGCCCTGTACTGTACTGTACCGCCTCCAGTGTTGAGCATCTGCTAGTGGTTGCAGTAATATCAGCGGATATATGCGATAAATCTCAGTTGAGTTGTATCGCACTCGATCGTGTCTCAGGGTGTCTGTGTGCTCCTTTTCGGAGCATATATGCGTTCGCAATCGAAAGACACATTTTCCCTTAATTTATGTGCAACACTTGCAAAAGTGACGCGGTTTTTTGGGGTCTTTTTCGTTTTTCCACTCTCGGTTTGACTATTTCAGGGCGCCCGATACATAGATTCAGTTCGTATGGTGATTCATGGAAGGTACTTGTTGGTGGATTGCGAGAGAGCGAGAGGAATTTGGTTATTTCAGAGATTAATCGTTGTGCTGGGACAATTGTGTGGCCCCCTACAGAGTGAGATTTATCTACGCTGTGACATTATGCGAATTGGGGTGGAAAGTTGGTTTGGAATTAGTCATTTGGTAGATTGGCTGTACATAGTTGCTTTGTAAAGGATACACAGCAGATGGTTGCGTCTTTGGTTTTTTTTTTTTTTTAGAAACAACTGTTCTAGGTTATGATGGGCCGCTGGGACTTATTCAGGATTTGTGTCTCTTTAACCGGATTTCTTATTTCGTGGTCCTGGTTTGAGAACGATTTCTCAATCTTGCCAGAAGACACCTAAACAAGTAGAATGCTTACATGATTTATAGAGGAACGGATACTAGGATACCCCACTAAACACGTTCTTCGTTCAACTATCTTGATGAAGAGTGGTGTCTGTTATGCGAGTAAGTTCCAACAGTGGTAGATTTTGCTCTGATTATCTTGGAAGCCCCCTTCTTACAATGCAAAGCCAATTGTTTTTGTTTACAATAAGGCAGGTCTTGTGGGTAAACTTTTCGAAAAGTTTGAAGAATGAAGCAGGTTTCGTCATCAACTACTGTACTATCTTTCACTTTCTTGTGTCTTAGTTAAGATTTATAATGGGGTTTTCAATAGGAACATAACAATTTTATATTTTAATGCATATCTATCTTTAAACTTCTTTTATGATCTGTCAGCGTCAAAGTGTCGTCCAAGGCTTACATTTTTACTATGGTGAAGCTCATGAATGAACAACGTTTGGAAAGCGTTAAAAATTACTACCGAAATTTTTAGTACTTTAAGAGTGCTTACTGCAATTAACGGCGGTAATAATCGTCCAACTAGATAGCCTATGCGTACTATAGTGGATAAATTGGAGTCAATATATGGAGAATGTTCCTGTATCGATGAGACAACGCGCCGGTCGAAGTATCTAAAATATCTCAGTCATAAGGGCTTCCGTACAAAATGAGTCAAATCAGTCAATTTCACGTCGTTCACACGAATTGGGAATCTTCCAGTACATATTGTTAGCCTACATCCTTACAAGGTGAAATTTTAACTCAGGAGCCGAAGCTTTTTGATCACTTGAAGCCCCGAGACCTCTCCGTTTATGCTTTGCATACGTCTAATGGAGATCCTGAATTTCATCGAAAAATCGTCTTCAGCGATGAACCTAAAAAAATTGTTTTTGTTCAGAACTGAATATACTTGCAATCAGTGAGATGTGGTTTCAACAAGATGGTGCCACATGCCACACAGCTGGTCAAACAATTGGTCTATTGAAGGAGAAGTTCGGTAAACGTGTAATCTTCAGAAAGGGTCTGGTTGAATAGTCACTTCATGCGATTTAACCTCTTTAGATTCTTTTTTATGGAGTTACTCTTTGTGCCAACAATACACCGACGTGAAAGGACCTCAGAAGCAATATTGAACAAGATATTGCGAACGTTCCAGTTAATATGTGTGGAAGAGTAGTGGAAAATTGGTTCCAAGAAATCAATCGCTGCAAACGTGCTCACAGTGGTCACACAAACAAGGTTATACAATTATTCATAAATTTGTGATGTATGCTATACTTGAACTAAGTTTCAGCCCAAAATCTGCATTGTTCTGTGTTTTCTTCAAGTACTAAATTGTTATGTCCTTATTGAAAAACCGTTTACTTCACTGATTCAGTACTTATTGCTGAGGTTCTCTTACGGATTTTCTAGAAGCAATGACCGCATCTATATCGGTCTTCTTCCTCATTTTGCTGAGCTGCAGTTTTCTCTATCCTAACACATTCTTTGAGTATTTAATGGGTTAAGTCCCAGGTTGACTTGTTGGCTTTATCTAAACTAATCCTGTAGTTGTTCAAGGACTAAGTCTTTTTTGAGACTCAGGATACTTGTTTTTACTGATCATAGGTCTACATGCTTTCCTCATATTGACTGGCTTATATGTATGTCTTAAGTGCTCTGACAGCAGCACCTACTCGCTCTCTATAAAGCCTCGAGTTGGACTTATTGTCAATGGACTTTCAAGAACTCTCCTCATCAGCTCATACCTAACCAGACGTATTGATTCTGTAGTGACATGGTATGATCACTGTCTGCCCTTTAGGGAACAAGACAGTACTCCTCGTACTATACAGAGTGCGCCATTAATTACATATGTCGGTATGTAAATATTGAATAACTTTTTTAAAAAACAACCGATTTCCGTATATAAGGCATCTCTAGCCGTATAGCAATGCTTTCGGCACGAATGTTTGCCTTGAGCTCGTCAATGGTCTGAGGCTTGCTGACATATACATTGTTTTTCAAATATCCTCACGGAGGGGTCAAATCTGGAGATCTTGTCAGACGGTGCTTGGTGGATACGATATTTTCGACGAAATGCGACTATTTTCAGTGTACAGCGTCATTATTTCGGGGGATTGTTTAGGTATGAAGCGATTCACTGCAATAATTAAATTGACGTTTCAAAAACATGTCTACTCAATCCAATCAGTTGATAAATGTCAAAGTTATTCAATGTTTACATACCAACACGAAAGATGGCGCACCCAGTAGAAAAATACACGTATCGTCTTCCTAAAGCTTTAAGAGGACTTTGTTCTTTTGGAATCAGTCCAGACTAGGCTATGTAAATGTAGAAACGTTTAGTAAATATTGGAAAAAAATTCTACTTGACAGCTGTCATTATGATAGAAATCTGTCTAAATTATCAATTTCTGTTGCAAGACTGTACCTTTTTTTTCTGACAATTTCAATGGGTAAACCATTGTTTCTAAGTTGTAAGCCATCTACCCCACACAGTATGTTCGCAAAAACTTTCCCACCAGTTGACTGGTATTATCCTTAAGGCTCCTAGAATAATGCCTGTCCATAAGCAAATTTTACATCCACAAGTAGTACCGATTAAAAGTTGAATGACTCTACAAATCTCATACAAAACCTTTCCTAGTTCCACCTCCCTCTATGTCCTGAATAATGCGCACAGAAAAAAAAGAAGAAAAATGAAAAACTTTAGCTAAAATTACAATTTCCTTTGAAAGGATCCATTGTACGAGTACGTACTGTACTACACCAAGCTATTGAATCAATTTTTCCCAATTACCTTTTGCAAACATTCATGTAAAATGGGATTTCCCACGTGAACGTCCTGTGTGTGTGAAAATCCAGGACTATACAGGAAGTTCCCTTACATAACACAAAAAAGAAAAAAAAAAAAGCGAAAAGAAAAAATCCCCCTCAGCTACACAATGCAGATTATTTCCAGGCAATTTACCCGTACACATTGTGTGCCATGAGGAAACCACAATGAGGCACCACCACAAGGTGTTCGCCCTCACAGCGAATGCAGAGCACCACAAGCCCCTCTCGCAGTCGTCCTAACAACTCCTCCATTTCCGTGCTGGTGCTGATGTTCTCCTTTTCGGAGCAATTTGAATATTTGATTGAGTTACTCGCAACGAAATGTGAGGCGAATTTATTTATGTGTACCAGGATAATGGCAGGAGGTGCGGCGCATACATATGTGTAGTCGAAGTACAACACTAAAGTAGTTCCATGTGCCAGTTGGAGGTGTCTGCTCTAGACAACGTGTCTGGGAGGCTCTTTCTTTACAATTTCTTGGAACTTGTGCAAGTGGAACAAGAGGAAACAGTTGAAGACAGATTGCAGCAGGTTGGGAGAGAACGATAGTTACAAACAGCCTGTGTGCAGCAGCTAATGCTGCAATAACCACTTCTTGGAGCCGCCACATGGAGCAGCTATCGAATGTGGGCGCATACATAATTAGCAAAATCGAATTGCCGTCGAGAGTAGGAAGACGTTCATGACGACAACGACGACAACGACGACAACGACGACAACGACGACGATGACGATGCAAATGCACTCAACTGCCACAACACCGGGTCTGGGACGGCAAAATAGCAGCACCAACGTCATCCAGAAGGCGGTGAAGGTGCAACCTTTCCTTCAGTCGGCGGAGTGTTGAATGTGTAACGACGACGCCTCCGGTAGAACAGGTTGCTGCTATTTACATCCTGTTTTGGGTTTTTCTTTGAATTTTTTTTTTCGGTGAATGATGCGATAGTGGTGCACGGTGTAATTATGAAAAAGTTAGTGGAGGCGGCTCTATTGTTCGTTCTAAATCAATTTGCATCTGGCAGGTTGTGTGCAATGAACAAGTGTTCGAGTGTAGTGTTTGTGCTTCAGAAATGGCAGTCTGGCTCATTCCAGAGTTGTATGCAGAAGAATGTAGTTCCTTTGTGGATCTGCTACTCATGGGTTGTTGTGAAACAATCAACTGATCAATGAGAGTACCGAGCCCGGACTCAGGAAAACCCTCAGCTCATCACTCCGGTTCTCTGCGACATCATTGGGACATAGTTCATTCTTTGACTGATTCTCGTAGACAGATAAATATTGGCGCCCTACATGAGAAGGTACACCTCATGGTATCCATAGTCGGTATGTTTGCCTTCCCTTCATATTTGCCTCGTACTCCTATAATGCTTAGAGAATGACTCCTTACACAATGGACACTCGTGGATCTCATCTGACCTTCCAACTGAACTATGGGAAGGTTAATGTGATTCCTCAGAACAAAGAACCATGGCTCAGCTAAGGACTCCTATCGAACGTATCTAGACACATACATATGTGGGATCACTGTGATAAAATGAATTCCACATCACACAACGACTACTGATACTATTCGGAGTAAAACCAGGACCTCGATCAAGAACCCTCTCAAGTCAGTACGATTTTGGCTGCCTGGTTCTAATTGCGTATACCAAGTTCAGCTATCAAAGACTTGGACATCGTCTTCTGGATATTCCCTGACGGAATCTTAAGCCATCTTAAGTCATTTGTGAGTATAGTTCGACGTTGAGTCTTTTCCTCGAAGAACGAAGAACTTTTCTCAAGAAGACTCCCAGGGCAGTTTCATCTGACTTTGCCACATTCATTCTTCCGCATCTCACAGCCTGAATAGGATGATGGCGGGACTTGTACACCTCTCTTTAGTTCAACATAACAACGTTTTGCTAAACAGTTTTTTAAGACCTAAATAACAGCGATTAGAGTTTTGCCTTGATAGACAAATTCATTAACTACTTTAAAGCTGTAGCTATCCATGGATACATTTTGGATAAGACGGTGGTATTGTAAGCTACTGGCCTTAGAAGCCTGTACTTTATTATCCTAGTATATAGATAGACTCAAGCTTATAGCTTCTGCTTCGTCCTACCATTGATGTCAATATCCAAGAAGTTGTACTGTGCTGACCTGAGAATTTGTGACTATTTTCTCTTGCATCAGGTATCTGGTCTTAACGTCTAGAGCTACTAGAGTTTTTGCTAATGTTTTTTCCGACCATTACTGAACGGAGAGGCGGGCTTAAACCAGTATTATTCTGTTTAGGGAACGTGTGCTTCTGGTCTACCAAAACTAGACATGATGGTATGGAATACGAGCACATAAGTAGGTTATCTCCTTGCATTCACGCGGTGGCAAGTATCGACTTAGAATTATCGAATCTTCTCGAGGACGAATCAGGCCTAAAACCGCACTGATAATTGCTAATCAGTTCATCAACATGTGGTTTAAAGCAATTCAGCATTACACTGGGTAGGATCTTGTAAGCGATTTTTAGTGGACCTCTGTAGTTGACGCAAGTGATGCGGACTCCATTCTTGTGGATTAGCCTTATAGTTCTTAGGCTTCAATAATCAGTTATTCGATGGACGTGTCTTATAGATAAATTGGTACATGTTCTCTACCAAGTCATGCACTGCCACTTTGTAAAACTCAGCTCCATATGGTCCTTCCACTTTGTGTGACTTAGTCCAGGTATTAAGTGCATGATTTGTTCCCAAATAGATTCGATTGACAGGCTGCAGCAACTCAAGTCACACTTGTGCCAGATTAGGCTTACGTACTAGGTCTGGTACCACAGAATCTACAGTCTTCAATCTACCTGTTGAACCAGCAGGAGCTTAGTATAAAGCGCTGAGGTTGTCGAAGAAGTATTCTCCCAGCTAGGGTATGCCTCACCATGATGCACAAATATTGTGCTGATGAAGCATTTCCTTAGTCCTACTAGACTGTTGGGGCTTTCGAGATCTAGCTTGGGCCAAATTTGTTTGTCATAGAGCACTTAGTAGAGTTGGACCTCCTGGTTAATAACCATTTTGACAGTTGACTCGTATCGAGTGCCCCACTGAGCTTCTCTTTCCTCAGTCGTTCCGTCGCGTTCGTCGGTTATGCAGTTTCCTGGAAAGTTCTAATTTTGAATTGTTCCGCCATCTCATTAGGTGCAGCTTTGGGCAGCTTTGGGATTGACGGTGTGACGGATTGACGGTGACGGATTGACGGTGACGTAGTCCAGGGGTACCTTAGCCAGGACAACTCCTCTTTCATTGCCATCATTCTCACTTACAACACGCTGCGATAATTAGGAAAGCGGAAGATCTTTGGAACAAAAACACCTCCCCACATTCCACTTTATATTTTGGAACCGTCTGTGTAGAAACAAACCGATCCTGTGCCAGACTCTATGTATACAACTCTCCTAGTAAATGGTGAAGCGTATTTTTGTTTCGCATTTCATCTCAAGATACACACACAAGTAGTCCTTATTCCTACAACCTTTGATCCAAGTCGATGTAGACGATAGATTGCAGGACAAATATGACGCTCCTTGCTAGCGGTTGCATATAAGGCTAACGTGAATCAAAGCTTTCATACGCCTTGACATTACTTCTGCCATGTCCCCCTGACACTTTAACCCTTTAAAGCTTTCAATCTGTCACCATCCCTCAAGCATAGTCATCGCAACTGTGCCCCGCTGTATTCCACTGAGAAGCAAATCCCTTCTTTTGTTTCTACTCATCTTCCAGGAAATACAAAAAAAAAATACTTGCAGTCAGCGAAAATAAATGCCCCGATGACATCGTACCCTGACTTTCCGTCTATTCATGTTTTTCCTCATGTCCCAGTTATGTCCCACTCAACATCCTGTTATAAGTGTGTGACAATTTTTCACCGGGATGAAATGCATTTTCATTTGTTCTTCTTTCGTTTATTTTTTTTTGTTCCTTCTTCGTAACGCTTCCGGGAAGAAGAGAACCATCAGTACGAGTACAGGATATAACCGAGAAAAAGTTCCCTTTAGACTGGGCATCCTGCAACAACCATGGCGTTGGTATTACTGTGGGACTATGCCACAGATGGCAATTTGTTTTCTTTTCAAATTAACTGAAGTAAGATGGATTAATATGGGACAGGATTAGAAAAGGAATTCCCCTAAGTGGAAACATTTATTATGGTGTAGACTTAATGAGAGGCTGTAAGGATTTATATTTATTTTTTTTTTTTTTTTTTTTTTAAATATACTATGTTGTGCGAGTTTGAAATTAAGTTATGTAGGCGAACTGAATCCTTAAAGGGGGGAAGTTATTTAAATTGAGGGCGAGATGGCATCAGCCTTTGGGAGGTCCTTACGGGTGTCTCTATGTGAGATTGATTTTTGAAGCATTTGACCTTCACTATTGTTGGGGAAAGTTGTACCCCCTTTTTTTTTTCCTTTGGACCCTAGCCCATATGGTTGATACTGCGACCTAAAAGATCTATTGTATCGTAGGGTGTAGTTTTACTCTAAGAGACGTACCACCTCCCTAATGAAGGAATGCACGTCCTTAGTTGCAGAGGTTCTAATATCTGCCGGCAAGCATATTACCTTGCGGAAGATGCGCCACCTCAGCCAATGCAGAGCTGGACATTCACAGAGAATGTGCTCAGATGATTCGTCATCTTCTGAGCAGAACCTGCATTCTATGTTTTGGCATAGATTGAGTTTGTTGAGATGATATCTCAGGCCACAGTGACCTGTTAGAAAACTCACCAGTTTCCTAATCTTTTCTTTGTCTAAACTTAGAATTTCCTTCCTCTTGGATTGTCGTAACCCCGGGACAGTTTTCCAGTGGGTTAGACGACCACACCATTGTGTCTAGCAAGAGATTGTAGTGCATCGTAACAGCATTTAACTGCTATGGAGTCCACTAAGTTGGACGACAGAGCTCTGAGAGCTGCCTGACTATCTGAGAAGATATAAATTTTAGCGCCCTTGATTTCCTTACTAAGGTTTAATCTGGCGCAGATCTCAAAGACACCAGCACCCACTCCAGAGTCCATCTTTGATCCGTCTGTGAACCATATCAGACCTCTAGGGTCCAGTGTTGGAACAGCATTAGACCAGTCTGCACGGTCTAATATATTAACCTCAAGTAACCTACCGAAACAGTATTCCCTGACCATAATGTCGGGTACAGTGCAGAGCTTGTCTCTTTGTGGGATTGAGTCAAGAATTTTCGGGTGTCCCACGTGGTCACCTGCCTTAAACTTGTATTCTAGTTGCAACTTGATAGCGTATCTAGCAGCCGTCTTCCTAATAGAGATTTGTAGAGGCGTGAGCCCAACGATGGCTTCTAAAGCTGCCGTAGGGCAGGTACGCATGTCACCCTACGATGGCCGCGTACGTGATAATGGGCCTCACTAACATTGTATATATCCAATGAATCATTTTAGGATTGAAACCCCCAAGTTCTACCATAGAGGCGTCTACTGGCCCACAGGGCCCTGGTAGCGCGTTCTATGGCGGACTTGATGAGTATTCCAGTTGAGTCTTTTGTCAAGGATGACTCTGAGATTTTTGACTTCATTGGAGTACACTAATGTGGTGCCTTTTATGGTGATAGGTCCCAGATTGACCAATCTTTTGTGAGTAAAAGGTACTAGGATGGTTTTGCTAGGGTTAATGGAAAGACCCTCGCTATTACACCATTCTAAAACGTGTAGTAAAGCACCCTGCATGACACTAAAAATAGTCAAGCCGTGTTTACCACTAACAATGATCGCCAGGTCGTCTGCATAACCAATGGCCACAGAAGTGGAGAAAGGACGCCTCCTTGGGGGCAACCTTTAACTGCGTTCACAGATACAGACTCTTCTCCGGAGGAGGAAGTAATGATCCGAGTTTCGAGCATGGCTCTAATCCATTGGTTGGTCGAATCTTCGATACCTACCTTTGCCACCAGTCGGCCACTAATATGAACATCAATGAGTCTATCCATAGTTTTGAGAACAAAAGATGTTAGACTAATGGGTCTGTATGATTTAGGCAGCTCACTAGGCCTATTGCCTGGTTTCGGTATGACGATTACATTCATCTGCCTCCAGGTAAACGGAATGTTTGTCACTACTGGGGCTGAATCCTATTGGAAGTCTGTCTTAAGGAAGTGGATTCGAAGGTCGTTGTACTTATTTCTTGTTCGTGGGTGGTAAATGACTCTACTCATCCGTACTCTTTCTGTACATTTGTGTACATCTCCAGAGCCTTGAATATTATGTCTTTCAATCCAGCAATACTGCTGATGGCAAGGGCATTGACTCACAAAAAACTAGATAGATGGAGAATGGTCAGTAGCAGAATTGTTTCTGCCAAGCTTGGATACTTCTCGATCTTCGTTGAAGTTTTTCTTCACTATGTCCTACTAAACTATTCCACTTATACAAATGCCAATCAGAAGTGCCAAGGGGAGAAACTTCAACTTCCCGACACTACATAGCTCTAAATGGTGTATAACTCGGTTTCCCAAAAGAAATAAAGTATATCGGCGGAACTCTGTTTGGTCTCCCTTAGTTGAAAACCTGTATAGAACCACTGAAAAGGCGACTAAAACCGTCGGGGGCTGTTCTAGGCTTTTCGGGGATCAAAATCAAAAACAGTGACCTCACCATCTTCACACCAATAATAACCTATGCATCGCTCGTATGGTGGAAAAAGGTCATTCAAGCCTCTTCCCGCTCCGCCGTATAAAGATGTAAAGACTGGCCTGTGTAGGTATTACGGGTGCAATGCCTACATGTCCTTCTAGACCTCCCAGTTCTACATATAAGTATTGTGAAGTGCCATCAACCTTCACCTATTATACAACTTCGATACCATGAACTTAGCTGGACATATGAAAATCCTTGACAGAATGTCGCTACAATACTCTGCAGCAGTATACCTCTCGGACTTCATTCCGAATAGGATCAATCCAAAGTTGTCATTCCTTCAACTGTCGAATGGGGTAGGAGTCGGGATTTTTCGTCCCAGCTACAAACTGTCTGTTTCGTTCGGACACTTTACCTTGTCCAAGCAGAGGTCTTCCCTATTGAGCTCCGTCCCAGAGAGTGTATTAGAAGAAACCTCCGAAGGACACATGTAAATAGCTTGTCGGACAAAGAAGCAGCTCTAAAAGTTTTCATGTCCTTTGACTTTGAGTATAAGCTGGTCTGGAACTGTCGTAAAACCCTCATACAGCGAGCTGTACATAATAATATTAGTCTACTATGGATCCCTGGACATAAAGGTATCCCTGGTAATAAGGCCAAATCCGGTGCCTAATCTCCAAATATCGGCCCTGAATTCTTCTCAATTCTACTTGTCCCACCCCATTCGGACATAAGTCAAATTTGTTTAGCGATAAAGGGAATTTCACCCTTTTCTCCGCAGAGCTTGGCCGCTCACACGATTTCGGAGTTCCGCTAAGGATATGTCAATAACTGCCAGACAGGTGCCAATAAGTAAGAGTGACGTATTTCAAGTTTGGGATGGATGACTCGCTTCCCCCGCTAACATGAGTTCAGGGTTTAACCGCTCACGCGACTCCGTCGATCCGCTAAGTCAACACCTGTCAGGCAGGTGCCAATAACTTGGATTTTTCTAAGCAAATCCTTCCAATTTTCTCCATGAATCTGCTTTTTTAGATTTTATTTCCATTTTGTGATGAACTTACTTGTTCCATTCTCTTCGGGGTATTTCAAAAACCTATACTAGGTTAAGACTTTACCTCACCTTCTCATATCACTTCTTCCTCACCTCAAACAATCTTTAGCTCCAGTTATTAGCTTGATTTAAGCTAGCAGGCAAATTTACTCAGCTTCTGTAAGGGCATAGCACACAAGACCTGTTTGAGGTCCCGATCCTTCTTGAGGCTACCATCCGCTGTCTGACTGCGGATGTCATCATTGATTCTAATGAGGAAGTTCTTCTTCCCTAAGGACGAGAACTGCTTCAACTGGTACAAGCATGCATGCACAACTAAGCCCGATGCTTGAACGAAGTACATCACGCCCGTCCACTGATTCATAGAAGACTCTCAGGTATTAGAAAAGCCGCGCAAACCTTCACAAAGACCTGTGAATGACAGACAATATAATTCGAAATGCGATTTGCCAAAAACAATTCAAAAGCCCAGTTCACAAGCTTGTCAAATTTGTGACCTTATTTCCTGACTATTTCTCTCCGTCGAAATCACTTTCACAATCCAACATACCAACAGTCCACACGTCCCACTTCCGACTGCTGTCGCAATTCATTCGCCGCCACAGAGGCTACCGCTGTTTGGTCATTAACCGCTCCAGAGTAGGTCATTTGGCAGGCAAATCGCTTACCGGAACATACCGCCCACACGTGTCGGTCGTTCGGTCCACTCATGCCGGCACCAGAGTCCCACGCAATTGAATTTACTCTGAAAAAACGCGTCCGCTAACCCCGGTATATCCTATTAGGTATGTTGCCGTCGTTCATTAATTGGACAAATACCGGCTAAAATATGCTGCCCCCACTGTCCGCCCGACGGATGACGTATAAATGCCGCAAAAATGGTCAACCGGCGACGCGGGCCAGCCAACATTTTGTTTATGTTTCGTGGGCGTCCTCTGAAACCAGCCGGCCGAGCACATGGTGTCCTTACACAGCCTCCACTCCGACGAGTACCAGGAGCTGAGCGCTTTTCGACAAATCAATCGATGGAGAGTGTCGCCCCAAACACTGGCGTTGGGGGTTAATGACATCTCCGGCCGGGTAAAGTGGTGATTTGTGTCAGTGAGTCGATGGAACCATAATTTCCGATTCCCAGTTGGGAAGCAATTAAAAGGGAAATAAAACAATCGAAATGCAATGGAAACAGCGGAAGGGTGCCTGCGGTAATCCGGCGGCAACAAGTGGTGAACGGTTGCTGTTCAAGGTGTTCGCGGCGTAGTACTTTGTAGTGCACAGCAGTGGGTTGTTGTATTCAGTGGGTACCCCGTGGATTGAGGCTGCAATTTGGACGTAGTACACGGGAGAAGGGGTGGAATACACTGTCCGGAGAAGAATGTAGTTAGGCCAAACGACAGATGAAGTACATCAGGTAATGAAAGGACTACCTACTGCGGGAACTTAGTTTCGCCAAAGTACAGGGACGATTTCCGAGAATCGGGTCGATGCGTTGTTTAATCCTTAAGGCACCTATGGTGTAACTGACCGGTGTGTGCCCAACAAACATACCATACCATTCCCGGAGAGGATACAGATACAAGAATTAAAACTGATCAGGAACACCCTAAAGAAGCCTTGCTTGCTTCTTCTGCTTCATAGCTAGTCAGTTACAGCCTCCCATCAGCTGAAGCTGGAGCTAAGACTGTCGGTTACTGGTGAGCAGAATTCTGTCTGTATGGCTTGTTTTGAATGATAACTTTGACTCCCAAGTGTTTTCCATCATACTGTAGATAGTCTCACAACCATGGTGTATAGCCATCACTATTTCACTATCAACGGAGTAATAGACTACTCGAATCGTAAGCCCGAAGCAAAGTTGAACATGGTACCTTCCTCAAGAATGAGAAAGCCTCTAATGGTGAGAAGATCTGTCAAGCACCGAAGAGTTGTCATCATGGCTCCAGTGTGCAGGTAATTAGCCGAACCGTGGAAAAGTTTGAGCTTAAGCACACTCATTTGGACCTTAAGCCACCAACCAAACAGAGACTGGTGCA
Organism: Xylota segnis; assembly: GCA_963583995.1. Classification (NCBI taxonomy): domain Eukaryota; kingdom Metazoa; phylum Arthropoda; class Insecta; order Diptera; family Syrphidae; genus Xylota; species Xylota segnis. The sequence continues at coordinate 8,503,312 of OY757237.1, forward strand.
AGAAAACATAGCCAAGTCTTCGAAAATATCGATTCTGCGTCGAGCAGCTGAATTCCAGCATCGCCAAAGAGTCAACCCGGCTTATTTTGCGGTCGGATTTGGGCCTACCGTATTGATTGATGCAAAAATTGAAGTTGGGTAACCAAAGACAACTCCGTGAGTTTGCTAATTGGGTGCTAGAAATATGTGTTTCAGGAGATCTGGATTTCGGGCAATAAATCTTCTTCGTCTGAGGCCAATTTTTTGCTCAGCGGCTATGTCAACGAGCAGAATACGGATTCGCCATTGTTGGGGAGAACAAAATCCACAAGTGTTCGAGTAAGCATCAATGCAGCCACAAAGATTGGTGCAGTTTATGGCATGGCAGTTACCAACGGTCTCAGAACGATGTTAACCAACTTTCTGTAGCGAGAGCTCGACAATATCGATATATCCCAGCTATGGTTCCAACAAGACGGCACTACATGCCATACAAGCGACACAGTACTCGAAGTTGTGGAACAGAAATTAGACAACTGGGTTATCTCACGCAGTGCTTTTATCAATTCCTCGCTGTCATTAGACGACTTGACACCACTCAATTATTATCTCTGGGGCTACGCCAAGTCCTTAGTCTACGCTAACAAGCCAACTACTTTCGAAGACGTCGAGGCCAACATTCGCGACGCTATTGCCAGAATAACTTCGCACATTTTAGACCAAGTTATCGAAAATCGGACCGAACGCTTGAAGCACTGCCAGCAAAGACGAGCCGGCCATTTGAATGATGTGGTATTCCATACATAATGGCATAAATGTAGCTTCCAAATAAAGTTAGAATCAATTTTATATCTCACACTTTTGCCATTTTATTTAAATTTATTTTTCTATCGTTCTTATTTGGTCACTCTATAGCACGATAGCCAACCATTCTCAGTGTTCCAAATGTTGCAAAATATTAAATCCCACTCGATATCTACGCTCATTTCTGGAATATGGATGCATCATCGCCCTCCTTGACATTAGATCCCAGTGTTGATGTATCTACTAGAGCTTTCCTTCAGGTATTGATTCTCGTTAAAACTCCTCAAAGAGTTCTGCTTAGTGAATCTTCTAACTTATATCGTCTGCTTTAGGAAGGTTCAAGCTTAAGCTTTAGGTGAACTCTACATTTTGTTTGCTCCACCAGGATGGAGGATTCAATCCCCGAGAGCCTGTTGAGAGCCTCTGTGCAGTCTTACTGAAGTCCTTATTGGCTATAATCACCAGTTCATCTGTGGAACCAATAGAACCGGACTCCAGTTTAGGAGTATTTTGCTAACAAGATTAGAGAATCTCAGTTTAGATTCACTTCCTAGCTGTGGAAAGTACTTTAGACGACTCTTCGACTAGTTCACTTCATTGCTCGACGATCGGATATTTTACATCTCATGAGTAGGAACTTCCCAAATCCTGAAGCAGCGTCTGGCAACCATTCGTTAGTATGGTTACCATCATCAGCTTCAGCTTGCGTACCACGTACAGTCCCTGATGGAGTAGCTTGCGGCAAATATTGATTTACTTCGGTTCAACATCTTTTAGGAGACATGTCACAGCGACATACCATTTGTATGAGTATGTAAGTACTCCAAGGTACCCAACTACATTCGTCTTACATTTGCATGCAGTTATGGTCGCCCTACCCTGACCCAGAAGCGCCTCAGCTGTCAATCACTTGACTCCAATTCACAACCGTCCCCAGCAGGTTGTTTAAAATTCCGCAAAATTCCATTCTGCGTATGGAAACCTGTCCCAAGCCAACTTCCATTTAAAGCCCAATGCTCTCGTCCCTAAATGACTTTTTTTTTTTTTCAACTCCATGCGCCCCACAGTTGTACAGTTGTGTGCAACAAACTCTTCCCGCATTAACCACTTGACGTTGTTAGAACGCAAAAAGGAAACAAAAAAAAAAAAAAGCCTTCTCCACAACAATGCCAACTTGAGATGAATAAACTAACAACTGACCTATTCAGCTGCCCTTCCCTTCTCGCTATTTATCCATCAGTCTGTCTATCCCCCTGGTAGTGCAGGACAAAGCAAGGAGAAAAAAAAAGCTCAGGAAGCTACTCACTGCTGTTCACTGATGCTTCCGGTGTTTTATTCACGTTTTAAAGCCCTGCCAGGGTTTTTGTTTTTTTTTTTATTGCTAAAATGATGAATTCAAACTTTTGTGTCCGGTGTCAGTTACCCGGCACTTAAAGTGAGTTAAAACTTTCACTCAAGGACTTTAGTGGAATAACGTGGCGCTTAACCTAAGCGATGGCAAGGAAGCAAATAACCAACCGATCCACAAGAGTCCAACCGACCGACAGTCCGACAGACATTCAACAGTCAACAAGACAGACAGGTAATCTATCTTTTTCTGGAAATTTATGGTCAGCAGGTATTGTACCCTCGTCTCGTTGTACAGGTTGGATGCCAAGACAAGAGCGAGAATAAAGCGAAAATAAATAAATAAAGCCGGAGAAGGAAGAAAGGAAGGATGGAGGAGTTGGACGGAGATGATGGGCGAATTGAAACAATGGAGGCACTGCTATAGTCTGAGCCACGGAAGTTACCCTTCGTGGAAATTTGTTTCATTTTTTTTTTTTGTTTTTCTTGTAACAAAACAAGACCATCGACCGCTGAAGGGTTGTGGAGGTGGTGGTCCTTTCAGATAGTGATTCTCTCTCTGGTTTTGTGTATTGTTTTTGAATTTTTTATGAGCTTTTTGAGGTAATTTTTCGAGTATGTGTGTAAGCCTTTGTTTCGAATGAAGTGGGTTAACAGAACGCAAATGCCAAAAGTAAAAGTTGAAGTGGGAATTAGGAAGCGAACCAACAAAATGCCAGTCGACTAGGACAAGGAGGGTTTTGTTAGCACATTTTGTAGTTCCGGTTGTTGTGGGGCTGTGAGGACGGTCTAGTAGGCAACCCATGTTTGTTTGCAGCAGATGGTTTGTTGAGTTGGATTTGCCAACACGACATTTGTATTTACATTGAAAGCTGGGGGGCAAGGACCTGTTACCTCCTGTGGTTGGGGTTAGGTCTGGTCCTTGTTCATAACACGTGCAAATTGATTAACCGCATGCCATACAACAGACACAATGATGTCTTTTTCGGTTTAAATGGGACTAATGTTACCTCGTTACCTCAGAAACACACAGCAGGGGAGAGGATGTCCTACCAACTTCATATGTATATTCAGAGCTAAGGTCAAAAATATTTTCCACATTACGTCAGGACGTAAAGGAATCCCTATAGACGTTGATGGGTTGATTGGGTAAGAGTACATTGCCAAAAGGATCCCGAGCTTAAGCTCAAAGATTCCTCCTGAATTCTTCTTCTATGTGCAGTTGTTTGGGAGGATACTTAAGTGGGACTGTCGGGGTTGCATATGCTTGTCAGAATGTCAAGTCTAACCGGGCAATGTGAGGTCTTCTGGGCAGGAGTCTGTTCAAACTCAACCCAATTTTCTTCCTATCGTCTTCGTCTTTATTTCGCTCTTTGAGGAACTCCAAGTGGAACTAAGTAGATGTATCTACTAAGGTCGATTTGAACACTATAAGCAGCTAGCTCGTCTAAAAGATTTGTTAGCTCTAGAGTTGCAGAAACATCCTCAAATTCATTAGTTGATCCTGTCGTCAAGCACAAGGTTTTGGACACCTATCCTGGGTTTCCACTTGGTGCCACTAAGTACGACAGCGGGGTCATGATCAACGTGGCCTGTTAGAACCTCTACTGCTGCACCAAGACTTACCAACTTCTTGCGTTCTTTGGACTGATCTGCTCTAAGAATTACCTTCTCCGAGTAGTCGGTATCGAAGATTTTAAGACCGTCGTCGATCTCAAGTACGGATGAATCTGGGACAAATGGTAGTTGGATCTCACCCCTGGTGATGGCATTCATGTAGTCAGTGGCAAAGATGTTATCTACTTCCTCTGAATCCTGTTTGGAATCTACAACAGCTTCGTCTAACCAGTCACTGTGCTGATGGGACACGTTTGTAGACAGGGCACATCAGTAGCGAGATATTTACACCAGATCGGGAAGGTAAGGATCTCATCGATGAGCTAAAAGGATTTGTTGATCCATTTGACACATCAGTCGTGGTGAATATGGCAGAAAAGGCTCAGCTTAAACTTTTGAAAAGGCAGCTTCTCCCTGCAAAGTCACTAGAAGAGGGAGCACTTAACCCAGAGAAACTGAGAGTCTCGTACAATAGAATTGAACTCTACGTGGATGAGTTGCTCATCGTGTACCACTGGTAGAACTCTGTTCAAGCCTTGAAGATAAGGCAAATGGAGCACCGAAGCGGAGTACAGCGGGGCAAAGCGGTGCATTAGTGTGTTTGGTCTAGTTTTCAGTACGCTGATTAGCATTGCTTCCGTAGTAATGTAGATAAAACGCCTTGACAGGCATTGCATAGCGTTTGGGACCGCGGTATGCTTAACAGGCTTTGCCCCTGAACACTTCTTGGGTACAGGAGGTGAAATGAAGTTCCTGCTGTTTTTCGCCGTATTTGCTGACACAGAATTGGGCTTACCCCTATATTCCTCTCTCTGGGTTGATATCTCAGGTGGAAATCCCTTTTCAATGCAGCGAAGGTACCATCTACTGCCAGCACTACTGAACCTTTTAGGGAGACGATCATCCTTGCCCCCGGGCTGGCCCGAGGGAGACATATGTGGACAGAAGCTGCAGAGGATTGGATAGTTACTGACTTACGAGCTTGACTCGTTCCTCCTTCCTTCGTGTTTCCCACTGCAAATAGAGCTTGACTCCTACTTCCAGATTTAGTAGCTTCAAGCTTTTTGGCTAGCATTTGCGTTGGCATGGAGTGGTTGTAGACTTTAGGTTGGTGTTTGGTTGCACCTGCTTATTACTATACCCTTGGCTTGTACCCGGCTTTGGAGTAAGGTTTTTCGCTTACAATCTTTGCGTAATGCCACTCACTAGCCCAGATGCGGTGTCACCTCAGAATCAGTTTGATTGTTTTCATGTGCCCACGAGTAGCTCAGAAATTGATCGTTCGCCGCGTCAGAATCTCGCAGTAACACAGTAAAGCTGTGGTTACTCTACAAGGTGGTCCTGTATTGAAGAGGCTCTCAACAGGAGAGTTCTCGCCTGAGTTTTCATGCTGAATACCTGTTCAAAACTCAAGTAAGAGCACATCTCGCCACCATAATCCATTTACCATTTCCGGTATCTACTTTGAACCCCTCAGAGCTGTTTTAGCCATAACTCTTTTCTGCAATTCAAACTTCATCCGCTTCGGTTCCCTTTTCAACACGCTTAGGGCATTGCTGACTTTCTAACCTAAAAACCATACCACCTGTCTACCACCATTAACACCGAAAGAGCCTCTGTCATCCCATTTCATCCATCAAATTCTGCAAAAAATATTCCCAAAAAGCCAAAACAAATTTTCCCTCCATTAGAGCTTCAACCAGTAACTTCACTTACCGCCAACAACTACTGAAGCACATTTTCCACCCGCGTCCTCGTAACAGGTGCTTTCCGTCTGGATGGGGATCATCATGTTATCATTTTGTGTGCAAATCCTCAATTTAGAAAGATATTCTCACCTTCGCAACTGTTTTGCTATTCAATGAGACGAGGATGTCCTCGAGGAGTGAGAGCTCAACACCCTGCCTCCATACAGACACAGACAGACACTCACAATCCAGTGATGAGGAAATGTTCTGCACAATTGTATCTCGACTTTAGTCGAAGCGTGGAAATTTTCTTTTCGTTTGCATGGAAAAGTTGAAAGAAACATACAATGACTATGGAAACGAAAACCGGAAAGGAAGAGAACTGAAGGTCAGAGGGAGGACGACCAAGGCGGAGGCGGAGGCCGGGTCTGTATGTGTTAGGAGACATTTGAACTTTTCCTCAGGTGACCTTTGGCTGTTGGAAGAGGAGGGATTTCTTTTTTTTTTTTGTTCGTCTTGTCCTGAATTTCTTTAGCATCTGACCCTCGTTTATTGTTCGCAAGGAAGACCTAGAAGCTGGTGGATGTGAAAGATTGCGGAAACTTTACAGTCCATTGCAGGTCGAGGTGTTATAATGTTCCGAGGGTAGTTTTGGCATTTTATTGGATGTGGAAGTCGTAAAGTCTCATTTAGGGGATTTTTTTTTGAGTTTGCTTTTCACGCCCTCAAATGGATGGATACTTTAAGAGGTGCGAGGTGAATTATGTGGATAGTGAGGGGAGAAACCTTTTATGAATTCAAGTGAATTCAACATTTTTCCATGGAAGTGTGAGTAAAGAAAAAATCGGGGGTCCTTGAAGGGAGTGAATAGAGAGAAATGCATCTTTGGTCTCAGTCTGGTGCTATCCGATAAAATGGTAGGTAGAACCAGACTTATTAAAGGAAGATATGCAAGGGAGCCAATGTTTAACTGCTCCCAGGCCAGTGTCAATACCTTGATATCGAGGTGCCTTTTCTAGCTAAACGCCTTCCATCAGCAGTGAAGAGAGATAAGTTCGAAGAGGAAGTATTCGGAGCTCGAGTGACAAAGAGGATGAAAAGGAAGCGCTCCGGGTCCGAAGAAGAATCTGAAGAAGTAAGTAGATGACATATTCGCCACTGACTACATTAATGACTGTTAAACTCCTGGGCTGTCTATAGCCAGTTCTACACAAATGGATGCCGAAGTCTTTGTCAAAATTTGTTGAAAACAGCCCAGGCATTCCTTTGAAGCAATACGCAACCTGAGACTTTAAAAATATTCATCGGACCTAGGATTTTTTAGTACCCAAATACTAAAATCGAGTAAACAAAAAGGTTCCAAATTCAAATAGAGGATACAGTCTTTTACTGGGACACCAAATGTTGGTTTAGAAGAAAGCAACGAAATACAAGTATAACCAGCCAAGTGCATCGTTTCCATCCAACATTGGAAGCGTCTGAAACAGATAGGTCCTGTGAGATAACTGCGGTAGATCTCAGACTTAAATGTTGAACAGACTTTAGAGATAAACTATGGAACATTCTCGTCACTATGTATTCAGTATTAGTACTGCTGGACATCGAAGTAGCAACATGATTGAGTCCAAAGTTACTTACAAGTGGCATTCCTCAAGGTGGGATTCTGTTACCATTACTATTTACCTCGGTGACAAATGAGAGTTTCTTAAAGCTGAGGCTAGAATTTTATTTTAATATTGTGGACACCAAGGGTCCTATTTAGATTTTCGACCGTTCTACACGTTCTCAGTGACCCATTTCCATGATGATGCGGTGCCTTTAACTTAAGAGTATCCAGTAAGCTTCTGGCTTCTAGTTAGTCCCAGAAGCTGTTTGGTAGATGTTTGGAATGACCATTTCTTCAAAGATTTGGCTACCGTGCCTTAAATCCCAAAAAACTGACTATGGACAGAAGTTGTAGGAGCCAGTTCCATTTCTTCGTGCAGAGAAGAATGAAAAGCGGTCAGCCTACCAACACACGTACAATGTTTTCCAAGCGAAGGTCCTAGCAGAGATAAAAGCTGCCTGTGCGACTATGTTGAAGGTAATGCCACAAGAAGGTAACACCTTTTTCATCGACAGCCAGGCAGAAATAAAATCCAAGCTTGTGAAGTACTATTGGAAAGACCTTATGCGAAAATGTACCAGTATAGCAAACGAGGAGAGAAAGAGGTTCGGAATCTACATATACTAGAACAGGTAGATCCTTGGTGTTCATCCCGTTCTGCCCGCTGAAGTTAGAAGCAGGGATTTTTCGTTCGATACTATAGCCTAGCTAAGACTTCAGTTTTTGTTTTTGATTCTCACAAGATCAGAGTTCCAAAAGAGTTATTAGTGGTACAATTAAAGCCAGCTTCTTCTGACAATTCAATTGGTTCACCGAACTGTGTGAGTTGTCTTAGCTTTTCCTTGATTCTGCTCTTTAAGACCCTTCCTTGCTGAGAACACATAGTCAACAGTTCATTGTATAAGATGGCCCGTAACAGGGAGGGGGAAACATTCGCCTGGATCAATGTCTAGTGTAGCATAGAAATTTTCACCTTGTAGGATGTGTCTTCCTCAGTTGCTCCAGCGTCCTGGATCCCTAATTGCCTGCGTGTTGAGTATTATCAAATGAAAAAAACCACTCAAACCGATACTTGTTCTAATTCGATTTGACCAACAAATATAAAAATCTTTGACACCAGCGAAGAGGACTTGGGGAAAGGACTTGTATTTGCACCATATCCGGGCCTGCTGGAAACTCTACAAAAGGAAGGTTTACTTAGTTTGAAAATGACAGAAGATATAGGGTGCAGATTTATTGACACTAAACTAAGAGATACTGGGCTATCCTTACACATGGAGCTCTTGTATGGTGGAAGGACTTTGGACACTATGCACCATGACTGCACTTGTGATGTGATGTGAACTTTTAACCAATTTTTCGGCTCACGTATATAGGTCTCTTCAAGTCTAATAGCATGGATCATTGCTCTCATACTAAGAAAATCACTTTCCGAGATCCGATGAGTCAGATGACATCCTCGGTACTCTGAATTTCGATACACCATACGAAGTAATGAGCCTGGAAAGGGAGGATTGACTGATGAAAGCTATCTCCCTACAAAACGCGAGATACCATGTATGTATGTAGTTATACGGACGGTTCTCAGCCAATGATATCAGGTGTATACTCTAGAGACATAGACCTGCAAGTAGCCCTGAGCTTTCCGGAGACTTTCAGTGTATTTCGACCAAATATTCTACCTCGTCGCCGCTAGAATTCAACATCATTTTATCTGAAATTTTCATAGTCGCCGTACAATGTTTAGGACATGAAGTACACAGATTCATGGCAGATTCAGTCGGGTTGAAAAGATCGAAGATCTGGTCAAAAGAGGTTATGACCTTCCGCAAAGCAACACAGTTAAATAGGATTTTTCTAGAGAGGTTCATCGACATGGTCCAACCTAACTTGGTCCAACTTAAGACGGACTGGGGTGTTTAAGTCCTTCTTAGAAGGGATCTACCGCTTAATGCCATGCCCGAAGGGCAATTGGTTATCTGAGAAGCTTGATGTTTGTCAGACGCTCGCGAGATGTGCGACTACAAAGTATCTATGGAACGACACGGTGACATGCACTTAAATTCTAATGTCCAAGCCTCTGGAGAAACAAGGAAATGCAAAATGTCATCATCACGCAGCGCTCTTAAACGGTTTTGCGTGCGGGTTAAGTTCTCCAAGTCCTTTCTAAACTAATTTAAGACTTCCACTCACCATAGGCCATTCACGTTATTAGTGTACTTCCTTTGACGATATGTCCGACATCAATCAAAGCGAGCCCCATAATTATGACCAATTAATTAGGAGTGCTCCTCCAGCTGTCCTGATACCGCGTTAATATTTCAAAAGTCCCCCCTTAAGTGTAATAAATGCAAATAGCTTCTCCTATACCTAGAGCACCACCCATCCATCCATCTATGCACATTCCCATGGCATATGTATGCCATTACGTCTAATTAACGACATCGCCTCTAATTATACATTCATCTATCAAAACCGCAGTCATTACCCTTTTACCTGCGCCTTCTTCTTGTGGTGCTTCTTCGGGTAATCATCTCTGTCATGCAAGCGCATCAAAAACGCATTTAATCAGTTACGTAACACAGCCCCATCTAGGTACATAGTATACCTATCATAGTCCAGACCACCATTAAGGCAGTGATTTTCGTCTGCAATTCCCTCCTCGTTTAATTAACCTAAAAACCCTGATTAGCCATTGGTCAGCACTATGAGTACAGCCAACGTAAACAACGTTAGATGTAGGTAAGACCACAGGCATACCTCAAATAGACCACAGTAACAACAACGGTAAGAAAAAAAAAAAAAACCATAAGGCTTTGCAGGCCGAGCGAACAAACGCTGGAAAGGAACCAACTTCGGCACAAGTTTACGAACATTAAGTCACCACTTCTTGTGGCCATGTTTTATGCATGAGTGGTGTCACAACCGCTCTGGATGACAACAAAAGGCACCGAGGTAACCCAAACCATCAAGTGAACCATAAGATCAACTTCACAATTCGTTCGTCCCATAGACCTGGGTATTCAAAGAGAGGAGGTTCCAGCTCCAAGTTCTACACCAAGTGCGAGAAGCTCTCGTTGTGGTTAATTGTACCTCTTTTCTTGCAAAAGGTTATGATGGAGGTGCTGCTGCTGTTCCTGCTGCTGTTGCTGGCGGTGGCCCCAAATGAGGCGGTCGTCGATGGGCGCTAGCTCTATGCTGCTATGGTGGTGCTATGGTGCTTGGTGCTTGGTGCTTGGTGCTTGGTGCTTGGTGCTTGGTGCATTGTGTGTGTGGTGAACGTGCGGTTATTAGAGACATCATTTTCGTTCCGCAGAACGGTATTTTAACAGCAATTAGACGGTTTTTTTTTTTCTTTTAATGGCTGTAGGGTGCAGTTATGCATATTTCATTATAAGTGTCCCCACCAGACCGAGAGGGTACCCCAAAAAAAAAAAACAAAAAAACTTTTTTATGACTTTTTCATGACGAGAAGAGAAATGCGTTTTATGCTAGTCATACACGGGGCTTTTTGACTGATGAACTGGCGGTACTGGGGGAAGGTTGACCCCCGGAAATGTGGTCAATAGAAAGGTAGGAGAGAACATAAAATGGTTCTCTGGAAATTGACGGTTTGTTTATGGCTTTTGGCCGTAAGCTTTCGCGTAGTTTGTGGGCAATAAGCAACTCCAAGTGGGGGATGGATGTCAAGCGGAGATTTATTCATAACAGCCGATCGAACGAAACAAGCTGTTGACAGTTGTAGGTTAACTGGCCGGGAGTGTGCCTGGGAATATGCTGAGGGCAACGGAACTAGGTTCGGGGTCATCGTGACTGGGTATAACATGTTGAATTTTATTCGTTTGGTGCACGAGCATTGTCAGCATGCTACTTTCTAGAGAGTTTGCTGGAGAAAGCTGGACTGTTTGTATTTCTAAAGCACATTAGTGCAGCGATTTAAACTCTAAGAAAGTCCTCGAGTTCAGTGCTTTTGTTCGATAAAGTTAGGGGAATCATTTGTCAAGGAAAAGTGAATAAAAGGCCACGTCACTGCCATGGTAGACTATACCATACTATCGAACCTTGACTTGAAGGCCGGAGCTTGTTCTTGATTCAGAGTAAAATATGTTATGCAGAGTCTCTCAAGTTGTTTTTTGGTCGACTGGCGTAGAAACAAAGACTGTTCTCAGTACTGCAACGCATTTGAGCTTCTTTCAACTCACTTCCAAAGAGCTTGATTCCTCCCCAACAGTATTGCCCAAGAGATCCCACAGGTCTGGCCCCTAGATGATTGCATTCCACTGCATTCTGTGTCCTATCTACTCATCCTTTCTTCATCATGTAGCAATGGCTATAGGCTTATTGGCACATTTTTTTTTTTTTTGTGAAGTTGTACGTTGAAGATATGATTGGAAGAATCTCGCAAGACTTAGATTGGAGCGGAATAGTGGCAGTTTGATTTCTGTGCTGAGAACATGACTTCTTCAGACCTTTGATAGCATTCCGAACGCAATTTGGTTTTGTTTCTTTTTCACTTTACCTTTCTGGAATCATTCTCAGTACCTTACTGTCTTTGAATCTTCCATTCAGCGTTGGCATCTGTTTTATTATCTTCTTCTTCTGCTTACTAGTCGGACATTGACACAATATTTGTGCTATAGGCCCGCCAGGCATAGTTAAAAGGTGTCATCCTCCAGAAGACTCATCTGTTTTAGGTGATTTCATGACCTGTGGACGACGTTATCACCCATTTCAGTGTTCACATAAAACTTGAAACTTCTTCATTAGTGGTGCCAATCAGGATGTCAACAGCCGTTTCGCCTGCTTATAACCTTCCACCTACTCTCGGTGGTATACCATTCGTCTACCAATTGCAGCAAATGGCCCCGGGCAAGAAAACTCTATGGTTGACCCTTGCTTTGCTAGAGAGTCCGCCTATTCATTGCCCTCAGTTGCTAAGTGCCCTCTAATCCAGAGAAGGCTCATCTCATTTCGACGTGAACACGCATTGAGTTTAGGAACACATTGATGTATTGATATCTGTTTGTTCTTCTTGTTCCTGACCCTACCGCTCCATCACTCGGATAGCATTTTTCATGGTATTTGCTGTAACGTTGGACACTGTAATCAAAGGACACGCTTTTAGCACCGCGCTCTCCATATAGTCCACCACAATTCTTTCCATCGTTTTCAACAGAAATGATATTATTCTGACCGGTCTGAAGATGTAGTCCTTTTTACCCAGTTTTGGCAGAAAAACCACATTTGTTACTCTCCATGTCCATGACGCCTGTTCCCCATTACTTTAGAAAATACCATCCAGTTCGCCGTTTTCTAAGGGGGAAACGTTTCTATCGCCCCACCGACCGCTTCTGGTGTCACTATCCGTTCCGCTTCTTCCATATCCAATCTGTTTGCTCCTACTTTCCTTAAAGCTGATCTGACTTATAGTTTGCAAAAAAGTGTGTCTCCATGAGGACCTCATTTGTATGATAAAGTGTCTCAACAACATCCCTCGTTATATCAAAAATGAGTTCAACTTTGGAAACTGAATCGATTTTCTGAAGTCCATTCCTCCACGACTTTCTTTCATGTTATCCCAGAGTTGCTTTTAGATCTTTCTTCTTTCCCTTATACTTGTCCGATGATTCAAGATCATCCCTTTGTTTATTTTAAGTTGCACTTCTAGATTTTGGCCAGTTGAAGACCCAAAACGATGTCATTGTCAATCGAATTCTATGGTTACGTATCCGTCAATCCTGCACGCAGTAAATCGGTGATGACAACCAAAATCAATAGCGGTGACAGGATGCACCCCTGATGCACTTCACCTAGGACTATGAAATCGTCTGACATCTAACCACTTATCTATTCAAAGCCACCCTGTTTCATCTAGGAAACTGATGATGTAGCCAATTTTGATCGCTTTAACTCGGTGCGATGTGTGGCTCTACCTGAACCTGGGCATTTGTATAGAAGGTAGAGAACTATTTTTGGAAATGTTCAGAACATACATGGATAAATAGCTCCCCAGTTTCCAGAAGTCATCAGGATTTCCTTTTTCAGAAGCCTGATGATTATTTGTCCTTTGCATTCCTGTAGCAATTGTTCATTTTTGAACGCAGGCGTAGGAGATCTAGACTCACGTTGGGCGCCACTTAAGATACATAACTCAACTGGAATTTTTGTTTTTTTTAGTTTGGAGCGTATTCGTGATTTTTTTTCTCTTGGAAGACCCATTAGAATTTAAGATCACATCTCGATCGATGATGGTGTTAGGCATTCTACCGAGGTGTTTCCTTCATCGAATCCTCTGATCCCGATCTGAAATCAAAATGTTGTCATTAAAACTTTCCACTCAATGTTGTTTGTACTACCTGTCTCTAATGGGCTGTTTGCTGATGTTTCTAAGGTCACATTTGTTTGCTACTACTTGAGCTCTTGAGGCAGACATCAACGAGCTACTACCACGGTTCTCTCTACCGCTCCTTGGGCTCGTAACCAGTTCTTTGTCGATAGGAAAAAGTGGTAACTTTTCTGACTTACATCGAGCTAGTCATGACTCTCAAGTCATCTTGCCCATTGTTCCCACTTACTTAATGAGTGTGTTCAGGTCCTTTGTTGACTGCATTTATTAGAAAACCATATCATTATGAATGAATGTGTATCTCTGTCAAAAATATAACACCTGTCAATCTAATATTTATGCGACAGCACTCAGAATATCTTGCAAACATTGAAGGATTTCAAATTCAACTTAATTCGTCAAGTGTTTCCTTGAAATCGTTGAAGTGCTTACAAAGAATTACCCACAAGTACCCTCCTTACAGATACAAACACACACACACACATACCAATTGAGCAATACCACATCTTTCAATTCATTTATCTCGAGGATACTCAACCAAGCGATGTAAACTCACACCTCTTGGTAGTTCTCGTTCTCGAGAAACACAACCTTTTACACTTCCTCTTCATCCTCATCATCATCCACATCCACATCTACATCATTCTTTTGGTTAAGTTTCTTCGAAGAACTAATTTTCAAGGACATGCGAACGGTTTGTTGTTCCACTCTTTATCCACGACATCAACAACATTGGAGAAACTTTTCCCACCATCTACCTCTCGAAATGAAATTCTTCTTCTTAAATAATGATAAAACTCGAGGAAAGGATATTCAAACAACTCTGAACAATTATTATCCTACATCCTTTCGTTCGTTTGGTGGTTAAGTGATTAGTGGTTAAAGAATTTCTTTGCACTTTAAGTGGAATTAAATGTGCAACAGGACTTGGAAGTTTACCAATTAATTTTGTTTTTCTTCTCCCCTGCTATTATCCTTATTCATGGTTTTTTTTTTTTTTTTCTTTCATTTTAGTCCAATAGTGATACTAGTTCCAGTTCTAGAGATAGCGGCAAAGGATCAAAGCTTTTAGTGAAGAATCGTAAATCCTCAAAGAAGAACTCAAAAGGTTGGTATCCTTTTCAATTCAACTACGGCACGCTCTGCTGTTAACGGAAATTAATTTCGGTTTTTTTTTTTTTCGATTTTGTAGAGAAAAAATCCTCCATCAGCAACAACAACAAGGAGAATCGTCCGCAAATCAAGTGCGTGGTAGTTGGAGATGCGGATGTCGGGAAGACGAATCTAATCGTTACGTATCTGGAGAATCGTTTCATTCCGGAACATGTGCCCACTGCATCAGATATCTATAATGGTAAGTGGAAAGTTTAATTTAATTTTGTTTTTTTTTTTTTTTTTTTTCTTGTATTTGGAGGAAAGAGAATGAAGTGATAAAGATATTCCCGGCGCAGACACTGTTCGTGTGGCGGGTTTATCTTTAGAGGTAATCACATTGGTTTACGTGCATCCTTGCTTGCGGTGATGTTGGTTTCCATGGGAATTAGTGGGTTTATGTGCGATGAATTTATCAAAGTGGTTTTCTAGTAGGAGGTGTTAAATTGAGGAGGGATGTCCTGATGATTGCGGGGTGAAGGTGAGCATGTGGGTGTTCATGCTGCTACTGACATGTTGGGAATTTTCCAAGGGAAACCAAGTCAAGAACTATAAATTCTTCCTTATTGAAATAAATGAAGGACTAAGCATAACTCTGTATAACGAAGACTCATGGCATTTGATTTCATGTACGGAGTGTCTTGGAATTTGTCTGGGAATCAATCAGAAATCTTACATGCTGTGTGGCATTCATCACCCTCTAGTTGCGTTGATACTCGTAAGTTGTTATGGCTCGTACCTGGCCGATGAGATGCAAAACCAGAAATCATCGACCGAGTGCAGTGGAGATAGTCGCATGAACGGAGGTGGCAGTCTCAGCATAGTCGCATAACACCTCCTTAGGTTTGACTTGTTAGTTGCGAAATTCCTCAAGGTGGTGTCTTATGTCCTTTTCTGTTAAATCTTGTAGTTAACGGGGTGCTATTGTTCATGGAAGGGACTGGTTGTATAGTAATTGTCAATAGAGATGACATTGCTATCCTGGGAAACACCTTGGGATGTAGAGGGTGTTGTTTCAGCAAACCATGCTGAAACATAAGTAGCACGAAAGTTGGAGTTGTATGTATGGTTGGATTGACTACCAGTTCCCGAGGTAATAGATACATGATGCTGTTATAACTATAAGGTTACAAGCATCATGGTTTTCTTAGTCTGAAAGCACAAACACCTTGATACTCTCTCTCCTTCAACTCACGAGATGGACTTTAATTAGTGACTAGGGGTGAATCTCCTCAAAACTAGAAAATATACGGTTCACTTGACAGGAAACTCAAATGGAAAGCCAATTTACTTGAATACGTAAAGATAGCATCTGTCTTTTTTGGCTCCTGGCTCCTACTAGCACCTTGGAGAGGTACATACCCTCATTGGAGTTCCCTTGCATAAGATTCGGGATAGTTTTAAGGGTTATGTACTCTCACTAAGGTGGAATAATCATGTCCTAGAGAACTCTCTCTAATTCAGTATCCTTTAAGAATCTAAGAAGGTATGATCGTCTGGCACCCAACTCTAAAAAGAGCTTCTTACCTCAGTCTTCTAATTTAGATGCAAAGATTGGCATGTATGTGCATCAACGGTGACAACTTCTCTTTCAGAGGCACTGGACATCATGCTCCACGTGCTCCCCTTAGCCATTCTTGGCAAGCAATTGGGTGATAATGGGGCTATTCGACTCAAAGGTTCCTTACAGCGGCCTAGCTATCATAAAATCCACTCCTCGATGATTGCGCTCGTCAATTTCACCCTGCTAGGGTTAGTGCTCTCTTTCCTGAGGTCCAATTCTACATGGACTGTAGAAAACTGTATGGCCGACAGGTTTGGATAGGTATTGATATGCGTCTCGCTACAGTTAATGCCGTACTTAAGCTTAACGCCGTTGCCAATCTTCTATGGACAAATGGTAGTACGTGTCTCATCTCCAGGCAAATCTGGCCCAAGGTGGATCAAAAACGCACTAACTGTCTGATCAAACAGAAAAGGACGTTCAAAGCAATTGTTAAAGCTGTCATTACAAGACTCTGCGCATCGGTCGATATGCCACTAGCTCGGAAAAGACTTCTCCAGAAGCTGTATGGACGAAGAAGAGGAAGAAATCATACCTTACCTCCCTTACACTTATCCAACTCTGTTCCATAGAGTACTACTCCTTCAAGCAGATCCTTTTTTGACAATCTAGGTCGAGTACTTAGTCGATATTGGTATAATGTCTCAGTTGGTCTTATCTTTTCGGTCGATCCCAAGTTGTCCTAATGTGTCCAGCTTCGACTTCCAAACTCCTCCTAGCCCCTTCTAAACGTTCATCGATTCAGTGACGGTTTGAGGAATCATTGTAGACTTCCCAAAACCCGAGATGAATTCTGCCTCAAAAAGATTTATGGACGAATGTGAAATGGTCGGAATCTATTCGATTTTTCTAACAAATTCTACAGAATTCCGACCATCCTCCCCCAAACTGCAAAAACGCCCAATTCTCTCAATGTCCTGCGAAGGAATTCAAAAGTTCATCCAGACAATGTATATTTGTCCTTCGATACATAAGTTTTCCAAAAGCCAGAAAGCTAAGCAAATACCGACCAGGCATCAATCGTCTGGAGCACTCAAGCCGCATAAAAGGATGTTCAACCATCACGTGTACATATTTACATAGAGGACGATATAACGAAAGCCCACCCATTTCCAGAGGACTTTCCCAAAAACATACATACATATGTAGAAAGTTCCTGTCCTCGCGTACACAATCGAATAAAATATTTACTTCCAAGTCTGGCGGCAACCATGAATGGGTTCCAAGAAGTTGGGAGATATTCCCCTCCAGTAAATCCTCGTAATGCAAATGGCTTTCTAAGGACATCGAATCCCAAAAACGAATTGTAGACGCTCTACATGAATTATTTATTTTCAACTTAAAGATAACTACAAATCGAAAGAATTCACACACCAGTAATAGTAATATCAATCTATTCGGCATTACAAGTGCTAGTACGTCCCTATATATCCTTGCAGGATACTAGCGATTGTCTTTGGCAAATACAAAAGCACCACCCGCGCGCAACTTGTACATACTTTCGCAGGATTTCAATAGAATATATCATTTCCTTTCGAGAATTTGTCTAACCATTGCACAGTATTTGCATTTTACGAAATGATACAGGATGTGTGTGCCAGGACATGCGAGTGAGTGATACATTTCCATTGGCAATGTCTCTTGAGGAGATTCAATAAAGTCTCGCGCGAAATTTTATTGGTTCTGCAAAGAAAACCACATTCGTGGGGATTTTATTTTTCCTCGAGGTAAAATATCTAGATTACGAGTTCAATTTTGAGATTTTCATTAGAAGTAGAAATGTATCCTTTTGGGAGATGAATTTCAATTGAAATACGTCTGTATGGTGGTTAGGTGCTTGCACACAAATAGAGTGAGTTTTTGCGCGCGGTTGAGGTAAATCAGGGATTTACTAAAAGGATAATGGAGATGTGTGGTGAATAAAAGAGGTAAATTCAAATCAGATTTGTCGCTAGGATATTACGAATTCAATGGAAGTGTGACGAAGTTAATAGGGGATTTGTGGGTAAAATAAATAAAATGTCTCAAACGCCAGAAAGGTACATAAGTACCTACGTACTTAAGCTTAATGTAATCCTTCCATTGACGCTAAGTACTAAGTAAAAAGAGTCTTACTTACTTACTTACACACTATTTTGTTGACTTCAGCGGCAACAGTAGTCTTCAACTACATTCATGACTAACACTACTCGCAATCGTAACTAACGAATATTCATGACTAACATCCGACATGGCTAATGGTTAATTTGATTAAAAAAAATCCTTCCGATGGTGCTAGTACTTAGTGAAACGAATCTTCCTTCCTTATTTTAGTTGGGAAGCACTATCCTTCGACTGTCACACACTGTTTTAGACACAATCTTCAACTACTTTCATGACTAACACTACTCGCAATCGTACATAACTAACGAATATTCATGACTAACATCCGACATGGCTAATGGTTAATGTGATTAAAAAAAATCCTTCCGATGGTGCTAGTACTTAGTGAAACGAATCTTCCTTCCTTATTTTAGTTGGGAAGCACTATCCTTCGACTGTCACACACTCTTTTAGACACAATCTTCAACTACTTTCATGACTAACACTACTCGCAATCGTAACTAACGAATATCCATGACTAACATCCGACATGGCTAATGGTTAATTTGATTAAAAAAAATCCTTCCGATGGTGCTAGTACTTAGTGAAACGAATCTTCCTTCCTTATTTTAGTTGGGAAGCACTATCCTTCGACTGTCACACACTCTTTTAGACACAATCTTCAACTACTTTCATGACTAACACTACTCGCAATCGTAACTAACGAATATTCATGACTAACATCCGACATGGCTAATGGTTAATGTGATTTAAAAAAATCCTTCCGATGGTGCTA
The DNA here is from genome assembly GCA_963583995.1 of Xylota segnis. NCBI lineage: Eukaryota > Metazoa > Arthropoda > Insecta > Diptera > Syrphidae > Xylota > Xylota segnis. The sequence goes on from OY757237.1 coordinate 8,522,293, forward strand.
GTACTTAGTGAAACGAATCTTCCTTCCTTATTTTAGTTGGGAAGCACTATCCTTCGACTGTCACACACTCTTTTAGACACAATCTTCAACTACTTTCATGACTAACACTACTCGCAATCGTAACTAACGAGTATTCATGACTAACAACCGACATGACTAAACTCTTTTTATTCCTAGAAAACACCCAATTTGCGTTATTCTTACACCACTTACATGTACATTCCACTCAAGGTCCTCGAAACATTCAACCTTCAATCCAGTTCGCGCCATTTCTTCTTCCATCTCTGTTTTCATTTTGACTTCCGTTCCATCTCTATTGACTGGACGTCCAATTCATTTCAGTCTTCCCGCTTTTTACTCTCAATCAATTTCAATTCAAACAAGCTCCATCAAAATATCATCTACTCGCGTCTCTAAAAGGATATACATACATAGAGATGGTACCATCCCTTTATCGCTTCTCTAATTTCATTTTCATTTGGCAACTGGCAGTGAAAAAAGGGAAATTCCTTTGAACCAGGAGTAGCTATTCCCATTTCCGAGCAAAACCCTTTCCTTGACTCTGTGTAGCTCAGCAGCACCAAACCATCCTCGCATTTGAAAAGTTCAATTTAATTCCATTTGAAGTGTGTGCGCTGAAAAGGATAAAAAAAAAAAGAAAGAAGGAATCCTCCTAGATCCATGGCAGGAATAGGAAGGATGGGTATTCACCGGAACTTTAAAATATTCACCGCAACACAACGTCAAATATTTCGAATGCATGAGTTATGGCATGAATTGGAGAGCTCTGAGGAATCCTGTACTCTTTTTTTTTTGCTTCTTTTCGTCCTGATACAATTTGCTTTCTGGCAACGATATGTGTGTGTTGTTTTGACGTTTGCACATGCTACCTTTAGGATAGACAAGGAATGTTATCGAATTCACGTGACTCGACGGTTGTAGGGATTGTTATTTTGAAACAAAAAAAAAAACCAAATGTATCGAGAGGAGAGAAAAATGAGTGGAAATGTTGAATATTGTATTTTCGGGATGAGTAATGGGTTTGGGTAGAGTTAGTAAGGTCTGGTGTTAACTTACAGTGAGGTCGGTGTGTATTTCGAAAACAGATCGATGTCTGTTTTGTAAAATGTATTTCCATGGAGTGGATTATGTTGATTGACTTAGTCTTGTGGTGATGGCCCCAACCTGTACGTCTAGCAGGTCTAGAAAATGAAATCATCATAATCGTCCGTTTTTCTATTCTAAGAATGTGAGTCAGAGATACTTTGAGTCTTGTTTTTCAAAGGATTAGATACGCCTTTAACAAACGTAGCCTTGACTGAATTTTTCATAGAGCCACAGTTGGGCCAGAATATTAAGTCAATACTCGGTTTGTAGCTTTTTCTAAAAGGAGGAGCCATGCCCTGAGAAACACACCATTTGAAAAAATGCTATTTTTTTCCGAAAGAAAAATAAGATACTTTGAAGAAAAATTCTTACGAAGGCCTTTGGTATTCCGAGGACTTTCAGTTCTCCAGAAAGTTTGAAGTTGCTTTGGGTAACCGCCTCGAATGGAGGAATCGTTATACATTGGTGAGCATCACTGGATAAATACTAATTCTATTGAACAACATATGGTCAACGGAAACCGTGACACCTACATCTTTTTAGATAGTAATGAACCACTAAAGGCCCCGCAATTCTGTGTAAATCTGTTGGACTTACGAGTCAAAAGCGGATATAATGAAGTTCAAGAATAATGAACATCATAAGGAAATATGGAAGGAGATGAGCAAATACGAGGGAAGTCAAAAAGTGTTACAGAGCAAGGGGAATAGAAACGTTTATATGGAAACAAAGACTATGGAGGGTCTATCTGTACAGTCCTAATGTATGGAACCTAGAAAACCCCGAGAAAAGAAGTCCAGATATCTTCTGGGAACCAAGCAACAATCATGGAAGAGGGTTCTTAAATCTGTTAAAACTGAAAGATTTATCTACAAATAGTCCCTCTTTTGATGAAAATTTTTCGCATAACTATTGCTGTGCATCTTTGGTGAAACATTGGCGCAGCCCCCACAAATATATATGTAAATTATGTTGAATTGCACGATCTCGGTCACATTAACATCATTTTCGAAAAAAAACATGACACCGCCGCCAGTCCGAAAGCCGAACCAAACTAGTTGTAGATGGAGCGGTGATTTTATTATTTACCTGGGGTTCCCGGGGGTTTTCGACAGTTTTGGGTTCATTAATTTCCAACACCCAATCAGTGAAAGTACGGTCTTCAGCCTGATTTAAGCAGGTAAGTCAAGATCTTTGTCCAAAATGTGATGCAAAGTGGTTGTAGATAGACCCAATTCCTGTCATCGTCTCGAAATGGACACATCTAGGTTTCTAGTCAAACTCTTTCCTATTGCGGCAATATTTTCAGCTGACCTTACCAAAGCTACATGATTGGATGCCTTTCATCACTAAGTTGCCCAAGATGTTCAAATTTATGGATTAAATTCACTATAGTTGAGCAAGAAGGCGCTTGATGATGACCAAAAAACGGTACGAACTTTACAAAACATTTGACAGTTCAACAATGGTGCGAATTTTAAAATAACAGCTCTTGTTGGATTACCTTTGACAATATTAATAAAAGCAAAAGCTGGAAGGGAATACTTTAAAAATTCATTCAAAAACACCGAATGGAATGAAGAACCGGTTACAAATATGATCTTGAGAATTGAAGGAACATATCGGGCATTGATGATATTGTGTCAGAATGTTCATATTTTATACATATGAGGCGAAGCTAATAAAGAACTGCAGAGACTCCTAAATAAGTACCTTTGACCAGAATGTATATCTCCAAGGATTGGAAATACGAAGTTATCATATCTGTATACAAGAAACTTTGGAAATTGTAAAGGCATTATTCTGTGGTTCACGACTGTTGAAATTTCTGAAACAATACCCTCTAATATCCGGAAAGGAGGCGGAAGAACATCTATGACATACAAATAAATTGACCAAAATTTAAGTAGTATAGGTCCTCATGCACTTAAGAAGACATTTAACATGATTAGTAGAAATAGAATCTATGAAAATCTAAGTAGAAAAGGTTTGGAATAGGGTCTCGTAAGACACCTACAAAAGGTCAGAACCAGCAACCAAATATCAGATAATTCAAAAATTCAGAAGGTATCCCACAAAGTAGCGTATTAAAGCCCCTTCTGTTAATCCGTGTAAACTGTGTATATATTAATGACCTGAAAGAGAACCGATGGGAAAAAAAGAACGAGCTTAAGGTAGTCCCAGGAACAAGACTCTTGAGGATGGAAAGCTCGACTGATTGGGAATCATGGTGCAGATGAACGAAAGAAGACTCAACAAAATTTGTGAAGGAAGACGTGAAAGGTACCATAAAAGAGATAGAGACCGAATATCTAGAAAAGATTACAACAAAAGCTACAAAAACTCGGAACTTGGCTGAAGGAATGACAAGAGATACATACATAGATACCATTTGACAGAAAGAGTAATGAACCAGGGACAAAACGTCGACTTCGTCCCGAATACGTTTAATTTTTGAGCAAAGTTATAGCACCTCTGATTCTAAGTACTGAAAATTGGAAGCACAAAGAACGGGCTGACTATCTTTTGAAAAGAGGTGTAGGTATATCGCTTATTCCTTGATCTAAGCTCTGTTTTAGGACAGCACATAGCCAATTACAAACAATATTCACGAACCCAACGAAGACATAAGACTTAATGGGGTATCTGATGGGCCAAAACATGAGACAAAACACACATCTAGTAGTGGACCTAGTGGGGGCCTCAATCAGCCCACCGAAGACTTAGAGAAACGAACCTAAAGCCTCTATCCTTCGTCTTCGATCCTAGACCCAGTAATCTGTCCGTTTAACCAGATTAATGAAGCCAATGTTTTTGTTTGCTCCAAGACTTTTGGACAACCTTAGTTCTGGATACAGTTGAGGAATACTATGTACTATGCTACCCTGGAGTTCATAAAAGCACTTTTTCGTCATTTCCTCGTCCTTTCCAAGACATTAATCAAGATGCACCCAAAACCAAGATAGGAACGAAACAAATTTCCATATCGCAGTAGGAGTTCAAAAACTGGTCCTACTACTGAACCTTTTGGTAAGCCATCATCTACGAAACTCATGTATCATACATGCAGCTACAAACACATGACAAACTGTGTCATCTCGAAGGAATTAATCTCGGGATGCTATAAGCCCTTCATATGTCATAAGCATAAGTGTAAGGCTAATGATCTGGCAATAAACTACACTGAATCCCAAGATGTGTCTAATTCTCCTTCTTTCTGATCAGGCCAAGCCGGAGCTCGGTAAAGGAACTAGTCTGCAACTTCGTCACAGTTGTACGAATTTCTCAAAGATTCTCAACCTCAAGGTTAAACTACCTGACGACAGAGTGACCTCCTTCAGGGTCTTTCCACTTTTGGCTTCATTCGAAAAGAATTTAAAGGTCGTAAGCCATTGGTTTTATATGGCCCCATATTGGTTACAATGAAATCTATGACATCAGCCATCGCAACTATCAAAGATGATTGCCTTCCAGCAAACAATACCAAAAAAGGTTAAACCAACACCCACGTCCGCCAACTTATACCTTTTCGATGAACTCCTGCAACTGCTAAGCCATTATCCACCGCTGACGACTGTCACAACTATCCTTGGCTTCTGTTCCAAATGACCGCCCACACTACCGTAGCATCGTCCACGTAGTCGTAGTCATTTGTGGCATGCAACTAAAATCCATTTTTCCATCTCAGGTTTCTCCTTTCGCTCAACGGAACGTAACAACCTCCATGTGCGTCTTATTTTTCGCCTCCACCGACCAAGCGCTCACTAAAATTTGATCTTGGCCAAGAAAGCCACCAGGCACCAGATACAGTGTGTCAAAGCACGTCACATAGCAATATGAACTCCGGTGGTGGTGACAAGCCGCATGGAATCTCAATTGCTGTTGTTGGTGTTTGAATCTCTCCCCTAAAGTCGTCGTGAATATCTTTCTGTATGGGGAGCGGGGGGATGTCATCTTCACTGCGGCTTTCTCACCTTAATACGGATGGTGTTTCTGAAAATGACAGCAATGATGATGATGATGCCGATGATGATGGCAATGATGATACCACCATTATGTGGTAAACTCCATGGAATTCCAATCTGTTGCTTCTCCCAATGACGCTGGTGATGCCGATGGTGATACTAGTAGTTGTGTGGTATATCAAATGGACAATTCATGAGTTCCAGCTCATGAACTGCTTCCGGGCAGATAAACTTTGTTTTTTTTTCTTTTCTGTTCTCTCTCCTACTCCTCCTCCTTTATAGTTACGTAATAACTTATAGTATCTAGCAACCATCTTCACCTGAAGGTGAATCGTGATTCTATGTATCGCATGACTGAAATATTTAACTCTGTTTTGTTTTTATCTGTTTCCAGCTGACGTAATGGTCAACGATAGTCCAGTGCATGTTACCCTTTGTGATACCGCCGGTCAGGATACGCTAGATCCATTGCGTGAACTCTGCTATCCGGACAGTGATGTGTTCCTGTTGTGTTTCTCGGTGGTTAAACCGGAGACATTCCATTCGATTAAAACCAAATGGGCACCGAAATTTACAAATAATCCCGCCTCCTTGATATTGGTTGGTACGCAATCGGATTTAAGGAGTAATATTCATGTACTGAACAAACTTCAGGTAAGGACTTTCATTATCTTTAGGAGAATCTGTTTAAAGGATTTTTTATTTTGTTTCTCTGCAGACCAAGGGTGAGAAGCCGATTTCATTTGCCGACGCTTGGGACCTGGCCACATCAATCAAAGCAAAATATATTGAGACATCATCCTACACTCAGGTAAGACAATCAGGCGAAACGATTGTAAGGATAAACACTGAGTCGCATTTTGGCTAAATAAGACCGTAGTTCGTTACAAACAGAAGTAAGAAGTCGCGGCTTACTTAAGGGTTCTACATGGAAAGGGTTCTAAAGGGAAATATGTCTCTACCCTTTGAAATTAACTAGCTCTTATATTCTAGAAGAAAGTTGTCAGTTCTTTAAGAGACCAGGTAGGATTTTCGGCATGAAATTGCTCACGGCACAGTGTGCTGCAGAACTCGAAACTCTTTCTAGAGACCCTAGTCTCATTATCCGAAGGAAGTATACACATTTCGACAGAGTCCAGCTGTCCATTACCATTTCACACCAGAGATGTCGACTCATTTGGTTACTTGGTTAACGAATCGTTTTGGATTGGGGGTAGTCTCAACAGAACCTCCACAGAACCACGAAAATCACAGAAAAAAGTGCGCTGTTACGCTAGCCGTAGAAGGATAGCTTTGTTATTGTAAAGAGTGCTCTATTCATCTCTGGACTGGACACTCCTACTGCATGTAATCTATTGCTAGCTACTGCTCATGGATTTCCCCTTGCTCTTCAACTCAGTCACTCGTAATGCGATTGCTCGATCAGCTTGTGCTCACATGGTCTACTTTATCAATATCTTACCTATTCCAGAGCCACTTCGTACAACCTTTTATCGGATGTAATCCCAGTAAAAATATTTCGGATCTCAATTCAGTCAATGCTCCAGAATCACAACTGGGCGTTCACTAGACCACGTTCTAGCTCTAAGCGGGTTCGAGTCAGTAGTCTTAGGCAGGCTTTTAGTAGGTTGGCTGTCTTTACTGAGTCGAAGAGGACAATCTTTAATGAGAGGAAGTCATTTGACTACCCACGGACTAATAAAACTAACCGAAACTTCGTATGAAACGAAGGATGATGATGAAGTCAAAGGATGCCTTTTCACTGAATTCGGTGAAGACTAGAGCCCTTACATAGAGCTGTCTTTTTTGGGACAAAGCTGGACAGCTGCATAGGAGGTCTCATTTTTGTCTTTCTTTTAGCATACTGGTCTATCAGCACATGTTCCATTAGCACCGGTCACATATCTGATCTGAGATCACTTAATCATCAACACGGCACTACGTTTCTGATCCAGCTTAGGCAGATCTGTCTTGATATGTCGACACGTCCATCAGTGTTTGGAACTACTAAAAAAACATCCAGCTTAAATAGACGATGAGTTCTCATATATAGTCAAAATCCTTGGAGTCGTACCCTTTCTGGCGAACCTTTAACTTTAAGACTACACTATGGTTGTCTCCCTGATCATAGAAAGTGCATTCAACAATGTCAATACATCAACCACGGAAGATGCATTATTAGTTCTGAAGGCAGACAACTCATTTTGCGAATTAATTAAATCACTGCTTAATGGTTGGGTTATCAATTCCAGATGTCCAATAGAATGTCTATCAGAAGAAGTACTCCATAAGAGGGTAACTCCTCTTCTTTGGGATTTGGTGGTGAACTGTTGGTAGTCCTGATGCTTATTCCAATGGCATTGCCTTAGATACCCTGGTGAGCGGCTTTACAAAATGTTTTGAATAAACTAACTAGAAGGCCGGTTGAATGTTTGTTTAAACCTCTTACGTGAACCATTGAACACATTAGAACTCTTCTAAGTAAGGTCCAACGCACAGCGTGTCTGTGTATAGGCTGGCCTCTGCAAACTACTTTGTCTGCGGCTCTGGATATTATCTTGCCCCTGCTACCTCTAGCAATCAAATGAGAGCAAGTGCAGCCATTCTTCTCGAAGCTACGGTGCTCAAGTAAAGCCACTCAACTCAGCACTTTAGTAAGTCAGCCTACATCACCTCATGTCGAAACTTTGTTAAGAATTTCAACGGTACCATCGCCTCCAGAACATTCTAGAAGGAGGTTTACACCTGAGGAAGATGAATCGATTCAATTCCACCCTGACGACTTCCACGCGAAAATAACGGCGATTACAGAAGTCTTAAAGGGAAACCCTGATATCTGCTGTCTTTTCGGATAGTCAAGTACCTATCACATCCTTGGATTCGACCTCTATTAATTCTTCAGTGGCATAGTGACATTCCAGGGAATTGTAGAGCCAATGTATCTCTGCCCCTTTTTTCTGGATGAAAGCAAACGTAAACTAGTAAAAAAACAAAAAAACAAAAAAATGGCCAAAACTGGATTTGAAATACGCTAAGAAATTGATCTCTCTTAGGAGACTGTACGAAGGCATTACAACAAGTGTCATCACAGGAAAATGTCTTATAGACAACCATGCTACAAGGCTGAACCTTTTTACAAATGATTTTAGCATAAGTTGCATGGATGAAGAAAAGGAAGGAATCCTCTCACGTCTCAGTTCTCTCCTGTAGTAGTAAGCTTCACTTAGCAGACTTCTCCTTTAAGGACTTAAGTGATCTGACAATCATTAAAAGTTCCCAACTAGATAGAACCTTTCACCTTTGATACATGTGGACCTTCTGGTCTAAGTGTTCTTCTTTTCTAAGCTGGCAGCTACTTCAACCAAACCAAACCAAGTTGGCCTTGAACGTTTCCAGGTTTGGGTAGTTTAAGTGACACCCTAAGCTGGGGCTCCTACATCAGCTGGAATCATTACAGATACTCCAATCATGTCTAGTCATATTGTCTTGAGTGCACTAATCATCCCAGGATCATATTTGAGTAACCATGCCTGTCATCCTCTTTTTAAGAACTTCCTGCAAAGTTTCCTCACTGATGGAGGGAGTCATCATTGAATTGCTGCCTCTGTTTTTATTCCTCTAAGCAAATTTTTATTTCTGAAACCTGTTTGTTTTCTTCAGTTTCCATAACACATTTCGTTTGATTGAAAAGTTCTGCTATAAACAGATTGCACCCAAGATGGAGCCGTGCTTCACCACTCCCAACAATTGCAATTTAAGGCGATGGGTGCAAGGGTATATTCCATCCATCAATCCTTTTACCAGTTCAATCTTCTGGAACGTAGTTATTTGGGTCACGAAAACCATTCGGTTCAAGAAGTAGTGACAGTGCGCTACTTCCTGGAGGTCTGGTGGTCCAATTTCCTGTTACCTAGCTTGTGGGCATGGATTGTGGTTGTATGGGAAGCATCAATCTTGTCTTATTTGTAACTATTCCGGTTACTGCTTACCAATGTTAAAGTTATCAATGGCTTTCTCTCCCGTTTTTGTCATCCATAATAATTTAAAGCAATTGTAACCAAAATTAGCTTCTCCTACAGCCATAAAGTCCTTCCAAGAACTAAGTACGTACCTACGGCAATACTCGTACCATTAAAACACTTTATTTCCATTTACCCAGTTAAGGAAGTTTAAACCTCCCACGTCATGTCAACCAAAGATTACGATGTCATTCGTGAGAGTATGATTTTATCACAGCCTTCCGCCAGTCTTCACTAATTCAATTACAAGACACAATGAAAAGTTTCCCTTCCTCAAACCAAATACACAAAACAAAAAGAAAGCAAAACAAAACGAAAAAGGAAAAAGAAAAACCTCACTAATTCACCCCTGAGACAACAAAGTAACTTTTTCTCCCTCAAGGACGCACATAAATCCTTTCGCTCAAACATCGCAACAAATAATGTATTTGGAGACAGCATGTGAAACATGCCACCCCACTGTCGTATCCACTCTTACTCACACTCTTTGGTTGGTGTTTTTCCGTTTTTCATTACCGGAAAGTTTCCACAGGGAACACAGCTACACACACACATACGCATCATCCTTATACTGTACAAATGTTTACTTCCGCGGAAATCCCTAAAATAAATCACAAAAATTCTCTCACAAGCGCCTCTACCGCCTCCCTGCCAGCTTCCCTTGACAATTTGCAACCAGCAAAGAATGTAACACAAAAATACAGAAAGTTCTCTGCACAAAAACACACAAAAAAAGAATAAAAATCTCAAAACAATGTTTTAACAAATTTTAGGGTGGCCAGCCATTCCACAACACACACGCAAATATCTTTCATGTCAGACGGTAATTTGTGATTTAAGTTTTTCTCTCTCCTGACTCTCGGTGAGTGGGTTTCACCACCTAAGTCCTTCCCATCCCTAGTGTGGATGTATGTAGCTCACGGTTTATTAAGAGAGAAAAAAAAAAAGAAAACAACTTTCTCGTACATACTTGTATTTTTGTTTTCATTTCCATTCCTCCTCCTCTGTGTTTGTTTGGGAAAGTCAACGAGAAAGCAACATGTTGAACCTAAATGCTAATTTAAACTTTTCGCCTTGTATTTATCCTTGTAAATCACTAAAAAACGAAAACTTTTTTTTTATTCTTTCGCAGGAGAAAGTAAAAGATGTCTTCGACAGCGCTATATGGGAGGCACTGGCACCGACGACCCTGCCGCCAACGCCGCCACTGTGGAAGAAACTTTTATGCTTAGTATAACACTAAAAACTTTTGCATGAGAGGATTATTAAAAATTTAAAAATTAAGTTTTCATTTAATTTTTACATTTTTTTTTAGCAAATTTTGATTTTGTTAAACTCTTTATTTTTTATTTTTTTTTAGTTTTAAAAGTCCGTAAGCATTATAGACTGATTTATATAACATTTTAGTGTGTATGTACGATTTATGATTTTAATTCAGTTTTATGTTTATGTTTTTCATTATCTACATTCCGTTATTGTTACTTAAAAATTAATTTGCTTGCGAAATCGATTTATTTATAGTTTTCTTTAGTTTTAAGCAGAACAGAGTATGTATCTTCGTTTATGTATAGCAAAAATTGTTAAGATGATTATTTTTAAGAATTTGTAAATGTTATCTGTATTAAGTTGAAATAATCATACATTTAATTTTAATTTTTGTTTTTAAGCGAAAAATTATTGTCGATATAAATATACAACACATTTTTTTAAAACGAATTTTTCCGAGGATTTTTTTTATTTTATAAATTGCACGGACTCAAGGGCTTATTCCTGTCCTTAGGAAGGTAGATAGAACGGGGTATGCATCATGTGCATCCAACACTCATCACTGGTGGATTCATTGTGAGTCCCTGTCTCTCCGGGTTTACCTGAAAACAAATACAATGTTCTTTCTTAGCTTTGGAGCAGCTACATGGCTTCCCTGAAGTTGTTATTAATTTCAGAATGGTTGATGGGGACTTTTCCGACAGGTCGAAGAGGTCTTCGAATTGATATTCCGCCCCCTTTAGAGTTCTGCGTAGACTTGGGCATTCGCATTGAAAGTGAAAAGTACACTTTACTGCATCTGTGTCGCCACAGCCTCTGCAAAGATCATCAGTTTCTACTCTCATTCGACTACAGTGGCCCCATAAGAGGTTTTGGCTGGTGATGATCGCCATGAAGAGAGCTAAATTGGATCTGTTAAGCGCCAGGATCTGTTTGGTTTTGGCGATATCATACTTTGTCCAGAGTTATCTGGTTTTTGTCTAAATTTTTGTATCCTCTTGTTCCGACCCCTTTCTTGCTAATTGGTTAGCCCGTTCGCCCAAGAATATCCCTGTGTCCTAGGACCTAAAGTAATGCGACGTCATGGTTTGCCGTGAGTCCTGTAAGTTCTTCACGACATTTAACCAATTTTGATTTGACGACTGTGGCCTTTATGGCAACTGGACTGTCAACTGCAGTAAAGATTCGTGGATATTTCTCGTGGCACCGCTGCTATTGCTAGTACTTCCGATTGGAACGCAGTGCATGCCGTCCTTTGGAAGACTCAGAGATCGGGGAATATCGGGTTCTGATGAATATATGCCAGAGCTTACGCCTTATTGTTTGGGAGGAAGATTGGTAAAACAGCTAGGCTTAAGATGGTTAGTGATACATAATCTGTCGCCGGTCCTACGTGTGCCCATTTCAGGATGCCCGTGTCTTCCTCTTTCCAGAAGTTAGACTGCTTCAAGCGTAGGCACACTTTTAGGGCAAGTATGGTTTCAAGGGCATGCTAGTCTTTGCACCCCGGTCAGTGCTCGGAGACACGTGGTCGTATCTGTTGCTGGCCACTAGACTAGACACCAATAGGATAGAATGGGTCTAACAATGGCGGTGCACATATAGTGAACCAGTTTTGAGTAACAAGCTCTTAATTTTTACATTCTACAGTGTAAGCCTATGATTTCAAATGCATTTGATCCAATTACATATTACTGGAAAGGACGAGACCTATAAAGTCCTGAGTACCACTCCAAACTATCCTTCACTGTAGTTCTACAAAAACGTCATATTAGGCAATTGACAAGCCGAACCAAAGTGAAACTTTACCAAACATTTCCCCTGTACCATCTTAAACTGAAATTCCACTTCCGATAGTAACTTTAATCCTTGCAAAGCACTTCATATTCAAATGAGTTCCTCTTGGCCAAACTGCATTTCCAAGAATTTTGAATAATTTTCAATACCTTCTCTGTGGTGTTCACTTTAGGAAATCATCTCTAGCAGTAATTCCCCAATTCCCACAACCAATTGGCCAGAACACAACACAAGTTTCTTCTTAGAATACCTTCACGTATCATCATCGTCATCCTTCTAGTGTGTACCAAAATGAGAAATATCAATAACCACCTTGCAAATCCCTCCTAATCCACCAGGTACCATAAAATTGGTCTCCTCCCAGAGCCCACCTTTTCGTCTTCTAATTTGAATTTCAACAAGCAACTCAACGAGCAAGTGCCTTGGGAGAAGAGGAGCCTCATACAGAGGCCTATCTACATTTGAAATGAGGTGAGCTCTGCAAACTCCCCTTAAGCATGGGTGAATAGAAAGAAAATCTGCTGAGGGATCCTCTTTCCGGATTAATTTCCATCATCATTTCAGCCCAATCGTCATAAACTGAGAGCCTCATAAATTCAAGTTGGACTGTCTGTCTGTGCAGACGCCAAATGCTTTTTCAAAAGTCTCTGGCAATGATTCTAATCAGTTACAAAGGGTCGTAGGAGGTTGCTGTAGATTTACTGGTATGAATCTCGGAGCAATTAAAAATTTATTAGATGCCACCTGAATGGAACTAGGACAGCAGTGCTACCTACCTCTCCATTTGTGGCCTTATTTTCCTCCCTGCGTACCAGAAACCATTCAAAGCAGTGATACCGGGCCAACATACACACATGTAGTTCGCAAACCAATGCCATGACAGTTTGCTGGAGAGTGGGGCTGGGCGATGGGATCAATTTGGGAAGGATATTGTTTCTGGAAATTACCGCAAATAAAATGGAAACAGGTAGTGCTGGAGAGGGAGGATTTGGCAAAATTTATTCCACCTCAAAGAAAGGTGAAAGAGAGACAAGATTTCGGCCAGACAACCGGCACCGGTAGTGGTTTGGAGGACGGATAAGGCGATTCCAATTCCATTTAATGGAATGGATGATGTTTTTTGATTGTTATCCTTCGGGTTGATTGGGGTTTTCTTTATGGCTTGTTCCATGTTAGATGGAGAATTGTTAATGATTAACTTTTGTTGCAGTGAGTTAGGAGAAGCTTTATTGTTTCTGACCAATTTACCAAACTAAATATAGGAAGATGAATGTTTGTGGTCGTCCGGTTGGGAAGGACATTTTTATTGGTTTTCAGTCATGTTAATTGTTTGTTTGTTTAATTTAAAGGTTACACAATGCGGTGGAATGGGGAAAGGAGTAATTTTTTAATTAGATTATTCCATATACATACATATCTACATTCGTTCCACTATTTAAATCGTCAGGTTATGAAATATCTGGAATCCTTATAACTCCTCAGTGACTGACGGTATGATTTTCGTATCTCAACGAAAAGTGGAACCAATTTCTGCATCATTCTGGTGAATGTAAGTTTGGCATAGATGAATTTCTTCCTCAACGAATTCGAAATTACCTTTCGAAACGGTTATTACAACTTGTTTTAATGGGGTTCCAAGTCTGTCATCCACCAGACTGGCGTCCCTCAAGGGTCCGCTTTGCCTCCTTCATTCGCAGACCCACGTCCCTGCTTTTCGTCCGTGAAACACCTTCTGACACCTTCGACCGGAATGTTAATCTCCCTAAATTCCAACCTTAACAGCGTAATAAAATGGGAAGTGATCAGTAGATTAGTAGGAATTTAAAGCTCCAAGAACCCAGTACTGTCTTCTGTCGCTTAAGCGTAGCCTTAACCCTCAGCCATTATCAATTATAGGACTTGCATCGCCAAAACTGAAAAACTCTTTCCTCTGAGTAAGTCTGTTAACGACATTGTTGGCATCCGACGTCGCTAAGAATGCGGCAAAATGCCCCAGATACCTCAAACGATACCTTATCCTATCTGATCTGGCTGCAAAATTAAGGGTTCTTCAACAGGAACACGTCAATGTCGTACAAAAATAAACAAACACACAGGAATTGGGAGTCTCTCAGCGAATTTTGCATAAATATTTCGCCCTATATCCTTACAACATCAAACTTACTCAAAAACTGAAGCATGGTGATCATTTGAAGCGCTGCAGCTTCTCCGATAAATGATATGTGATTCCAACAGGAGGGGGCCACATGCCACACAGTTGGTCAAACAATTGATCAATAGAAGGGGGAGTTCGGCAATTGTGTGATCTCGAAAAATGTTTGGATTTTCTTTTATGGGGTTACGTTAAGTCGTTGGTGTACTTCAACAAACCAACAACGTTAGAGGAGCTCAGGAACACTATCGAGGGAAAGCGTTTTCCATTTTATATTACACAGGACATTTAGTAGTTCAAACAGTACTCCTAAGTCTACGAATAGTAGTTTAGACACATACCTCTCTGGGGCCTATAACCTAGAATCACAAGCCAACAAGTCAACAAGTACTTGTTTACCTGTGCTTGTTCAACAAGTACAGTACAAGTACAAGTGGATTTCTAACAAGTGTATTCTGGATTTCTCCATCACTGGTTGTTTCCAGTTACAGAGACATAGAGTTTATTAAATTTTCCACTTTTTGAATGATTTCAAAACAATTGTTGTAATGCCTCCAAACTTGTTGCCATGGGTAACATAGATTTCTAATAGTTGTTGAGTTTCACTTCTCCAACAAGTACTTGTTGTACTGCGTTATAGATCCATCATCAGTATATAGAATGTTTTACAATCCTCATGCTCTGAACTTGCTCTGTACTTCTGAACTTCTGTACCTCCTCACCTTCACAAGGGAGGATTTTCAAGGTTACCTTGTCATTGCCTTTCCCTTGATCTACCATCTAACAGATACACTCCTTTCATAAGGTTAGAAGATGGCGATGTATCGATTGGAAGATGGGTTATGCCTTAGTAACTCACAATTCATTCTACAGTGGGATTGAAATGATCAGTTAAGGTTGTGGACAGAAGGCTTTGGTTTCAAGTCCGAAATGTTGATCTGATCAGAGATTGTGGCGGTTGTACTAACTGATCTCGATCATGCACTCCTGTTCTGAGTATTGTAATTCTTCGCTGTCATATACGGAGTCAGTTTATGGGACTTGAGCCATGTTGCCCATAAAGCCTTCAATGGTCTGATGGCGCCCTTCTGTTTTTAGAAGGACATATTACACACAACTGAGTTTTTTTTTTTAATTTCTAGGTTTGTTCGACTACTTCATCAAAAAAGGAAACTCCCTCAAGTTTGACTACAATTGTTCAGTGTTTGTCTCTATCCTTAAATTTTGGTCCTCGAAACGTCTGTAATGAAACTGTGTAACGGAGTGCCTGTGGAAATAAGGCTTTACTTACTCTAACCCTCTTCACACAGAAAACTCACCTACTGAGACCTTGGTAAGAAAAAAAAGGGATTTGGGTGAAATACTTTGTGTTACTCCCACCAATAACCCTTTTTCGTAGATACTATGGCTAAAGTATTGCAGGCAGATACTCTTAACCAAACATAAATTCAAAAACAAAGCCCGTTAGTGAACTCCTCAAGCCTACGCTTCCGACCAACAAAATGCAAAGTTTAACAACTCCACTCACGATCAACTGCCAATAAATAATGATTTCCCCAGATGAAGCAGTCAACCATAAGACTACGAAACCCCCCAAAGCCCCGTCGTCCAATGAAACCCCAATGCAAGCCATCTTCAATTTATTTCCACAAATCTCCGTCCAACAGAGCATGAAGCCTTGTTCTCGTTCCCATTCAGGAGTTAATTAAAATTCACCTTCACTTTCGCGCCCGTAATAATGGCCAAGGAAAACACTGCCAAGCAGGTAAAATTATTTTTCGCCCAAATTGACCCCATTTAGATGAGGAGTCTCCCATCCAGTCTTGTCTGGCTTTCTCTGGCACAACCCAAACTTCCTAGTCGTGCTTCGTGCAATTGAAGCCCATTTCCATGGAAGGGAAATTAAATTTTTACAACTGTATGTGTGTGTGTGTGTGAGTTGGTGGAAAGTTTTGTGCGGAAGGATCCTGTCGGTTTTTAGTTGCCACTACACTGCTGTTGTTTCTATTTTGGTTTCTTTGGCGTGTAATTGCACTGTTGTAGGCGGCAGTCACGTTCGTTGTAGAAGTTTTGTTCGAAGGTGTTACACGATACACTCACACCCTCGCAGTGCAAGGAAGAAACGTAATTGACACTGTTCGAGTAATGAGCGTAATTAGTGCAGCCTGTGTTGGTGGGGGAATTGCATGAAAATACAAAATTAAGTCTGCAATCAGGATATTTCGAAAATGAATTATTTAGCTGTGGCGCAGAGCAGGCGAACAGGAAGTAAACGGAAAAAAAGGACTCCTAATGAAATTTGCTTCGGGTTTTCAGGTTAAACGTAATGAGGACGAAAAAGTGGTTGCACAAATATAAAAGGTGGTGGATGTGCACTTTGCGTTTCGAACTTAATTATGGTAATCGCCTCGCAATATACTCCGGGGAAAGTAAAAGGAACTGAGTCCGTGGGTGGGTGAGAGCTTTATTCTGATGGCTCGGTGGCGTACTTGTGGCTTTTGCACTTACCAAACACAAACACAAACTGGGTACAGCCTTACCACCCTTGATATACTGAGTTTCATAATAGCATTAAATTAATGGTTCCTTCAGTCGACTCCTTACTGCTTAAGTAGTCGTCCTAGACACATGCCGTTCTCATTTAAGAATTATGAACACTCTGCTGGTGGCCTTACGCAGGCTCCTATCGGTGGAGCAGACAATAGTCATCTTCATCATGTAGTGTTTACAATACCTTACTTGTGAGGTCAGGAATGGTCTTAAAGGCGCCAGCTCAAGCGAGGAAATTGTTGGTCTGTTCGTGAATAAATCTGATCTCCACATAACTATGCTAGAGATGCTGTAAAACTTAGCAATGCAAAGCATAAGGTTGTCAAGGCTTAAAAACTACTTCCTCTGGGTTGAAACCAATCTGGTTTTCTTCTACATTTAGGAATACTCAATTGGCCACAGGAATCATTTCAGCATGGAATCTTCTTCAGCAGATTTCGTGTGGCTGAAAGCCCTCGGCTTAATACCAGCTAAAACTCAAGACTCAAAAATGAAGACTTAGAGGAGAACGGTGAAGGAGATCGAGTTCAAAGAGGAGAGTGCTGCGTTTATAGTCAAATATGGAAAGATTTGAGTTAACTTATCTTAACATTTGGTTCGTTGGAACCATAAAAGGTACGGCAGTTCGGTAGATAGAAAGGTCGATGCACCTCAGTTTTGAATCTTAAGTTGAGGAACCTAAGAGTAGTCGATGGACGAAGAGAATGTCAACTAGGTCTCTACGATCCTTAAAGGTTGTTGAGATTAACTCATTGATTGAGGCGATCTTCCAGGCTGAACGTCTAAGGTCAAAACGAGGAAAAGGATATTGAATTGAGAAACAGGTTTGACGTACCCAGGGAGTAGGCATGAGGCAGTGTCGAGTGGTTCCGTCACGTCAAGTTTGGAGAACTCGTTGGACTATCGTTTGACAAAACCAAGTGATAAGTTGGGCTTTTAGAAGTAATAGATTGGCATTTGGAAATGTTGAGGTCTAAACTTTTTTAAGGCCCCACATCGAATAAATATCAATGTCTTGATAAAGGAGACTAGAGTCCTTAGAAAAAGAAATGGAGTTCATGTGAACAGCGTAAACAGAGACGTGGGAGTGTTGAATGACTATATCAAGCTCGTTAATACCTAAAATCACCGGATGTGACTACAAAAGGAACCGAGAGGAATGGACCTAAAGCACGGTGGAACTAAGTTTCAGGAAATGAAAAACTTTAACTAAAACCTTAGGATTTCGTATAGAATAGGTTCAAAGAGCTTTTGTGTACGAAAAAGCTTGGGAATGGGACGGTAATTAATATAATTATCCTTCGATCCCTTTTTACGTATGGGAAATGGGGAAATACTGCGGGGATACCATCAGGGTCAAGAAAGAATTGATCCTAGATTTTTTTTTAACTTTAGAAATGCGTCGAAAGTTTGGGAGGGAAAGAGACGAGTGAAAAAGTTAGGCAGGTAATTAAAGTAGGATGAATCCGGTATGAAGAATGCACTACACCAACGTCTAAGTTTACAGTATCAACACTCAGCACATCAGTACCGAAGATCTGCCACCTGATCTGAGCGAAAGCAGGACAATAAAAAAGGAAGCGATTCGGGGTATCGTCGCCCTAAATTAGATCACTAAGATGCTTAACGAGAGGAAAGTGGTAGCCAGAATGCCACTCATGTCTTGCAGGCATTCGGGAGCATATGTACGTTTGAGCTCCCTCTATTCTAGAGTACCAATACACGCATAATTGTGTTGGTAAGAGACCTAATCATCAATGGAAGCCCTGTCAGAGGACGCCGCAATACCCAACCCAGGTTTCTGAAGGTTCAAAGGTTCAGAAAGGCCTTAAATGCAGCCTAACTGTCGCTATAAATGCAATTCCTCCGAGGTCTCTACCTATTTTTTACAAGAGGCATCCTTGCTTATCAGTTAGTGATATCGCTCTTCATACACCAGCACCTGACCCTTGACTACTTTTGAAGTCATCCGTGAAGATTCGGCTGCAGCCCAATCCAGCCTTACATAGAGTCTCTGAATGTAAAGCTGTGGTGTCATTTGATTAGATGGCATATCCATGGAATAAGTATCCATAAGTACCAAGTGGAAGTCATTCAAGCAGAGACTCTAGGCCATAGTCCAGCGTACTCGGTCAAGTTCTTCTGTTTCGTCAAGACCCCATATTCGCGTTATGCCATCGCCTTCTGCACAGAACTTCAAAGAATCAACTGTCTCAGAGCACGAAAACTTTCGCGGATTCGTTGTAAAATATAGTAAACTGTACAGCCATACGTATAAGATGGAACGTACTTATTATTATGGAGCAACACCAGTACTTGGGCCACAGGTAGAGGATAGGATATGATAAGGATCCGCTATTGAATTTTCTGTGATGAACTTCACTACTCGTTTAGCAACCATGGATTTATGTATATTTCGTCCGGAAACTTAGCGAAACCTACTACCTTGTTTCAACTCAGAGAACTTTATGAACTTCGTCTTGTTTGCGTCTCAAATCACATGTAATTCATGAGGAAAGAGATGTTGTATGAAATTAGCAGACAAGGCTCAGAAGATGATGCGGTTGTGGACTTGGTTTTCGGTGAGATATAAACGCAGTAGGCGCCGTGGCTCAGTGGTTAGTGCGTTGGACTATGGAGCAAGGGGTTCGAGATCGAATCCCAGTCGGGGAACACCTAAAAGTTTTTCACGGCCTCACTTCTCGCGAGCGTCCGACAAACATCAGAGAGTATGACTGTCAAAATGCCCTTCGGACACGGCATTAAACAGTAGGCCCCATCCATTCGTGTAAAGAATATAACACGCACAACACGAATGGTTGTGAGAAGCAAGTCCTTGGGTCCCATCGACCTGTTGCGCCAAGTATTTTACGCAGTAGATACAGACATTTTTTGTGATTTATAAAAAGTCAAGTAGGATTTCCAAATAATCTGGCAACTACAAATCAAACAGCTATGAGCAAGATCAAGTCGACTGTGGCGTTCCAGAACCTTGTCAAGGACCCTTAGATTAGTTGTAGCTTGGACAAACATCAATACCTTGTCCTAGACACACAAATCAAAGCAGGAAATGAAGTATCGATCGACTTCACTGTCATATTCGCTTTTTTTACAATTTATTAAGTTTCATAGTCGAATGTACATTTTTAGAATAACCACGGCTTTCCACAATTTTAATTATTTACACTTTTTTCCTTCCACTCGAACAAAATTCATCAAATTGCAAATAAAAGTGTAAAACAACTAACGAAGAGGAAATTACATTGCAACCATGAACACCACCACAAATGTCTTTTGCATTTCCGCGTTAATTTCCATTGACTGCAAATTCAATTAAACCACAGACTAGTGTAGGCTTTGCAGCAAAAAGTTATTCCTGGCACAGACATCACCACCAATGCCCTCTCACGTAACTAAATCGAATCAAACTTGCAAATTGTTGCGCCCAAACCAACGTACACTAATCGAAAGCAACCGCAACACAACTTTACCATTCCCGACCTAACCTCAAAACTCTATCCATGTGTGTGTGTATTAAAAAAACAAAAGAAAAAAACTTTCCACATATAGGATGCGAACTGTTGAAAAACTCAATCGGAAAATGATCAGAAACCCATTTGAGTGGGGTGAAGTTAGCCTCAGTTCTGGTCATCGCCGCCATATGCCAGCTATCGCACAACTGTCAGGACGAGAAGAAAACGACAAAAAAAAAAAAAGATGGAACATCAAACGAACTGTAACGAAGGAAAAATCGAAAACCAACCAACGGTAACGACACCATGACTCTTGGACAGATTTTTGTAGTTTTCACTTTGAGTCTCCCACCACCAACGAAGAGGGAGGATATGGATAAAAATGTGGTCACGTTTGTCAACAAGGACTCGATGACAGAGGTTGAGGAGGATTTTGTGTTTTTTGTGTCCCTCCTCCTCTACTGTATATTTAAACTTTCAGATGCAACGGACATAAACGAGTCCAAAGGGGAACAGAAAAATAAGAGTATCCTTCAACGTGCAGATATCTGCAGACGATTTAAATCGACTCAAAGATATTCGTTTCGTGTCCTTTTGAATGGTTTTTTCTTCCAGTTGTTTTTTTGGTTCTCTTCTGGCTTTTAGTGTTATGTGCAAAAATAAGATCATCTGGTCTGTTTGAGTAGGTCTTTGAGCACCCGGTACTCGGTACATCTTAAGTCACAGGTCAGTAAACACCTGTGCACACATAAAACCAGCAAAAATTTTAAGGATTTTCTATTTTCAGAAAGCACTTCTCGAGTGTGTCCTTAAATTTTGTGACACAGTTAATTAGAATTTCCTTGTGTTTTACTACCTTCAACAGTGATAAACTTACGTTGGAATTTGTGTTCTTAAATCCTTTTACATGTCCTTGGCTTGCGTTCACGCAATCCAGTCGTTAGAAATTAACTTTAAAGTGCGAAGGAGATCCTCAGAATGACGCTCGCCAGGGTACATGAATTTTAAATCCTCGACAGTGGTCTGTGCCCTGCATGTTAATTATTTTCATGTTTTGAGTCCTTTTTCTGGGTCCTAGAAGAGATTTAGTGCTTAAGTCCTTCAATTTGGTGGTGATTCGGAGTTTTGTATGTGGTTTAAACGAGAACGATGTCCTGCAATGAATATAAAGTCGTAGTCGTTGTGTCGCCATAGAAGATAGAAGACGACGAAGAAGGGATGATGTCATTATTTTAATTCGTTTTGAGAAGGGATGTTAAGTCATCATAGGAACGGCGGAAAATTGCCTGGATTTATGTGGGTCAAGGGCTGAGATAGTCTAAATCTCTGCAGGAAGAAAGAAAGATTATCTTGGAGTTGACCAGGGAACGAGTGTTGCAGAACCCTTTGGAGTTTATGACCGTGGTTGGCGGTAGTAAAGTGACTGAAATTAGTTTCGAGTCCTTTCAGTATCTTGGTTGTCATAAATTTCTTGGCGAAATAATTAGTTATATCTGTGGAGAGTCCGACTTGTTTAGTAGACAAGATTTCGTTTTAATAAAGCCTGACGAGATACAGTTTAAATTTTGAGAGACTGGTGAGATGGTACTGCAGATCCTGGACAGATTGACGTCGTCTCTGTACTGTGGGGTCCACAAACAAAATGATCCTTAAATAATACGAAAAAAATTATATACAAAGAAAGTGCTCTGAGGGTGGGCGCGGTGGCTCAAGTGGCTCAAAGAACGTGCGACTACGTAACAAGGGGATCCAGATTTAATCTCCAGACACCACCTAAAGCTTTCTTCCATGGCCCCACCTATCGCAAGCGTCTGACAAACATCCGAGAGTACAACTGTATTGAGAAACTTCTCAAAATAACAAATTGTCCTTTTGATACGACATTCGTTTGAAGAATATAACAAGCACAACACGAATGGTTGGAGAATCTAGGCTCTGGGTCCCATAGACCTGTCGCCACATATTTATTAATTTTTTTTTAAGTAATCTGAAGAATTTGTAAGATAGTCTGACCTTTCTAGACAGACTATCAAAATACAGCCTTAAAACCAAGCAGCACTGCCGTGTCAGCCAGTGTGAAGAAATTCGTAAATAACCACACCAAAGGCTTACGAACGTTTTGCCTATACAATCTGAAGACTACGCTGTTGGATGTTACTGGTTTTGATGGGAGTGTGAGTGGAACAACTTTGTCTCTAGGGGTCCTTTTAGAACAATTGGATCTCCACTACCTCTATGAGTCGGGAATCGGACTTAATAGGAATGATTATCGCCTGACAGTGAAAGTCTATTGTTTTCATCTGTACAGAAGTGCTACCGTTCTACAAATAATTTTTAAGGATAAATCTTACACTGCAGACTACAACCTCAGCAAAAATTTTAGCAAGAGCAGCCGTGGTATTTTTTCCCCTACAGAAACTTTGTCTATCTTCAGAGGTAGAGTGGAATTACAACACCCTAAACCCAACTCTTCTTCGAAATCCTGACTATTGCAGCAAGAGTATGAAGCAGGAAAGGCGTGAAGCAGGCAATGCTACTTATTTTCTGGAGGCATCCATTCAAACAACTGTAGACGAAAATTGTGCAATAGCATCCAGACATTGTTCGATTCAAGATCAATCAAGATCGGAACAAGATCAAACATCTTGGTTTCGCTTATCACTGGCCAGTCATGTACGTCCTTATTAAGCAGAGCAATAATTCTAGCGCTGAAGCTAATTTGTATACGCAAGTAAGGTCCTTCATAAATATGCAAAGAAGTATTGGTGCCAAAATTGTTGATGAATTACTACCAATTACAATCCTTTGTTCTACCACCGAAGACAAAAAATATTTCAATTTCCAGCAAAGCATCCTATGATCGACCCTGTCTTGGGAAATCCTTAAAAAGGAAAACCATGAGGGAAGCATTTATTGTAATCTTGTGAAATATCTTTACAAATGTTCTCAGAGACCAAATTGAATTTAGTTCAAGATACGAGTTAATGACGATCGAACTCAGCTTTAAGTTTCTAAAAACCTTTGACCGACACTGAATGATGGTATAAGTCTGTAGTCACTAATGGCGTTTTTCTGACTTGAAAAAAACTATCAAATATAGCTGGAGATTGAGATCATATAGCAGAAGTCTAAGTACTAGCTTCAATTAATAACGTGTTCTTCTCTTTATTTCAAAGTCGAAAAGTTCGGACATTACTCGTCCTGGACTAGCAGCAAAATCAAGATAGTTATTTCTGTAACACTATCCAGAAAATAGTCATTGAGTGCAGCTGGATCCAAATCATACTATTTTTTAGCAGGGTCTTCAATTTGATCCAGAGTACTTCCAAGTTTCCTAGTTAACAATGAGGTTTTCCTAAGCTGTGCGGATAAAGTATCTCCAGGCGAATGTCTACATGGTTCTCATGTCTCCTACGACCTATGCTAGGAAATTCTGACCAAAGCTCCAAAGTAATCGATTAATCATATTATTTGAAGAAGAGGTATGTATGTAAATATATATACAAATGCAAAGGGTATGCAACCATTATATCCTCTACTAATAGTTCGTCTGACATTTTTTAGTTTTTTAGACGCCGTTTACACTCACGGACTGAATTTTTACGTTTACCGGCAAGAAAGGAACGGTGAGGTGACAGTTTAGATTTTTAGACTTTATGAAATTATCTGGATATCTTTTCAACGTTTGGAAATGTCAATAGTAGTCACAAAAGATACAAAGATCGTATGATGCCTTATTCACTTTATTCGGTAGCCCTTATGAAGCAGCCGTGGCCGCAGGACATAGTTTTTTCGAATTACAAAGATACTATCTTCGAATGTTTGCTGATATTTTATGCAAAATTTCATCCGTTTTGTCTATCAAAAACGCCTCCTAGGAGTGGGCATACATATGTACATAGGTATATCCTTATAGGATCTGTCTTCATTTTCCAAGGGGATAGAGCATAAAAACAAAATTTAAAAGAGAAATTCAAAACAAGTCTGATAAACTGCTCAGACAAAACAACTCATTTGAACCCAAAAATATTTAAAGAAAAAAATCCAGTCAGTCAGTCCTGTGCGAATAGGGAGCAACAGTTTGATGGGATTCAATGCCTAACTTCTCACAAGGATTTGTGTTGTGCGTGTCTTATTCTTTACACGAATGGAAGGGGCCTTCTGTTTAATGCCGTGTCCGAAGGGCATTTTGACAGTCATACTCTCTGATGTTTGTCGGACGCTCACGAGAAGTGGGGCCGTGAAAAAAACTTTTAAGTGTTTTGGCTGGGATTCGAACCTTGAACTCCTTGCACATTCAACGGCCCACGTTAATCATAAAAGTTTGTTTGAAATCTTATGTTGCGAACCCCATTTTTGAAGTAGTTAAAAAATCGTCTCATCCGAGATGGATTGGAACGGCAGTTCCTGAGGAAAACATCGACTTAGTGAAGAAAATAGTACATCCCTAAAATTTGAGACATCTTTCATAAGAACATCTCTCACGAATCAGATTGCTATTTTAAGTTGTGTGCATGAAACGCTTCGCAGGACAGGTTGTTCCACAGGAGCTGATCCATTAATCTCACAAATCCATCCTTTTCAGTGACTTTTTAACGAAAGACGCTAACACTACACAATGAGGAGTACGTGGTCTATAAGGGGTTAGACTTGAACCCTACTCTGCTAAGTAATGGTGAAACTCATCAACCACCACTTTGAATACCAAAACTTATATAGACTCAGACTAGGGGCTACACATCATTTGCCAACTTTAGGGGGAATAACCAAAGACCTCACGCAGCTTAGCTCTAGTATTGTACATTGGACCACCGGAATGCAGTTTCGGGTATCCCGACACCACAATAATTCAATACTTCTCTGGGTTCTCCTGGCTGTTTCTGTAAATCTGCAACGAAACCCTTATAAGGCGCGCCTTTCTAAGACCGCGCTGGTCCTTCTGTATAAAGAAAGGCTGAGATTGGGTTCGTCCAAAGCTCTATCTCTTTCAATGGATTGAAGGGTTGAAAGAACACTCCCTAACAGAGCTAAAAGCGATCGCCGAATATAAAATGTATTGGATCACTGAGAACATTGCGATAATTATTCGTAAAAGCTAGTTTATTCAAAAGGACAATGTCTCACGTAAGTAGATATCAACTGAAGTAGTCTTGCCTCAAAAGGATAGACCGGGATATTCGTAGCAATTTACATATTTATGTACCTAATTCCAAACAATTTTTTGCAGTCGAACCGAAAAACCAAAATCAACATTCGATTAGTACCTAGAGCTCTGCAATAATGTGTGAATCTGGTGGATTAAATAAAAATGATAAAGGATGTCTGAGGTAAGAATGGATCTTCAAAGTGTTTTCTTCATACTCTACGTCTACCAGTTACACTGTTAAACCAATTTTGCATACTCAAAGCAAAACAGAAAAAAATTAGAAATGACACAGGACCAGGCTCAAACACTGGCTTCAATTTTACAATCTACTACATCCATACAACAGGATCTAGTAGACCTACAACTACACTGCCGTGCAGTGATGCAAGTCACATCACATACCGATTGCAGCAAATTGACATACTTACTCGTACATCCGTCCTCTTATCCTTAACCATCCATCACCTTGCAGCAAAGTTTACTTTTTTTTTTTTTTTTTACTACAAACCTCCTTAGTAACCACTTCCACATCCTGTACCAGCTACACAGTCAGAAGGGGTATTACAGGAGGCAACATGTCCTCGTAAATCCTGCATTATGCAGCAAATTTTTCATTCTGCTCAACACGATTGAGAATGAATAACAAAAGCGAAGAAAGAGAATGTAGAACATGAAAAATTTGTAGTCCTCTACTCGTACTCGTACGGTACAACTCTACACAAGGTGGCTTCCAAAATGGGATTCTAAATCAACACGTTACTACTGCTCGCTGGCTGTATGCTGTTTTAATTTTCTCTGCCTGCTGTTCCATGTTCATCGTATTTTCCTGTTTTGCTTTATTCATTTTAGATTAGAGAAGGGAAAGCATAAATCCTGAAAACGGACATAGCCACTTTCGCTGGGGGTTGAGTGGGCGGTATTTTTGTGTAGAAGGCGGGTGGCTTATATGGATAATGAAAGGACTAGAGAAACAGTCTGCACTATAAAGTTGGAGTCAGCCAAAAGACGTGTGAAAGTGTTTAGATTGAAATCGGGAGGAAGCTACAGCATCTCCTTCCGAAAACAGGACGACACGACTGTAGTTTGCCGCAGTTGACTTGGACGGAAGCCAAATTGTGTCTATGTAAAGGCAATTAGTGGCATGCATGCTTCCTATACTTAGAAGGTGCTGTTGCTGACTGGGTCCTCATTTCATCTTATCTGCTCCTGCCGGGTATATCATTCGGAAACTAACTTTTCAGATGAATGTCTTATGGTGTTTTGTATTATATTGCTGCAGTTGAGAGGCTAGTAGACGTTGGTTTCGTTTTGTCCTTTTACCAAGTATTGCAGAGTTAGGATTGCTTTTCGTTCTTTAAGGAAAGTCTGCGATGCAGGGTTGGTCCGCGTTCGCCCTAAGGGGCGCTGTATTTAAGAGGAACTGATAAACTTTTGGAAAAATTCAGATTTCAAATCTTTTGAGAATGGAACTATGGTCAGGAGTTGATTGAAATAGTTATAAGCTGTGGAAGGAACGAGGAATGGAGCTGTCAGCTTACTTTTCGATTAATGGCTGGAAAGTTCTCTTGACGGTATCCATATATATCCATATATATCAAACCCACAGAAAACTATCCAAACTTTTCAAGACTCTTCCTAAACTCGAAATGATGCGAAGGAAATGAGCTGAAGATTCTGCTCAAAACCCGACTAATCTTTCTTACTTATGTGGCGCTACAGAACAAGCCTCTGCAGTTAGTCCGATACTTAACTTAATTGCTTTCAGTTGCACACTCCAAGGAACTTTCTCTACTACCTTGTCCCTTGGGGTATAATTTGGATACTCTGCAGGGTGTAACATTGGAGTGCATTCCCTCTACATGTCCTAGCCATCTTAAACGACTCCTGCATAATATTTTTTACTATATCGATGTCCCTATAGAGCTCGTATAGTTTATCGTTGAATCTCTTTCTCTAAAACTCGTCAAGGTAAACCGGACCAAACTCATACCTGCTGAAAAGCATGGAGACAATAGTCCAGACCTACGTGAGTTGGTTTACTCTGAATATGAACCGTCCATCTGGGATGCAACGTCCAACAAGACTACGGCATGTTCATTGACATAGATGAGACATTGATATCGTGGATCAGGGTATTGCTGGTGAATAGGCAAGAAAGTGGGCCGAAAACACTGGCAAAGCTGCCGGACCCATGATTGAATGCTAATGCCATCATGAGGCAAGGTGGACGATGGATCAAGGCAGGAGGGATGATCGATCTGTACAGTGGGCACATCAACTTGAACAAACACATACTGGGACTAGCGACATGAAACACCTGCCCGACCATTGACTCTGCGAATGGCCTGAATTCTAGGAGATAAGAAACAAATGCATGGGAAGGCAGGTCGTCCAAGGGCTGACCTATCTTAGACATTGCAATTTTGAGAAAATCCTGGAGCTCTACTGGAACACTACCCTTCACTTATAGTAGCCCTTTTACCATACTTATCCATACAGTTTCTGTAACCAACCATACATGAGGACTATACCTATGGTTCTAGATGCGAGGCTACGCATGGTGGTTGACTGTTGCATACTCTGAGTAGCTGAAACGTCTACCCTCAGGCACTTACACGGATAAGTTGCCATACTTTCAATCGGGTCATGACCAAGAGACTCTCTGTGCTGGGATGCAGATAGTGCGCTAGGATTGACTTTCAAGGAGGTTTGTGAGTGGTCTGACTTAGCCAGTGGTAACGAGCGTTATTTTCCAGGTTTGTCAAGTCGTGGTACTCTTGGGAAAACATGGGCTTTGTTAAGAACTTCCCACCTTGAGTATGGAACTGTAGTCCTGTAGTTCTCTAGTAGGACTGTAGTAGGCTACTCTCTTTCTGAAGAGACCGACTACACTAGACTTCATTGCTCTTGAGTGTACTTTCCTAATGGAGATCTATCGAATATATGCTTAGGAATAGGTGAAGGGGTCAAAGTGAGACTCCAGGCTTGGTCAACCGCATAACGGGTGTCGAAAAAGATTATAGAAAGAAAGAGCTCTCTGAATTTGGTCAAAAGACTGAGAATTTTTTGGCTATTATCTGATAAATATCCGACGATTTCATAGAACCTGAACTTCTGCGGACTTTCATTGATCCTCTCCAAGATGCAGATAGACTAAACGAATGCTCCCCCATTACCTGACTAATCTTCCGTTCTGATGTAATGAGTGTTGATACTGTAACCTCCTCAGCTATGCTCCTCATTTAAGGTACCTTATTAGAGCAAGGAAATACATTACCTCATCGCAGCTCCTCCTCAAGATCGAAACATGTTCGAAGTGCAGGCTTACAGCTAAACCTGCTGTACAATATACAGAAGCAACCAGTTTTTCTAAAAGATGGATAGACTCATACAGATACTACTGAAGATACTCCGGGGAACCAAATGATTGGTATGATTCCTAGAAATTAAAGTTTGTAGGCACCACCACTAGCCTATCAGTGATATACATGCAGCATTGATGGAAGGTAACTACGGAATTCGTTGGACCATGACATCTTACCTTAAACACCCGGACCTTCGAAGCTTATCTCAACATTCCTGGGCAGGTGGTTGAGAAAGTGGTCGACTTTCTATATCAAGGAAGTGTTGTCTCGGCTTACCACGATGGTACCCAACTGGATGTGCGTATGGAATGCTATCCCAAGTCTGAAGAAGCAGCTTAAGGACCAAGCTACTACTGTCCAGATCCAATGTAAAATTAGTACTGCTTTACGGGTGCAGTAGTTGGAAGGTGTATATGACTCACTACCAAACGCAAGCTACAAACCATCGTAAATAAATGTCCATTTTTTGGCTCAATTGTATCTCAAACGACCACTTTTATCGGAGAATGATCCAAGAACCTTTAGGCATAAATATGAGGAGGACAAAGTGGGAGTGTATCGGACGCAGCCTACAGTGCGAAAAACGCCATGCAATCGAATCCGCCCACTTAAGCTAGTAAAATAGCAGAGCGCCCTAAACAAACGTGAAGTAGAGCAGTCAAAGAGCACTATTGGACTGGAGACACCTCAAACGCGTTCCGAACAACATAGCCCTCAGGCTTTGTTGACACCTTATGTCTCCCAAAGGTTTAAGCGACTTAACTAGCATACAACTAGCATACCACCTCCA
This sequence comes from Xylota segnis, assembly GCA_963583995.1. Classification (NCBI taxonomy): domain Eukaryota; kingdom Metazoa; phylum Arthropoda; class Insecta; order Diptera; family Syrphidae; genus Xylota; species Xylota segnis. The sequence continues at coordinate 8,551,923 of OY757237.1, forward strand.
TCTAGCCAAGTGTAGCTCCTGCTGGTGAGTAGTAGGACATGGGTCCATTAGAATGTCTGTGATGTCCCCAACATGTTTCGCAAGTTACTAACAAATTCCCTGGTGTTGTCTAATATTTGTACTTCTGACCGCCAAAAGTTGCATATGACACATTCGTACAGTAAGGATCTCTCTCCAAACAACAGATGTCCATCAGTCCACATACCTAACGACTTTTCAAAGTAGCAACAGTGTGTACAAATTCTATAAAAAGAACATCTCAGCAGAGACGTCAAGGTTCCAAGAATAGTTTCCACCAAAACTTATTTACTTTGCCGTGAGTCAAAAATTCCTCGTCACTCCGACCCTGGATGGCTGCAGTTAACGTTTCTCACTTCATTCCTCCTGTAAGTGTTACAAACTTAAAATCGGCTTTCATTTCCTTCATCCATCCGCCCATCCTTACAATCTTGCGCCCACACTTTGTCTGCCACTACTTGAGGTTTCCCCACAAACCGGGTGGTACGTAGTTGTAAGAGATTAGTACAGTGTGCTGCTACTGATGAAAGGACGTCGACGACGTGTAAGCACAGAGAGATGAGAAAAGACATCCTCGCCTCAGGATAACAATGTTTTTGGCACGTCGACATTTTGAGTGATATTATTAAAGTCCCTACCCCGTCTGAGGAATGGGGTAATCCTTGCAAACATCTCGACTGTCGACTGTCAGAAGCCCCACTGCAATCATTGTGTTGTGCTGCAGACTGCAAACATCTGTGTGTAGGCCCAGATGCAGGATAGATGCATGTCGACACCAGCATATAGCTCAGAGAGGCTGAAACTTGTAATTAAATTTTCATTTTCAATCCATTTCTAACCCCAAGCCCCGAAATAGAGCTATTTCCATTCATTTATTCAGGAATAATGTCCCTCGTCTCTGCTTCACTCTCACTCACCCGGCGGGCAAGTTGTTTTTTACGATCCTTGACGGCAACATCAAAACAAATTTTGCCCGCATTTTGACTCCATAAAAATTTACATAATTCTTGCTCCCCTCCTTCGGTGCCACAACGTAGGTTAGATGGAGGTATGTACAGGAGTACCTCCTGGAAGGACTCGTCCAAATTCTACTGCATTGGTGAAACAAAACAAAGTAACAACAACCGTAACGATAAAGGCAAATGCTACAAAGAAAGGATGCCAAACGAGTCGTCCTCATTGTCGTCGTCCTTGTCGTCGTCGTTGTCGTCAACATCGACACAGAGCAAGGAGACAAGAACGTCTATTTTATGATGACAGAGCGACAGCTCGGAGCACCCGCAGCGATAATACGGCTTTAAAAATATATTTACATTGTTTTTCGGGCTTTGACTGATGATATCCGGTGTTTTGCCAAGAGGATATCGATAATATCCTTCCTGTGTTAGCACGATGGGGTTCTTTCCTTATGGCGCGCGGTGGCGCCGAGGAACGTTTTATGAGGAGCAACCAAACCCCTGACGGTGATGATGATGATGATGATGATGATGTTCCAAGCGGCGGCGGTGATAATAATTTCGGTGCTGCTCCGGTGATGATGATGCTGAAATTGCAAAATTTCCATAAATACTCGATCGCGCGACAGTGAGGGGCGTTCCGGTAGTGAATTTGTACGCGAAACTGGCAGGAGGAGTGGGACTCCAAGGTGCAAATTGATTTTGCTTCCATACTCTGTTTTGATGTTATTGTTACACTTTCTTGGGCGCAATGGCCCCGGGAAGGAGAGTTTTATAGGAAAGTGATTGGATATTGATTTTGCAGCCGTAAATGGCGACGGAAATTTGCGTTCGTCGAAAGTGAACGATGTCATTTTGTGCGAAGGACTTTGTTATGCATATGAGGCTGGCTGGCTGGCGGCTAACTATTTGCAGAGTTAATAAGTTGCGCAGCTCTAACTTTTACGTTTGTCATCTCTTGGTCTGAGTGATTGCCAATGTTTTGGTCTCGCAAATGGTATAGCTGCCATGCAGGACCTGCTAAATAGTAACCGTTCTGACTAATGTTCAGAGGCTTGACACCTACCTAGTATGCCAACAATTCAGTAACCAAATACACATATTTAGTGCTACAGGCTCGTACAGGACCTAGAATTTAGCTTCCAGCAACCATTCGTGTTCTACCTGATATATTCTTCACACAGGAGGCTTTCTTTTAGTGCCGTGTCGTAGGGTTGCTTTTTAAGTCTTTATTGGTAAGACTCTTTCAAAAAGCGTTCAGAGGCTCCTAGCTTGGAGACCAAAAACCGCCCAACACCCAGCTTCTGGATGCATTTATATTCTTCTGTGATTCAAACTGAAAATAATTCCATTTCATCGTACAGCGACTATATCGGGCTTTTAGGTCTCCAAAGGCTGACGGAATCTTTCTATTGACATTCTATAAAGAGTTGTGGTGGAACTTAGTAGGTTTATCTAACCCTGGTCTACAATTTCAAAATTGTAGCCATCTTCATACCAAGGGTAGGAATAAGCTTGCCTGTGGAAGCTAAGGATCTCCGACTTATCATTGACTACTAACCATCTGTCCTAGAGCATCAATCCAAATATAATCTTTAGGTTCCACCATGCGTACTGCATACGAAAATCAGTCAAGACTCGAGATCATTCTTAACCTATTTTTGTTATATTCGCCCACTCCAAGCCTCCTAAGGATAAAAATAAGTGCAACGACGCAAAGATCCTTCAGGAGTAAAATAAATACGTACTTGGCGCTACAGGTCGATGGGTCGGGGCCTAGCTTCTCACAACCATTCGTGTTGTGCGTGTTATATTCTTTACACGAATGGAAGGGGCCTACTGTTTAATGAAGGTCCGAAGGGCAATTTGTTATTTGAGAAGCTTTTTCAGGACAGTTGTACTCTCGGATGTTTGTCAGACGCTCGCGAGAGGTGGGGCCGTGAAAAACTCTTAGGTGTATCCCGACTGGGATTCAATCTCGAACCCCTTGCTCCATAATCCAACGCACTAACCACTGAGCCAAGGCGCCCACGATCCTTCAGGAGTATGTGGGAAATATATCAACAGTAGACTCTATGGTGCCTAGTGTCAAGTTTGTAAGACCTTTTAGGGCCATAGATAGAAATGGAAGAACCCAGGAAGTCACAGAAGTTTCCACCAATATTCAAATGTCCAACGACATCTGTAGCAATATTAAGTAATGTAGGTAAGTAGTACACCTTCGATCTTAAGCTACGACTGGTTAGGATTGGTCCACGAACTAAGGATCACACCTTTCCCCCTAAGGGCAACGCAATGGGTCTACTCTATTCTGATCTGAGTGCGGTGAATAGGGGATTATCTTCCCTTAGACAAGCCAGTTACCTATGTAGGTGTCTACGCGAATGACATTCCAATTCATATGAACACATATACTCTTCTCTTGCTCATCGAATTCGTGGGAAAACTCTCACACAACTCAAATAAATTACTTTAGGTGGCACTACAGTCCGGATGGAGCTAGGCATCAACCAACAAGCCTCTCAAGCCAGCTTGATCTTTAGCCAGTTGCGTCCAGTCTTGCACACCAAATTGGTCCCTTTCCAATGGGACCCTTTCTACATATATTGTACCGATCCTCCGGGATAGATTCGAAGATTCACCGGGCCAAAGGATTATTGTCCATTTGCTCCTTTTAAGCAGTTGTGTTTGAAACCTTCCGACTAAATCGATGTCACTGTACAAGTCCTACAGCTCATGGTGGAACCTTTTTCTCTACTCTTCTTCTATGGATACGTTTTGCATCGATCGGTTGGGCTGAATCTTTTGTCGCAGGTCATGTCGGGTAGACTATTCTTTCCAGCCATATTGCCAAAGAAGGTCTCTCCTCCTAGCTTTGCGTTAAAATCACCCAAGATATTGTTAGCATCCTAGCTATGGCACCAATCGTATGTACGTCTTATTCAGGAGTTTGTAGAACCTATCCTTAGTATCGTCATTATTCTCCTCTGTGAAAGCATATCAGAGTAATGTTGGCGACTTTAGCCTTAATACGGATTGTTACGAAACCTTTGTTCATATGCCTGAAACTCAGGACTTCTAACAGTAAAAAACCTGAATCCAAGTATCGTATCTGCAGCAAACGCAGTAGTAGATGTCACAGCCAGGCCCATTCCATCGCACTTCTTGGATGGGGGTAATGTCTGCCTTACACCAGTCTAAGACTTTTGCTAATTGTTTGACTGTACGTGAGCGCTATTAAGGAACCGGAAGTTATTGTCCTTATCCTTGATTTTTTCGTGGGGTAGGGTAGGGAAGTTACCCCGACCGACAACCCCTAACCTGTTGGAACAGTTCCATTGTATATCCCCAAGGTTAGGATGGGTTTTTCCAACTGAACCTTCATACTGTTAATGGCACCAGTATATCCTCCGCGAGAGAAGGATGATCAATATGTGCATCTGCATGTTCGTACCTCTTAGACCATTGGGAGGAAATATCTGTAAGGTATATGAGGCTTTTCAGTGGGAGTCAAGCTATTAAGTTAAAGCCCCTTTTAAAAAGTCATCTCGGAGATGACGTAGCATTCCACTTTGCTGGGTGTCAGGCCATACTTACTTACTGAACGGGCTCCCGAACCGTGAAGAGTCCCTGCCTGAGACACGGTAGCCTTCTATTCTCTTCAATCCCGAGCACGCTGCTTCCAGTTGCCCAGACCAAGCGCTCTGACATCCGCGATAGCTTGGTCTTTAAAACGGAGGTTCGGTCTTCCTTGTCGTCTCGAACCTGGGGGCTGTGAGTCGAAGATCCTCTTTGCTGGAGCGTTATTGTCCATTCGCTCTATGTGGCCGAGCCAGTGTAATCGACGTATTTTGGCTTATTGGACAACATCCACACCTTGGTACAGCTCATAGAGTTCGCGGTTATATATTCTCCTCCATTCGCCCTCCTCGCATATGGGACCGAAAATTCGACGAAGAATTTTTCTCTCGAAAGCGCCCAACATGTTCTCTGCTTTCCTGCTTATCGTCCAGCCATAGAGATACCAGAAATCAACAGGACTGATAAGCTCGCCACAAAGGGTACAAATCTAAGGATGCTGCTTAAATGGCAACACACTTCGTAAATGGAAAAATCTAATGTAGAAGGACAAATGATCAAAGGCAGATGGAAAATATGGTTCTACGAGTTATGTAATAAGACCAGTTGGTTAGGCTGAAGTGTTCACAGATAAACTTCCTAATCAGTGTCCGCATGAGGCCATGCCTGATGTTAAGGGACTGTGACTTCTGCAAGAATAATCCTCCATAATAATCCTCATAAGCATCCTTCGTTTAGCCAGTCAAAGTAGTTTCATGGTATCACAAAGTCTGTATCTTAGTAGAGATACCTAAACCTAAATGTGAGAGGCAGCCACATAACGAGCCTTCCAGATAGCTGGAATGCATTAAAAAGTACCAATAAACTGGCTCCAGACCCATGTAGCGTCTCTCCTTGAGATGGAACAGTTCATTCCAACCGTCAGTCTCGTGACTGATTCAGCATCCTGACATCCACACCCGAGATTCGTTTTTCTTTTATTTTTCCAACCTGAGGGTGGGAATCGAGGATCCTCTTGGGTGCCACATTGGGCAACATCTACATATTAATACAGTTTGCTCACAGTTCTACCTATTCAACTCAGAATATGACTCACAAATCCTCAATAGGGGCTCCAAGGCGGTGAGTTATGCTTATTTAGAGCTCTTACCAGCGAAACTGATGGTAAATCTGCATTGGATACGCGGATACCTCAGAGTTGTATATCAACGATTTACACCAGACGACGGTGTTAACCTACCTTTTTACCTCTGAACACCTCTGAAAATTAAAAACCTCATCCTTGACTGAGAACTGAAATTACTGCATAATTAAACTCAACCAAACGGCTGTGTCCTTGTACCCCGTGAAGTTTCAGATCCTTAATTATTCACCCCAAATGTAACCAACTTAAATCAACTTTACATATCTACTCTCGTTGGCCAGTAATTAGTTCATAACATTATGGTCGCATCCTTTCATGTTAACCAATCCAACATGGTCATCCTGAATATCAAAGAATGTCCTCCATCCGAATTTCGTATTCTCATCCTTTTAACTTGGTCCTTTCAAATACAAAATACAAAAAAAAAAGCAGCAACTTTCTAATGTTGTAAGGGCTCAATGAATTTTTTATTGCCTTCGCTTGAGTAAGGACTATCCCTCGTCCGAGCAACACCGCAATAGCCACACAACGAGTATACCTCCAGCAACAATGCAATATCAAGTGGTTTGGCCTCCCCGTCCTACATATCCCATGCCCAGCGTATGGTAGATGTTAGGGTTCTTAACATGACAGCATATGAGAATATAAATTGAAAAAAGGACACGACACGAGGAAAAAAGGATATTATATGTATGTTGGGTGTAGGAATAAAAAAATACAAAAAAAAAGAAGAAAAAGATTTTAACAACAGCAAACATGACCCCGCCGCAGTGGGCTTTGCTGAATGAAACTGCAGCCACTGCAAGCTTTGCCGTCACCATCCTTGCCATCCTTGCCGTTCTGCATTCATGTATTCAGTATAATGGCGTCGCGGCTTTCGAGCTCAATATTGCGCGCTGTGAGGAGGTTAGGATTCCTTTTTTTTTCCTGTTTTTGTGATAAAATCCATTCTGCGATTCTTTTGTTTGGTCTACATTCCTCGTGGCGGGCTGCTGCAGTTGCAGTAGCGCCAACAGCAGTGGCAGCAGCCCCATTGTTTAGTAATATTCGTAAATAGCAGTATAGTTCGTCGACATTTGTTGAGAGGACGAAAAAAAAAGGAATTTAACGTCGCATTTTGCATAGCTTTTCTGCGATGTTGGGCGTTTTTACACGCTTTTTGGCGCTGTAGAGACGGAGAGAGGGCACTCCTCAGCGCTTGGAGATTTCAATTTCCCATATTTTCCGGTCGAGGGGTGAGGACGAGCTCGCAGCACAGGCAGGACTAACTTCAGATTTATGGATGCAAATAAGGTGAAGTCAGAAACTGTGGGGGTGTGAAGCGTGCATGGAGACCGGATTTCGCAAGGATATGCGAGCGGTTTTCCGGATTTTATTGGATTCTGGTCTTTTTTGTTTCCAGAGTTGGAAAATTTTATATCATGGTTTAACTATTAGTAGCCACTGTCTGCGGGGATACATATAAAGTGTGGGTGTGTGCTTTTGGGCTTTGTTATGAATCGGATAATGGACCTGGTATGTCTCTGCTGTCATGGCTGTGTAGATTATCGGGCATTTTTGCTTTTTATATTCTCGGAAAGCAAATATTGAATGTATAAGCTGAAGTACGTGCAGGTACAGTCAATTTATTATTTTCCGTTCAAAGGGTGAACTTGTTAGTTTCTTCGCAAATAATGTTTGACAGAGTCTCTAACAAAAAGCAAAGACCGGAGCTACTGCTTGGTTCCGCTGGCAGCTTAATCAACACTTATTACCTATAGTTGCTGTTAGCCAGACTCATCATTCTGAAAATTGGTTCAAAATGTTGATCCAACGATGAGGAGGACGAAGAGTAGTCATTCCCAGTCATGAGGCAGAAACGACCTGAATTGGCATTATTCCATTACTGAAAATCTGAAGAGAATCCTGTACTGGTGTTTCTCTAGGTACGATCTTAGCCGTATAATGGAGAGAGACTGTGGCCTTTGAGATTTAGGTAAATCGTTAGGCAACATATTTTACCAAGCGCCTTGCTGTGGTCGATGGTAACAGGATCCATTTCCTTACCTTTTTCCAATCCTTGCAGTGTCTTGGAAACGTATTTTGATAAATCGGCCGTTGTGGATCTAATCCTTTCCGTGCTGTTGTGGGAAAGAGATGGACTTGCAATGAAAGTACAGTGAGTCGTAGACAAGGATTTCTTAGATCTTAGGGTTAGCTATGAGGCGGTAGTCGATTTATCTTTTCATGGATAGCGAACATGAAGGAGTCGCTCCATAATTTTGGGAAAATGGTTTAAGGTGTTGACATCCTGAATCTACCCTCTCGTAGCTCGGACTGACATCACAGATCTACCGTCTCGTGGCTCAGTTCAAGTCAGATATTCTGTTTTAGTTCATCATGGGCACAAAGAAGCCAAGCTGCTGGCTCGCTAGGTCAGCAAAAATTTGCACCAAAAATTATATGAGGAAGTGGGTTACGTATACGCCATCAAACCGGACATTGATATTCCGACCTTACCTTTTTGTGGCTCAATTCAAGTCAGATATTCTGTTTCTGTGCATAATGAGCACAAACAGTTGGGAAGACTGGCAATGCTATCATTGCAGTCTGTGTAGTAGGCTTTATCCCTGGCAGGATCTTGACTTAAAAGACAGTGCTGTAGTCAGGAAGTCTAATCTGACTGGACATTCCGAGAATTTCGAAAAAGAAACCAACGCGAAAGCCAGTGTCCATCTTGGAGCCATCCGTGGAGGATGGGTATAGTAGATCTGTTTACAGATGGAGGGTCATCGGGTCTCTACTGGTTTGCAGAAATACTGGTAAGATATGGACGAGGAATTATGCACTTTGTGCGTATTTTCTGTACACTTTTGTAGAATCTGCGACTGATTTTCCAGGATCTCGTTTGGCTTAGTCGAAAAGCAGTGATTGCGGCGGGTGCTTGTAGAAAGTAGTCTACAGGTTATTCTCATTGCAAGTGCGGGCCAATTTTTTGAATTTTTTTTGAATTTTGGTTAATAGCCATACGCCGGTATATGAGGGTGATTTTAGGGCTTGGGCCCATTGTTTGCCGAATATCCTGTTGCAGGCATGGCATTACTTTCTTTGCCCTTTACTTACATATATTGAGGTTCCAGTTTAGTTTGCTATTCTAGATGACTCCCAGATACTTGACATAGTTCTTTCTATTTATGCCACTGAAGGATCATTGTCTATCTTGGCATTTCAATAGTAAGGACCTAGTTCGGTTCTGTGTAAGAACTTGAACATCCCAGCCCTACTTTTTGACGCTGATATGTGGAATCTATTAGAAGTGGATGGAGCTATCCTCGGTCGTTTTGAGACAAAAATTCCTCGTAAAATAGTTTGGGTTGACACACTTTGGATTTGTGATTCAAAGACGAATTTCGCGAACTGTACACCGACATCGTGTGACTTGTGCGTCAGTCGTTTGAGGTGGGTTGGACATCTAGAGTCAATGAATATCAGCACTTCGAAACCAACCAGGGACGATGTAATAGAAGAGGATCTAGTCATAGGTGGCACGCTTATATACCAGAGGACTTGGAAGTAGTTAGAAGTAGAGCTGGCTAAGAGCTACAAGCGCTTATTGGCTGAGAGCTACCACCTCAACCATCTTATAATGCTAGACAGATTTGAGGTCATGGGATCCAGGACATAGGTTTACATGAATGTCAGAACCCTACTACTTACTCACACTTGGTTTTAATAAGTTTGTCATGATAATTCTACTCTCGATAGTTTGTCAGGGACATGTTGTCTTGGATTTGAAGCTCGAACCATGAGGCCAAATATGGTTCAAACTACGAACGAACTCAGTTGCTCGAGTTAAGAACACATACCAAAGAGCTGTAACCAGAAAGACAACCCACATTGTATTCAAGAGTATTCTCCTTTCTTATCTGTGCAAATTCAACAAATACTTAAACTCCCGCAAGGATAACGATTTCATTAGCCAATATCTCAATCCATCGCCACTAACTAATTGTAAGTCCAACAACGTGGCCCCATTCATTCGGTTCAACTCAGCACACTCACATAATAATGTAGACTGACCCCGAAATCCTTAAAATGATTCCAATATCCTTTCCACACGTCCGTGCTCGCCCATTATAAAGTCCAGTTAATAGTTTCATTTCGCCAAGCGCTCCCCAGAAACCCTTTCTCGCGTCCATTGCCAAGAAAAGACCTAAAGACGAACTCGAACGTAGAAAGAAAAAAAAAACAGGACTAAACTCCTCTTCATCGAAGGAAGTAGAAGTAGAAAAAAATCATTGACCCCCAGTCGGAGGATTAACAAGGATATTTCCTGCAAAGTATCATCTTCATCTCAATCCCAATCAGATTCCAAAAGCGCCATTATCCTTACAAATTCCGAGCACGTCCACCCGTTTTGCCCTCATGTACATACATACATACATATATCTTATAGCCCCCCCCCCCCACTATAGCCGAAGGATGATGACGTTCAAGAACGTCGATGATGGCGCTGTGTGTGTGTGTGTGTGTGTGTGGTTACATCGATTTCTATTTTCAGTGTCAGTGTGCAAATGAATGGCAATCGGGACAAAGTAGGTAGCCGCTATTCATTTGAGTTTTATTGATTCATCACATAACACTGAAGCCAGGGAGACGCTAAAAATACACAAAACGACGGAGAAAGGAGAAGATTATGACTTTTGGACACTTAAGGATTCTGTTTCGTGCTTTTTTCTGTTTTGTTGTCACAATGGTGAACTGGTCCCGACTGATTCCTTTGTGAGGATACTTTCAATGGAAGTTTGGTCCTTTATTAACTTTGTTCGCTGTTCTCTCATCTAATTGGCAATAAAATTTTGGTTTTTTTTTTTTTCTCTCTTTTGCTTGGCATTCTTTACGCACAAAGGACCTCTTTGAATATCCTTTTGTATATTGTTATCGCGACTACTTGAATGACCGTTTGTACAGTTTGAAGATGGCTAAACACATCTTCTATAACATTACGATGTTGGGAATGATTTAATTTTCGCCATGGCGGGTAATTTGATTGTCCTTGTTAACCATTTTGTTATCCTTGTAAACAGAAAAATAAAAATGAAAAGTCAGGGGGAAAAAATTACTCGTATTCTTTGTGACATACTCGTACAATTGTCCAGGACTCACAGGAGGTTTCTTTTGTGTTTTATTTAATTTTTTTTGTATTGCTGACACGCAGGATATTCGCTGGGAATTGTGTGTATCCTTTCGCAGTAACGATTGCTATTCATTTTGGTGTTTATGGCTCTTTTGTGGCACCGTGTCGTCATTTCGGGCAGAGAGAACGACGACGACGGTTGTTTTATTGGACATCCCGAAGATCCGGTGGTCGTTTTTATTTGTCTCGTTGATCCTTTCTGGTTTGGTTCGTGAGGATGTGAGGGATGGCGCTCCACATTCGGACAGGAAGGGGATAATTTTGATGCTGGTAACGTATGTGAATGTGGCAGAGACATGCAGGCATATCAAGCAATCTGATGACAAATGATTACATTTCAATTGGTAAAGTGTAACGGAAGTGGTTTTATGTACCGTAATGGGACACATACTGTGGTGAGGTTATGTGGAAGGATGCGGGTAAATTATTTACAGAGATCGGAACCTTTTTTTTGTTGTTGTTGGGGTTGGATTGCCCCGCATGTAGCCGATTGTGGGGATAGTGGTGATGATGATGATGATGATGACGATGATGTTTTGGTTGGTTTGGGTTGTGTTTTGCGGTTTCTGGGGCTCTTGGTACTTTGATGTTGATGAAGGGTTTAATGGCCTAGAATGAGGAATTCAATTGGATTGGATTTTCAGATTTTATAATAAGCGGAAAATGGCTTTACAGGAAAGCATATTTTCCATAAATGGGGACATGCCCGAATGACTGCAGGATTGCTTCGAGAAAAAGCTACGAATTTATTGGATTACGGGCATGGGTTGGTGACTGCTATCTGTCATAAGCAGAGTACATGTGATTTGACTAAGTAATCGAAGGGATGCGGAAATAGAATCAATATTCTTGTCTTGGATTTTTTTTTTCAGCAGAGACTTGTGCCCGAAGCTGTCCAAATATAGGATAGACCAGGAAATCAAGTGGGGGAAACGAATGAACCTTGATTTGATCCGCAGCAATCATTTCAAAGGAATCTGTCTGGTAGCTCAAAGGACCCTGTCAGAGACTTTGGAGTTTTTCGGAAATAAATATATTTCTCTCGCATTTAAGAGATGGAAGGTGACTTTTGTAGTCCTATTTGGACCTCAGAGCTAATGCACCGGTTTCAGTATACTAAATGTAATTTTAAGACAGTACCAGGAAGCTCTTAAACATATGTCTAAGTTTGATTCGTACCAACGACTAGTTTGTTCGAAACCTTTTATTATAAGGCATCGCCCGGATGAGATCCAATCGAGATCCAATCGAGTCTCTTGAAGTACATGTGAGTTCTTCTTTTTTATTGACAAAGCCACTAAGCCAAAAACTTAGCTTAAAGCTTCGATGATTTTCGATGAAATTCAGAATTTTCCTCAAACTTTTGCAGTGCATGGCCTAATCGGTTTAAAACTATCAAAAGGCTTCAGTTAATTTGATCTTGTCAGAGTGTAGGCCACAAGTTGCTACAAAGTGGACTGGGAGATTCCCACCTTCTTTAAATGGAATGGGAGTAAGCTCGTTTGATAATTTTTAAACGTTGCTCGTTTGTGAACTTCACTACAAAAAAAATGTAAAACTTGGCCAAGGTTTTAGTAGTAACGTATCTTAAAAAAGTTTAGGAGTGCGATTACAGTAAAATACAAAATTGTTATGTCCTTATTGGAAAACCCTTTATAATTCACAAAGTTAATTGGTTCTGGCATGTATAGACCCACATAGACCGACATAGACCTGTCACACCCAATATTGCTCCAAGACCCCTCGTTTTCAAATTCTTAGACAGCGTAGATCCTGCATAAAATGCAAACCTTCATCAGTGCTGTAGTTTATGGTTTACTTCTGGATGCGATGCAGGATGAAGGAGCTGGTATTCACGGCTGTAAGGTCGTTCTCGTTCTTAGTTGAAGTTTTATTTGCGATTTCTTATTCCAAATACTTCTTCTTCAATGACATTTCGTAAAAATAGTGTAAATCTTCCTCTTCCCCTAAAGTAGGTTCTAGGACATTTCGGGTCTCCTGTCAACTTTTTTCGGACAAATCACTCTGTCGCTGCTGCAGCAAGATCCTCCCCATTTTCAAGCGCTAGTTTCTGGCGGGTGCAAGATAGCCTGCAGCTATAAAGGTGCGTCCTGGCTGAACAGAAGGTTTCAAGGTAAGGTTGGTCAGCCTTCACTGGATGTCTTACGACTATCTTATCTTTCTGGCCGGATATTAAGCGAGTATGCCCCGACGAAGATGCCTCTGTGGTCTAACAACTTTTTCACTTACATACCTGTTTGCTCGTCTCATTGTAATCATGCCCTTGTCTTGAGACCCGTGTTACATGCATCTTTATTTTTATTTAATATTCGTATGATTTTTTTTTTATTTGGCGCAACAGGCTTATGAGACCTAAGGCCTAGCTTCTAACAAGCATTCTTATCATAAAACCCCAGGACTTCTCAGACCTAGATATGCAATTCCACTAATCACTGCTAGTGGATCACAACACTAGCGAGGACATAAAACACCACATCACCTTGAAACTATAGGCTAGCCCTCGTCCTTCTAGAACTGGTCACCATCGGATAATAGGTCTAAACATAGCAGTCATACATTCGATATGAGAAATGAAGACGTTCCTCGAATAGCCATTCAAGACCAACTATGAATCCATTGTCCCTTGACAACCTTATATCACTCGTCGCCGTCTGAACTAAACCACCCAAATACGACTATGAGTCTCAGGAGTTTGTTTAGCTCAATATATCCCAGATCATCCAGTTTTGCAACTAAAAGGCTGCCAAGAGCGTTGGGAGCCATGCAGTTTCTCGATGAATCGTTGTAGGCTAGTCCTAGCCATACTCCGATATTCTGTCTGCAACTAAGTTTCTGCAGAGCTCACGTTTATCATAGACTGGCCATAACGATTTGGCTACAGCAAATGGACTATATGTATAAGATACCATTGCCTGTCAGCCTTTTCATTGGATTCGTGTATTCGCTGGATATGTTTTCTTCTGATGGTTCCAGTGTTCGCTTTAGGCTTCGCTTCCAGCAGAAATTTCGTCAGGAAGCTTTACCTATTTGACTATTCTTAGCCTCACAGCTTATAATGGGATTGAGATTGCTGCAAAAGGAGCCATTTCACGAGACCAGAACTTCTGTTTGGGTTTCTTTTGAACACAATTGTGTGTGGCAAGGCTCTTTAAGATGCGGACAACCTATAAAAAACTTGAATTCAATCTAGGAATCTACTCTACTCAATGTGTTGTGATGAATACTAAACATCTATTGAAATTTGGTCCGTGGTTCTGGCCACTTGCCAATGGCACACAAACTCTATTACCACTCATTCACAGTTCAATGTGAAACTTTTTGAAAAAAATGTTCCACATACGCCACAGTAGACACAAGAATTTTAGTTGCATGGTACTCTTAGACAGTGTTATCCAAATTATGATTTTTTTTATGACAGGACCCAACTAAGTCCGTTTCCCAAGCACTCCCCACACATAAATTATCCCAAGTGTTCCACATATGCCTCCTTCAACTAGTCCGTGGCCATTAATTATCCCGAAACGAGTAAAGAAAGCAAAACTCGCACTTGTAGCCATTAGCAACCGCCAGCAGCCCACCCACATGGCCTTCATTTCCAACCACTTACCACCGTTCCATCCCCGAAAGAGAAAATCAAATATTTTCGGATCCATTATCAAATTATTCTACAAATAATAAACCCTAACAAGTTTCCCCTTAATCAATTCTTCATAATTGTACACAAAAGGATCTGTTCTGCTTTCGGTTATCATCTAACGAAGAAGCAGGAAAAAAAAGGTGCTCTTCAGCCGCCTATCCATGTTTCCATCGTCCTCACGCTCCCATACACATGACAACAACTGCCTTTCGCATAATTCAATAATTATTCCATACGAAAAGGAAAAGAAAAAGAATAACAAGTACCCGCACTGAGGATCTCTTCTTCATTTGCCATCACATCCTTGGTGTTCATCTTCATTCAAATCCACATTCGTAGCCGGCCCGAAGACTACTTGCGTATTTGTGTATCAATGGAAGGACGAAAAAGCACTTTTGCAAGTCAATTACGAACACGTTAAGGCCGATTCCTCTCTCCCTCGCAAATCTCTCCATCAAGGACAGCACCAGGGATAAGATGGTACATATTTTTGTTATCCTTAAAAGATGATATTCAGGATAAATGAAAATACCACCCACACACGCAGTTAGTGTTTGTGTGTGTGTGGCATAAATGGGGGGCAGCAGGTCCTGTTTTCCTTAGGGATTGTAGGGTACTACCAACTAACTGTTATCACGCGTAGCTAGCAAACATTCAACTGGAAATGACTGGAAATCCTTTTCAGAATCCTGCGCAGTTGCATCACAATATGACTGGAAGTTCATTGAGTAAAATTCTATATTCTCTTGGTCCTTCTCTGTTGACAACGTGAACCATGCTGTTCGGCTGAAGTTGTTATGCCAGTCGACTAAATCCTGTGCCGGTGAATAGTCCTTTCTTTTTGCAGGCTTAACCAAAACTCCGAAATCTATATAAAAACCGATAATTCTCGAGGATATTCGACATTTAAGAAAGTTGCATCCTTGTGTCGTGTATACGTATTTTTTTTTTTCATCTGTACGCCACCTGAAGTTAAAGCAACAGAAGAAGGAGAAGAAAAAAAATCCTTTTTACTGCCAAACATCCTTTGGTAGTGCGGTTTGTCAGTGAGTTATTTTTTTTGGTAATTTTTCTTCCGACAAAAAGTTTTGCCTGTGTGTGCATTAAGTGAAAAAAAGGAAGTTTTCCAAATATTTCAAAGTACTCGGGGTTTTCCTGTTGTTGTGTGTGAAGTGTTGTCCTTAGGTAATAATTTTTTTACTATCCTTGACATCGTCGCTGGGAAATTAATTTTTGCATTATATTGCGATTTTCTTTTCTTCTTTTTTTGCTTTCCTGTTCGGGTTTTAATCGAATAAAGTCTAACGCCAGGTGTAGTGTGTGAAATGGACAATGTGTGACACCAGGACATGGGTGTTTAAGCTTCTTATAGTCTTTTTAATAATACACTGTTCAAGGATTCAACAATGCCGTGTTGCTGCTGCCCCTACCGGCACGGCTTTGGCGGACGACAGTGGCGCTGATGTTGCTGGTGTTGATGCAATTTCCATCGACGATGGTGAGTCCTTTTTTTCCTGTTTTTTTTTATTGTGTGTGCCTTATTCTTATCTTGTCAGGAATTTTTGTGCGGGTGTTGGGTAATGTGACTTTAAAATGAAAAAAGGGGTTTCAACATTGACGCAGATACCAATCGAAAGAATGGAATCCTCGTACATTATTGTTGTTGGTTCTTAGAAATGCAGGGGAGGTCCCTGTTTGTTCCTCAACATATTTCCTGTGTAATCTGCTATGGAATGTAATAATTGAATTATTTTCGAATCTGAAGGTATGTGTGCTGTGCGTAGCTAAAATTTAAATTCAAGGAGTGATGGCAACAGGGACATGGTATTCTTGACGACGGTGTGATGTAAGGACTACATGCTGCTGCATGAATTGTCTGAGATATTCAAATAGAATTCTTGGTATGAGATTCAAAATGATTATGAAAGTCCTTTGTTATCGAATAATATCAGATACGTAGTGAAAGGATGAACACCTTCAAAAGGATTTTGCACGTTTTTTTTCACGTAAATGGATTATATTCGTATCTTTCTGAGGACAACTGCTGATTGTATTGTTCCAGGATAATGTAAATCAGGATAAAGAATTCGTCTCTGTAATTAGTGAATTATCTGAGAAACAATCTACGGCAGGCAGCGTTACAGCCTGTTTTCCTTTCCTTGTTGTGTATGTATTGTGAATGACGACGCTATAATTTGAATCGAATCCTTCGAGCTTTTTTTTTTCAAACTGTTTCGATAATGTATAACTTAAATGGTCTTTTTTTATTTTGTTTTGGGTTCGTTGGCAATTTTCTATTTAATGTTATGTAAATATACTGATGATGAAGTATCCTTGAAGCGAGGGAGATGACTTTGTTAAATAAGCATAAGGATTCCGAGGAAAGGTTTTCATTATTTCTATGAAATAGGTTGGGAAGAGGAATCATTTTCCGAGACAGGATATCAGAAGTGAATAATGATTTTATAAATAATTTGTAAAATATATTACATACATACATATCTAGTAGTCAAGTTGTATGTTAGAAATTTTGTTAATTCTGGTCAACCATTAAGGTTTGAATACCACTTGGCGTGGTTTGTTATATTGTTCAAATACTAACAAGGGTTTCCGGAGTTTAGATGACTTCGGCGGTTCATCTAAGCCATTTTCTATCCATTTGCTGGATGGATGGAGTAATCTCTATATAGAGGACTAAAGTTTTGTTATGGATTTGGGTCGCCCTGGAACAACCCGAAATTAGTGGTGTTACTGGTGACTTTCCTGACAGGTTTGGCAGGTATTAGACCAGAACCTGTTTAGTCGGGTTCTTCTTCAGTGGGCCGCCAAAATATTGTGTAATAATCCCCGTCAAGAGGGCTAAGGTCTTTCCTTTAGGGGCTAGAATTTGCTTAGTTTTCGATTCACTCTACTTTGTCCAGGGTTTTCTGGAGACATAGCATGATGAGAGTGTGCTCCATCTATTGCTGACGAGGACTTGTTCTATGTTCGATTTACCTGTCTAGACTCATTTCTTGCTTATCTGTCCCCCTGTTGGGATTCGCTGTAAATTTGAGAGCTCTTCACAGCATCGTGTCAGATTTAATGATTGTGGGTGAGAAGCTCTTCATGGAAGGATGACTGTCGATGTCCACATATGTATATGTATATATAAATCGAAATTCTGGGGTCCTGTTTTGTGGACAGTTCTCTTGCCTCTTCTGTGATTCCTATTCCTAAGCCATGATTTGGAAGTCAAAGCGGGCAATTTCGGGTTTGAATGAGTGTACCATTCTCGATCCTATAGGGAATCTAATCCGACTTTAAAGGGAAGATTGTTTTGCCATTGAGGCTGAAGTCGTGGAATAGTGATATGTAATTAGCCCTTGGTGGTTGGTAGTTTTTTTTTTTTGGTGAAGTTGAAATGGAATCAGTGGCAGTTTGGATTCGAGGGCTGGCAACAGAGATGGGAGTTTTGCAAGTCTATCCGCCTTCCATTGGTGCTTTTCAGGGCGGCACTTACTAATTGTAGCAGCAAATGACTTTTTTGTTATATCGGATGATATGCCGCCATTTGCGGTTCCATACTGATTCCGGGCCCGTATAAGGTCTCTTTGATCTTCAAACTTTGTAATCGATTACACGATTGCTAGGCAAACTGCGTGATATGTGGCGTAGTCTTGAGAAAACCGCATGTGCTCCACCTTCATCCGCTTTCAAGTTATTGTAAAAAAAAGTCAAACCCATGATCTGGAAGCCATCTCCTGCTTACTGTTCTAAAGAACTTTAAGTTGCTGAAATCCCCAAATGTGATTCCAATTATTAGCGAAACTGTTTAAGGCCCAAAGACTGAAATAACGTCGCTGTTTATGATGGTTTGCTTTCAGTTCTTTGGTCAGAGTGGGGATTATGATCGTCTTACCTGAAGACAGGTAAATGTAGTCTTATATTGACATTCACTTCGCCAGCCAACTAGATTTGTCTATCCCTCTGTACTTAAGCCAGTTTGCATACTGAAAAGGTAAATCAATAGAAGGTACTCCCCACCACCTTGTGAAGAAATAGCTCTGTGTACAGAGCTCCTGGACATCTAGCTGCGACGCAATACTCGACGAACCAATAGATAGGGGTCATGTTTGAAAGTCAAATTCTTTCTTTTTGGTAAGCACATCACGAGAGAAGGACTATCCATTAATACTTGCAGAACCATTCTACTCCTTTTTACAGAAAGAGACTGGTCGATCTTGGACATATCACCATCACAGTCATTGAGATTAATTCAGTAAAGTCAAATATCCCGGCGTCATCCTTGATAAACGGCTTCCGCTGGAACGTTCACATTAGGTCCCACACCGAGCGCGCCATTAGGGCCATATGGGCTAGTAGATGCCTTTACAGCAGAACTTGGGATCCAGCCCCAACAATGATACATAAGTTGATAGAACAGACAACAGTAACTACGCTTCAGAAGCTATAGAAACAGTGGTTGGCCTCACACCATCTTCTTCAGTACGAAGACGACCGCTAGATGCGTACCTACTGGACGGTTTCAGTAGGTCATTTGATATTGGACCGTCCAAACTGGTCTAATAATGTTCCTCCACATAACCCCTGTGTTCTTGTCTGATTCACAGATGGATCAAACATTGAATCTGGAATTCAAGACCAAAGTCTCGATAGTAATAGGAATATATCCCACGGTTTTCTAGACTGAAGACCATAGAAATCTCCGCTAGGGCTAGGATTTATGTCTTTTCAGATAGTCAGGCCGCATTTGAACCACTGTCTCGAGTTTAATGGACTCTATATCGGTTCAATCCTGCTACGATGAACTATAGTCTCTTACTGGAATCAGATGAGTCCCTTATCATCCAGGAAATGAAGGCATAGAAACACACACTTCATCAAACCTACTGGTTAAGAAAGTACAAACGATTAATCCTGTCTTCTCCTTCAAGGAAATCAATTACTTAGACAAAAATAATACAATGAAGCTGTTGAACTTTCTAACAAGTCACTCTGGCCTGAGTCTTTGCCCAGACACGGAATGCAGGTTCTGCTCAAAATACGACGAAACATCTGACCACATTCTCTGTGTATACCCAGCTTTACAGTGGTCAAGGTGGGGCATTTTCCCAAAGGAAACATGATCGTCTTCAGAAATTAAACACTCTCCGGATAAGGACGTACTCTCCTTCGGAAGATGGTACGACGCTTGGAGAAATTCGGTCTCTTAAGATGCAATAGACCTTTTCAGGTAACAATGTCAACCAGATGTGTCACTTCAAAAAAATTGGAATGGAAGCCCAATTTCGTGTCCAAAAGAGACAATAAATTGCTCACAGAGTGTCCTTCTTGCATCCTTTTGTCTACTTGGCACAGGGACAGTGCATAGTTGTGATCGATGGAGGAACCACGAGGACCATGAGTGTTGTCCACAAGCATACCAGTCTCACGAACTTTTTGCAAAAATTTGCGTGGAAGCAAGCGGGAAGCAGCTGTCAGTGTCAAAATAACCTATGATTTAAAAAGAAACCACTAGATGGCCCACCCTTCATACAGTGCATATTTGTTGCCTCCAGTTTATCACCTACATATCGAAGCGAGTATGACTGGACGTAAGGTTGGCGCAACCAAATAGCGATTACATTTCCCTACTTGCCATTTCTATTCAAACTTCAACAAAGAATGGTAAAACTCCAATTCTGCGACGCACAAATATTTACAAAGCCTTCAAGGCACAATACTTAATATTTCCCTATGGTTATCATCTCCCTCTGTTCCGGATCCTAATTCGTTTCCCAGAATTCATCGTAATCCAACTTCTAACAATGTCAACATGGCAAATCATAAATTGTGCTTCGAAAACGATTTTCAATTATCCAAAGGCCTTCAGAATTAGTATGTCACTCACTATAATTTCCCCTTCCACTCCACCCAAAGCCTGTTAAGCAAATTCTTTTATGATTTTCTTTTTCTAAAAAAAAAAAAAACCAAAAATAAAGGATCCCCAGTTTAGGGGAAAGTAATTTAAGAAAATAAGAGACATTTTCCTCTCTAATTAACCGGAAGTAAATTTGGAAATCATAAATTTATCATTAAACACACACACACATACACACAGAATATAGATAAAGCGAAAGGACACACAGAAAAAAGTATCCTTAAATGCGCATTCGAAGGAGGAAAAATCTATAAATTTCCACTCGAACGGATTGGAAAAACGCTGCCAGAGCACTTTTTATCTGGATATCCGCATATGTGGATTTTATGAATGGAGTAAGACGAAGCCACTCGGCTAAAAGGATATACACGCCATAACATGACGTATAGTGATGTGTTTTAGACATCCACCGGAGGGGAATAAGTCAATAACTGGAAAATATTCGAAAATTCATTCAAACTACCGGAAGCCAATGTGTGAGATAATTCGAAGGCAATGCCAATTGAGTTGTTCTCTCTGCCACTGCCGATGGGTGGAATAACAAGGATTTTCTATTATTTTACTCGTAACAACGAAGTGAAAAACTTTACCAATCGAATTGTTTGATTGCTTTTGTATGAAATGCATACAAAGTCGGGAAAATACATAGAAGTGAATCAATTTAATAAATAAATTAATTTGTGGGAAGCCAACGCAGCTCAGTTAAATACTATACTGGTGGGACTGATTGCTGGGCCTAGGATTTGCCTGGACATATACATTTAGGACTACAGAATCATCGAACTTAAAACACATGCCATTAGCATCCACTTTGGCCGACGGGGTGCCTCGGCTATGCGATTTATTTTGACGTCAGTACTTGATATTCAATCATCAGAAAGCAAACACTTTTTTATCAAAATTCGCGGTCTGTCGAAACTGCTTTTTGTTTACTCTTTACTTTCAAATTAAAGCAAACACTTTGCGGTTATTAAGGACCAACAATAAGTGTCCTGCAACATTGATTTTTTCAAAAAACCATCAGCCAAATTCAAGTAGAATGCGAGCGACCCTAAGGCTCATATTTAAAGCAGTTGAGAACAGTTTCCTGTGAAATTTACTTACTTAGATGGCGCTACAGTTCGGGGTGAATCTGGTCCTCAACCAACAAGCCTCTCCAGTTAGCCCGATCCTTAGCTAACTGCATCCAGTTGCGCAGTCCAAGGCGGTTGAGCTCTCTGTCTACCTACCCAAGGCGAGGTCTTCTTCTACTGCGCTGTCCTTCTGAGTTTGATTGGAAGACTGCCGGCCACCTACATGTCCTAACCACCCCTAAAGTGACTAATGAGCAATGTTTTGACTAGCTCGACATCACTGTACAGCTCGTATAGCTCGTCGGCGAATCTCCTCCTTCAAAGCCTATCACACAGAAACTTTCTCTGGAAGTGACTGAGGATATCGTCATCCGCTTTAGAGGGAATCCATGCTTCAGCACCATAAAGCAGGACTGGGCTGATCAAGGCTATAAGTATATAGATTCTCGTTAGTTCTTCAAAATAGGGTTCTACTACTCAATTGGTTTTTTAGTCTAATGAATCAGCGATTAGCAAGAGTTATTCTTCGTATTATTTCTGCTGAGGTGTTGTTTCCAGGGACAAAAAGTCCCTTACTACCTCAAAGATTGTGATGTTCTGTCCAATTCGTCAATATTGGGTATCCCTAATTGTTGACAGTATGTACTTGGTTTTGCCATCGTTTACCGCTATACCCATTTTGGCAACTTCAGTTTCAATACTAGTGAACGCTACAGTGACAGCCCGCTGAGTTCTGTCAATAATACCAATGTCATCTGCGTAAGCTACTAACCTTGCACAGACTTTTGAAAGATTATGCCTCTGGTGTTGGCTTGTGAGTTTCTTCTAATTCTTTCAAGTATGATGTTAAAGAGACCGCAGGACATCACGTCATCTTGTCTCAATCCTTTTTTTGACATCAAAGGTGTGATCGTTACCGACCCTGATCGAGCAGCGGGAATTCTCCATCGTCATGCACATTCGGTTTGCTGTTAAAAAATTTGCCTTATACCAGCTGGATCGGTGATAGCTCAAAACACATGACCTTGGATATTTTACTAAATGTCCGAAGATGCAATGCTTACTAATTTCCTGGTTAGGATACAACACCAACTCTTTGCATGGAAAAGTGATCAACAACAACGGTGTTGCCAATACGGTGTTTCCATAGTCGTATTCCAATGGCCTAGGTGTGCCCCTGCTGAGTAAGGACAGCCTCCACTCTTCCCAAAACTTGTCATAAAAATAAAGTCATCCAGGATTCAGAATATATTTTAAGTGCGAAGATTTGTCGCATTGGTAGGAGATAGCCTAGACCTATGCTTGATGAGAATCCAAAGCCATATAGCCAGCAGCTATATTGAAATCCCAAGTCCTGTGAGATGTCCTATACTGAAATGACCCAAGAGTCATTAAAATAGCAAGTTGATCTAGAAGGTGAAGATACTCGTGGGAATGCTTACCAAAATGGAGTTTTTAATGCTCTGTATTCCAAATAACGAAAACATAACTTTGATTTGAAGGACATGAGAATCTCCTTTGAGTAGGTCAACGTTAATATTGCTCTACACGATCATAAATCTTAAACACCTCTTACTAGAAAAGGGAGACAATTACAGCTCCTACATTTTAGTAGAACTAGAATCGACTTCAAACCGCTTAGGTTGTAAATGTGTGAAGAGTAGAAAGACCCCAAGGAATCAAGTTTCTTTCAAAAGCACAAAATGGCAAAATGGGGTCAAAAAAATATAGCACGTCTGCTTAAAAGCTTTGCCATGACATAAAAGGCCTGGATTCTGGAGAGGTGGATATAGATGCCTTGGCGAAGACCATGATCAGGTAATAAGAAACCTTCCTCCCAGCTTTGCTTAGGATGTTTGCTATAATCGAAGTTTCTGAAATTTTTTGAATTGACCAACAAAAGAAATTTGTTTTGAGGTTCACCAATAAAATGGTTGAACCAAGGAGTCCACTGCCTGCAAACGAAGCGACCACACAATGAAGTGGTACACTGCTGTTTGAAGAACTGATGTAGTCCAATTCCTTTACTTCAGGCTCTGGTCTAAATACTCCAAATTCAAGGGCGGAAGCTACAGCATCTTTCAGGCTAGTGTATATGATATAGAAAGCTACGTCCAAGTCCTTGACTGAAACCTCACTCATAGCAACCTACCATGAGCTAGAGTAACCTTAGAACCTAAGGTTCAGTGAAATCCAAGACCGTGTGGTGGAGTTCTGTGCAGGATTTAACCACAAAAGATTGAAATATTTAGACGCGCACCAATTAGCGTGATGGCCATTCAAACGGACCATTTCTCTAGATTACACGATTACCAAACTGCGCCTTAAATAGATCAATAGTTTGACTAGCTGAGTGGCATGTGGCCTGATCTTATTGGAACCACATACTCGTATCACCGATGTCTAGTCCGTCCAATTCTGGCTAATATAGTCTTTCACTGTGGCACGATAGCAAACTCCATTGACCATAACACGGCGATCATTTTCATCGACGAAAAAGACGGTCCAACCGATGTTCCTTTTTGTGGATGCAATGGAATCTCTTGAAGCGCATATGGGCGCATAACGAAGCCATTAAGCTATTATTTAGTTTCATGATTTAGCTGAGGATGATTTTTTGATGAAAGTCAGGATTTCCTTCAAACCTTTGCAGAGCCCAATCGGAGAAGTTTCGATCCTTCCAATGATCAAGAGGCTTCACTTCTTGAGTTAATTTTATCTTGCAGAGGTGTATATCAAAGTCATTACACAAGAGTTGACAGAATGTGGACTGAAGATTCCCCATTTCTGTGAACGTCCTGCGAATCGACTGATTTCACTCATTTTGAATTGAACCACTTACGACTGCGAAATTTTCGGAATTTCCATCGATGCGTAGTCTCATTGGCAGAGGAACATTCAATAGTGAATATGTTGGCTCAAATTTATCCACTAAAGTGCCCACAGCCTGTCTGATGGGACGGTTATTATGGGCAAAAAAATTCGAGTAATCTCTCTTAATGCTGCGACCACTGACCAGAATTTCAGTAGCAATTTTTAATAATTTCCAAACGTTGCTCGTTCATGAACTTCATCACGAAAAAAACCTAAACCTTGACTGATCTTTTGGTATTGACAAATCATAAAATAAATTGAAAAGTGCGTCTGTATTAAAATACAAAATTGTCATGTCCCTATTGAAAAACCTTTCACAATAGGCATGACTATGAAACAATAGCTTGGCATCACTTTCACTGTGAACTTAACATTGTTCAACAAATTTTGAATATTTTTTCAGCTAAATACACAAGAAAGCCATTAGAATTCATTGGTAACAACAAACGGAAATACAATTAAAATCAATTATACTAAACCTACACACGGCTCTCATTTACCCATTAGTTGATCCGTGTCCTGTTTACGACTGAACTCATCACAATTAATCTGTTTCGAATCTAAATTCAATACCATTTCGATAGTCGTGTGCGCAAATAATATTATAGCGCCATTTTTCTCATCTCGGATAATTAAAATTTAACCCCTGCCACCCAGTCGTTATTAACATTTCCGGTGGAATAGATCAAGCCCCGACGGATGCGAGCCTACACAAAGTACTCCCGCCGGCCAACAAGGCGGCATGAATAAATTCAACAGATATACTTTCAAAACACCACCAACAGGACCCTTTAACACCGCCGCGTCATGCCTAACAATAGTGGTATCCTGGCGCTGGGGAAACGAATTAATATTCAATATTGGAAAATAAATTCCAAATGGAAATTCATGTTTGTTTTAGACTTAATCCTGATGTTCTCGCGCCCGTCATCGCTGGAGCGGAGTGGGTGGTCGGCCGAGTCACATTACCAGGTTGGGGGTAAATTGATTTTTCATAAAATTTAAATTTATTTTCGTGCGAATAGCATTTGGGGAAGTCATGTCGCGTAAAGGGTCATGGGTCACGGGACTTGGATGGATTTAATAATTTCGAAAAGTGCATGCTTCGATGGCGGAATCGTTGAACTTTGTCGTAGTCGTTTGGGAGTCGCATTGATAAGCTCATGGGATTATCGTTTACAAGTGCTTAAATGTCATATTAAATTTATCAAGCGAAAAATGTGCGCCACGCGGGTGGTGTAAGGATAACGTTGGGTGGAGCGATGGCTGGTAGCAGGTTTAATTGGTTGCGCATTGTTTTGTATCGGCTATTTGTGGCCGATGGTAGAGGTTTCGCTTTAAGCTGTGGAAATTACCAGGATTATTATTTTCCAGAAAACAGAGTTTGGCTTTTGTTATCGGATGAACTACAAAGGCTGG
Organism: Xylota segnis; assembly: GCA_963583995.1. Classification (NCBI taxonomy): domain Eukaryota; kingdom Metazoa; phylum Arthropoda; class Insecta; order Diptera; family Syrphidae; genus Xylota; species Xylota segnis. Next base: position 8,577,743 of record OY757237.1, read on the forward strand.
ATGGAGAATAATGAAATATCGGGCTTACATTGTATATCGCTGACCTGCATTTCTGTTTGCTTTTGCTTTTGTGTTCGCTTTTGTGTATTTAAAGCCAAGTATTAATAAATTGGCCGCAAGGTTCCAATTAATTTAAATTGTTTATTAAAGTCATTTCAACTGAAACTGCGGATTTTAACGTTTACTGACCGGATCCTGGAACCCGACCTAGACTCTACTTCTCTTATGTGGATAACTGGACCCAAGACTCTTTAGTCTCAGGCAATATCCTCCCCCACAACTTGTTACAGAGTAGATTTATAAGCTTGAGCATGACTACGCCCCCATTCCCGGCGGGTTGCAGGTTATTGGTTTAAAGAAATGCGTGGCCCACTTCGATAGGACTATTGTCCCTGACTTTAGTAAAAGTTTTGGTAAAGTCCGTCACCCAATTCTTACACTTAAGTTGAAAGCACTTGGTTTCAATTAGGTGGAGGATCCTATCACAAAGGCACCGCATCTTGCAAGGTGACAGGGACGAATTCCTAATATGGAAACTGTTACTGCTACTTCTACATATTGGAACTCCAAGTCTATAAGGATCTTCAAAATAGAGTTAGGGTGGTGGACAAGAATTGGTGGCAGAGGAGCCCTCATATACCCGAAGTGGGTTACTGACTCTGGAAAAGCTGGCCCCTCGTCCTAGGTGTGTACAATAGAACTGGTTCTCTAGGTTACGGGTTGTGCGTCGGGGAAACTTCCCTACCACGTACAGAACATTTGAGTTCCGAAACAACCAAACGAACGGATTAACTGTTGACGACTCTGGAAAACGAAAAAAAGACAACGATGTTTGGATCTGTACATGGAATGTTTGGACTCGGAACAGGCCGCGTGCAGCCGAATACATGGTGGAGGCCATCCAAGAAGTGTGCTGGGATAGACTGGTGAAAAGAAGGATGAAAAACTGTGACACATTCTACGGTGCTTTGCTACAGAGAACAGAAGCAGCTCTAATTCAATCTGATTTGTTGTAAGAGCAGACTTCGGGGTGAAGTCTTGAGCTTTAGACACGTTAATCAACAACAGCTCATGATAATGACATCATGACATCAACCTGTTCAGATCCCCCTGAGGAGACAGATGATGCTACTAAGGAGTGTTTGCACGAGATTCTCGTCCTAAATATGACAGAAAAGCATCCTAGGTGATCTCAACCCCAATTTAGGAAAGTAGGACGTTTTTAATAGGACCATCGGAAAGTATAGGCTATACGACACAAGGTCCGGAACATGACCCAATTTTCAATCCGCCCATCAAATAGATCATGTTACGATCGACGTAAGGCACTTTTCCTAGTGTACTGGATGTTCAAACATACCAAGCCACCAAAATGGACTCGGATCACTACCTACTTGTAGCCAAGGTATGGATATCTCAAATGCCTCAACAACGGAGTAATACTGTGAGGAATCTTAACGTTGAACGGTTGAATCTTTGCTGATTGCGTAGTCCTATACAGACAGTATCAAGTGCTGAAGACGAGTGGGATCGAAATAGTGATGTGCTACTTCAAAAGCAATGTTCGGAAGCTTTGCTTGCAGGTAAAAAGAACGTGTCACGACCAGAAAACCCGAGCAGAGACCTTTGGCGAGGGACTACTTCTGCAGAGTGTTCAACAGCGCCGATGACCCAAATTCTGCTGTGAGACAGAACGAATCATTCAGCCTGGACGATGAACACCCAGACTTCCGTCCAGCCAACCAGAATGAAGTGAGGATAGCAATATCCGAACTTAAGTCCAACGAGACTGCTGGGCCGAATTGTTTAAAGCAGCCGGAGATGGCTTGGTAGAGAGCATACAACAATGAGCTAATTGCCTCCTATTAGTGCTGTTTTCCTACGGATAAGTCCACAATCGACCAAGAACTCACTCTATATTAGATCCTGAAAAAAGGCTTAAGATGTCCTGATCGATGCTCACCTTCTCTTTATCTATATTAAGGCCACTCATGACAGCATTTATAGAAACTAGCTATACACAGCTAATGTCCTGGCTCAGTGGTTGGTGCGTTGGACTATCATATCCCAGTCGGAGCACCTAAAAGGTTTTTCACGTCCTCACCTTTCGCGAGCGTCTGACAAACATCTGAGAGTACAACTGTTCTGAGAAAGGTTCTCAAATAACAAATTGCCCTTCGGACACGGCATTCAACATTAGGCCCGTTCCATTTGTGTAAAGAATATAACACGCACAAGACGAATGGTTGTGAGAAGCTAGGCCTTGGATTCCATCGACCTATTGCGCCAAGTATTTTTATACACAGCTAAATCTAGTTTTGATATTCTGCTCTGTAAAGGTCGGAAACAATCTCACCGATACCTTCGATGTTAAGAAAGGACTCAGACGAGGTGACGAACTGTCATGTGACTCCTTCAATATCATACTTGAAAAAATTGTGCAAAACTCACAAGCCAACACCGGAGACATCATCGACAGGACACAGCAAGCTGGTGTGTTTGCAAATTTTGGAACAGAAGCAACTAAAATGGGTTTTGCTGTGAATAAGGGCAACAAGAAGGAACACAGAACGTCATAGTAGACTGCTATAACTTTGAGGTTGTTGGGGACTGTGTCTACCTCGACTCCGCTATAAACTCTGACAGCATCGTCGCTTCAAACGAAGAGTTACTCCTGTCAAACGCTGTTTCTTTGGCCTTAGAAAGCAATGGAGTAGAGTAGCAAGGCTTTGTCAAGAAATACCAATGAAACTCTATACAATACCCACATCCTCTCAGTCCTGTTCTGTAGCACACAAGCTGGACGATAACGAAGATGGATGAAGATATCTTTGGTTCTATCGGACGATACCGCTTGTGTTAATGGAGTTTGGAGGAGGAAATTTCACAGCGAACTCTATGAGCTGTACAGTGACCAATCCGGAGGGACAACGCAGTAGAGAAAGACCTCATCTGAAGTGGTCCGCACAAGTGCAAGAGGCCCTCAACCACCTTAGAGTGCGGAACTGTAGGCCAGTTGGGTTGGTTGTTTAAGAACTCAGGTCTAGCCTGGACTGTAACGCAAGTATTTGCTCGAAATCAAAAGATCGCTTCTTAAATTCTGGTCACCAGATTGCCAACTATTTACGCGAATTCCCCCATCATTTGGTTCGACTTGTACGACAGTTTTTGCTTTTTCCAATCCAATGGACCCAACACCAATCATCTTCCACTGCAGTTGTGAGAGGCGAGCAACTCCTTCATTGTCCAAGGACCTTGTACGCTAGCCATGTGTACACCACCCTGCTCTAGTGATTACCAGTAGCCCAAGTATTTTCCCCCAAAAAAATGATGAAGGGCCGCAGAGGGTTGACCTCAATTCCGTTCCCACCATGGTACAAATCCAAGTTTTCGACCACTTTCCCTCCCAGCAACTGTCTTAACTTTCCTTTGATCGCCCATTTCTTTCTGTACTCTAAGTTGCCTCCTTTCGTGGTTCATCAATGCCACTGCATGTTGGAACATTCCTTCACCACACTAGTTTGCCAAAAAAAAAACATATTTCCCTTGCAACAAATTCCCTTTTACAACTGTGGAAACTTTCCCCACCACGGAATCCTAAATAACAATGCGGTTGGCCATACCCTTGTATCTGCACAGAATTCCAATACAAATACATGTAGCAACTGATTTATTGCAGCATCGAAAGGCGCCTCAGGAATGCCTCCACTAGCACAACTATTCGCCCAAAAGTATCCTTTTGAATGAAACTTTGAATCAAGGACGCTTATCACACAGTATTCCCCCAGAACGAACGAGGCACAAACCCCATCCTGCCAAAATGCAAACAAGCGGACGTTCTCCTAATTAACCGCTATCATCCCCTAGTCGTTCTCCATTCAAATCGATGCGGATAAGTGGATATCCTGACTAAGTCAACGAAAATCCATTGAGCATTTGAAGAGCGTAGGTTAAGAATACGGTTATTCTGCATCCAATCTCTCATCATTATATCCTTGGATGGTACAGTATAAATAATCTACACAACTACTACAATGATGCTGCTGATGGCCTAGATACCGGATATCCAAGGAGAGAAAGTGTGCATGAGCACCTTAGATGTCTGATATTTGCCTTGAATTGAAGTTGTTCCGACGATAAGAGGATGTGCAGGATACTAGATGCACTCCAGCGACCACCACATTCAATAGACCACTGAAAGGATAAAAAAAAACCAATCCAGTTGAATAGAAAAGGACTTGTGTGTGTTGGTTGCATCATCATCCTCATCATCAACACTGCCATCGCATGCAAGTAGTATTTAGCTATGGAAAATCCTTTTTTTGGTTTCATTTTGGTTGCCTTTTGGCGGTTGAATAGAAAATAACGAATTCACAAGCAACCACCCATGGCAACAGCTATTACTCGTCCAGGATCAAATGACCCGAGGATGTACGCCATTCAAAAACTGAAAAAGAAGAAACGTTCCAGCTGCTTATTTGCTGCTGTAATGCGAAAACTTAGGAGGACGCGCCAAGCCAAATCTTCTTGCCTCCAGTGTTCCGAGTTGGATAATGGAGATGACTTGCTAGTTGGCATCCAGCAAGCAGCATCTCATTCCCACACCAGTCAGCCAGCCACCAGTAACCGAAAAAGCCGGATAAAGTCATTCAAAAACTTTCCACTACTTAAATGGTTCACATAGGTGCTGATGCAGGGGGTAGACAACTCCAATGACTACGACGACGAACACGAACAGAAGAAAGCATAGCGGTAACGCTATGCATCCTGGGTGCGCTTACTGGTGCTCCCAAGTCCAGTGTATTCGACTTTTCTCTATTGATGCATGAAACTGGTGCTGGTACTGGTACTGGTACTGGTACTGGCTTTGTCCTCGTTGCCTGTGTGAGGATGTGTTGATTTTTCTAAATGTTTGTTGTAGTAAAAGCCATTAAAAGGTTTTTTCGGTCGATGGTTTTTGGTTCCGAGCCACCACATGTACAAGTGGAGGCACACACCATAAAAATGGTGAAGGACATCCATTGCAAGCAACGGATGGTTAGGGATGCTGCATGCAATGAAAATAAATCAAAAAGGATTTGCGGGTAATCAATTTGATATATTGGATGAATACACAGTTCATTCGGGTAGAGTTGAGGGTCCTTGGATTTGGGTTTCAGTTTTTTGGCCCAATGACTCCTGACAGCGCCGACATGATGATGAAGTGGAGTTTGAATTTGGCTACACAGAGAGAGAGTGGGTCTCGTGGGTATAGAATATATTTTTTTTTTCTTTTTTTTTGTCGGAGTTTTGTCAGCATAACTGATTGCGGGAGACAGTGAAAGCCTCTGGGGAGAGGCTGGTCAATGTGGGAACCTACCGAGGCTTTTCATTCAATTAAGAGTTGTGAGTCAAAAAAGGGGAAAAGTCAGGACTTTGTTAGTTATGTCGCATTTTAATTCAATATTGACTATTCGCAGTCTGAAAAGGAACACCAAGCCGCAGACAGTGCTTTGTCAGCAATGACAAACTATTCGATGAGTCCTTTTTGTTTGTGAGGCACGACAGACTCATACAAGTGTAGGATTTGTAGCGGAGTTTTAGCTGCTTAATTAGAGAGAATGTCTCTTTAAGGTATGAACTTTAAAGGCAGTCAGATCGACATATTCGATTCTTCGACTAGTAGCCGACACATTGACGTTTAAAGGATAATAAATCAAATGCTCGGCCGAGTCAGAGAAACTGGAGTGTGGACGTGATATTCTGCATTTTTGATGACCTTAAGCACCAATGTCCGGTTAGGAGCTGGTTTAAGTACAAATCTACTTCTCCGTGATTGCGGTCCATCCATTTGTGGATATAAGTCGATGGCTCCATCTTCCATTTGTAGAGTGGATCCATCTCTCTAGCCATACTCTCATACTTCGTTGTCTTTTTTTTTCTAGATTGATGTATTTGACTAAAGCAAGAGGATCCTAAAGTCTGTCATGGCAGGTCCTTTGTAGCCAAGATATCCTCGAGTGCCATTCCCACGATGACATATATTGCATCCTCCGATCTGTCCGATATGCACATGTGCTCTGAGGGTTTGAGCACATAGTCGGTTGACTGAGTTTATCCTTCTTCCGTACTATTTAACTGTCACAGCTTTGGACCATATTGGTGCCCAATACAGTATTATGCACTGCTCCGCCTTTGAGAGAACTATTCTTCTTTGTTGCCTAGGTCCTCCGATGATAGTCACTATTCTGGATAAGGCAGCACTCACATTTGCAGCTTAGTCGCGCATTCTTTCAAGGTGTTCCTTGTAAGCTAGTCTTGTTAGGCGATCTTGACGTTATATCATGATCACCTACCCTGATGGTGATTGCCCCTCTTTCTTGCGACTGCTTACTAGTCCTGGTTCTGTTTCATGCTCTGCGAGGTCTAATACAACTGCTGCCATCCATTGCCTAACTTTGCGGATGCATTTATTGCCAATATCCTCTACATCTTCTAGGAACTCCACTAGATACATATGTGGTATTGGCTTACTCCATCATCGGTATCGTAGATCATGGCACCATCGTTGACTTACGTGAGTGCACTATAAGTCCCCAGTTTGCAGAGTTGTATGCATTTTTGTTACTCTCCTCTCCAACTTATGCCCTAAATAGCTTCTTTTAAGGTTATGGTCACCCTCCGTATAGCATCTACTGTACAACGAACCTTTCGAAATCCATACTTCTGATTTGAGTGACCTCTGACTTCATCAATTGCCAACTCCAGTCGGTTGCAAATGATTCGCTCCAGAATTCGATCTAGAAGTCATACGAGACGGTATGACGAGGGCTTATTTGGCAGATTTCCTCTTTAGATAGATGCACCAGACGTTGCTTTTTCCATTCGTCTGGAAAAACCCAATCAGTTGGACACTTGTTATATAGTTCCACGGTTCTCTAAGCGGTACCCTAAGGATTTTCGCTTCCACGCAGAGTTCTTTCAAGCTGTTGCTTTAGTTTCTTCTTCTTTGTACTGTCCCTGTAGATCCTGATGGGAGGGCAAGCATCTGCCAACCTTTTAAAGATACTAGTAGCACGAGCTGTCAGAATTCGCGATTCGTAATACTTGATGTCGGGAATTCGCTTAAGCGGTTCTACCACTCTCCCTGCGGAACTATCATTAGCTTATTACTCTCCGGGGCTGGTTAGGTATGCTATGAGCTCTGTATCTACCTTGTCCGTATGTGCTCTTCTTATTATTTTGAGTCTTTTTAGCTTGTTCTGTACGATCGTTATGAAAGAACACATTTCCAACCAGTCGTCCCTTTATCTTGCCATATAGCTTATTAGAAACTCCAGGTTTGGTAGGTGGATTCTTGTTTCTCCGAAGTATCTACAGCGAAGCATTGCGTGGTTTACATCTTCCTCCTCATCTGGGTTAAGAGATGAGCTATAGTGTGTCTAAATTTGTCGATTGCCACCATGGTCAGATAGGAATTGCGTGAAGTAATAGTTGCAGTCCCTGTGTGCTCTTTTTGTCTAGACCTCAATCATAGCGATCAGCTTGTGGGTTCATATACCTTTCCCAAGTTACCCCACCTGAATTGCCACAATTACTCTTTCTTTTGGTTTTACTTTTCTAACAACGCTGGTATCACGTTGACCTTAGGCTAACTCTTACCACTTCGGTGGCGTGAATCAATTCATTCGTCAATTTCACCATAGATCACTGCTTCCTGCTTCCTTTTTTAAGGACACTCAGATGTCCGCGTAGAAGTGGAGACGGCTCCACACTGATGAGAGGTAGGTTGCGATGTTTTCTCCGACAAGCCCAATCTGAAGATATCGTAGATATTTTAAGGTGGAAATCTTGACGTTCAAGGAAGCATTGTCTTAGCCCTTTCCCTCAGACTTAAGGGTCGATCCAATCTCTGGAATCGTACCCTTTCACTTTGAATGTCTCAAATCTGTTTTCTCTCCAAAAGACGTCTAAACCTTCACCTATACTGGGTACGGCCACAGAAATATTGCAGAAAGTTGCATGGTTGACCAGCTCTTCAAACTAGATACGATCCACAAGATCCTGGTCAAATGGGGAGCCTACCCTACATGCACTCTTGCTAAGGCTGGGCGTTTTTAGTTGGACCAACTGCCGATGGGAAAATCTCCCTACTTGCAACATTTGAAGGCAGATCTGGTCTAGGCGTGACCTGAAGCGTACTTAGATCGGCGTATTGAAACGATTACAGATCAGCCATGTTATCAGTGTTTTCACCGTATACTGTCTGAGAGATTGAAATGTAAAAATTCTGGAACTTTTTTTACAGAATCCGTAGGGATGAGTAGAAGGAAGGAATGTTCAGTTGCCCAGTTATGCCCCCTAATAGACTACACCATCTAGAAGCTCCTTTCTTTGACCCGCACAGACAGCCACTTTTACTTATCCACACTCTCCTTCGTCCGATATTTATTTGGAAACCGCATATTCGTCTTATTGCGCAGAGCCTGTATGCAGACAAGAGTTTCCTTTTTGTCTTCTTCATTATAAGACTTAGTCCCCAGACAGGAGCTGCATATACAGAAGAAGTACCGACGTTACCATTCTGGAAAGCAAAATCCTGGTCCACCGACGTTTGATAGCATCCCGGAAAGTGTTGCTTGCATCTGTGATGTCTTTTTACTGCAGTACTCGACATTAAGTTCAGTCAGTTTAGGAGCATTGCACCCTCCTTTAGACCATATTTCACAGTCGTTCGTCTGGGTACTAGGACAGCCTCCACCTAGTTCTAGGTCCGCAGATTCCAGCTAATTTGATATTCTGGTGATAGCTTCGTGGCATGCAGGCATCCGCCAACTTGACCCACAGCTCCCTCCGTCCGTATAGATCCTTTCTTGTGCATTAACATTTTGCTGGAAGAAATTATGAACGTCGTACATAGATCGACGTACATCATAATTTCATTTACTGCCAGAAAAAAAAGAGTCCTTAAATCAAAGTAAACTCACTCAGCCGTAGACTTCCTCTCAATTAATTCGCCATTACTCCCTTGAATTTTTTTTTCCGATTCGACCTTTCCACTTGTATTTAGCCTGAAGTCCTTTAATTGAATAAATTCCTTACAAAAAAAAAATACCAAACACACACTCATAAGTCTCACATTTCGTGCTCTCGTAATCGCATTAAACAGAGAGCAGAAATTTCATCAAAAGGAGTTATCAAAAAAAGTACTCCACGTCGACGTCAAAAAAAATTCACCTTTTCGTCCTGTCTGCACTCACCCACCCACAGCCAGCACACTCATGCAGAACACAAACATAAATAAAAAAATGAAATTCCCTTTTATCATTTAGCATTCATCATTTCAGGACTGATCATCGGTCAACCTACTGCTAGTGTGCGTTCGAAACACAAAATAAACTACGTCATCCCTTCCAGCAATGCAGGGGACCTGTGGGTCTAGTACCTGACCATATGGATTATGGACGGGTGTATTGATTTTCTGCCCCGAAATATCGGTGGTTGGAGGCGAGGGACACAAAAAATAAAGGAAAGCGATAGCTTACAACACATTTATGTATTCATGTGATGTAGGTGGAGGTTGATTTTATTTGCCTTTGATTATCCATTTTATTGGAAACGATATGGGAAAAGGACATTTTGTACAGACGTTCGATGTTGCCGTGGCGGGGCGGTGTGAGGTCGGTCGGATTTGCCGGGAGGAAAGCTGTGGGGTTGACGGGCTGCACTGGGTACAGAGCTGTTGGTCGTTTGCCAAAAAATGAATTTCTTTATGACATCTGCAATATGCATGGCACATGTTTGACATCGGGTTCGGGGGTCCTTTTTTAGGAATATTGCATTATCTGCATTTCCAATGGCTGGCATGTGAGTGAAAAGTGATATTATCGAGATGTAAATTATTACAAATTGCTTATGTGTTTGATGGGAATCTTATGGGGTCCTTGCCCCTGGTGTCCTTTGCAATATGTGCTCAGTTTTAATGGCCAAATCTGTGGGGAGGTGGTGCCAGGAACAGCGCAGTCATTCACTCAGAAATTGGATGTTCAGTCTTTCGTGTACTGTGACCTTTCGGAGTGGGATTCAAATGTTCAAATGTTCAAGGAAATGTGCAAGTGAATGTAACTGACTCTGAAATCGAAAACCAGGCTTAGACATGGCGGGAAGCAGGAAATAGACAGGTTATGTATGAGAGAGTCATTTACCTTAATAGTGAACATCATCAAGCCCTAAACAAAGCCCTGTGGTTTTAGTTAGACTGGCTGAGTTGTAGGTTGTCAAAGAAAAGAGCTCCTAGCTGGTGTAGTCTATAAGCGAACATATGTAGCTGTGCAAGTGGACAGAAGGTTGAGTATAGTTTTTTTCATTCTACTCAGCCCTACGGCTTCTGTAGAACGCATGCAAGAAAAGGCCCAGACTTTTGACATTTCAGTCTTTCAGACAGTATCCGGTGAGAATACTGATAACATGGCTGATCTGTAATCGTTTCAATACGCCGCACTAAGTACGTTTCAGGTCACGCGTAGACCAGATCTGCCTTCAAATGTTGCAATAAGGAAGATTATCCCATCCGAAGTTGGTGCTACTTAGAGCGTCCAGCCTTAACAAGAGTGCACTTGGCTTAGGTTCTACCGTTTCGACAGGATTTTGTTGCTTGTACCCAGTCTGGCGTGCTCGTCAGCCATGCAACTTTCTGCAATGACTTTGCGGTCGTACCTAGTATAGGTGAATGTTGAGAATCCTCAGGAGAGACCACCGCTAAGTGACCTTCAAAGTAAAAGGGATAGGATTCCAGGGAATGGATTGTCACTTGATTCTGAGTGAAAGGGCCAACACAAGGCTTCCTTGTATTTTAGTCTGAGAAGGAGGAAATGCCCTTAGAGCTTGTCGGAGATAACATCGCAACCCACCTAGAGCCATCTGTGTAGAAGTGGACTTCTGAGTGTCGTTAGAGAAGAGGGCAGTGATCCATTTACCATGGTCGGAGCCGTTCGGGTGTAAGTTTTGGTTAAATAGCAGGGTCGGCAGGATCGGCAGGGTATAGTCGGTGTCTTTTAGGGTGAAGCTGAGAAAATCAACGATCGATGATAACTTGACCGCTGTCTACGGTCCTGTGACTAAGAAAGGAGAACAAACAAGGTCCTAATCAATCTTTCGAGGCTCACTTGGAGAAAGCCTGTAAGAAAGACCACCAGTTGGTTTACGTTCCTGAAATGGGCAAGCCAATATAGTGTGAAATCATTCAATGGTTTCAAATGGCCTAGCAGTGTACACATAGCCTTGTTGTGACTAAATGAAAGCCAGTTGCAGGCAACTCTGAAGAGAATTCCTAAAATAATTTCGGTACTGGGAATATACTATGGCGTATACGTATCATTTTTAACGAAAATTACCAAAGATATCTACATACCTGGTAAGAGAATTGGAAAAGAGTGGGAAGCCTAGACCAAGCTTATGAAGAATGTATCAACAGTTCTTACGTCAACGTACAGTCAATGATGTTTTCGTAACGTGTATCTGGTCCAACCTAAAGACTGTCTGTGGAAATGCATTGATAGTTCAAGACCTCACAAACATAAAGTTGTTCCTTTAACCAGAAGGTGGATATGGACTCCTTTACATACGAGCGTTAATTTTTAAAGAACAAAACCAAAAGTTTGTGGTCCTTGCTTGCTAAGACAAGGATTAATGGCAGTAAAAGATTATCTGTCCAAAGGCATGGAGATCCATGCGATTGCAATACTATCAGGAGGCCTTCTCGTAAATATGATCATAAGTACCTGACTGTATGTCCATCTCGACAAGTTTGAAACTACCTGGCGATTCTTCAAATCCACTTCTAGATCTACCTTCTCTTAATGCTTGATGGTTTTATCCAACAAGAGGGACTGAACTATGGACTATGTCAAGGCAGGACAAAGCCACTTTTCGTTGTTATTAGAGAAAATACTTGGCTCTGTCTGCATAGACGGCGTGTGGAGAAGACGATACAACCATGAGCTGTACATCGACTTGGTCAGAAAATGTCTATATTCGAGATAGGATAGACAACAATGATTTGCCCAGTAATAGAGAAAGCCGTCGATTAAGGTGCGAACCTCAAAAGACGTCTACCAACTTGATGTCTGACATTAAAGTGGAAACAACAATTGCTGTCAAGGAAAAGTTCCTTCTTTGTGTCATCGTTCCAAATCGAAACTTAGGCTAACCGTGGCCGTTCAAAGGCTGGAAAGACTGTGTAAGACATTCTGAAGAAAGCACTGTGGAAACCGCTTATAAGGTCGATGAAAGTCGTTAACCAATCAAAGAAAGGAAAGTGGACATTATAACCGACTGGTCATATGAAGCGATGTCGTTATAAGCGACTTCCACTGTAATTCATAGTTACAGGATCATAGAGGGGGTACTGCTGTTGAACGAGACCATGGTACTATGACAACACCGAACCATTTACTGCTGGAGTTTTCTAGTAGAAGGAACTATTGATACAGTCCAAGCATATTGTCAATAGCTGCTTAGCAACATTTTAAAAAAATGATATGGAAATGCAACTCAACGTAAATGTTCTCAGCTACTATGAATGATTTCATCCAGTAGGACCTAAGTAGGTTACATTACACATTTCCCTTAATATACTGAACGATCTCCGCTTAGAGGCAATGTGTGAATGCCTTTCCTGAAATTTGATCAAACCCCAAAAGCCCGACCCTGAGAGTGCATGTAACTACTTTTCACCATTGTGCCAGACTTATGGTTATGCCTCTTTCGATGCCCCTTTCTGGTAAAGTCCATTCTCGTAATTAATCCTAATATTCGCCAGCTTCCCCATTCAAAGTCTAAAGAAACCATCTGGTCCTTGTTCAATACACTTAGCCACATCCTTTGCTCCATTGATTGAAACATTTACCGTGCCATTACCTAAATCATTAGCCAAAATTAACCAATTTACCATTCAACGTCAATTAAGCCCCAATAGTCCTTACCCCCACCCCCTAAGCGAACAAAAAAAAAATTAATTAAACTTTCGCGCCGCCTACCCATTACACCCACACCGAGAAACTTTGCAACAGTTCCTTGTCCCAAAAATTAAATGTTGGTCCTTGAAAAACAAGAAAACTTTTCTCTTGTCCACACTCCGGCACATTTTCTCCTGACCTGTTTCCAATAACTGTGCCAAAGGAAACAAATAAAGTCCCCCGGGGGGGAAGGATGAGAAAATACACCCAATTCCATTGAGTGTGAGATGTTTTCCTCGTCCTTTTCCATTGTATCACTCTCCAGTCGCTATCCTTCCATCAATTTAAAAAGAAAAAAAAAACATATTTGAGAAAATTAAGATATCCCATCAATGATTATCCTCTAGATGGCATCTTCTGGTCAATTTAATTTTTTTTCTTCTTTAGGCAAAAAGGAATCGAGCGAAAAGAAAAAGCCCCTCCACACGAATCCTTGCTGAGGACAAAGAAATGAGAAAACAAATCAATAATGTCCTCTTGACAAACCCAAATCATTTTTCTTTCTTGTTCCATCTTAATTTCTTTCGATTGACTTTGAAGGATATTCCAACAGAGGCTCTCCCCTCTTTGGAAGGAGCAAAACCAGGAAAAAAAGGTCACCGACGTGGCATGTTTTTTTCTTCCTTTTGACAGTCAAATCCCATGCATAACCTCTTCCAAGCAATTAATCACCCGTCTATAGTAAAATATGTGAAAGGGACAAAAAAAGGACATGCCTCCCATCTCCACCTGTGTGATGTCATAATATGTAATATTTTCCTTTCTTATTCGATTTCCTCGAAGCTTCAGCACAGTGGGGCTCGAAGGTTACACTCTGTATATTTACATGCAAAAATAAGTACATACACCCTCTCACCGTAAGACTGTGCAAAGGACGAAACGTAGTTCTTTATGTAAATATCCCCGCTCACAACCAATTTGATAGGCAGTCTATAAAAAAGGCAAAAGAAAATAAAAAACAAAGAGAAAAAAATAATAATTAATGACAGCCACATGGTAAATAGTAGAAGAAACAAAGGTCGTCATGTCCTTGGCTTACATAATCAGAAGTAGAACTACGTAACAAGAATAAATTGGTACCTGGTGGCGGCACATGTAAAATGTCCTTGCCGTAATCACAAGACGCTGGGTGGTGGTATTGCCATGTGGCTGGGGCGGTGGGTGCTTTTTGTTGTTTCTGTTGAAGAAATGCAAACTCCGCAGGATATGACAACTTTTGAATTGGAGGAAGGACAACGCTTGAGGTATGAAAGACTTGATTTTTATTTGCACATACGCTGCTTAATTAAAGGTGCGTTTGAGACGTCAAGCACTGGAAAGGGGGACTGCAATGTTCCCTCAGAAAGATTCTCACGCATCGAAGGCCTCGAAGGTATTTGAATTTTAAAGTATGTCTTTTACCATACTGTGGCATGTGAATGGTAATTAGGATCCTGTGGCGTATACGTACTTTTTTTCTCATGACATCTGTCGATAATTTTCTTGGACTACATAATAGTGTGAGTTTGACTACACGAGGCATTACGATTTAACCAATTCATTACACCAAACATAATAGTTTCTGTTTAGACTGTCAGAACAGGTGTCATATTTATGGTGTATGTCCTCCCAAACTCGGATTAATATGAAGATGGTCATGTAGCGGACATATCCAGACCTTGTACTAGAACTTTGGGTTCAAAGTTGTTAGTCATCAGTATATGTCACCGTCTTTGCATTAAAATAAAAATCAGGAAAGAGCTGCACAGTGGCCCTGAAGTGACAGTAGATGGATACGGACATAAGGCCAAGTCCATGCTTAGCATGATAAGTTGGGGAGAGTGATTGACCAACCATACTCATGTAGTCATCTTGGTTGTATGGTAAATATTTCATCAACATGATTGAGACTTACAACTGACTGAACTCTGTCATAACCTCGTAGCTAGGTTACTAGACTTTACTAGTATCCTACCAAGCAATATTATGAAACTGAATAGAAAGGGTTGTTCCAGAAGCAAACAGTATCTACTTCATGTTGCATAAGAGGGAATAAATCTGCAACTGACTAGACACGACAATTGATGAAGCCAAGGACAGAAAATGTTGGCTTTGTGGGCCACGATAGTGAAGAATCTTTGGATTTGCTCCTTGATTTGCACTTTCAAGAAAACAATGGTCCGTGCGATCCGTGAGCATATCAACCGGGGGACCCCGTATATCTTAGAGAAGGTAGTACGGAATCACTTCAACAGTAGTACTCCTCACAAATCTGAAGCTTGGAACGGAATTATACCAGCAGAAATGGCATATGGCACCCTCTGTCCTTGGTTGATGAATCTATTCTAAGTATCTAGCCAACGGGTGTATACCGGAGCTCTGGAGAGAAGTGAAAAAAGTCGTCTTTATACCGACTATATTCAGACCCATCAGCTTGTGTTCCTTTCTGTTAAAAACGCTAGTAGACATCTATATACATCCGTAATATTGCTTTCAAAACCGTTCTCAAAAAATAGACAGCCTTCTTGGTAATAGAAGATACTTTCAACAATATAGAGGCCATTCTAAATTTTCTCAAGAAATTGCGGATCAATCCTAAGATAAGTTACTGGATCAACCAGATGCTAGTCAACAGAGTGAGCTTGGCCTGGGCAATTCAAAAGAACAATCCAGCGCGACACACTGGGAATGGGCTACATATGTATGTTTTCCTAACTCTAGAAAAAGAAGCATTCAAACTTATAGCTTATGTGGATGACATTCCTACAGCAGTTAGTGACGAGGAGAGTCTAACTATGGTGCTCAAGTAAGACACGTTTAAAAATAGAAATTGCGGACTACGTTACTCCTTACTGACAGAATTGCGCAGAGAACATGATCATTTTTGCACAGGAATTCTGCACTTTGGGATCTAAGACAGGGAGTAGGAGCAGGACTTTTAGTCTCTCCTGCAGCTTTTAGCAAGTTTTCCAAGCACTCAAATCACAATAATCAGATCTAATTTGCTAAAACAATGTCGCCCATTTCTCAATGAAATATCGTACTGGGTTCCTGGTTAGTCAAATAAAATATTTGGCATGACATGTCGTTGGAACACAGGGCCTATTCTTTAGTAGAACTTTTCTCATGACAGTTGTTCCCTCGGATGTTTGTCAGACTTTCGTGAAGAAAATTGTAGGTGTTGTAGGAACCACTTGCTCTGTAGTCCAGTAAACTAATCACTTGAGTCACGCTTTACTAGTTCTTTAGTAGTTCTTTTTCAGTACACTGGAAGACAACTGAAATTGATTCTGTTCTTAAATAGGCGTATTTCTCTTCTACTGCTGATTTCGGCTCAATAAACTTGTTGCCCTATCCGTCGAAATTTTTTCAAAAAAAACAGTCAAAACAAATGTTTTTGTTTTTGCTACAATAGCTATATAGTACAATCTGACATTAGTAAACTCAAACTCAGACACAACAGGCGTATTGTTACCCTGAGACTTTTCAAAGGTTTTCGACTCAACAAAAAACTGTCTGTCAAAACGGTCTGTCAAAATTAAGAAACAATTGTAACTTCTCTAGTACTGCACTTCATTTCGTACCTAATTATCTCAAAGAAACAATTCTGATAGTGTGGCTTCCAGATCACTTACTATATATATATATGCATAAAAGAAGTCTAGGATTGCTCTCTTATTTTTACTGTATTTTAATGATCTTCCGGATTCTATAGACTCTTGTAATATGCTTAAGCGAAAGATGTCGTAATCTATGAAGGATTTAGTGGCTAAGATGAATTAAGATCTGGCAAGAGTTCAACGCTGGTCTTGATCCCTCTTAAACTCTCAGAACCAGCCTCTTCTGCTTAAAGGAACAGGAGTTCAGTCTGGTAGTAAAAGTAAAAAACTGAGATCTTATGGAGAACCATTTATAAAATCACCAAGGAGATGACAGATGCCTGATGTTACAAGTTACATCCGGTAAACAGTCGCCTTTCTTCTTATTTTGAGTACAGATCAGCTCCTGAGTTGAGACAACTACCTAATTTCTGAATTATCTAAGTTTCAGTACTTTAATGTCATTTTCTATACAAAGGCCAGTTGGAAACAAAGTCTTTACGAAGGAGACTTACATTCCAGTAGAACAAACAATCTTTTTTTTTTTTGATCTGCTGGAGGGGCTGAAATCCTTTATGGATATTCAGTTGTGCATGCTATGAGTTATGTCAGACTGCATGTTCCTGTGTGCATTTCTGGTTGCCTTTTGCACTTTATCCTTCACAATGACGAGAGAAGGGGTCTTCTGCTATTGTATGTATAAAGGAGCTCCCAGAAGCTTCCATTTCCCGCTTTTGTGACGTAAACGTTTTTTTTTTGCCATGTTTTCTTCTCGCCTACTCATCTATGTTCTATAGCAGTTCTTAGATATGCCCACCGACCATTTTTGGATGCGTCTACCTTCGTTGCTATTCCATTTCAGCAGTTGCTCTGATGCCTTGCTCCCTGGATTTTCGTCATAGTATATTGACCCTGCTACTTTGACCTCCAGCTCAATAGACATCACATTTGTTGCATTCCCTGAGACCGTTTTTTAGGCGCAACATACTCTGAGCGATACACTTCTATGCACCGAGCCTTATTCAAGTCAAGGCTAAGCGATAATTGCATCTGAAATTCATCCAGAAATGTAACGTTTTCATTGCTAAGGCCTGACTGCGAGGTCATAGGTATCGGATTGTACTTGAAAGACCACGGCTGTCACTCCTTAGCCGTTCAACTTCATGAAAATGTGTCTACATTGCATAGACCACACATGGTTGCAACCATCCCATTCTGAGAGAAGTTTTTTTCAGAGGAAACAAAGTCGTGAGTTCCACAATCTCTCTATTGGACCTAATTACCATATTTTCCCAAAAAAAACATCCTTTCTACCAACTTTCCATTTAAATCGAGATTCCTCAGCTTGAATACTTTTTTCCATAAATAACGCGAATGGAAAAAAATCCATTTAAACGATTTTAATTGCAAAATAAACAAAAAAGCGTCGAAGGCAAATGCAGAAATATCCCGCGTGCAACTCCCTCCATGCATGCTCTATATTTATGACATTTCATTTTCATAATTAAGTTGAAGGAATAAGTAAACTTCACTTCCTCTCTACGCGTTCCGCCATCATTTTTTTTTTGTATCTTCCATCTGGAGCAACACCATCATTCCAACGAGCAAGCATCAACACGCCAAGCGAACTCTCACATCCCGCATTATGGTGATGCTTCACACAAATACACAGCACACACTGTAGTACCATCCTATCCTGCCAATTAATCCTGCACATTAATTGTATGTCACTGGGTGTGCACACTCTGCCCTAGAAATTCAACTCCTTCTTCCGCCCGAGTGGCAGAAAGTAGCTCTCCCTCGATAATAAAAAATTCAACTCACACATATTCTGACAATCCTTGCACACATACTCGTACACTCTATTGAGAATCAAAGTACCAGTGCTGAGAGCAGAACAACGACGGATCTTATCGTTTGTCTTGTGTTCGCCTACGCTAATTGACATTTTAAGCGTATTAAACCGTTAGGAAGCCGAGAATGACTACACTATCAACAGACCCGACTATTTCATATGTCAAACAGAGAGAGAGAAAGAGAGAGAGAGAGGAAGGGAAAACTGTGAAGAGTTCTTGTTTAACTTTGGTAAACCGCGCTATTTTACTACAATATTGTACCACGTATCCTATATTCGTAGCCATGTAGCGGCAGATCCCTTTAGGGCCACTCAATTAGCGATGCAGGCGAAAATGATAAAAGCCAGAAGGAGAAGGAGAATGAACAAAAAGAGAGAAGAAAAAAAATGAAAGAGAAGCTGTTTACTCACCCAAAAAAAAAAGAGTACGTCAAACTTTATGAATTTATGTTTGTGCTTGTGCAGTCGGCCCTAGTAAGTAGTTGCTATACATATACAATCAGCTGGGAATGTGCACACTTCAGCTACGGCACTTTTGCCCTGCACAACGGTGTATGGCTATAGAGGAGCTCCAGCCAAACAGAGCCATGCGATGGGAGTGTAACAAAAACAAACAAACCCTCACTGACACACGGATGCGTTATCATTGCGTTGCATTTGAGGGCACCTTCCGTTCTCACACGTTAATTATAAACAAAAACTTTATGACAGCTTCTGGAATTTTTAATTCCCTTTTAAAATTAGGTGCCTTTCCAACTTGGGTGGAGGATGTGCGGGATAGGAGCCTGAGTCAGAGGAAACTGGAACTCAAACAAATAAGAGTGCAGAGACTACGAGGACATACCTTACCTGCCACACCAAATCAACAGGAGCGTAGGACAAGAAACATCCATTGAATCACTTCTGATTTGGACCACAAGTTGAACCAGGACTCCACGACTTCAGCCTAACCGTGAACACAATCCAAGGGAGGATTGGACTAACGACAGGGCCATCAACCCGAATAATATCGCGATTTTCACGGACGAGTCAAAAGTCATTCATCTGAACGCGAAATTGGTCATTGTTCTGTTCCAAGCGAAAGCACTAGGAATATCAGAAACGGCACGAGAATCGTCCATGAAACTGCACTCCGGAAGGAGTCAAGCCGCCATGAAAGCCATCTCAACCACAGTCGTCAAATCAAAACTGATTGTCATGAAGAACTCACAGCACTCACGGCA
The DNA here is from genome assembly GCA_963583995.1 of Xylota segnis. Taxonomy (NCBI): domain Eukaryota; kingdom Metazoa; phylum Arthropoda; class Insecta; order Diptera; family Syrphidae; genus Xylota; species Xylota segnis. The sequence continues at coordinate 8,597,394 of OY757237.1, forward strand.
AACCATGACGTCGCACTCTTTTGCGTCCCAGGATAAATCGGCTTTCAACAAGGCAACGAACTGGCGGACGAACTAGGAAGAAATGGGTCTAAACAGGAACTGATTATTGGTCAACACCTGTATTCTACCGCCCCTAGCTCTTGTTAAACAAAATTTAGAGAAACCCTTCATGAGACTAGCTAACAAGAGATGGCTCGCACTCCTATCTTGTGTTGTCTCTAGAAAATTCTGGACATAGATACTGATGACCTCTGCAGAAGCTGTAGGGACACAAATGGCCAGCTGAAAATATCACCACTGTAGCTGAGAGTATGATTGATAACACAGGTGTACCTATCCATTTCGAAATTATCACAAAAACTGGGTCTATCCGAAAACACTTTGCACCACATTTTGCACAAAGATCTTGGCCAACATGATTATAAGAACCACTTGGCACAAGTATTGAAATCAGCACTTCTGGGAGCTCTTGTTGGATGACCCAATATGTGTATGTACATATGTACGTATCGAGAGGAGGTAGATCTAGAAATGGATTTTAAGAATCTCCAGGCAGACTCATAAAAAGCAACGCTCGTGTGTAAAGGGAGCTCCGGTCCTTCTTCACTTAAAGGGAACAACTTTATGCTTGAATGGATTGATCGAAAGTCCATCATCAGTGAGGCCCTGAACTATCAATGCGTTTCTACAGACAGTCTTTAGGTCTAACCAGATACACGTTACGAAAACATCATTGACTGTACGTTGACGTAAGAACTGTTGATTCATTCTTCGTGAGCCTGGCTTAGGCTTCCCATTCTTTTCTAACTCTCTTACCAGGTAAGTAGACATCTTTGGTAATTTTTGTTAAAAAAGTTACGTATACGCCATAGTACATTCCCAGTACCGAAATTATTGTAAGAATTCTCTTTAGAGTTGCCTGCAACTGGCTTACATTTTGCCACAGCAAGGCTAGGTGTACTCTACGAAGCTATCTGAAACTATTGAATGATTCCACAGCATATTGGCTTGATCATTTCAGGAACTTTAACCAACTGGTGGTTTCTTCCTTACAGTCCTACTCTAACTGATCCTGGAGCGATTGATTAGGAACTTGTTTGTTCTCTTTTCTTAGTCGCAGAATAGCAGACAGTGGTCAAGTTATCATGAAGGATACTCCTTGATAACTGATCTCCTCAATTTCACCTTAGAAGACATCCACTGCACTCCGCCGACTTGGCTTTTCCATAGTGAATTGCCCCCTTTTCAAAGGACACTTAGAAGTCACAGAGGGCTCCGAACTAATAAGAGCTGGTTTGTGGTGTTATCTCCAATAAGCTTACTCTGAGGGTATCCTTTCGCTTCTCAAAGTACTGTAGGATTTTTAGTGCGAATATTTTGGCGATCAAGGGAGCTGTGTCCTGTCCTTTTCACGGGCAGACAACCGACTATTAGATCCCTAAAATCATGTGCATTCACTTCATAAGCCGCTTTAAACTGTTTGTTGTTTCTCTTGGAGATGCCTGGGCAGTTCAAGAGGTAGTTATGCTGGTTTCCGGGCCACAGACACATTTCAGGATATTGCAAGACTAGGTACGACCCACAAAATCCTGACGAAATAAGCCTTTATATGTTCGTCGTTACATACAAACTTTTGCTAAGGCTAAACGCTTCTAGTAGCATCAACTACCGATGGAAAAATCTCCCCACCTGCAATATTCTAAGACAGATCTAGCTTAGGCTTTATCCAAAACGTAGTGTGGAGTTGTTTCTATTGAACCGATCACAGATTGGTGTTCTCACTGAACACTATCGGATAGGCTAGATTGCCAAAACCAGGCCTTCTATTCACATGCCTTTTGAAGACGCTGTAGAGATAAAGAGGAGGAGGAAAGACTACTACTTAATCCGTTTCATTTCGTGACACATAGCCATGGTGCGATTCAAAGCATCACAATGAAGTTTTTTGGTCTAGGGGGTTGCAAACTTCCGCAGAGAGGTACTCTAACCTAAACCTAAGGCTAAGATAATCAGCCCTTAATACAAGGTCACTATATGTACCTATTTAAGAGAAGGCTTTGCTAGAAAATTGTCTTCTTAGCCGAAAGAAACAGCGATTGGATGTTATTCTGACAAAACTCTCGACTTTTACTCGAATCTCGCTTTCTGCATATTATCTGCACTTAGTCTGAAATCTGGCTAGAAATCCAAGAGAGATACTCAACTTAGCAGTCTGCCCTTCTAATTTTTCTAAAAACTTGTTTTTGTCTCTAAAGCTGTTGTCAAGAGTAGGCAGAACCTGTCTTGAACTGAAAACCAGCTTAGAAATGCCAATGTCTTAGTTCCAAATGTCAACTTTGTCATCATATAGAATTTTTTTAAGAACTTTCACCACACGAAACATATCCCCGACTTGCTACAGGCACTCTGACAATTTGAAAACTTCCAAGCTCTCGGCACTCCATCAGGATAGGTATTGTTAAAGGATAGTTCATGCATTGTCCTTAACGTACCTTCAGCTCGGTCTCTATATTTGTGTTTCGCCACAGTAAACCTCTGAGAACCGCATCACCATACCTGAATCTGACACTCCCGCAAGGCACCTACAAATAGCGAAAGGATATTCAGCAAAAAACTGTTTCCTCTTCAATACCAATCACGTGTCTTGACAGAATAACGTACATAATGCATTTCATTTCTTAGGACATGACGCAACCATAAAGGACTTTTGAATGACTATGCCCCCGAGGACTTCCTCTTGTTGCCATTACCCGTCGCGAATTGAATTTATTCATCGAACAAACTCCTCCAACATGTACTTAAACTTATTGCTCCATCAAAACTTCATCCATGTACGAGGATTCGTACGTAAACTACCGAACGCAACGTGCACACAAATCGATCAAAATTATGTCTAACGACTCGACATTTTGTTTGCTCTCAGCCGATACCTCTGACGCCACGAAGCTAGTGTATTCGGCGCACACCATCGTGCTTGCATTTAATTAATTTCAAATAGAGCTGATTAAACTTTCAACGCAAAAGGATTCACGGCAAACGCTGGTGCCAGGCAGCTAACGCATTCAATCGAGGCTGCATGCATCGAAAATCTCTGTGCTCCATGTTTGGTTATTCATTATCAAAATGTGAATCCTTGTTGAATCCTCGGTATGCAGTGCTTTCAAAAGTTCACGGGTTTTAAGATACTTCGTGTAGATGACGGAATTTTGGACGAGAATCGACTGTCAATTGAATTTATTGAATTCACCTCAGGTACAAATTAGTTAATTAGGGTGAAGGTCCTTGCGAGGAGGCTAGTAGGTTTTGGTTTTCATTTGGGTTCATATCGCGCCTGTTCTTTTACGTGTCATTCGTAGGACTGTTGGAAACAGATTACTGCATATTTGAAATACCATGGTTTTCAATTCGATAGCGATTTCAAGGGATCCTTGCCTATGGTTGGTCTCCTGCATGCAAGTCATCCGTGCGTGCTATTGTTGCACTGGAGAGTTTCATATCGTTTGTTCAAGATTTTCTCTTTGCGAAGTCCGATGCATAGATTTCAGATGTCCTGGATGTTTTTTTTTTGTCTTCTTTTGTGTTGTTGATATGTCCTAGAGCTGTGCATCTGAGGGCGGAGAGACCAGCGAATTATTTCGCTTTGGTGGATATTTGGTAGAGCTTCTTCGGTCCTACATACATATGAGGATGTATCGTTCGCAAACTATACACAAATCGGAGAGGAGAAGGGTTTTTTGTTCCTTTTTTTGGTTCGGAATATGGTGATAATATTCTTCCTGGTATCTACATCAAATTTTGGACAAGTGTCTGTAGGTCTTCTCAAAGGAATTAGTAGATCGATGTCCGATTTGATATTCGGGTAAGGACTATGCCATTTCTAGTCAGTTGTGTACCATGTGACTTCGCCTTGCTGAAACCACACGTGCTACAAGTCATCTAGTAATGTGCTACACTTACTACAAGTCATACTTTGTGAATTATTTCTGGCATACATTTGAAGAAGATGACTTGTAACACGTGTGGTTTCAACGATGCGAAGTCACATGGTCCGGTAGCGATATAGATGGTGACAACGCTGTCTGCATCTTGGAGCACGATTGCTTCAAAGCCGGCAATGATGGTGTATATAGCACAATTCACGTTGCTGACTTGCCAAAATGGGGCGATTTTGTTTATTTATCGAAACCGTTGAACCGGAAATGTCCCTCATCGCTGAGAATGACTTAGGAGCTTGCCTGACATTTGCCAGTGGTTGGTTTGGCTCAAGTAGATGAAATATAGGGTGACCAAATAAGAACGATAGGAAACAATATTTAAATAAAACAATAACGGTGTAAGATATAAAGTTAATTCTGGCTTTGTTTTGAACCCATATTCATGCCATTATGTCCGAAATAGTACATCAGTCAAATGGTCGTCTCCGTTTCGTTGGCAGTACTTCAAGCTGTCGGTCGAAGTTTAGATGACTCGGTTCAATATTTGCGACGTTATAGCGCCAATACTGTGTCGATGCGGACCTCGAGCTCGGCCAAAGTTGTAGTCGTAGCCCCAGAAAAAATAATCGAGTGGTGTCATGTGCAGTGGACATTGATGAAAGTTCGGGTTGAGATAACTAATCCTTTCTCCTTCCCAACGGCATTGGCTATGGTTGTCCGGCTACAATTCTTGCATCACCAAAACATTATACGAATCTAGGCCCAAATCTAACCGCAAAATAAGCCGGAGCAGCTGGATGTGGTTGATAACTTTGACAGCTGCTAAAACATAACAATTGGAAGAAGTATCACTGCTATCTGGTCACCCTGATGGTTACGTTAAGACACTTAGACCAGCAATAGGTGTATTCTCTTAAACTAAGAGTCTCTTGCTATCTGGATATATTAGATCTAACTTACATTCTTCCTTAACGAGCTCCCGAACCACGAAGAGTTCCTGCCTGAGACACAGAAGACTTCCACTTCCTTCGATTGCCAGTTGTTCAGACAAAGCACCTTGACATCCGTGATATCTTGATCCTTAAAACGAATATTCGCTCTTCCTTGTCGTCTCGTACCTGGGAGCTGTGATTTAAAGATCCTCTTTGATGGAGCAGTATTGTCCATTTAGTAGATGCGCCCGAGCCATCTACATCCCGGTACAGTTCATAGAGCTCGGGCTTGTATTGTCTTCTCCATTCTTTCTCGTCCCATAGAGAACCAATATAGCTTTCCTGCCTATCTTCCAGTTCTCGACTTCATATTAGCAGGATCAATGTTTTGGACATCATGCGTTTCGTCATCTAAAAAGAAGTAGCAGTGGTTTCTTAGGGTTGCTATTCGGAACGAAGTTGTCAAGTTACAATAGAAGGCTCATAACTGAAGCTTCCTTTTGTGGGAGAGAGCTGGGCTGAAACAAAGAAGCTGAGGAATGTTAGCTTCTACTTCTTGTGGCTTACTTGACTGTAAGACAGTGTCCCAAGGTAACACCCATCATCATTCAATCTGTGTAGACAGATCAAATTCCTAGACCGTTTCAAATCCAGCACCAGCCAAATTTGTTTGGACATGTTAGTCCACTTGTCCACCACAGATTTGCTGTTTCCATCGCCTGTAGCCTGAGGTGCCATAATCGACCGAAATGCATGAAGTTGTAACCATTCTATCGAGCCCATCGGTCATAGAATTCGCTGGAATGTCACTACGCCTCGGTGAATGTTGAACTGCTCAATCATTCCCGTAAAGACAAAACTACTCAGGAATGGAGTGGAGTAAAAAGATGTGACAGCTGCTTTGTTGTGCTGTGATGTTCGTTCAACCAAGATAGGACTTTTCTTCGCCAAAATGTCTAACTGGAGCGCTTTACAATAATTTAGACGACGAAATGAGGACTTTAGGTGAAGACTTTCGGAGAATACACCTCTGCTTCGGTTTCTTAGCTGTCAGTGGGGAAGTAAATTGAGTCATCTCCTAAAAAGGGATCTGGGAGGCATGATACAGTGAAGTATTTATCAAAATTTAGGCTGTAGTACATGTTCTCGGTAAAGATGTTGACAAATGTCAAACATGTCAAAGATGTCAAAGATGTTGACAAACAAACTGTCACATAGCCACACAAACTGTCGACAGAGTTACCCAATTCCTAAGATCAAGAAACTTGAACCTCACTTACACTCTTAAGGCACTCCTTGGGCTTATTTGTTTTCTTGACAAAGTTTTCTAATTATTCTGCAGGAGTACGACGAACTTGAATAATTTCCAAATGTTACTGAAGAGTGTGAGATTTTCTTTTATTAAATGCCAAGTGGGTGAGTTGAAACGTCAAACAAACCGCACCTAACTTCACGCATAGCAAAGAAACGCCTATTGGACTAAGGGCGCGCCACAATTTATGAGTCCCTTATTCGTTCCTACTTTTGTACATACAGTTGAAGGTAAGTGATATCACTTGACGAAGAATATGAATACAAAGAATAACCCTGACATTTTGTTACCATCATCTGAGCTAGGAACTCTCTATCGAAAGGTACATACTACATCCTAGAGATTATAATTGGATAACCTTCATTTCAAAATATCTCCTCGCAAAAAATAAAGAACCCTGAGCCATTCTTTTCATCTTTTTTTTGCATTTTGTTTTTTTTTTAATAAAATCCAGAACCATGCAACTTTCACCATCTTTAGACGTTCAATACCATCACCTCATCTCTTTAAAGCCACCACCATCCTGATAAGAACAACTTTCACTTCAAAGAATTCCTCAAAACAAAAACGAGGCAAAAAAAAGCTACCTTATTGCGGCAACCTGTCAAAGAAGAAAATTATTCTTCTTCACTCTACTTCTCTCACCTCACTATCGTGAATAACATGACTCTATAAAAAAAAAAAAAAAAAACAGATCCTTCCAACCCCTTTTGCCATTCATCATCCCACAAGTACCGCATTCCAGCCGCATGAGGATGAAAAATATGCCTTCGTCATCCCTTCTTGAATTACGTTTCCAAATTTCAATTTTCCAAAAAAGATTCCTATTACCGTTTTCTTCTGCACTGCCACCTCCTTCCTTGCATACACAGACTCGTACGTACACCGTCCAACGTCAAAACCCCAAAGTTTGTGTAAACAAATTTTACACTCCCCACTTGTGCCGTACATATGTCCTCCGATTCCATACTCGAAGGCTTATGATAATAACAATAATAATGCTCAAGTTTAAATGGGTTACGTAAATATTTTCTCGTCCTTAAAATGCCAAAAAAGAAAAGCACACCACCGCGACCGCCACCACCGCCTGTACCAGTTAGAAAGAGGAGCTGCAAGAATCGTGAATCGCTGATGATGATGATGATGACGATGACGATGACGATGACGATGAAATCAGATACAGAGAAACCGGGAGAGGCAAGGACAACAGGCATGCCATGCCATACGACAGCGACAAGGAGAACGACACGGCTACACGCCGGCAAATGATGAATCCATAGTAAACCAGATGTAAACAAACCACTCTCAACGGAAGGATTTGTGTCGTGTATCTTTCATGTCTGTGTTCTATGGTTGTTGTTTCTTTGTTTTTTTTTCTTTTAGTGTGTGCGTGCTTATTGTTGCTGAAAAAATTCAATTTTGAATCAAAAAATATAGATATCTTCGCACAGTGTGGGCTACAAGTGGTTTCTAAACTCGAAACACTTTTAAGAAGTTCCTCTTAATCTTCTAAATCTCTTGTTTGCTTCCTTTATACAAATATCCTTGGAAGGAAGTTCTTAAATTTTATTTACCAAAAATGTCCTTAAACTGTTTTAATATTCCTATTTCCTTTCATTTCTGGAAATAACATGTTTATTTCACAAAAGTGGCAACACACTTTCAGTAAAAACCTTACTAGCAAGCGTGATATACCACAGGGAGGTATGCTGCCTCCGTTACTAGTTCTAAAATCGTAGAATGCAGTCGTCTGGAGGGTAGTTTTACACGTCCGTCTTGACAACGTTGTCGCATGGATGAAAGGCTGTGTAAAATGGCAGTCTTGAGAGACTGCACTAGTCGGCACTAGCCTTTTACCTATTTTCTTGAAATGGTAGTCAAGATGGCAGTGATCGATAAGAAAGTTAGTAATAAGAGAAGTGTGAAGTTCCTTAGGGAATACCTTAATGTAAGCCTCATCCATTGTTAAGCTCCTGAAGCTCTGATCCAATTATAAGTGGATGGTGGGTGGTCTCCAGACTTTTTCAGGATCAGATTCAACCGTTTCACGTATCTTCTCATCATGGATCTCAACGGATCCATTGTGTTCCGCAGTATGGGATATTTGGCGGTAACGACGGTGGGTGGTCTCCAGACTTTTTCAGGATCAGATTCAATCGTTTCACGTATCTTCTCATCATGGATCTCAACGGATCCATTGTGTTCCGCAGTATGGGGTATTTGCGGGTACCGACCGTCCTGAACCAACCCGTTTTCGTTATAAATTTTAAGGTGATGTTAACATTCTCCATTAGCTAGAGGAAGCAGAGGAATTGTGTTGCATATATCTGAGGCATGGAAATCCATTCTTCTGAGGTGGGCCTCCATTGGGTTGTGGCCTGTGAGGACTCCGCCGATGAGAAGGGTTAGCTGTTTTCTATTGAGAGGCAGAAGCTCTCTGGTCCTTTTTTCGTTGTATTGGGCCCAAAGTTGGCTCGAGATACGGCAGGAGGAGAGCGCCCTTCACCTAGCGTTGGCCATGTTCATATACTTCGACTAAACGTCTGTAGTATGGTGACTAAATCGAAGGTCGTGGTGGTAACATCTACACGATGCTGCAAAACTCATTGTAGAATCGTGTGGTTAGCAATTAGAACATGGTGGACTGTTTCGTAGAGCTCAGTTTTCCAGGACAGGGAAGAAAAGATTGAAAAGCTGACTCCTTTTTTGCAGGAAGTCTGTAAATATGTTTAGGAATTTTCTCTGATTTTTAACCGCACCATCTGCATCTTCAGTTTTCCTAGTATGCCATCAATCACTAAAATCCAAAAAAGGGAAATAGAACCCCTTCTCGAGGGGTACCACTAGGGATGGATTCACTAATGGCAACATATCCGAGAATGGAATTTTTTGAGATGACCATTTTGCAGATATAGTTGGTAATGCTAAACCTTCCAGAGCGATGCTGATGAAGGTAAGGAAGCAACTAGTGCTGAGTCCTTGCAGTGAAGAATATTTTCTACCACCTTGCACGAATATCCAATTTGAGCTTTACATAGCCCGCCAAAGCGAGACTTCTTTGTACTGTATATATATGTATATCTAGAAGTATTTCTTATGTCTTAAGAAGGAACTACGAGAGGCTAGTATGACTTGATTTACCTGCTTTAGGTTTGAAGATGGCCCCCACTTTCCTCCACACTGCCCAGCTCCGAAACATTGCTCGAAAATTCCCATAAAGCTGGACCTTACTTTTGCTGAGCATTACTGGTAACATACCGTCAGGTCCAGGCGCCTTGAATAGTGCGTATAACATAATAGTTAATCTATGTCCATCTATACCTTCCTGGAGCCATGTGCGGCCAAGACTCGGATCAACTGTGGATCCAATGTGAGCCTTGTCTTCGAATTGATATTCACCGAGAGCCGTCTTTCTAGTTCTGCAAAGGCTTGGGCATTAGCAGAGGAAGGGAAAAGTACACTCTACTGCAGCGGTCATCAGTTTCTATTCGCATTCGACTACTATGGGCCAGCATCACGTCGTGCTTGGTGATGATCCCCGTGAAGAGTACTAAGTTGGGTCTGTTAAGCTTCAGAATCTGTTTGGTTTGGCGACATCATACTTTATCCAGAGTTTTGTAGAGACACAACCGGATAGGCGAGCGCTCCATCTCTCGTTAGTCAGTCTCGCGAAGGTTCTCTATACCTACAAACCATGTATAAACCAATCCTGGTCGAACTAAGAACCTACAAAACCACGTATCTATCTGCTAGTATTCCTTAAAATCAAAAATTCATTTGTCATTTCTCAATACATGTGGTATTACCTGGAATGTTCATACTCGCACACTGAGTCGATGTCAACAAAAAGTCTCCTTTTCTCGACTTATCCTCGAACTCAGTTCCTCCCCCATGTAACAGTTCTTGTCACCCACACTATTCCATAAAAACCTACATACATGCATATGTACCTCCTCCCTATAGAATTCCACTTTTGAATCAAGAAAAATGTTTGACATATTTCACTCTTCCCTTCGCAAACAGCGTAAATAGGGTGCATGGCATGCCGTCGAAACTGCTGGCATCAGGTAAGAAGAAAAATTAGGCCCATCATCCCCTCAATTGTAGTCCACCTCCCCCACAACCCGCACAAACACACACATATGACATTAGTTACAAACTCAGCCACTACCCAGCACAAACAACTTGACATGAAAAAAGAGATTTATATACATGGATCGGTTGAGGTCCGTTTTTCCAGCAGTTTTCTATTTTTCCTTTCCAGTTTCGTGTTTCATTTTTATTTTTTTGGTCTTTTTTTTGCGAAAATTGCCTCTTGATGTTCTCACGCGAAAAAGTCACGTTCAACGGATGGCTTGCCACGAAATGAGGCCTATGTACTCCAATGGGCTTGTAAGGGTCGACAGCGTGAATAGATATTATGCCCGCACAGAGCACACAACCAGCAGCGTGTATCTATGTTAACCATCCCATTAGCCAATACCACCCTCGAGTAGGTTACACGAGACCTAGTTACTCATTATTTTGTTTTTTTTTTTTTTTTATTCACTTTCGTTTCATTCTTTTCGGGTAACGAGATTTTTGCTTATCCTTGCTGGATATATCCTTACGTTTGATATACTCCACAACAAGCCGTCAAGCGAGGGCGCGGCGGAGCCGCTCAGGACGAGGACCGGGCGTATAATCGGAGCAAGTAGGGGGCATAATTCATCTAATTTATGATGGTATCAAGTGTGTCAAAATCGTTGTTGTCCCAGTTCCTTCGCATAATGGTCTCGGTGTGTTCCTTTTTTTCGCAGTGTCCTACTTTTAAGGACTCGTTGTCGTTTACAAAATCGATATTAGGTGAAAAATTTATTTCCTTTTGCGGATTTTTTTTTTCCTCCTTTTCTCTTCTTTATTGAACGACAAATTTGTGTATCTGCCAGCGAGACGGTTTGGAGTTTGCTTTTCTGCTGTGTAGACCGCCGCCGTTGGTGATCCTTGCCGCCGCCGTTGTCGTGTAATAAAGGAGAAGGAAAAGTACAAGAATCAAGTTAAAGGACATAAATTTGATATTTATTAATAAAATTTTTAATGGACTGTAGGTTGAGTGGAAAGTTTCGTTGGAGTGGCCCGACTTGTGCCCGACCTTTGATAAATTGAAAAATGTTCGGCGCCTGTGAAGGAGCTGGAGGATTAGGAAAGGTTCTGAACATAATTTCGTGTGATTATGAGGTGCAAATGGCTGTAAATTATGACAGTTTCTCAGGTGTGTGTCACTTGGTAATTGAGGATATTATAAACGGGATTTATTGGTGTCGAAAGAAGGGTTTTGCGATCTTAATTTGTAAGTGTTGCGAGTTTGTAATGGAGACGGATTGTTTCAAGGGACTAACCATTGGTGTGTGATAGCTTACTAGGAGTGGTGCTGAGAGGGTATGGTTGATACTATTTTTAAATGTAAGTAAGTTTACTAGTTAGACGTTGTATAAGGTCATAACATCACGTTCTCTGATGACAGTTGACACCTCTGGTGAAGATACTGTTTTAGTTGGGGTTTGGTCACCTCAACAATCAACTATACATCTCTCGTATGATGGGATAGGGCTTATCAGACATCCTCCTGCTCCGACCTACAGAAGGCGGAAAGATTGGCCTATGGGTACCTGTCCGATTACTAAGCTGATATCCTTCTAGACCTCCCACATGTAATTGTCATGAAGATTGTGGCGGTAAGTGCCCTTCATACTATGCATCACCAAAGCCTCTACCCTTAAAAGAATGGCACAGCTATCCTCACTATCCTCAAGAGAAATATCAATCTCTACCTCTAACGCATGGACGGCACGACGACTCAACCAATAACTGAATGAAAAAAGCCAAGGACTACCAGTCCTGCGATCGCCGTAACAATAACTGCTACGAAACAGCTTCAAATCAAACTCAAGAGACGACCAATGGGCGTATGTAGACGTGACGGGACTCATGAATCACAGCCCTCTGCGACATGGCAACCCAAACCTCCCTTTTCGATCAGCTATCCAACCTTAAGGACTTTTATGTTATCTCCTGTGTCTCTAAAGAAATTCCTTAAACGGAAACGCCATGGTAACAGACAAAGTTAACAGTGGCCTAAACCGCAAAGGCCTTAAGCTTGAGTTCAAAAGAGACGATGGAAAAATCCTCAGACGCTGACGCTATTCATGCTCAAAAGAAAGACAATTCTGGAACTTCCTTCGACTTCGTATATAAGGTACGTGTTGGACCCAACATGGTTAAAGTACTCGGACAAACCGGGGATGGCGCCACCGCCAGTAAATTTAGCTGATAATAAAGTTCATTGCCACCACCTACCACATCCTTAATGGAAGAGGTTATGGGCACGGCCGAGAAAGGATGGAACCTACTGATTGGATTTGACGTGAACTCAAACCACGTTCAATGAGGAAGCAGTAACATTAACACAAGAGGTATCCCACACCGGGGAAGACATTGAATCCATTGAGGTCTGATTGAGACTTCATTCCTTTGTCTGCAGTTAGGACAAGCTATTTCTACATTTCAATCAGACGATTTCGGAATCGAGCTCTATGCCAAAGACTGAATCGCTTAGAGCTAGTCATTGATCTCTCAAGACAACTGGGTAAAACCATTCCGCCACTTTCTCCCTTCTCCAGTTCATTCACACGAGTGTGTCGGACCTATAATCCTATATCATCCTCTGAAGAAACACTACTCGTGTGCTGTATGTTGGTTGGGACCTCCAGAGTCCTTGGCCCGATCCCAGTGGACATTATATGACGAGTTTTACGTTAGCGTCACGACGTCATCATCTACCTTTCAGTTTTGTATATAACAACTGACAGGATTAGAGTCCAATGGATCAGGAAAGTAAGATTGGTAGATCGAGATCGAGCCCCCTATTCAATCATGGCTTTCGCAGCTTTTCAAATCTGCAGTTCTTTCCACATGTTTTTGTTGTATTCAATAGCTTTAAGGCCACTCATATACTTATAACAGTAGGCGTGTCTATTGTTTCCGCCCCCTTTCTCGCCATCGTTTTGCATTACTTCACCAATTTCGAGTTAGTTCTTGGGTTTGCTAGTGCCTTAAGGACTGCTTGACTGCGAGTCTAAGGCATGCAATCCGAGGATCTTGTCACCTCTAGTCCTAAAGAGAGTAAGTTTAAATTCCGTCTCCATGTCTGCTGTGGATTGGGTTCGGGTAATACCCAGACTAACCATACGACAGTAGTGAAGGAGTGTATTTCCTCTCTACAAGCACTACTATCGGCCACCATTAAAACACTCCATAGAGTAGTATGGGATTTACAGACTTCGTTTGGTTTTAGACCCCACTTCTGACCAATGACTCCGCAGGTACGCTCTCCTGGCTTTTGTTATTCTGTTTCCTAGATTTTTCCTCGAAATAAGCTTGATGTCTAGGATGACCTCAAGAAACTAGATGATCAAAAGATGCCTCGTCTTTTAAGTCCAATCTTATATCCTCTAACAACGGGGTCCAGTAGTCTTCTAGTTTATATTTTCCCTAAGGAGTACCATGTGGGTCTTTCCAGGATTGACGCGCAGGTAGTAGCTGGTTGCCCATCTTTCATCCGATACCAGTATCCACAGCCCCATGAGGGGTACCACTGTGGACATTGTCTTTTCTTTCCTACTTTCACTCCCTATAGATGCGGCTATTATCCGGTTGGAAAGGATGTGGTTATTAAAGTTTTTGATTGCCTTTCTCTTGCTGCCCCTGAAGATTCAATTAAACCCTTTCACTTGATGTTTTTGCAGGCTCTCTCTCTATATCCAGGAAAACTTCAAGAGCCAATTCTTTGTATTTGAGGGCATATCCGATGGTGTGAGCTACATACGTCTGTAAGACCTGCCTCCACAGGCGTAACTTTGATGTAAAAGTCCTCGTCGATACTCAGAGATCAGATGGGCAGGTTCGATTGGATAAGCATGTTCCTCACAAATCTTTTACGAAGACAGATTAGTCTGGATCTCTTTGCTGTACTAGGGTCTTTGCCACCCTAATTTCCTGCCATGGGGTTCATATATTACCTAAAGACGGTCTAAGAATCTTTAACCTCTTTTGAAGGAAAGTACACCGTGAAGTATATGAAGGACGTATACCGCATCCCTGTTGTCTTGTACTGAACTGAAGTATCTTTCTGTGCCTATCTACAGGTGATTAGGTTCTTTTCCCACATACTTGGTTTCGGCCTTGTAATCAGCTGTGAATTGGAGGATTGTCTTCCCCACTTTCGTTTCGGTACCCCTTCCATGTACCTCACAGTAGTTTAATCAATTGCTCTAAGTATCAGGAACACCCTGCCTTGCAATCTAAGGCACAAAACAGGGTGCATAACCCATTGCAATACACGTAAGTCATGCAAAGCGTGAACCACTTTATCATCAGCCCCCCAAGCAACACACAATGCTCCTGTGTAGTTAAGCAATGCTCGTCCACAGCACCATATCATGTTTCCTCTGCATAGTGGAATAAATTATACACTTAACGGTAACTTTCCCCCAAAAAAAGGAATAAATAATATCCAAACATGCTCCAAATCCGCTAAATGTATATTTTATGTTTTCGCCTAACAAATTTAAAGTGTTTAACTAAATTTCGCGAAAAACCCTGCCATCCTGCGTCTAAATAAATCTAACACTAACAAGGAAAACTTCCTCCTCTATTTGAACAGGAGCAAGTAGATTAAACCAACTTCTAGTCCCTGTTGTACGCGCTCCTCTACAACGAGTTCATTAAAGAACTCTGTGCAGTAGACAGCACACACCTGCAGCACTTAAATACCCTGCACAACAGCACAACTCTGTGTGTGTTTAACAAGGACGAAAAGGAAATTTGCATAAGACACTCGTCTTCTAATGCGATACGCCGTTTTGCCCTGCTTTCCCCCGCTTATTCCCCAATTCATTTCAACCCTAATTTAATGCTCCTCCACACTGGTGCGTGAAGTTTAATGACGTCCCCCATCTCGTTTGTTTTTTTATTTCAAAACTCATATTTTATTCGATTCCACATTGGAAGCAATTGAGCCAAGCATTATCCATTCCCCATCCGGGGCGGAGGACCTCCGTAAAACAAACAAAAAGGAGGTACCCCCGAGCCTAAGCCGACTTATGTGTATGCATCAGCAGCTCAAGGACGCTAAGTCGAAATCCCTTCGTTGGTTTTTGCTTTTTATGAGATGGATTCAAAAACACTGGTCATGAATGGAAATAGATCATAAAATACATATGACACTGTCGACAGTAATCCCAAAATCCTGTGTCGAGCTCCGCGTGTGTGACCGATGGGGGTGCCCATAAATTCATGAATCCGAATGGTGTCGCGCGAGTGGATTGAAGGGTGGCATCCGACAACAACTGGCGAAACGGCTCACAAACGTTAAATGAAAAACTCCAAATGGAGGCAATTTATGGCGCGCGCTCTGGCAAAATGCAATGAAGTGAATTTTAGAAACACGCCCAGAGATATGGGCCCAAAATGTTGGCATATACCCAATGGATGGCCTAATTTGAAGCTCGCAAAGTAATCCTCATATTTATTATCTGATTGGAAGTGCTTTCTCTTGTGTGTATGCTATGTCCTGTGCTATATCCTGTGCGATGGGGGAGAGGGATTTATAAATTTCATGCCTTTGCGTGCATCAATATTTACACTCTGTGACAGTGAAGGGAATTAATTATGTGACCAGTTGAAGTAGGTTTCCAATAGACGCAGCTAGTAACCAGTAACCGCTGGCGCGGAGAGTCGAGTGTATTTGCGTGCACCATGGTTGACTGTATGATTGCAATCGTTTGAGTATCTAAATGTGTGGATAAGCCAGTTTTTTTTTCAAATTTTTCGCACGAAAAATCATTATTTTTTGTGAAAGTATGAGGCTGATGTAAAGTTGATCCTTTGGGGAAATCACTGTCAGTATTTCTTCGCTCTTTAGTCATTGGTTTGGTAGATTACCAGCTTTGTAGCGTGTTATAGCCATCGCCATGGAATGAGTACATCTTTTTGGCTAGAATTTCATTGTAAGAAGCTGTTTTTAGTCAGAGAGGAAGCCCAAATAAGGGAGAAGATTGGCCCTAATATAGGTTAGGTTAGGTAAGTGTATAGCAATACAGACCCATTGTGATACCCAAAGGGGAAAAAGTCCCTTGCCCATTGGTAAACCCTAGTACTGATTTGTATCTTGTGGATCACAAAACCATCCTGTTGATTTGATGAACCTAAAAATTTCATTTATTGGTCTGTTCGCTAATTCTTCGAGGTCACGGAAAAAGTGTCGCCCTAGAAATTTGAATCTAAGGTGGATAAGCCCAGGGCAGTGACAAAGAAAGTGGGTTGTATCCTCATTAGCTTCCTCGTCTCCACATCCCCGACATAGATCTTCATCCGTGAGTCTTAACTTTCTCATGTGGTACCGAAGAGAGTTATGCCCCGTAATAATTCCTATAAGGACAGAATGAGACTTCCTATCCTTTAGCATAATTCGGTCGGTCCTACTCTTGTCAAAGCAAGGCCATAGGCTTCTGGTGACCACACAGGCGGCGTCCAGGGAGGTCCATCTACTATTGCACTCACTTCTGGCCAAGATCCATGCCTTTTGCTTCAATGTGCAAGGCGGTATGAACACCGATGTGTCTACCTGTTGCGATGTAGATTCAGAGCCTCTTCTTATAATATAACTGGGGGCGGCTTTTAAAAGCAACACAACAGCGGAATAATGCTGTGAGGAGATTTAAAGTTGAAAGGCTGTAATCGCAACAAACTGCCAGGACAAACCGCGCATCTCACAACCTCTCGAGAAGTCCTATCCAGCCAGCATCAAAAAGACCAGTGACACCGATGCTAAGAAGCCATCAGAACCGCGCACCAGATATGCAGAGTTTCACCCGACCACCATGAAACCCCTGCTTTGATGAAGAATGCCGGCAAGCACATAGCTCGCCTACAAAACTTCGCTGCATAAAAGGACGAAAGGGACTCGTTATAGAGATGAGCTATACAGAGCCATGTCTGGTGTTGGTATCCCTGCCAAATTCGTTAAATTTTGCAGGATGACGATGGAGTATACTCGCGAAAATTCTGCGAAACCCACAAGCCAACACCGCAGTCATCATTGACAGGACAGAACTAGCTGTCACTGGTGTGTTTGCAAGTATTGAAGCAGAATTGGCCAAAATGGATATAGGTGTGAAGTATATGCTGTCAAAACATCGACGAATTTGACAGAACCTTACAATCGACAACTATAACTTTGAGGTAGTAAGGCCCATGGTGAGGATGCACTTAGATCAGAGGAAGTTCTACTGAGCTGCAGATGTGTAAGGTGGGTGGATCACACTCTTACTCCGGGAAGTATTTACCCTTTTGTACTAACTTAGCTGTGCAGGCGGTGCTTAGATCGTTTAGAGCAGTGAAAAGCTATTCACCTAATGTAGCTTTCCTCATGTTGGCGAGTGCGGGGCGCGTACACAGTCCTCCTCTTCTTCTTCGGTCCTTCAGCTTTTGCAGAAGTGCCTAATCTTTAGGCATGTCTTCGAATAACACAGTATCCGATGAGAGTATTAACTATCTTGGAAACGGTTCCTCTGTTTTAGGAGTCCAAAGGATCTGGTTTCAGTTAGGGTCGACAAGAGTAGCCCGGTGGTGTTGCGTGGGTATTGATAATTTCTAACTACTATCTGAACCAGAGCGGCCAGTTCGTCAACCTCACAGTTCCCTGGTTTGTTACAGTGCATACCTTACCTGGTACCTAGCAAAGGGGTAAGCTTGTACTGTCCAAATATATCATCGAGAGACAGGCGGCAGTGTTTCACTGACTTAGATCTCATAGTGCTGGATGCAAGCCATTTGATGGCTGCCTGACTGTATATATGTATATCATCACCAGCTGTATGTGGGATTAAAGAAGATGTCCTGGTCATCTGAGAAGACTCGAGCACCGACTCCGTCCTCCGTTTTTGATCTATCCGTAGAAATTAACAGCGATTCGTGGCTGTGTCCATTCAGTTCTCTTGGGTATCGACAACTTGTATTGAAATTGTGTTCAAAACTTAACATACGCATTGAGGTCGGATGGGTTTGCCCAAGGATGAATATGGTCAGACGTCAACTGCACTCTCTATATTTGAGACAATTTCTCTTCAACTGCACAGGATGAACAGAACTAATCTCTGAATCAGTTATGCTGCTTCAAGTGAAACCAGGTATGTAATGTTACCTAATCTGTGGTACATGCACTCATACATCTGTCTAAAGTGTAAAGGACGCAGTGGAGGAGAACCAATGTTCCAATAAATTGTTTTTCCAAAAAAAAATCCAACAACTTCCTTAAAGTTTCGCATCACAACATCTACCTTTCACTCTATATCATCGCCTTGCTGTTCTCACTTTCAGCCAAGATTCTAAGTACTGCATCACTTCCATTATCCGTCGATATCCCCCACATAGCTCCTTCTCCTGTGGCAGTAGAATAACATCCCATCTTTACAGGTGGAGCGCAAAAAAACATCAAAACTGGGGAATCCATGCCACAAGCATGTCTTCCAGGATATAAAAACCTTCAACACATTGCCTGACTATGCGGACACAGCGATCCTGGACAATGGACTCCTTAAATGAAAACAAATCTCCTCCTGATACTCCGAGGAGGAGAGGACAACAATACCATAACATGTTGCCATAATAAACCAGTTTGTTCGTAGCAATCCACCTCCCACCTGATGGTCACTGTGTCTTCTTTTCCTTTTTTACTGCGAAGGCACTAGCAACAGTCTCACATAGTTTTATGACCGACGGCGAAGAGTTTTACTTGCATGTTGGAAGGACAAGAATCTGTTTTTTTTTTTTGTTTTTGTTGTTTTTTTATGCTGACAAGGGAACAACAGGTCCTTACTCCAGGTGAGCAAATGTCATAGCCGTTGAGTAAAAGTTTAGATTGTTACCACACAAAAGGACGTCGTACAGCCGCCACGATGTAAACATGGGGATAGTACGAAGGCTATTCAATTGGGCTGAAGGCTCATGGCCATAATATGTCTCCCCAACTGTTGTAGTTGTTATCCTTATTCATAAAATAACGAGACAAACAGAAAATTGGATACTATTTGCACATAAAAGACAGCAACTGACTGAGAGTGGGGGGCGAAAAAAAAAGAAGGAAAACACCAGACAGGGAAGAGTTTTGGGAAAAAAAGAAAAGGAAAATCCTTGAATCCTTGCGCAAACACACGAGTTCCAACCATACCCACCTAGATCCTAAGGTGAGTATGTCGTTCGAGGGGCTGGAGGTAATTCAAGCGAACAAATGCCAGGAGATATGTATAAGTAAATTGCACGCTTAGTTAGGCTTAGTGCTAAATTACCCGGAACGAATGCGGGAACGGAGTTCTGTCACAAGTTTCTGCTCCTCTCATCAAAATGCATGCAAAAGGATATTCGGGGTCTTTGTGGCTGACTCGAGTGTTGTTCCAATGGAGAAGCAACATAAAAATGTAGTTAATTGGGCTGAATTGCTTGAGAGCAGGGGGCGGTGAATATTTTCTGGGGATTTGCCTTCGAGGTTCAACAGCAATTACATTACCAACAGACTGCGTGGAGGTGATATCCATTTGCAATTCGAATTCATTTGAATGATAATAGATATGTTCAATGGAAATGATTTCAATTCTCTTGAAGGCACATGACTATACCTATGTGTATATACTTCGGGGGTTGATTGAGATGGATTATGGGTTGGTAGAGGATCTCTTTGACGACCGTAGTATTTCGAAATCCGTTTGATAAATTCTACTGGAAGGACCTTCAAGTTGGAATGCGTAATGCGATTGGATTGATACTGATTGCAAGTGACGCTAATCGAAAGAAAAAAACAAGATACATTTGATTAGAATGGCTAAAAGGAAAGCTTTTCGGGTATTATCTGGTAATGATATCCAGTGGAATATTTTGGTAAACAGAATGTTGTGGATTGGCCTTGAATTATAAAGCCTCCTTGACTTTGACTGTCTGGCTCTCATTTCGAATGAATCAAGATGGTATGACAGCGGATTTTCTCACTGTATGCCTTGAAAAGTAACTAACGACCGAGATGCAGCAACGTACAGTTTAACCCGTGTTTCCCAAATACACTGATGTGCAAATATTGAGTCGCTAGTAGATATTTCTGACCAGAAAATGACCCGGCATGTATGGCCCTAAAGATGCCCCACCGATTTTCAAATTTTTTTTCTCACATCTCGAACATGCTGCCAGAACTCAATAGTTCTATCCTCTAAAAACTAGAAGACACTTGCTTGTGCTCTAGAGCCATGCCTGAGACGCATCAGCCTTCCACTCTCTTCGATCATGGGCATACTGATTCCAGTTTGTCCAGACCAAGTGCTCTGGAATTTTCTATAGCATGGATGTCTTCAAACGGAGGTTCGGTCTTCCTTACCGTCTTCAACCTGAAGATCCTATCTGCTGAAGAATTATGCGCTCTTCGTGGCAGAGCCAGGGTAGTCGACATATTTTGGATTTTTGGACTACATCCGCATCTTTCGGTTATACCTTCTCCCCCACTCACTCTCTTCGCATGCAGAACCGAGCAGCTTTCCTGCTTATTGTCTAGCATTGGGCTCCATATAGCTGAGCTGACAGGATCAATTTTTTTTTGTGGAGCATGGATTTCGTCTCTCGAGTTAGGAGTTTTGAAGCCATTTGTTCGCAAAACGAAGTATCCTAGGATAGGTCTTCACTAAAATCTCCACTTAAGTGTCATTTGTGGAGGTGATATTTACTATTAGCCACTTCAAATTTACTATTTGCCGACAGTGACATCTTGTGATAGGCAGTGGACGGGTATTTATTTGTTTATTTACAGCAAGGACTTGGTTTTGTCCTCATTCATTTCAAGACCAATTTGTTTCTGTTTTTTTTTTTTTAATTGGCGTGCCAGCTTCTACAAAAACGCCCTGGGAGCGACCTAGGTGTGGGTATCCCAGCAGCTGAATAAATTTGTTGAAAACAGTGTCTGCAGTGCGAAATTCGATGCATGTTTGGAATAGTTGATCAATTGCAGATCAGTTTTAGGCCACCACCTCTTAAAGCTTAAGACAATGAATGCTGTCAAATGCGACTGTTGATGATGATGAGTCCGAACTTGAAATTCGCTGATCTTTTCCAGGATTTCTCCTTGTGTGGTCGAAAGTCACACTGGTGCATGGAAGGTTAGTATGTTGCAGAACGAATTTAAACGTTCACCCAATACATTGAATAGGATCTTATATGCGACATTAAGGAGAGATATGCCTCGAAAGTCCTTGTAAGACATAGGATCGCCTTCCTTAAAGATGCGGCTTATAGAGCTGTTAGTCCAGTCATCGTGCATGGCTTTATCCACCCATATTTGGTTGATGATCAAAACATCATCGCAGAGTTTAAAAAGTTCTGCTAATAGGCCATCAGAGCCGACAGCTTTGCTGTTCTTCAACTTTTTGATAGCTGAATCAACCTCTTCAAAACTGGGGAGGAGGATGGCCTAGTCATTGACTGGACGCGGGTTCTCTTCTTGCCCTCTCACTCTCTCTATTTGATGCTCATTTAGTAGCTGTTGGAAATTCTCCTTCAATTTATCTACTAATCCCTGTGACTAGGTTTCCTTCATTACATCGAAAAGCCAGCGTTCTGGGCTGCCAACTGCTAAAAAAAACATCCGGGTTCTGTTCCTATCGTACGAGTCTTCGATACCCTTAAGCTGGCCTTGGTACTATTTCCTTGCTGCTCTTGTTTTCCGCTGCAGCATTTGTAGATGTTTTCTGTTACTTTTTTCCAATATTATCCTTATCATCATGCCAACGACTGTAGTGGTCTCGACTATCTCTTTGATGACATCGCAATACTGACTCCACAGAATGTTGGAGAATCTGTCACTCTAGGGCTCTCTGTAGACTCTGGTTTCTCCAGTCGTTCTAAAGCTTCCAACGTTAGATTCCTTTTTCTTTTTCAATAGTCGAGCTTTGAATTTGACTGCAACGAAAAAGTAGTCAGAGTCGACGTTTGCCCCTCTGAGTGTTTGAACATCTATCACGTGGTCGAGTTGGTTGGCGGTTGAACCTTCTGGAGAGATCCACTGCTACTTACTACCGTATTACGAGCTGCAGCAAAATCGATTAGCCGGAAACCATTATTTGCCGTATCGTGGAGGCTGCGAAGTCCCCGAGTATGATTTCCGTGGGTCTGCGTTCAAGAAGTCTTAAACTCCGCTTTGATAGGGTCTTCAGGTATGGGTGTGCGCACACATTATACTGATGTTCAGAAATATTACACGGATCACAGCCAACCGGATTGACTTAAAGTCAGTCATCACTGAGCGTAGCCGATTTACCCAGGACGAATCAGCATCCTTACGTGTGATAGCTGTAATAAATCTCACAATCCTATCCTGATACATAAATATGACTCTGATTTGCGTCGGACTAAGTCCAGAAAACTCATCAGAATTATTCAGCGCAAGTCCTAAGTCTATGAACATTTCTAAGGACCTCTTCTTTTATATACAATTACCTGCCCAAATCTCGATCTCATACGCCAAATAAATCTTAATTCGATTGTAAATAAATCTCCTGGTACTTATCCCCGCATTACAAATCCACTTTACCTCATCAAAAACAGCTTAAGAACCACTTAAACCGAGAGGAGGAACATTCTTAAACTCCCAAATCTGTGAAACCCGCTTCCCACAGCTATTCCCCAATAGTATCCAATCATTCTTTTTCATTTTTCCCAGATACTCAGGTCAATTTCGAAAAAAAAAACCCACATCCTCTCATCGGATTGCCTTCTTAGAAACCAGTCCCGTGAAAAACAGAATTTTCGAAAACAATTTAAATCTCCCAAATGGACAGCGTGCGTCCCTAAAACCTTCTAAGAAGTTTAAATATTTCAAAGCGTACCAAACGAACATAATCTAATTCTGTCGAAATTGGAGACTCGGATTACATGCATGCTTGGACGGTTTTTTTTTTTTATTTTCTTCCTCTTAACGTCGCCACCGACACGGCTGTAGCCATCACCTTGAAAACCGAATAACTTTCCATCAACAACGGAGAAGGAAAACTTTTAACATTTTTCGACAGCAGGGTGTATATTTTTATACACACACGGTTCAAGGACCTTTTTAGTATCAGTATAGCTATATGTATCAAAAAATGTATCAAAAAAAAAAAAAAAAAGCTTATTGCGGAGGAGTTTTGCGGGAATCCTGTTAAAGGTCAAAAAGTTTCCCATGTAAATTTCCCATAGTCACGCAACAGAGCAACGGTAGGTCCGTGTGCCGTGTTTCATAAATGTTAAGAAAAAAGGACTCTGTGTCGAGTAAACGGCACAATAACATATCAAATAAATAAGTAAATAATTTAATTTCGAAAACACCTGCAGCGTGTCGTTCCAGGATAATTGAAATGTCCGCACTTTGTTAGAGTCTCTGTGAAACGCTGAAATGGATCTAAGAAGGGGAAATGCATTAGCGACAACGACAAATCCACAAAAAGGACGACACAATGTGAATTCATTTTGTCGTTTATCCATATTCTAGGCGAAGGAGTACTCCTTGCTGTGCCACCATTGATCTGATTATATTTTGCCTGAGGGATAATTCATTTTACTCTTCTCCCCGCGTTGTCTGGCGTGGTGGGGTGGTACTCGTAGCAGGATGATGATGAAGATGAATAGAGGATGAGTGTGTTTGGGGTTTGTTTTGTTGTGTTATCCTGGAGTGTAAAACGCATTAAGTGCTTTTATCCCGTTGAGTGCATAGCACTTTGCATAGAAAGTAGGACAAGAATTGAAAAAGAGTTATGAGAAATGATTTCTTTCCTGAAGAAGGGTATGAATTCTACGCATTGTCCTTGCGCGAGCTGTCTCTCACTAATTAAGGGGTAATTATGATTATCTTCTTCTTGTTTTTTTTATCCTTTTCTTTTTAGAAAGCTAAAACGAGAAAAAAAAGGGATAATTTGATTAAGAACAGAAAAAGCTGAATTATTTTACGCTTAATTGTATCCTTAGGCTGTTGCAAGAGAGTTTGTTATTTGTGAATTTTTTTTCTTCCTTTTGTGTGCGAGGGCGTGATTGTTTGTTTGAATGGATTTAATACGATAATGGTGGATTAACGGCACAGTGATGGTGGAGGGAATCCTGTGCCGGTTTTAATTGCTTTTACAGAGTTAATTGGTAGAGCGGGGTAGAGTAGACACTTTTTTTTTTTTTTTTTGGTTCAGACGGATTCTGTGACAGAAAGGATATAAATAGACGTCTGTGCCGAACTTGTTTGCTTTAAGTTGTCCCACTCTAAGTGGATATTGATTCGTCTTTTTTTTTTGTGCTAAAGGTCATAGGGAATCCTTAATGCTGGTTAGTTTATTCATCAAAGAGACAGCGAGAAGGCGAGTGGAACACTCTAAAACGATGAAAACAACTGGGGAATAATTTTATTACCGGATTGTTTAATGAGCTCCAGACGCCCTGTGGCTTGTTATCGTATCCAGCAAATTAAAATTAAATTTATGGTCAAAGAAATGGCCAGGGTATCCCCTGGAAGTTTCTTTTATGGCAGTTTGAAAGTTTATTTATAATTAACTCCTGATGAAATGCGGTTTTATTAATAGTCTTGTCATGAAGCACACTTCTGGCATTGGCCAGGGACAGAAGGATAGTGGTGGTGAATCTTAAATATTTGTGTCATAACAGCAGTGGGCAGGGACAGAAGATGGCATGGTGGTAGGAAAAATGGAGTAAGGTTTTTGTAAGGCAGTTCCATTTTGTACTTCAAAAGTCTGATTTAATAGGAGAATACGTTTAGTCAGACTGTATCCTGAAGAGTCGTGCTAAATGTATACAATTGTATTCATAGGAGACCCAATTCAGATCCTAAGAAATCATTCTCTCAGCCTTGGTTAGCCATCTCACCTGAGATTTCCTTTTTCGCAAATCTAATGCGATCTGAGACCCAAACAAGAGTCAACAAGTTCTGCCTCACGAACCGAATTCAAAATGATTTTGAGTTGTTGAACTATTTTGAACCCTGTTACAGGTTTGAGTAAGGCTTAAAGTCGATAGAAACCCAAATCATACAACCCTGCTGTAGATTCTTAACAAAATTACCGGCAGTCGTTAAAATAACATAGTCCAGAGTCGTCTCTTCTGTGTGAACGTCTGAAAACCTTCGTCAACAACCTGATTGGTCCCTATCAGTGTGGTTTTAGACCAGGAAAGTCCACAATCGACCAAAACTTCACACTTAGGCAGATCTTGAGAAAACTCAAGAAGTCCAAGTCGATACAACCATCTTTTTATCAACTCTAAGGCAGCATATGACAGCATTTATAGAGACAAGCTATACAGAGCCATGTCTAGTTTCAGCATCCCTGCCAAACTTGTCAGATTGTGAAGAATGACGATGGAAAATTCTCGCTGCTCCATCAAGGTCGGTAACGATCTGACCGAGACAAAAAAAAGGATTTAGACAATGTGACGCGCTGTAATGTGATTTTTTCAACATCGTACTTGAAAGAATTGTACGAAACTCACAAGCCAACACCAGAGGCACAATCTTTCAAAAGTCCGTGCAATTTCTAGCGTATGCCGATGACATTGACAATATTGGAAGAACTCAGCGGGCTGTCACTGGAGCGTTCACTAGTATAGAAACGAAAGTTGCCAAAATGGGTTTAGCGGTAAACTAGGGCAAAACAAAGTATATGCTGTCAACGAGAAGGGACACACAACATCTACGAATTGGACAGAACGTCACAATCGACTGCTAACACTTTGAGGTAGTAAGAGACTTCATCTACCTCGGCTCTGCTATAACCTAGCAAGAAGAGGCGAATCTATATGTGCACAGCACCAGAAGATGCGATGTCACTGCATTAGATAGTTATTAAAGACCCAGTCAGGATGGTCATTGTAAAGAATATGAAAAAAAACCATATCTAGGGGAGGTAAATTGAACAGAACATCTTGAGCAGAGCCAAGCGTACTTGGAGCTCAGTCCACAAAGCACGTTCTTATACAAAAGACAGGTTAAGTTAGGAAAGATCTAGGTAGCATAGGTCCAAAGAACATTTTCGATCATAAGTCCTTACCAGCTCTTCACATACTTCACCCAAACAAGGTCCTTATTCAGAACTTCTTGGGAATATTGCGTTCTATCGAAGATTTGGGTAGTGACGCCTTTTAGTATTCCCTGAGTTATCATTCAGACATCCGGTGGCAGTCTCCATTGTGTGTCTGTATTGCCAGCGTCATTGAAGTGAAAGTATTAGCCAATGACTCCCCAAGGAATGTATTTATATATAATATTTCCGGATTGATTACTTAACCAAAATGAGAATCATTTTCCGTTTAAAATGAGTTCGAAATGCAATCACTAACTGACAATTTACCACAATCTGATTCCTGAGAAGGCGACTACTTGTCTTGAAGTCAAATTGTCAGTATATACGAGTACTCTAAGCCTCTGAAGTCCAAGTGCTTTATTCGAATGCGGCACTATGACACCTTTGTCTACGTGATTTATTATTTACATGCTTATTACAAATAATTGACTTAACAGATCCATCTACACAAATACTCTCTCAGGGCTACTTGATCCATTTCCAAAAATTTCGGCACTATCTTGAGTTAACTGCTTCCTTTCGTACTAAACTATATGTACCTATTACTTAGGTGACGCTACAGTTCGGGGTGAACCTGAGCCTCAACCCACAAGCCTCTGCAGTTAGCCCGGTCCTTAGCTAACTGCGTCCAGCCGCAATTCGGTTGAGGTCTCCTTCTACTTGTGTGAGCCACCTAATGCGAAGTCTTCCTCTACTGCCGTGTCAATTCGCTCTACATGTCCTAGCCATCTTGAACGACTGATGCGCATTTTTCTGACCAGGTCGATGTCGCTATATAGCTCGTTTAGTTCGTCATTAAATCTTTTCCTCCAAAGCCAGTTAACGCAAACGAGACCGAAATTTAGACGAAGACTTTTTCTCTCGAAGCGACTGAGGATCCCTTCATCCGCTTTAGACAGACTCCATGCTTCAGATATGTACCTATTAGTTTTTTGAACAGTATGCCTTAATCCACTGCCACTTCCGTTGATGTATGGTTGTTCCAAAGATGGCAAATTGGTCAATTTGGCTGCAGGTCCTTGCCTAATTTTATGACAGGTTTTGTGTTCAAATAAGAAGGCATTCAGATTACCCATCACTATGACAATGTCGCCGTTGCCTTATTAACGGTGCTCAACTGATTTCTTCAGCAGCAATTCAACTCCATATCCACGTGAACTTCCGACATGCAGCAACGAAAAATATACAACGAATTCAAAATACAGTATAATAACAACAAGAACTGTCAAAAGCTTCACACATTTGACAATATGAAACGAGTCAGTCAAATGTCCCAAGCGTCTGACAACGATCTGACAGCGGTACAAAAAAGTGGTCACACGAATGACAATTTCATTGTCAAACGGCGGTCTGACAATGGGTTTTCTTATAACCAAAATTGACAATCCATACATGACATTTGGGACACATTTTGCCTTGGTAGATCTACCAATTTGGTGAAATCCGGCAAGTGTCTGAACATAGTTGAATTATTATTTCAAAGCTAATCCCCTCGGTCTGAGTGATAAGTCAGTTCTGTATCCGGAATGATGGTTTAAAGAATGAACACAGTATTGCTGACTTTTACCCACGATATCGTTATCGTCTGATGCTTGGCAAATACCTATACTGTTTTCCAAACAGTAAACAACCAAAACAAATTGGTCAATAAAAGAGGTTAACCTACAGTATCTGTTATCAACAAAATTCGAGCCAAAGAGCTGCATAGTCCGGTGTAGCTATCTGGATGAACACAAAAGGTGAAGTTAGATGAAGACTGCTTAATGGCCACTATTGCTACTTTGGTTTAGCGCTACTGAATGCAAGGTGAGTGAATGAAGGAGAAGAGTTGCACCAATCTATATATGTAGCCCCTCCTCAATGAAATTTCGAATCTTCGAATCCTAAATCGCAAAATCAAGAAATACCAAATTAGTTGGGTGAAGTATTATATATATAAGTCCATGACCTCAACTAACAAGCCTCCATGTAAGTTCTCCAACTCGGTCTCTTTCTACAAACCAGGTTTGTTGGTTTTACTGCACTGTGAAGAGTCCCTGGGGTACATGGTAGCCTTCCATTCCCTTCGATCCCGGGCACGCTGCTTCCAGTTGTCCAGACCAAGCGCCCTGGCATCCGCGATAGCTTGGTCCTTAAAATGGAAGTTCGGTCTTCCTTATCGCCTCGAACTTGGGGGCTGTGATTCGAAGATCCTCTTTGCTGGAGCATTTTTGCCCATTCGCTCGATGTGGCCGAGCCAGTGCAGTGTACTTGGGTACATACAGGGGTACGTCTGAAACCCTTCTGCAACACACTAATCGGCACATAAAGCTCGTATAGTTTGTCATTAAATCTCCTCATCTCTCCTCTCAAACTCCCACGAAGAATTTCTCTTTCGATATAATTTTCATCTATTTATTTGCGATGAGCTTCGTCCTTGAGCGCCTTAAAGTAGGACTAGCTTGCTCAGCGGGTTTCACATACTTTGAACGTGGACTAGTAAGCCGATTACAAACTTCATTGTCATTTTGGTCAGAAGGGAACGTTGGTCTTCGTTTCTGTTAAACGATCCAAATATACCACAGTTTAGCTTCAGTATACCCCTTCATACCTTCCTTCTTCAAAGTTGGACAAAAGTTTCTACGGTACGGTAAGAAGGTGAAATCCCCTTATTCCACTCTACTCCAAGTGATCACTGCTGTAGGTGGAGTCATCTGAATTTTCTGAATACCTTCATCCAGAATCTGAGTGTAATCCGTATTCCCTTAATCCCAAATGTGGTCCCTAAAATATCCACTCTTATCTGAGCAACAGTTTTCGTCCATTTAAAGCTCTAAATTTCTCTAAACACGTGGGTTACAACTGAAGGCCCCTTTTTTCATCGAATCACCCAAAATATATTGCAAACAAAACGAAAGTTACCAATAAAAACCTAAAAACCGTTTATTGTTCCAAATTATCGAATACCTACGACCTTTTGCAATCTTTTCACTGCCATTTCACAGTTCATCTCGTCCTCCATTTACATAAAAAACTGATAGTCTTTAAAGTCCCCAAGGAATAATTTAAAACTTTTCCTTTCCTGCAAAAAGTGGCGGAAAAAAAAGCAAAGAAAAAGTGTGCAAAATAAACGACTCCACATAAGTTTTCATTCCCCACCGGGAGTTATACTTTAAATCAGCCATTTCAGAGCGCTTAATAAAATTTATCTATCTTTCCATCTTGGGCGCTGTTCAGTCAGTAAAAGTTTACTTCAACATTAACATAACAAAGACACGAGAACTGTGTCTATCATTTGAAGAGGCAAGTTCCTGTTTAATCAACTGGGACAACAAGGACACAAAAAGTCCTTCCCCATGGCACCACCACCACAGCGCCAACCTTATTGGGATGGACGCAGACATAAACTGCTTATAAATTCTTGTCCCGTTTATTCTCTAACCGACCATGATGGCAGAATAAACCCAGGACAGACTTTTAATCCAAAACTTTTCGCACCTTACTGTGTTGCCGATAAAACAATGGCACCTGTCTGCGTGATGACTACGTTCGATTGTTTATCGAACTCGAAGTGAATTAAGTTAAGTAAAAGAAATTGCAAATGAGTGAGTATTGAATCGAGGAGATGTACGAGTGTGCGGGAATGATGGTTCCGAAAGAGGATACGCACTGGTCTCAAAGGAATTGAATATTCGATATCCTCTTTCAATCAAATGGAATAATCAACTACTACTACACATACACACTACCTGCAACATGGCTGACGTATCTATGCGTCGTATTAACATCAAAAGGGTTCGTTGAAATTCTGTCCGATTGTTGGAACATCCTTCTCTGGACCGGAAAATTTTTCTTCTCATAGAATGTACATATGTATATCCTGTACATACATCGTACAAAGGACTTTTTGAAAAAATGTCATATGTTTGAGATAATCAGGTTTTTACATTTCTGTGAAAGTTGACTGAAAGTTAATTTAAACTTTCATGCCATACACCTTTCGGCCAATACGCTGTTACCAATATACATCGGGACTACTCAATTAAACTGCAATCAACCTCAAATAATTGCATATCTAGCAAAACTGAAGAAGTGTATTGTGATGGGCGAACGCGAAGGTGAAACGTGAACACCGTTCTTTGAAAACTTAATATGAAACTATTTTGGGCCTATAAAACCCGAGTCGGCGGGGGTCGAAAGCCTACAGGAGAATCCTCAGTAAATACGTGGAAAGTGCAGGATGAGCAGCAAGTGGCTGCCTCTACTGGCTTCGCAGTACCGCATTCTGTAACTCCAATTTTCCAAGACCTTGTTGATGGTTTTGGGCTGTAGCTCACGGATTGCTTGGATGATATTGGCCTTATGTGCTTGAATCGGTTCTTCGCGGTTCCCCGCAAAATAAGTCCAAAAAGGTCAAGTCGCAGCTCCGAGGGGACCAATTGACATCGCCAAAACGGCTGATAACACGATTTGGGGATTTGGTGCGCAAAAGATCGATTGTGGCATGGGCTGTGTGGCATGGCGCGGTTAAGTCGCTTAACATGACTCTGTAACATCCATCGTTAACCGAAACGTTGTTCCCAACCTCATTTTCAAAGAAAAATGGTCCAATGATGCCACTACTCCACAATTCACACCAAACTGTCACTCTCTGTGGATGCATCGACTTCTCGAAAATAACGTCCGGGTTTTCTGAGCCCCAGATGTGGCAAGTTTGTTTGTTTACTTAGCCGCCGAGATGAAAATGCGAGGCGCATTCAGAAAAGATGATTTTTCGCCCAAAATCGTTGTCCAATTCAAGCTGCTCTAAGGCCCAATGTTGTTCCAGCATAAAGCGACTCATTTCTTTTCGCGGAGGTATGATACTGACTTTCTGCCAGGATTTCGAGCGGGAAACAGCTGCCAGTCTCAAAATAACCCTTCAGTTGGGTGGATTGGCTAAAAGATGAGAAACCCCTTCATTGTGTTGCTCATAGGAATAAAAGGTATTTCCCTAACTCGTGGAGTACTGGTTCACCAATAATAGCAAATATTGAATGCTTTGCTCTCGTGTACAAACCATCCTGTAGATTTCAACCCGAGACTCATCATCTCTTCATCGATTTCAAAGGCGCATATGATAACATTTATCATTTTATGATAATTCGAAATCATGCCAATACTTATCCATCTATGCGGCGCTACCCTGAAAACTGGTGGTGCAATGTGCAGTTTGGGAATGGTTCCTCTGAACTATTCCAAACATGCATTGGATTTCAGCAAGGAGTTCCACGATCGTGTAATTCATTGAAACACAGGGCAGGTATAAGCATGGATAGCACTATTTTCAAGAAATCTGAAGATTTAGCAGAGAGCTCTCTATCGTGCTCCAAGTCGAGTGCTGAGCCTCTCCTAAATCCTCTCCAGTCTCATGGAAAACGTTACTGTGGTTCGAGAGCTTGACTTATTTAAATATGCCGAACACATCAGAAAATATACCTTCTACTACACCAATATACATTTTAGACCCATTTGAACCCATCAGACCCTATCTGCCTGGATAGAGGCTTGTAAAAGGTGAAATAAAGTCAAGATAGGATGTGATGTAGTACGGCTTGTTACATTTCTTACTGGTAACACCATGCACACAAACCTTTGTAGTTTTGTGGTGTCCTTTAGGTTGGTAGCCCTCCTTTAGACCTGTTCCCGCACAGGACTATAATAACACATCTACTGGACAATTTTGAAACTTGACTTTTTTTAATTCTTCCCTGGATATGCGTTCTCCAATTTAGTCTTTTGTCGAGCACTACATAGTCCTAGGAAAGGCGAATACCTCCAATAGAAGAAATTCTAAATTGTGTTAGCTTCCTCCTGTTTGTAGACAGTTCTTTGTGTTTTTACTGTCAATCCGCATTTCCTGGTTCTGACCTCCAGAATTTTTAGGGACCGTTCAATTTACTTAATAAGAGTTGGAAGAAATTTTCCTGTGAAATGCCTTCAATAACAGGTACTCATAGATTTTTCAGTTAAAACCGAAAAATGTTCAACTTTCAGTACGTGCCTCAACGACACTTTCAATGCCAAGTGTGCTGCAAAGTGTCTAGTATTCCTCGAATGGTTCATAATTCATTAATTACGATGTCTAATCTGGTTGCTAGGATAATCCTCATGATTCAAATTTAATGAAATTAACATACGCTCCACCTTTAGACCCATGGGCGTCTGGGAATTGATATGAAAATCTAAGGGTGCTGTCCTTAGCCGAGGAATGTGTTGAATTAAGGCAGCATGTCATTTATAAAAATAAGAAAGAGAGTTGAATTCCAGTCCCGAAATAGAGTTTATAATAGGTCTGTTCGCGTACTTTCTGCACCAAAATTCGTAGATCATGAAATGTCAAGGAGTGGGGGTAAAACTCTCTCAGAGAGAGGCAAAATCACAAAATAGTAAACGAACGGGAAAGCTACGAAATTCGCCCACTTTTTAGACGTCAAAAGCAAATGTAGGCAAATACATAAACAACGAAAAATTTCTTACAGGGATCTGACAGATTTCGTAAATCGGTGCAAAGAAATTTTCTGCACTAAAATTCGTAGAATGGGGAAATTTTTTACTCTCTCAAGAGGGCTCTCTTCTACGAAAATCTACGAAACTTTTGTGTACTCGAACAGGATTTGGTGACTCTTAGTAGAATTTGTGGGCGCCGTGGCTCAGTGGGTAGTGCGTTCGAATCCCAGTCGGGGAAAGCCTAAAAGTTTTTCATGGCCCCATCTCTCGCAATCTGCCCTTCGGACACGGCATTAAACAGTAGGCCCCTTCAATTCGTGTAAAAAATGTAACACGCACAACACGAATGGTTGTGAGAAGCTGGACCCTGGGTCCCATCGAACTGTTGCGCCAAGTATTTATTTCGTAGAATTTCGTCAAAATTCGGTGTTTTGGGAGAGTACGCGAACAGACCTAATGTGCTTAAACGCAATGCCAAGAGCTTGTGTTATTGGCAAAAGAGGTGGTTGCTAATCGTTGTTGAAATATCAGCACAAAACTCGTAAGTATATCCACTAGAAACGGTTCCAGAGAGTGGTTCAACATTTTTCGAGATATATGTAAATATCAGATAGGTATGTCGGATGTCTAGAGGTCTTTCAAATAAAATATTTCACAATCTGGATGGTTTATCAGCGTTTTCTTGGCCTTTAGAGAGAAGACACCTACACAAGGCAATAGTTGGAGCCGCTTTTTTTAAAGCTTACCTTAAAAAATGCGGTTTTGTATCTACTTAGAAGGAATCCGTCAGAATAGGACAGATGGTAGAACTGACGCTTCAAGCTTCAAGTATTTTTGATGCTGTAAGGTGTTCCACTTTTTGCTTTTTCTTGCTTTTTAGAGACAAAACTTAGAGAAGTTGTCTTTCCGATATTGAAAAGATTGCTTTGAAACCGACTTGTTACTCCAGATTTTCTAGAAAAGCCAAAAATTATCAACAATACCAGAAATCAGTTGGTGACTTGCAGGGACTGGCTCACACAGCACCGCATTAAGTTCATCAATTTCGATCCAATTTTTTTTTCCAGCTCTGCAACTGTTTGTTGGCTTATCCACAGAGGCTTTACTCTTTAAAACAACCCATAGAAAGTAGTCTAATGGAGTTAGATCGCATGATCTAGGTGGCTAGTTTTTGTTGCCATTACGACCTGGAAACCTAGACCGCCATAGCTCTATGTTTTGTTTTGTTTTATTAACTCCTAGCTCCATCTTGCTGAATACCCTTATTTTGGAGTCTGTGATGGAGTCTGCGTCTATTTCTTCAATTTGAAACCAAAAAGAATTTCAATAATTCATCTCTTCGAAGAAAAATGTACCAACGATTCCTTCCACCAGCCGAAAAACCACACCAAACAGTACAGTTTTAAGGATATGTTTGATTTTTTTAAAGATCGACCATTTGTCGATAAGTTTGTATAACTTACCGTGCAACTATCCATCCACTGTTAAAATTGTAGATCTGTCTACTTCACAAATGTCAAAGGTGACATAAATAAGGAAGCGTTCAGAAATTATTCACTACTGACATCTAGGTGCCACTTTTAAAAGACCTTTTTTTCGTGATTTGTTTCTGTAAAATTGCCTTCACTGTCGAGTAGATGTTAATTAAGGAATAAAGCTTTGTTTATCAGAATGTCCTGAAGTTCATAAACTCCACATATCCCTTAGACAAAATAAATCAGTTTTCGAAAGGATTGCTTACCTTTTCTTCAGCTGGAGAGGCTCAGCAAGGTGATGTACTTAACCATAAGACTTGGAAACCATTTGGAGAAGTTCAACTGAACTCCATTGTGTGCCTCCCTTCAAGGCTCAGCAACTTACAAAATATTCATATAATATCTTCATCTTCAGATTGAAAGGATTCTTTCGGCGGAATGTTCTTCTATATTAACTTTGCCTGAGCTCGTTCCTTAATTTACCCTAAACGCAACATATTGCTTCCTCCTTTCGTGCTACAGGCCTTTGTCTGACTTCTACAACAAACTTTAAACAAAATGTCAACTATTGTTGGCATTTCAAGAGAAAAGTTTACTTTTTTTGTTTTCCTCTCCCAGTTCCTCCGTTACTAATGCACAACGCAAAACAAAAGGCAGCACGGAATGTCACAATGCTAGGAGTTTTGTTCAATGAAATTCTTTCCTCCTTCTTCGTTTCCTTTCGAATCCTTTGTCCGTTCGTTCTTGTTTTATAAATGTGGCGGCTGCTGACTCTAAATGTGGGTGTGAAGCAATTTCTTTGATTTATTTTAATTTCGCATACCAGTTACAAGTTGATGAAGGTTTAGGGACCTCCCACCACACAACTACCACTAACTGACTGGACTACCAATGCCCACAGGATCCTAGTTTGATGGAATAATTTTCGGTTTCCCTTTATGGTTAGTTTGTTGCTTTATTCTTCAATTCGCAACGAGGGACTGAAACTATGTATTCACAGCTCAAAGGGGGATAATGAGCACAGAATCAAGGACACTCTGCGCAAACAGGGAAAAAGGACGAAAAAAAAACTTGTATACGAATAAAAGGCGAATGACTGTAATATCTCTCCGGAGAGTGCGGCGAAAGAAACAAAAAAAGAAAGAACTTTACTTTATGGTTTATGATCCTTTGATGACCCATCCCGTTGGTAGGTTTCGGTTTTCTTATGGCACTCTTTCGGTTATGGCTCGAAGGAGAATCAACCCCGAAATGACTTCATTAGGAGGTCGTCGAGGAATATTAAAATAGATGGCCAACAGTGCTGTTTTATGTCTCAGCAGCAAAGTGAAATTGATTAAAAGTGTCACTGCTGTCACATTTTAGAAACGAAACTGTGAGTCTACTACACCCAGTGATACATGAGAAGGAGCTGGTAACTATCCTCAACTTTAATTGGATGTGTGGCTGGAATGCCTTATTGAGTTCCAAAGCTCCTAGCTTACCCTTACCACCTGTTTTGCAAATTGTCAACCACTTGTCAACCATAACCTTGACATTCCTGAGGAATTCTTCAAATAAAAAGGAAGTATATCTCATTAAATGAATTATCCTCAAAGGATCTCCTGAAATCCTCTTAAAAAAACGAAATTCCGTAAAAAAAAAAGAAAAAAGTAAATCAAAGAAGCTAGTCCTCCCGAGAAGCACAAGAAATAAATAATATCACGCATACACCACTGGCATCCAGGAGGCCCATATATCATGGAGAGATGCTCCCTTTGGCCAGCCCACTCTGCCTGAAGGCCGAATGAAAACGTCAACTTTATTACACCCACCGCTCAGTCTCTCAGACACACACACGCAGACACTCATAAAACTATTACAAACATTTAACCTTTGTTTCCATCCCCCCATGCTCGGTGTGGCGATGGCGACACACAACCGCAAAAGCAAACAGTAGCAGCAACTTAAGGAGCTTTTATCCTTGAAGGCAATGAAAATCATGTCCATATGGGTTATTCTCGGGGGCGCCCCTGAACAGACGTCGCAGTGGTTAAAGGAAGCAAAACAATAAATTAATCTTTAGATGAATTCCACTCGTAGTAGTGGACTCATTATTTTTATTGGTAAACTTCATTCGATGTGGTTAAGGACACTGTGCGTGTATCTGTGCCTGGACGGAAAGTTTTATATGAAATTTGTGGATATAACAGGATTATAATTAAGCCACCTTAAGTCGCACAGCGTCGGCAACAAGAGAATTTTTGTGTGCAAAAATGTTTACACACGGTTACAAGGACTCTCTGTTAAACAGTGTGGGAGTAAAGTAAACGGATTCATATACCTTCCCCATATGCCTGCAATATCCTTGGGTTGTTCTTCTAAGGAACAAAAAAAAAACAGGACAAGCTACGAATGCAGACACATGTGCATGTGTTTAAACAGCACTTGTTGTAGCTGCTTAATAAAATAAAGAGAATGCAAGTTTAGTCATTGGAGAGGCAGTACCAGAGTAGGAAAACACAGGACACCACGTCATTGTTGTTAACTATATCTTCGCAGTATAATACACACTTACCCAGGTTGCCTGTTGCTCTTCAGTTGGGGCTTGAATATGAACCAATTGTGTTGTCCTTTGTTGTGTGAGTATACGGATTTGATTTTGTATTCTATAAGGATGTAACGAGGACTAATCTTAGCGACGTTCTACTGTAGCTCAAGGCTCACATATTGATATTGTTAATGGGTGTTTGCAGTGCAGATTCGGTTACTTTGCATTTCACTGGATTTGAAGTGTTGGCATGTCCTTGGAGTAGTCGGGGGCTTTGTTATTGTTTTGACAGATCTTTAGTAAACAACATTATTTTGAATACTAAATTTACAGAGCCTCTGCCTGAAGCTTTCAAATATGTAATGTAGTTGGGCCATCGATTCTCGGAATATGTACATATTTCTCCTCATAAAATGTATTTACATTCAAAATTAAGCAGGTAATGACGCATTATTGTACAAATAAGGTTTCTCGGATAAGCGTGAAGTTAGCTGCGGCTTTTAAGCGTTTCCAGATAAACTAGACTAGACGAATACATCCTTCAAGTTTTTCTATTAATGTTCGCATTTTCTTGCTACAGCCCTTCATACTATTTGCATCTCAATATTATTTTCAGCGACAAAGCCCCTTTCTAGATGAAATAATTCATTAAAAAGCAAATTTTTAAATCTCCAGATCTAGGCGAAATTATACCTGCAATGCTCCAGGCATCTCTGAACACGGCACTATGCATTGAGGGTACATACGGAATAAATGGAAAATGGTGTGGAGCTCGTTCCAACCACTCTACCATTAAGGGCTATAGGCCAGTTGGTCTCCCGTCGTTTTTTACAAAAAGCCTTCTTCATATAAGAAGAATGCCCAGCTCCTGAAAGCTATGTGCAGCACAACGTACCTAACGTAGAGATAAATCGGTTGAAGAACCTTCCCTAGTATGGTCAAGGATGATCACTGTTCTCTGGAAACGAAAGAATGCAGTTTGGCAGCGTGCCTCTGCTTTACAGCCACAACTGACTATATTCGTCGAATAGTGTATATCATTGTTGACAGTCAAGCAGCTTTGACATTAGATAGTAAATGTCACGAACCACTGACCACCATAGGACACCATTCAGTCAAACTCTGGAGAATTCCAGGACATGGCAATATTGAAGGTAACAAAAGCCGAATTGTCGTGTAGGAATGGGGTCTTGAATTTCAGGGAAGCGAATACATTTAAACTGCCACCGATTGAAAAATTTTATATTGTTGATGGAGAAATCTAAAACTGTGGCTCTCCTTTCAAGTTATGACCAAAATTAGTCAGAAAAGATTAGAAAACAAAAACCCTTCCGGGACTAAATCGAATATTTAGAGGACACTGTCCCGTCAGAGTTAAGCTTTGTAAATAGAAATTAAGGCGAGGAGAGTCGATCGAAAATTTACTCTACCACTGCTCCTTGCAAGAAGGGTGTCTACGCATCTAAGATTCAGGTTCTTCCTAAGCACCGCAAATCGAGCTGCTGGTCAGGCTTGGCAGTTCTTACTCTCTTACTTAAAGCCCAATCTAAGCCTAAGTTTCAACTTCAGCTAACTATTTATCGAAGAGCAATATTTCGCTTTACTTTGGTTATTTACTCAGTGATCTCCCCTGAGATTATATTTAGGCATTTCATGATGGGAGGAGGTGGATAGGTAGGTTACCGTGGTAGACTCCCCTAGCGAAGGAGGTGAAGAATGATTTCTTCCTCTTTTCATTTTTAAGACCAAAAATTGAATTTCAAAATTCCAAGGATTTGATCACGGCTTGAGAATCCTTATAAAACGTCAATATCAGGCCTTCTTGATCGCAAAGACCTGAGACGCTGCAGTTAGTAGGAAGGCGGAAAGAGATATTTATATTTAAATAGTTGGAGAAAATACCTCATCCTACTCCTGACTCTTTTTGGTGATCCATCCCAAGTTTTGTAGCCACAAGTCATCCTTCCAATCGATGAGCGGATATGTGTTTCAAAGAAAAAGAAGTTGAGAAAGTACGTACATAGTTGGTGTCTTTCGGAAAGAATTCAATGTTGTTGAGAATAAAGGAGCATCCTGTCCTAAGATGAGACCACTGACATGTAGCTTCTAAGGTGACAAGTGAAACAAAAACAACTTTACACTTCTATTGACCTGAGTTGGGTGAATTAACCAGACAATGTTGTGATGTCAATCACAGGGAATTTCAGGGATCGAGTTTTTCGTAAGCCTTTACCAAGATGAAACCAAATGTAAGTTTTGGTCTAGAGCAACCAGTTATAATCCTGAATAAGTCAGCACATATGCATGTATGCCTGGCCATTCGCAGAGCCAGTACCTTGTGTTTTCCTCTACCTCTGTCACGCTGCAGGTACTGCTGAGGTGTACCGCCATTAGATTGTGGCTTGTGAGGACACCAATAAGAAGGGGCAGCTGTAGTCTTCTAAGTGATAGGAGTTGTCTGGTCCTTTCATCCTTGTATTGGACCCGGAATAGCCTTGAAATAACAACGAGGAGAGTGCACTCCACCTAGCATTGGCCACGAAAGTTTGAGGAGATTTTGAAAAAAAAGAGGAGGCTTATGGCAGTTGGAAAGACCAATCCGTTGAAATGTCATTTCTTTCCGAGCCTGTTCTAACTAGCTTGTCAGCCTTTTCATTTCATCGGAAGGATAAACTCCTGCATGCCTCGGTGATATCATATATTTCAGCTTGGAATACACTCGCATGGTTGGAAAGATTTGTGGGCAATTGGTGGTTTCTCCTAAAATATTCCCTACCCCAGTGCCTTCGTCCGTGTTTGACTCTACCATTTGTCCACCTCTTTCTAGAGAGAGTTCAAGAAAGGGTTGAAGTCTGAGTAAGGGGAAGATAGTCGGAGGACTCACTCACGTTGATAGTGCCTAGAGTATCTTTTTATACTCTGACTTCTGATACCGCGAATTGCATTCTCTTGATCATTTCTCCCTGTTCTTCGACGTAGCAAGCTGGGTTTAAAATTCCCAACTCGGGGAACTTCTGAAAATTCCCAGTCCATGAAATCAGTGGAAAATGAAACCAGAAATGGACACATATTAGATCCTTTTTAGATCTCTGTGAGCTGAATAACGGATAAGGTTCGTCTAATGAATGGAAGAAGTGTTCTATTTGGATGCATGTCAGAACCTTAAACCACACTCTCAGTACTCCAACGCACTACCCACCGAACCAATAATATAAGGCTCCTTGACTGTACTGCTGCATACAATTGCGTCTAGATGTTCCACAAACTTCTATAGACATTGCAAGAACTAGAAGAAAACTTAAGGACCCTTGTTGTGCCAAGTATAGCCAACTATACACAACAGTATCCAGATCAGGATCCAAAATGACCAATGGTCTGAATATGATGACGCCACTCAAGCACATCATACACGTTTACTGTGTCAAGAACTCATTTATGGCTCTGGCATCTGGCTTTGCCTAGCTCATCAGTCCTATTTCTATGAATAGACACTGGCCAAGACTAAATAAGGATCCACAAATATAGAGCCTCAAGTATTTGAGTCTAAATTTCCACTAAACGAGTGCTTTGTACAAATGGGTCCGTTAACTTTTGAACCACATTGCATGCAGCCTACAAAAACTGAAGTCCCTAGCCACACTAAACTTCGCCCAACGACCACTTTTTTTGGGTACTTCCGCCTCAACTCATGCAGCAAGGCAATAACAATAGAAAACAAAAACCCAGCACTAGAATACGAGTGCATGGCAATAAAAGCAAAGAAGAAGCAAAACAAAGCAAAAAATACGTTAAAATAGCACACAAGCACATAACTCGAATGGCCGCAGGAGGAACTAATTATATATGTGCTCTGCCGGGGTCCGTCGGAGCGCCTCCGCCGGGCAAACTTCCTGCGAAAGTCCTTCACTCACATCCACATTGCCTCATCTAATGAAATGAAAATGCTTATTAAATTCTTTCTTTTCCTTTTTTTTCCTCCTTTTTTGTGTGCTTCCCCCCTTCCAAGTTTTAAGGGAGTGTACGTGAAGCCCCCGTGGGTCCGGGGGGAGGGCTTACGCGGATTAAACACGTGGGAAATGTGGATTTGAAATCACCTCTCAACCAGCAACGGTCAGTCTAAGCATGATGCTTTAGAAAGTCGTTTGCCCTCCATGCATCCATTCCCAGGGGGCAATAAATGTTGCCCTGGGGACGATGAATTTTTTTCCTTTTTCTACTTTTTTTTTGAATGTTTGAAGGGATAAACCTCATCCCTCATGGGGTGGGGGGTGGAAAATATTATTCCACCTTCCTGCTGACCCACCCCACAACAACTGTGTGTGTTGGTTCACATGGATTAGTAGCGGCCACCATTATGGCCGAGCTGATGATTATAAAAAAAAAGAAGGAAAATCACCAGCCATAGGGATTAGCTTGGGACTTAAGCGGGAAGTTTATTTACCGCCACCAGGACCTCGGTCATGAGTGGAACCAGAGGGAGGTGGTGGCACTGAGTTTATGAAGTGATTTTTGCACCGCGTAGCGGTCTGGAGTTAATGTGCTGGCAATCGTTTGCAATTGGCATGGCAACATTGTGGTGGCCGACCGTCCACTAACAACGAATGGAATTTCCACCAGCGATTCAGGTGGCCTCACCAATGCACAATGATGATGAGGTGGCCAGGCCGTGGCTGAGACCGTCCCCCCAAACTCGTTTTTAGAAAGTACATAGACATATAATCCCTGCGGTTGTATGGGGATTCCATGGTCGGTTTTTATTTCTGCTTAATTGACCAAATAAATGAATGAACAAGCGCAAGGGAATTTATGGCTCGCGGTGGATTGAATTTGTGGCATAAGTTGCCGGTTTTATGGCACAACAATTAAAATTCAGGATGTGAGTGGATATTTATGACGCACAATCTTTTGCTAATTTGCCGAATCATTTAGTTTTGTAATTGCGCTAAGAATGCCTTTGACCGGGTCAACTAACAATTTCTGTATTTTTAAAGAGATTCCCCAATTCATTGTGACTTCCACTGGGTGCTTCTTCTCCAGTGTTTAACGCCATTTAAATGCGAAGGATTTTCAATTGTGACACTCAATTTATCCGATGGGGTTTCTCGGCTATGCGCGATGTTAGTTGTGTTTAAGTTTGACTACACTTGTCAGATAATTTTTGTCAATTTAACTACGAAAGTGTTCGCAGACGTTTTCTATGTCTCTCTGTTTAGTGCTTCACTTATCTCTTCACAGAGAGCATTTTCAAAGCATTTAGAAAAATTGCAAGTCTAGGTCAAGACATGATGTTAGTAAATATCATTCTATTTCTAAGATTTCGTCTATAACCAGCAATCAGCCGATCCCATGGCTTGCTGATAGGTCTACTTGAACCAATCTCTTAATTATGGTTCTAGTCTGTCATGAATAGCTTACAATACAATGCCATATACACTGACTTCTAAAAAGCTTTTGACCACGTTAATCGTCAAAGCTGAAATTTAGTTTCAGCTCTATCCTTGTACAATAGACTAGATTCTATCTTACGTCAGCCGTTTATGTAACATCTGGAGTACCTCAGGGCAGTCATCTTGGTCCCTTGCTTTTTCCTTAAGCAATAAATGACATTCCGTACTAGTTTCGAACGAGTTTAGAACGAGGGCTTGATAACTTCTATAAAATGATTTGAAAAACGCTCTTCTAAGCCTCAAGCCTAGAATGCCAGCACGATTAGACCACCTATAGGTTCATTCTGATACCGCATGGGTCATCGGGAAAGGTTTTTCTCTATCTACTCGTTAAACTATTTTGAATTTCTGATGAACCATAATAAGCTCTTTGTATCCATATTTATCTAATCACTTAAATCGTTACAAGAAAAGGCTGACCGAAGCTGGGCACGAACAACGAAGGTGAAGAGTATCAGCTTCTACAAAAGTCGTTCGTAAAAAACCCAGACTTGTGGCATGCTTGCCTATTAGGTGTGCAATCTATTGAGAGAGATCAAATGCTTAGGGCGTTTCACTAAGGCGTAAGTTTTAATTCAGATTAGCAAAGGCCATAAAACGCCACCTTTTGGTATTTATGTTGTTACCTCTCAGATGCATGCTATATCTTCTGCGGAAGTGAATCTATATCAGTTTCTCCAAGTTTTCCAGCGAGAATGTAGAGACAGACTTATAGGTTTAAAAGTCTTGGAAAGTGAATAGACATTTCTGACCTTTGCTTGTATGTAGGTAGGTTGGAATACCGAAAACAAAAAAAAAAAAACAAAGAAACAATCCTCCCGAACCAACCCGCTCTCGATATGAATTTTAGTATGGTTTCGAGTGTTGTATTTGCTAGTTCGCTAAGGTCGCTGAGAGATATTTTTCCAAGGATTGTTTACCTGGTTCTGTCGAAGCTTGGTCAGTCGCAGAGCAATGAGTCTTCCTCTGCCTCGCTGCCTTTGCACCTCTCATATCTCTTGACCACTTTGGATTTAGTTGTAATGGAAGGCATGGCTCTTCAGAATAGTCCCGGTCTCGGTCATTTCATATACATATTTCTGCTTGGAACACACTTGGTTGGTTGGGAAGTTGGGCCAAGCGATTGGTGGTTCCTCTGAAATTATTCTGGAATCACATTCATTGTATATCTATTCGCGAAGATGGATGGAAAATGGATGACACATATGAAACCGGAATTTATGACCTCATCATTTGTCCAGCTCTCTTCATAGGGTAATTTCGATTCAAAATTGGGACTAAAGTTCGCATAGAGAGTAAGGTAGTCCGAAGTAGAATTCCATTGGACTTGGACATTGATTTGGATACTTTTCTACATCTCGGTGTTAAGTGGGTATAGCCCGGCTATAACTTTAAGTGCATTCTGATAGGTGGTGTCATGATAGCGGTGGTCTTGTCTACACATGCTAGACGTTGAATCCTTCCGGGTGTGTTTAGTTTTATAGCTATGTGTCGGCCAGGCCAGACAGGGGTTTGGACTAGTAATGACAATGTACATATATCCAGTGAATATTTCGCCGAAATATCTGTTGCATGCATTACTGATTGTTCAAGGTTTCTTTGTCTGTTTCAGGATATTGTCTTTCAGTTAAATTTTGGATCTAGTTTCTAAGTATCACGACTTTATATTATTGG
Source organism: Xylota segnis (assembly GCA_963583995.1). Lineage (NCBI taxonomy): Eukaryota > Metazoa > Arthropoda > Insecta > Diptera > Syrphidae > Xylota > Xylota segnis. The sequence continues at coordinate 8,641,347 of OY757237.1, forward strand.
CAGTGCTCTTGCTGATCTCAATAGTGCAGCTTTCGCCATAAACAATTCAAATACACCTTCAAGCATTGAAACCTATGCCTTTCTCTATAGTTGACCTCACACTCTCTATGTATTCATGAAATTTATTTTCCCTTAACATATCCACGATTATTTTGAATCCTTTTCCTAACAAAGTTACAAGTTTTCAGTACAAGGACATTGTACCAATACCCATTGATGGCAGCTTGCTATGTAACCATCCGTTGTAACTAGCATACTTCACCTTAAGCCCGGGTCTGCATACGTCCATTCTCGGACGTAAACTTAAACTCAATTAGTCACTCTTGCCGCAAGGAGTTGCATCTAAATTCATATGGATATACAGCCTTGAGGTCAAATCATACAAAGTTGGTCATAAATTTTGCTTCTTCCTTACGAACACACGCACACACATGCCTTCCAATACAGGCACAGACACTCTGCCTCTGGTTCGCACAGTAATTTAATAGTTAATCGACTTCCCATGAACATTATTCACTTGCGGACACTCAGCTCACTCTCTTGTTCTGCGTTTCGAGCCCCCTTCCCAACTTGTCCTGGCCCTTGGCGCCTGTTGGCTAAAATCCTCATTCACATATCGATTACCTACTCTTACCGGTCGGCCACAAGTTAATTGCTTCGGTAATAAACGATGACATTAATGAAATTAAATTGCTACAACAATAGCAACAGTGGCAATTGAACAGTAACATCGATGGTAACAACGTCGATATCGATACCACCAGTTGTAAAAATCGACAGGACATGAAATATTCAGATTAAAAAAACAAACGAAAAAAAAAAAACGAAAAGAAAGAGGGTCCTGTTCCTGTGGTTCATGTTTGCATTGACTGGTTATGTGTTGTAACTTACTGCCTGGAATGGGGAGCAGTTGAATCGATATCGGCTGCGCCGAGTTTTGTGTGTTTGAAGTTTACTCAAAATTGAATTCCCGCGTAAAGGATATTTGTTTTTTTTTTTTATTGATTGTTAGCACAGGGATTTGAGAAGGGTTTCTGGTGTGTGTTTGTTGTAGCTTGTGAGTCGTAAACTCGATAATACGATGTTTACCATGAGAAGACATGATGACAGAGAAGTGTTGCTTTAAGTGGGCATGGACAGGAGTGTCCTTCATCCTTCGTAGGCGACAGAGCGACGATACTTATTTGAGTTTCACTTGTCAAATGTTTTGACTGCTTTAGGGTGTGGGTGTCTGGGAGACGATACGTTTGGAGACACCCAGACTCTGTTTTGACCACTATCATCTGGCGCAACGTAAGCTGATAGTTCTCAAAAACAAACGCATCCACTGGACTGGTGAACACCTCATGAAAAGGATGAAAAACATACATATCAGTCCGAGAAATTACATCTTGATAAGACCTCGAGAGTGGATAAGACCTCTGGAAAGTGAGTTGTATCCTCATTGAATTTCTCATCTTCACAACCACTATATTTTTGTCCTGTTCCGTTTGTCTTAGTTTTTCATTTTTGCATAATTCTATCGGTCCTAATCGTATTGAAACTAGGCCATGTACTTCTTGTTATCACAAAATTTCTAAGGAGGACCATCTAATGTTGACCTCTCTACAGACCTTTGTCCCCGCTTCGAGATTCAGTGTACAAAGCGGGATGAACACCAAGAGTTAGACCTGCTCTGATGTAGTTTTCGAACCTTTTCTGACCAGTCTGTCGGCCTTCTTATTACCTAGTATAGTTTATGACTAGGGCAACCTTGTGCTGTGTTCCAAGAACCTTAAGCTCTTCGCGACAGTTTTTCACCAGATGTAGTGGCACTGGATATCATGCTCCACCTGCTACCCTTAGACTTTCTTAGTAAGCAATTGTCCACTAATGGGGCTAGTCGGCTCAAAGGCTCCTTACAGTGGTCTAGCTATCATCAAGGGCACGTCTCGACCATTGATTTCCTCAATTTAACCCTGGAAGACACCGACTACACTCTGCTCTCCGTCGTATTTGACCGAAACCTCCTGACCATAGTCAATGGGTGACAGGTCTTTTTCGGTTCACTTCTACTTACATGGACTGACTGGACATGAACTGGGCATGGACTCCAAGACTGATGAAAAAACTTCCCGATGAAGACTCCAAGAAACTGAGAATCTCCTTCTTTCTTCTCCCAGAGTATTGTAATGTTTTTCACAAGAAAATCATGTGGACCCAACCGACTTGGTGCCGGTCCATCAAAAAAATGCAAAATACTTCAAGGCTGACAAGTTTGGGTGAGCCTAGGTATGCCTCTCGCTACAAACAAACTGTTGCTAAGGGTGGAACATTTCAAGGCCGTCAGATAGTTTTGATCTGTAACGTAGTGCGGAGATGGTTCTACTTAAGCCACGTTATCAGTATTTTCACTGGACACTGTCTGATATGCTAACATTCAAAACCAAGACGAATGAGCTTAAAATATCCTTGCATCTCATATCCATTTGCCCAGCTCAATCCTGTAAAAAATGACTCCATCTAGAATCTCCTTTCGCTGACAACCTATGCAAAATGGTGTCACTAAGCGCGACAAGCCTAAGTTTAATTAGTCCTGGATAATCAAATGGACTTTATTGGACTAAGTGTGCCTCAACACCTGTGCTAACAGTCACTCTCACTTAAACCTAAATCTATCGCCAGATAACACCAGTGTCATCATTGCGACCATTTAGCTCTCGTCACTATCACGCCTTCCACTTGGAAAACGCTGCTGCAGGAAATCTAACTTGATAGTTCGAGAACTTTAGAGTCGAATCTAACTATTGTGCATATATCGCCAAACGTTTGTATAAATCCGGAACTCCTTACCAGGAAGACCAAACATCCAAACAAAAGGATGTTGCATTTCCCTTGTGTTCGCTGATCCAGCCATACTTCTTGTGTCACATTGTCCTTGTCATATACCTGACTAATATCTGTGCAAACGGCACAGCAGTTCCTTCAGCCCCATATTCCCCTGCTATTTGTAGATTGAATAGCATTGTCAAGGACATTTGTCAGAAATGTGTTGGACTGCCTCTTGTCGCGACACTCGCCATAAGATAAACATTACGAAATTAAAACAGAATCCCAATTCCACGATTGGTCGTCCTTCCACTTTCCTACCACTCACTCTTCATATTTAAGAACAAAAAAACAACATTATTCCGAAAAACTTTTTGGAATCTCTCCAAAGATGACAGGCAGCTCTAATATTTTTCCTTCCTTTCTTGTTTTAATTTAATTAAATTATTTTGTCATCTCTCAGGGTAAGATAACAAAATACAGATTGAATCTGCATAGCTACGACGACGTTCCGTCAGAGATTCCTGTCATGCTTCTCCTCCTCTTGTCACGTAAACATATTTTTTTGCGAAAGAATTGAAAAATACAAAACATGCATCAGTTACGCCAAATGTCAAGCTTCATTGTATCTCAATGTCCTTTCAGACGAAAAAGGAAGAAGAAAATCCCCCTTTGAAACGAAACGCACGCAGAAAATTGATATGAAATAAGAACAGTTACATTAGAAGATGGATATCCCTTGAAGCCAAAGCCATATCCTGCTCCCACAACTACGAGTATGCATGCAAATGCATCTATTCGTCGTTATATCCTTGTTCGCTTTTAGGTCACTGGGTTAGTACATCGGAGATGTTGCGGTTGACATCGAGGGATGTCTTCTCTCTTCTATTACACAAATATCCTTTTTATACTCGTCCTGATGCACAGAGAAAATGTACGGAGCAAAGGACGGGGGTTGAATGCGCTTGAGTACCGCAAATCAAACAAACACTGGATAGTTTGACTTCAGATGAAATCATGACATCTCATTATAACCTCTTTACATGCGGGCGGTGCACTTAGAACTTTGCATGTCCTTAAGTGTATACATGTACTCGTATGTGTATCCTTCAACAGGCTGGTTACAAACGAATATTATGAGAGTCAGCTAATATTGGCCAACATGTTGGGAGCTGGTTCTGGTCCTCTTGATAAGAGGATGGCAGGATAATCGGGTGAGAATTGCTAAAAAGTCAAGGATAACCGATTGACCTTAAATTAGGCTGCGAGACAGGAAAATTTATAGACGTTTATTGGCTTTTCCCTTCTCTCCAGTTCATTGGAGTTTATTCAAATAAAAATCCATTATACCGGGGCCAGGGGGCGCCTTCAAAGGATTTTGTGGTCCTTTTGTGTAGCCATAGCCAGTCTGTTTTGATGGTTCGTGGGTGAGTCGAGAATTGAATGATGAAACATTTGAACATCAATTTGTTAACGCTTCAGTGGATCATTTTTGAACACCATAACGAGTTGAAGCGGAGAGATGGGTTTAAATTGATTCTAATGGCTTTTAAGGTTACGGTTTTGTTTGAAGGAAACTCCGTCTTTCTTTATTGCGGCCTTTGCTTGGATTTATGGATGAACGAGGGAAATATTTAATTTATCTTCTGGTTGAGGGTAAGTTCATTGTACATATTAAGTTGCAGGTGTGTAGGAAGTATTGTTAAAGTGCAGTGGGTCAGGTCAGGTTTAAATTTGTGATTTATTAGTTACTTCTTATATAATGTCCTTTACAATGTTACCTGCACAGAAAGGATATAAGTCAGGGTAGTTTAAGTTTGGAATGTACAGTGCACAGACTATTGCACAGACTTGTCCTTTTGATGAAAGACATCATATTTGAAACAAGATTGTGTTGCAGAAAGCTTTCCATTTTGATGTCAATTTGTTTAGTGAATAGTTTCAGAATGACATTAAGAAATAACGAAGGACGATGTACTTCTTCTTCTTCCAGCTTTCCTGTTCCAATTACATTAAATACTTTGTAGATCTTGTAGAGGAGATTTAATGACCCGCTTCTACTACATGAGTTAGGATTGTTTTAAAACGCATGGCTAGCACTGTATATGGTTTTGTTAATATTTGGGTTTAAGGACGAATTGCTGTCAGGAATAACGCCGAGATACGTTACATTTGGGAATGAATAAGAGGGTTTAGATTTCTTTACAGTAAATGTCTCTGAGCTTCTAAAAGGATCTAAGATCCACTCACTGCCGCGCTCTAAGCCTTACTCCACTTACTCCCAATACACATCGTCGGAAAAAAAACTGACTGCCTGGTCAACAATCAGGCTGAGAAACTCTAATCAATGGAAGGAGTAATCCACAGGACATTCCAGCATGCTATTGATGCATCGTCATCTTCCACAGGTCGCAGTTCACCTGCCCAACGAACACAGTTTCAATAATGGCACCGAATGGACTCAACCGGAGATCCTGTACCACGAATCGCTGTCAATCTTAACCGATGGGTCTAAAACTGTGGTCGGAGTCTGAGTCGGAGTTTTCTCATAGGTATCCACCTCTCCTTCAACCTCCTACACTGTTGCAATGTTTTTCAAGCCGAAATCTACGCCATCCGTCAAGCTGACGGCTAGTGCAATATCAGAACTGGATATTGCCATCTACATCGACAGTCAACCATCAAATTTCTTGCATCCAGCATTACCAGATGTAAGATGAAAGGCTGCCTCATAATTTTGACAAATTGTAAGGCTGACGCATTGGCTAGAAGAGGCTCCTATGGTTTGGATAGCATAAACGTCACCGGCATCGAGGCACCAACATCGTATGCTACCTTTTCTGGTCTAAGTACATCCTTATCGAGGACCGGTCTAAACCAACCAACCAACCAAGATCCAGCTTTCTTACAGACGATAGTTGGTTCATAATCCAAGTCCATTCTGTGACTACAATAACCTGAAATTGACTATTTATAGCTTATGGGCTTCCTTTGGAAATCCTTAGATTTTAAGCACCGAAATTTCAACATCATTGATGGTAGTAGATCTTCAACTGACTCATCTCTCTCCAAATCCCAACAGGCGTACCTAAAAGGGATATCTACGGACGCAATTGTTCATCAATTAGTGCGAACAATAGAAAAATCCAGACACTATAAGGAATACACCTACCTTTCTAGATAAAGAAAGAGCCTTCAACTACGTACACACGGCAGCAATTCTTACGTCCTGCATGAAGCTGGCTACCTAAATTACTGACAATAGTGTCAGGACTGTTTCCTTCTGTGATAAGTGAGATTATGGAATGGATTCTGAGTAAATTCATCCGCTGGGCCAAAAAGTGATACATTTTATCACCAAAACGAACATACTCTCCTTATTGTCCAGTGCTGAGTGAGTAAAGAAAGCCTGCCATAGAGCCTTCGGCGAAAGTCGGGGCTTCCAACTAAAATTGATTCTGTGAATATATACAGCTGGTGGGAGGATCTTAAAAGGCCTGAAACATACCAAAACTGAGTAAGATACATAGTCAACCCCGTCAGACGCTCTAACTTGCTTGCTTTATTATTTTTATATACATTTCAGCGCACAGCGCTATCAGACTCAGAGAGTCCAAGTCCAAGTATAGTCAGTAATAGTATGGATTTTCTATCGGGAGAACTTGTTCATATCCCGCTCGGAGCAAGGCAAACAGCTCCTTAATATATCTCAGAAAAGCTAACTTTAAATGTCCTGCCCGTAACAAGATTTTAAGCATGTCGGTCCGTACTTGTTTCTTTGTAGAAACTTTGAGGTTTTTTTTGACAAATTCGATCCAAAATAGTGATTTACACTGCGGACAAAGACGGCCTTACCAGAAATACTATTTTTTTGAAAGTTTCGTTTACCCCATATGTTCGGACAAAATGCAATGAGTTGATATTTTCGAGATGCTCAATTTCATTTCCATGGATTTCAATGAAGATTTTCGCTGATCTTTAATGAACTCACTCACAGTTTTGAAGGATCCTGCGATGATCATTGGTTTCAGTTGCCCATCATGTTGTGTTCTCACGATAGTTTTCAAAGCTAGTATTCCACTCAGGAACTCTGCCACGGGAACCATCTCCATAAAATGGGTTCATCAATTGGAAATTTTGGATAAAAGTTTTACCAAGTTTTAAACAGAAGCCCTTTATTCGAAGCTCATTTTTCTACCGTTGACATAAGCATCTGTCACTTCAGATGCAATAACTCCGATTACGAATGTCATGAAACTTTGACAGTGACATCAGTGAAAGATTCGGCGCATGTAATTAACCCTGTTCACACAGGATTGGCGGACTACATTTTATCGATATTCACGTGTTCAGATTGGTATGCCTTTCTGAATAGTTTACCGATTTTTTTGGACATATTGCAATAAAATTGGTCAGTTTTTCAACAACAAAACTAATTTTTTTAATAAATAACTTTGAGTTCGTATTTCAATGGCTTAATTCGAGAACTTCTCAGTTTTAAAGTTTTTCTCCACTATTTTGTCGAGTGACAACGATTGACATTTTCAAACGTCAAACGTGTCAACAGCTTCCGTAAACGTCAAAAGCGTCAAAAAATTCAAATTCAGTTTTATCAGGCTCTGTTTACTCTCGGATATATGTCAGACGGTTGCAAGAGGTGCAAAATTGAACAAAAATGTCATGTTATCTGGAAATCGAACGTCAATATCTCTTTTTTTATTTTTTTAATGAATTTACGTTGCTATTAAAAACTTTACCAAAAGAAAAAGAGAATTGGAGACAAACCAGAGCCTTGCGGGGCACCAACATTCACGAGTTTTTTTTTGAACGACAATATCTCATACAAACCAATGAATAGAAATAAAGTTTAGTTTATAAAAGGATACTTAAGGGGATGGACTTACGATAGCCTGAAGAAGCTCAGTGACCTCTAAAGATCTTGTGTGCTATAAAATTCAGTTATGCTACTACACGAAATAAACTCTATCCGTCTCAGGAATTTTTTGAGCTCAGGATATTTAACAAACCAACCAATAGAGTTTCCCCGGACAGCGAAAAAGAAACCTTTTTTTTCTAACAAAAAAAGCAACTCGGTGTCAAATGCCTGGCACCAGCAATCGTAATTATCTCCAGGAACACCTCTAATAGTTGTTACTTCCCACTGTTTTCCAACTCAGTCTCAGCAGGAATAACCCTACTTAATTCTTTTGTTGAGTTAATCAAGGACACTCCTGGCAGTCAACTAAATGAACGTACAACAATGTCATTGTCTTGACTTGTTAATTGAACTGTCTTAAAGATCATTAAGGACATTACAAATCCCAAAGCAATGAATATTTTAGGTACACATAACTCTTGTTCCAACCCACATACACACACACACACTCCATTTCAATGTTGTCGTCGTCTAGACACATGTCCTTTGCAGAGCTATTTCTGGAAAATTTGGAAATAAATTTTCCATAAAATGAGCACACTCCAACGTCCCATGTGGGAGATTCCATTCATTCCAATGGCTTCATTACCCCCCAACAGGCAGATCTCATAAATCACGCTCCTAAATCTTGACTTAAATAATTTAATCCGAAAAAAATAACCTTTCCATCTTCCTTGAAGGGTATTTCCATTTTCCCCCAAACCGAAGAACCATCATCACATTCACCATTATCATCAATCATCGCATTCCACTTGAAGCATTTCTTATGACTCCCTGTGGCCCGTCCGGTAGGATGTAGTTCCGTGACTCTGGCAAAATATTCCTCAGTTTGACCTTTGCATGGTTTTACGATGTAACTCTAACACTTACACACCCACACATAGGGGTACTCACATGCAAACCGTATCCGCAAAAACCGATATTCATGAAAACTCGATAACGATAACATCACAACACCTTCGATGCTCTGGGGTTTGATTATCTATAGCAATTGCTCCCCGAAGACCAATTGCTCTCTTTTACTCTCTCTCTCTCTTTCTCTGTGGCTAAGTCTGGGCATTAACCCAAGCAGGCATCCTTTAGTGAAATATCCTTTGGAGGGAATTTGTGTGGGGCTCTGATGGAATTCAATATTATAATCGATATCGATGCTTGTTGTTAACAGTTATTTACGTCCTCCTTATTCTTGTTTCTCTTGTTTCATTGCAGATTCCTTTGAAACAACTTCATCTCCTGAGGAAACGGTAAGTAGGATCTAAAGAAGTCAATCGCCTTACTTTTACAAAAACAAAAAAAAAACAAAAAAAAATAAAAATAACAAGGATAACGAAAGTTTTCCCAACTAACTTATACTACACTTGGATTCTTTTTGTCTATGTGCAGCAGCAGCTATCGGAATCTCAAAGGTCCACTCTGAATTCCACCTATAACAACAGAAAGAGCAACAGCAACAAGGATAATGCTGCTCCATCGTCCTCGTCGTCCTCGTCGTCCTCATCTTCATCGTCGTCCTCGTCATCGTTTTCATCGTCCGGCGGAAGTATTGCCAATGGATTGGCATCTGATGATGGCGTTGCTGATGGTGATTTAGGACCTGATGCTGATGACGGTGATGGATCCGTTGAAGAATTCAATGGAAGCCAGCGGAAATTTAATAATGCAGCTGAATCTGAAGCTGTAGCCGAAGGAGCAGCAGACGCAGCAGTAGAATCAAAAACAGAATTAGTGTTTGGCATCATGAAGAAAGTTGAAGACGAAAAGGATTATGTTGGAGATTCTACACCTAGCCACCCACCAACTGGGTCAACTACGGTTGTTCCATCATCATGGAATGGCAGCACAGATGAAGATGATGACGATGATGTGGACGAGATTCTTCAGCCCATGATGATGCCATCGGATAAGCATCATTACAATTCGAATAATGGTAGACGTGTGATGAGTTCTGGAATGGGTTACTCCGTGGAATTCCATCCGACCGGTAATAGTGATGGTGATGAGGAGTCAAGTGGGTCAAATAGCTTCAAGGAACCAGCGGTAACGAACCGTATGACATCGGGTGAGTTTTATGAGCACTGGGGTATGGGCTCTTGTGTCTTATGTTTGGACTTTTTGAATGAGCTCTGGGGGCATGTTGTTGGTGAGCTACAGTGTGTCTTGAAAAATGGGGTATCTTTTCATATTTTCAAGAGATTCAGTGCCATCTATCTTTGTAAAGAGAACTTGTGGTTTCAATTTACGCTAATCTTTCAAAATGGTTTGGATATTAGATTAATTCGATTTAAGCCACATGTTGGACTATATTTGTACAATCTATGGGAGCAGGACCTAGTTTCCACAACTATCCGCATGTTATATTCTTTACACGAATGGGAGGACCCTAGTGTTTCATGCCGTGTCCGAGAGGCAGTCTGTTATTTGAAAAGCAGTTGTACTCTCTGATGTTTTGACAGGGATTTAAGCCACGAACACCTTACTCCGTGGTCCAATACACTAACCACTTGAGCCTCGATGCCCACCTAGATGACTAGAAGAAGAAAACGCTTTCCCAAAAACTACAGAATTGGTTAAGCCTGTTGCCAAACATACTGTTCCATTAGAACTAAAGGATTATGGCACCTGATACCTTCAACTAAATAGTGCATCTATGGTATCGCTTTTATCTGAAATAAAATTTCAACTACTACTTGTATTGTTAAGTCTGCTTAGTGCTTCCTTGGGAAACTGTTGAAAATGAAAGAGGATACTTAAGGGAATTACTTTAACGATTTAATGAATCCTACAAATAAAGTCCTTTGAGCATTTCGAGTTCCCTTCAATTTTCTAAATGTTTCCGACCTTTTTCATTTATGCCTAATGGTTCAGGGACTATCTATTTATGTACATATGTAATATACGTATGTATATATCGAACAAGGATACAATCAACACGGTTTAGGCCATAAATTATGTGGTTCCAAAAGTGAATTCAAATTAAACACATTTATGAGCAACATTTCGATTAAATTTTTATTTCTGCATATTGCTTTGGATCTTGTCACTACAAATGGCGTATACCATCATTCAAATGTCCTTAATGGGAGTTCTTACAGGACTTGGCTCTGGACAAGGTAAATTTTAGTGGTTTTGCCGATCGGGCAATTACTTGGCCATAATTTGACGAGTATTCATTTTCAAACCATCAAGAGTTTGCGAATCTTGTTAGATAAACACGATCCCTGTATATTTTCAGACCAAGAAACCCAACGGCGACAAATTACGCCATCTCGTTGACCAGATCAAATCACCAAAACGTGAAACTACTCGTTCAGGAAATTTTTATTGCAAGAAAGCGAAGCCAGGTTGATTGTGTGGGATGTGGCACCGTCTTGCTGAAACCACATGTCTTCCACATCCATATCTTAGATTTTAGGCCAAACAAAATCGGTCGGCATTTGGCGATGAGAATTCTCATTTTCGAAGATGGACCAATGACATTACCAGACCAAATTACACGCCATGCAGTGACGTTTTGTGGATGCAATGGTCTTCCGATAGTTACATTTAGATTTTAACACTTTAGCCGAACGTTAAGCGATCCATAATATAAGAGACAAATTTGACGTTCGGATGACATTTCAGTTTGACGTTTATATGTCATTGAAACAGGGATGTCAAATCCAGACCCCGAATTAGATGATCCTGTACTTGAATCTGAAATTCATACATACGTAGGAAGTGGATCTCGAAGACCCTAAAGAGCTTTGAATTAGCTGTGTAACCTGTGGTTGGAGATGTTAAATCAAAATTGGATTGGCCCTGTTTAGACCACCTTCTTAATAATTCCTGCGCCAATTTACGCCCTTGGATACCTGGAGACCTGGAACCCACCAAAGTCATATATACTGATTTGCTGTGAGTTTTTGAATTCGTCGGGGAAATTTAACACAATTTTCGACGAGATAGCTTTTATTGGTGTGGATCAACTCCAAGAGTGTGGTATTTCAAATACCTCGACTGAAGTTAATTTGTGTCTGTATCCATCTCGCAACAGTGCAATGGACCATGTTGCTCTTTTGGCAAAAGTTGGATTATATTCTTTCCGTGGAAGGAATCAGTACAAGTGTCCAGATCTCCATGCTAATCACTGAATCTTAGTAAATTTCTGGAGTCGTGTAACCTTCTTTCTTGTATTGAAAATGTAATTCTAATCCCAGAAGCGCTCAGACTCTGATTCGGTCCATTGAGAATCCTTTTCCCTTTTCTGTCCCTCTTGGTACACTGATTCAACAACAAACAGGTGTCTCTCACATGGTGGCTGCAGTTTCTGTTACTCGCCCGGGCTTGAACCTACACAGTTCGGGTCACAACCATTGCTGCATGGTTGTGTGTTCGGCCTCTAGTAGTTCGTTCGATACTGGGGAGGAGCTTACCAGTCGCAATTATGAATATATCATCCGCATGTGCAACCATTCAGACTCCACTGTATTCGGGAGGCAGTATGCATAGCTAGGACGATTGAACTGTCACCTAGTTCTGAGCTAATATGTGTCACTTTGACCATACCTTCAACTCAATCGAAGATGACTCAGTCCTCGACTTATGGATTTGAGTTCTCAGCGATACAGTGAACATTCGATCCTTGCTACCACTTTATGTAGGCTAGTAATACAAGTTGTTAACAACTACAAGGTTTAGAATATATTTTAGTCACTCTATTGTTATACCTGAATTTGCTACTAATATCTCGAAGCCTTCTAACTGATGGAGTATCCGCCCTATCTGGTTCTGATAGATCAAATTTTTCCGTATACCCCTCAAGTGAAACCCAACTGACTTTGTGGCAAGAATTGTGCTTACACATAGTAGTGCCTCCCATGATAAGGCGAATGCTCTTCATTCTGATTTTTAATCTGAATCTCTGAGTTCTTGACTGTCAATGGCTACCTGTACACTTAATCCCAATATCCGTTTAGGGAGTAAGAACGTGTTAGCGTGACGTCCTCCTCTATCTCTACTTCAATGCTGTCAACACTCTAGACTCCCTTACCTCGTATTGACAGCATCAAGTTCTTTATTACCGTCAGACAGACAAAGATCGACAAAGGGAGCGCCCTGCCTTTTGCTATGTCAATGCTCCGTTTTCAGAGATCGTCACGACAGTTATCAGCAGAAGGAATGCTTTGGTGACATGTGGAATGGAACCTATGTTTTTCCAAGACACAGAGACGAAAGTCTTATTTTTATCCTTGCAAGACTAACTAACAACACTTAGACTTCCCTCACGTTCCTCTTTAAGGACAGAAATACACCTTCAATACCGCCTTCTACCACTTCTAGGAAGCCATTGAAATATCCTTACAATTAAATGCGGTCCTTTGAAACAAGAACCCATGAATTAAATCGGCAGTATTATGCCGCCCAATTATTATATCCACTGGCGTCTTTTTGTAACTTGAAACAGATGACGAGATGAATTACGACAAATCAAATCCTTAGGCCAGTCGAAATCCACTTTTGTAATTCAAGGACTCACCTGGTAGCTCAATACAAACCCCACTCTCTACTCATATTGACAATTCAATATCCTCAACACACAAAGGACCTGACATCTGCTAAATCTCAAAGACCAACATATTATCCTTCGTCCAGCAGTTCATTCAAAACGACATAATCCCTTTTGACATCTCATTTTTTTCCCTCCATCCTTACTTGTCATAATAAGAGCTTTATTAATATTTTCCCTCCTCATCTCTTTCAGTTTATTCCTCTGCCTTTGAGCAACACAAAGCACTCATAAGGAACAACAAACGTTATGGACATAAAAGTCACAAGAAGAAGTACAAGGATTACTTGCACTACAGTCCTCCGACCACCACAACGACAACCACCACGATTAGTCCTTTGCAGAAGAACATCCTCGCTCGTGATAGAATATACAACTCGGATGACATACCGAGGCCATACTACCAAGGCCACATGAACTACTTCTTGAACACCGATGATTACGATGCTGACGTTGAGAAGAAGGATCAAAGTGTCTCACCCAACTTCAGGAGTTACAACAGTCCGTCGTATGAAAGGCACCATCAGCAGCATCACAACAGTGGCCACCTTCGCAGTGGTGGACGCTATAGGCACATTGGAGTTCAGCCAAAAGGACATCGGACGCATACTTCCCATTACCCTGAGTATAGTATGATTAACTATCATCATCTGGGCTCTCGGGCGAAGCAACAACACCAGAAGGAGTTGGAGAGAAAAATCGACGAGTACTCACAGTACTACAGTAAATGGCCTCATTTGGCTCAAGTCGAAGATCAACTGTTTGAAGATGAGCAAACTGACATGTTGTATCCTGATGGCGATAGCAATCCCGCAGAGTTAGTGCTCGCCGCTGAGGATGATGATGGCGCTGTCGAGAAGGAAGAAGAGGACCCAAATCTTCCGCCGTACATCAAAAAGTATAGACGCCGCAACAAACAGTTATTGGACTTGTTAGAGGGCACTAAACCACCCCCAACTCCGTCCACAGCCACCCAATGGTCAAGTTCGATACTAAAGCCTGGTCCTGTAGAGGGAAGCCATCAAAACCGCTCGCCAAAGCACCACCTACGACAGCACCGACAACACCATCATCACCATCATCGACAACATCGAAACCGACAGCGCTCTCATCGACACAAGAACTCCAAATGGCAGATTGAGGATCTCTTCGAGGAACAACGAGCCAACCCCAACAACCCTAACAAGACAACTACATACAGCGAGGTAACCCAACCATCGCCATCCATCATCACCAGCAGTAGCTCCACCAGTACAACGACTACTTCCACCACAACGCTGTCCCCGTTCGAAGAGCTTCTCAAGCACGAAAACGAACACCTCAAGCTGCTGCAAGAGAATAAACTCCCAGCCGAGGATGTCAGCATTTCTCGGGAACTCTACGATTGGGCGATAGAGGTCGGCCGAGATCAACCTCACAGTGAGGACGATGAGGACTACATCGATCACAATCACAGCGGACTATATAGTTGGAAGACCAACACCAACGCTAGACCTTCCAAAACACTAACCACAACAACAGTGCGTCCTGTTGCCTCGGTACGGAGACCAAGCGTTTACGGTTCCGTCGTGAGGTCGCCCCCCGTCGTGACAACAACTACAGCGAAACCCATTAATTCGTTTGTCTATCATAGAGTCGTTGAGGCACCGCGTGTAGTCGGTGCTGGACAAACAGGACGAAAACAACGGCTGCCCTTTGTAGCGATAACCGACAGACGCCTAGAGACCTCAAGAAAGGGAATGGCCAATGCCGGCGTGCTCGCTCGTAAAGACTTTGAACAGAATCACTTTCCGATGCCTTAAACATAAATAAAAGTAAAATTTAAATAAATAAATTAAAATTAAAAAAATTAAACCAAAGTGAATTTTAAGAAAAAAAAAACATTTTTGTTCAACGCTCAGATACATGCTTAGACTTTATAGTTTACATACATAAGTCGGGGAGGAGGATGCGCTTTGTCGGGCTGGAGGACTGAGGCTATAGCAATACCGGTGGTGTCCTCGTCATGACTCTAGTGACTGCGAGGGACTGTCTCGCAACCTCGAGCTAACTAGTGCTAGTGCTTTGTCCAAAAGAGAAGCTCTAATACCCGAAGGTCAGATACCTTATTCGTGTACACTTCCTATATAGTGGGCTCATCCTTGACCTTAACATCGGTGGAATAATTAGTTAATTCGGGTGCTCTTAGACTAGAAAACGAACCTTTATCAAGTCGAATATAAATATTCCACACCACAGGTCTATGGGACCTAGGACCTATCTTCCCATAACGAGTTGTTTTTTTCACGCGAATATAATGTTTCTTCTGTTTAATGCTGAATTCGAAAGCTAATATTGGTTTTGAGAAGCATTCTCATGATGGTTTTACTCCCGGGTGTTTGTCAAACGTTCGCAAAAGATGGGGCCGTGAAAAGCTTTTTAGCGATTGGAACTTTAAGTCAGAACCTGGATGCGTTTACTTCGGTAAACTAATGAAAGCATTTCCGTGTTGCCGTATTGCCTATTACTTTTGTCATCAATTATCAGTATTCACCGCGTTGGCTATAATAAGACACTTGACGAGGGACATGCGTCATTCCATTGGGTGTTGGTATCGGAGGAGTCTTATCGACCAAATTTGATAGTTTTGTTCTTCCGTAAGATAATACAGTCTTCGGTCTGAAAGTAGTAGAGGCTAGGGCCCGAAATACTCTGCTGTGCCTTGGAAGATTTAGAAATAGGTAAAACGTGTTTGAGTCATTTGAATAAACAGCAACACTAACTCCGTTTTTGGTTTCGGAGTTATACGTGAAGGTAGTGATTCATTCTATAGGTGATTTTATAGATTTTCTATAAACTGAATTAAAACTAGTTCGCCGACCATACAAAGCCTTCTGGCGTATTCAATTCACTATTTACTGCAGTGTGTGGAGTCCTTTAGTCTTACTGAGCTGGTAGTCATTTATTTGTTGACGATAATCAAGTCTAATTGGAAGGCAAATACAAATATTGGCCGAGGTAGATATTCCTTTTTAGAAAGTTTTTCATGGTCGTCTTATTCTCGGATACTTGCAAGACCTTTGAAAAAAAAAAAACACGTTGGTGTAGCCTGATAATTGAACCTCATAGTATATGAGCTACACAACCTTACTGACAACTAGCACACCGCCTGTTTGTACGCTTTTAAACAGTCAGCTCCATTTATACTTTAAAAATTTCGATCCAGCCCTAATCCTTAACCAGATGGTAAATCTTTAGAAAAAGCTTAGACGTATGTTTGTGCAACCTTTAACTTGTTCTTATGCTCTGAAAGAATTTACTAGTATCTTTGCACTATCTTCAAAAATTTCGTTTTTCCTATTATAACCACTAAACCTCCTTCCATTGAAGCGGAACTTGTACTTGATTTAATTAATACAGCCGAAGAAGATTCAGAACTTAGGAGGGCTACAGCTTAACTAGAGTAAGTAGAAATCGTTCAGCGGCATAGTAGGCCACAGTCTGTTGAATTGGAGTAACAACAGGCTAGCAGAAAGTACCGATACTAAATATATGGTTCAAACCTTACTATAGGATACTTCTTAACCAGTTTGCCGTAACAGGTCAATGGAACCCAGCGCCTAGCTTCTCACAACCATTGGTGTTGTACATGTTATATTCTAATGCAGCCCACATGGCCCTAGTGCTGTGCTCGGTAGCCTGATCTGTGAACGTCGACTAGGAGATTATCGATTACTAGGGACTACAGAAGGGTACAGAGGACTCAGCCTTGGGGCCTACTCTTAACTGCGGTCACAGACAAGACAGAGAGATTCCTGCTCTTACTGAAGTATTGTCAAGTATTTCATGACATTTAGACGAATAGTTGTTTCATCTGAAGTAACACATGGTAACACATACGAACATTGAACAAAGAGCTAACACTGAGTTTTGTCGTAAACTTGGTAAGAGTTTTATAAAAACGTCTTAATTGATAAAGTTTATTTGACAATTTTATTTATTTATTTATTTATTTATTTATAAATTTCATGACTGGTATCCTTTCCCTCCGTAGGTGGCGCTTACAGTTAGGGGTGAACTTGGGCCTCAACCAACAAGCCTTTCCTGTTAGCCCGGTCTTTAGCTAACTCCCTCCTGCTGCGAACTCCAAGTTGGTTGAGGTCTCCTTCTACTTGAGAGCTCCACCTTAGGCGAGGTCTTCCATCTTAAACGGTTGATGCGCATTTTTCTGACTAGGGCAATGTCGCTGTACAACTCGTATAGTTGGGTCGTTGAATCTCCTCCACCAAAGTCCGTCAACGCAAACGGGACCGAGGATCTCTTCATCTGATTTAGACGGAGTCCATGCTTCAGCGCCATAAAGCAGGACTGGGATAATCAGGGTCTTATAAAGAGTCTCCTTAGTTCTTCGGGATATGGTATGATAGGGCATAACTGGTTTCATCAACCGAAATCCGGGATCCCGCAGATTCCTTTATAACTGTGAATGAATTTATCAAAGATCAGCTATTGAAATTCAGAGAACTGAAAATGAACATGTATTTTAAATGAACATTTGAGCTACCGAATAGTTTTAGGTTAGGTTAGGTTTTGTGGACTTACATAGCAGTCATCCAACAGACTTCTACGGTGATGATCTAACACACTCATTCAGAATGCTTTTAGTTCGTGGAAATCACTGTATTCCATCAGAAAGGCACTATTTTGAACATAATGAATCGCTCAAATCTAAAAAAGGTTTATGTTGTTCTTATTTTAAAAAGTCCTGCGTACTGTGGAACGCACCGTGCACAATACTAAAATTAAATTTCTTCATAATCCACTTGAGCGCAATATACGACCACGCCCACTTATTAAGGTGATTTAATTGAGAAAAACTAGTTCTAGTAAAATTTAGTAGACAACATCACCTAAAAGTTCTATGAAAAGCGCAAATTATGTGGGTGGGAGCTTGTCACCATATCACTGGGGCCACAGACGGTCCTATTGTGATTTCCTCCAAAATTAGAGCTCGTCCATGATACCTGAGTTCGTAATGATTCCAAATGGATCTTTGAGTGAGCTGGCAGATATGTGTATCTTATGCTTCACGGTAGAATGTAGATGACGTGCTCTAATTAGACAGTTATAGTGACATAAAGTACATATGTTCTGCTGATTCTTTGTCATGAGATGAGATTTTGACTTGACAATCTCCAGTGAAGGATCGTGTGATTATAAGTATCTGTGACTTCTAGTTACACCTAAAAGTTGTTTTATTCTTGTGAGACAAATATTTGCCATTCCTCCAGTAATGATCAGCTTTGTTTTTCAGCTTTTCCAGTTTTTAATGCAGCATTGCTGATGGGTAGTCGACGTCTTGGTCTTGGCATCATGAAGGTCGATGTACATCCTTTTCTGGGTGGTATGTCTGCAATCTCATTGCCTATATGTCTGCTTTATCCTGACAACTCTATTTGGGCTGGCTAATAACATGAGTACTTGAAGGAACTGCTAGTTTTGATGTGATTCCATAGGTATAAGCGCAGCTCTACTACTAAAGAGAATAGAAATGTTCTTGGTTATTTTAGATCTGTTGACAAACAACTCCCAACTCCTTCATCTGTTTTTGATTTACCTGTGTGCCATACATGAGAGTCGCTAGCAAATGCTGGCTTGTCCTCTTCCTAATTTTTGGCGGTCTGGGAAGGTTTTGACTGAAATGAAAAACGCAGAATACCACGCCCATATTGTACATATCCTTTAGAAGAGAATTAGGGTTTCACAGTTTGTTAACATAGAGGTGCAGTCTGCACCATTCCAAATCATCGGCACTTGGAATAGCCTGCTGACTCAAGTTTTTGCATTACCTAAACTGGTACTGTTTAAAGCAGTCCATCGCTTCTACAATCAATTCTAAAGAAAAGGATAAAAGCAGTACTTTATGTGGGTTACCATATAAACACTGCCAATATTTCAGTGTCAGTCCTCTAAGCCCCCAAATAACCAACGATATTCCCTTTCAATAAACAACAACCGAATGAAGTACTTTATTGTGTTTGCCCAGCCAAAAGCCGTTCATTTTATTTTCAACCAAAATAAAAAGGTAAGACAAAAGTCTCGGTCTAAAAATACGCCTCGTCATTATCATAATCCAAGGGGAAACAATGGGAATAAGGAAACTGAGCGCATGGAACATATGCTATTGATCTCAATGATAAGAACCTTTTATCCCCACGCAGTCTCCCTGGGAGAAGTTCTTTTCTTAGACTCATCCCTCCCACCCATGTCATCCCTTAAAGATGACAAAGTAATAATTTTATGAATAGACGCCAAGCAAACAAGGCGAAAGCTGAAAAAGGATTACATTTTGATTGGAACTGCGCTCGAGATCCCTCCTCCCGTAATATGGAACATATGCTGGGACTGGGACTAGGATACAAAATCTATGAGATGATATGGTTTCATCGAAAGTGATTACTTTCTCATCCTCATTCATTCGACTTAAATTGCATGTATGGATGGAGGCGCTCCACCATGATGGGCTTTGCCAAATCCCCATATTGCATTAGGACTCGATACGGTGTTAGTCGATAATGCTAGCATCCCATTCGATATATGTACACTCGGCTGAAGAACTGCAGCTCACAGGGAACAAAGAAGGACAAAAAAAAAAGGATTTCCACTAGAAAATGTTACGTATACGCCTAGTATGGCAGTTTTTCTGGCCTTTTGTTCTGGCGTGGTTCAGTGTGTGCGCTGCACTTTGATTGATTTTAGTTCTTTGTTCGACGGAATGGTTCCAAGTGGATGGCATGTGAGAGGCATGAAAAGTTCTTTTAATCGAAGCTGCAGAGTGTCAACACACTCTTTTCCAATTTGCCTTTGCATTGAAAGGAAGTTGCATTTAGCTGTTGAATGAATGCGTCGAGGAATGGGTATACATTTGTGTCGATTTCGTTTTTTTTTGCACTCGACAATAGGCTACAATGGTGTCGAAGGATAAAAGTGGAATACCATTTCGATTGCGGCGGTTAGAGGCGGAAAAGAAGTCATTTAGCTTTAGCCACAGCACACAGTCGTGAATGAATTGCGTGAGTTTATTATTTCATGACTTGTACTCAGTGTGAGGTGGCTTAACCCCAAACGTGTAGGTGGAATCAGTAGACTGTGAATCTGTGTTTGGAAAGATGTCGAACTAGACCGCATTGCCGGGTGTCATCCATGGGGATGGGATAACAACGATGTTATGCAAACTTGTCCTTTGAATGATTTTGCAAAGATTCTGACTAAAAACGGTGCACACCCATAAAGGGCTAATAAAAAGGAATCAAGTCTCTGCGGTCTAAATTAAGACTAATGGCAGGCCTTGATGAAAGACTAGGATTATGGTAAGAATTCCACGTGGAAATAGTTTGATTTGAAGTTCGCCATTAGGAGAAGTTTTCAGTGAACCCACTCTCACTAGGACCTGAAAGATCTGTCAAGATCTCTCTGCTTACTAAGCAGATAAACTCTCTAATGAAGGCTAACACGTCCTTTGTGGCACAATTTTTCAAATCAATTGACGTCTCTTTAGCTGTTGTAGTGTCACGCATTTAGAGAATCCATTCGGATTTTTCATTCTCCTCCAAGCAGAACTGATATTATGTCCCTAACCACAGATTAAGTCTGTTAAGGTGGTACTACCGTCCTTAGTGGGTTGAGAAAGCTAACTATCTATCTGATGCTTTCCTTACATAGGATAGGCTAGGTAAGGTGGTTATCCTGTCAGGATACGCTTAGACTAAAAGATGGTCCATTCTGATATCACATATTTACTAGACCCGAAGAATCGACTGGTACCCGAGAAACTTATACCTATCTCAAGGGTTGCTGTGCCTGAAGTGGCTAAGTAGGACCCAATTGCCCTTAATTGTCGACTGGACCGAGAAGATGTAAAGTCCAAACAAGTCCTGGGAGTGACTGATTCAATCGGACTAGGTAGGGTGCCTGATTTAAACAAACCCTTTCCTAGGTTGACCTTGTAGGCAATAGAGTGCATAGGACTAGTTGGTGTAAATATCTCAGTCGGTCTTTCGTATTGCTAAGCAATTGTGAAGGTTAAGGAATAAGGCTAGAATCGTTTAAACCTTTCCAAAGCCCGAGACATTTCCCCAGTGAGGTACATAAAGTTTATAGTTCCTGTCAGTTTCAATTTATGTCATGACCTGGACCTATAAACTTAGGTCCCATACCTAGTTCATCTGTAGATTCGTTACTCATAGTTTCCTATTGACCTAAGCCTCACCCAAAGTTTATCCAGGTTTGTAAAAGATTGTATTGCATCGTAGCAGCATTTAACTGATCGGTGTCCCTTGGAGTTTTACCTGACAATATAAGAACATGTGGAGAAGATATGTAAGCTAGCGCTCTAAAGACCTCTTCGAAGCTTTAAAATAGTACAGATCCCAATGGCATAAACTTCAACCTGAAACACCCTGGCGTGCTCCAGTTTTGGAACTGGTTTTGGAAAGACGACAGGAGACCAGACTACCCAGTATCGGATCACCATTAGATCAGTTCTTGGGGTTCAATATTTGTATCTCTCAAACAGTATTCCCTGACCATTGAGTCAAAAATTTTCAGACATCCCACAAGATAGGCTGATGTTTACTTTCGTCTAGCAGACATCTTCCTAAGGAAGATTATGCAACGATGATGGTCCAACTACACTTTCCAACGCATAGGATCTATGATAAGACAACCTTTTGGAATCACTGTGGTTTAGTTAGACTTTCAAGAACTGTCGATCACAGGACGATGAACAAGTACATCATAATGTGCATCGTTTTGGGACTAAGCTCCTAAGTTCAGTCTTATAGACTCTTGCCGGTCAACATAGACATCTAGGATTCACTTATATATTGCCTTGTTGATGAATCGTTTTTTCTTCATGAAGGCCACAAGAAAGGTCCTGCAAGGACTATTGGGAAGCCCTTCTTGGACAATTTCCACTTCATTCTTTGCATGGCTGTAGATATCATCTTGCTCTGTTTACCACTGATGTAGACCACCAAGTCCTTAACATAACGAGTGGCCGATGGGGCATTGAGGCTATCACCAATAAGTGGCCCAAAACTTACTCTTACAGCTGAGTAAGTACTTAAACAAGCCTTTGGCTTTGGACCCGAAACGTATTTTCATAGTATTCTGCGGAAATCCTTGATGTTCCTTGTTCCTTTACATGGGCGTCGTATTGTGGATGAAACACAATGGTTGGTACACTCTTCAGCGACGGCTTGAATGCATTGGATACCCCATCTTGGTGTTTCAACTGTTGGCTGACCTCAGTGGAGTTGGCACATGTTTGAATGTTCTCCCATGTGTGAATGTTGTAGAAAGTTCTTGTCTGACTTCATCATCCAATTCATCATGATGTCCAGAGTAAAGGATTCCCTGGTAAATTCAGTTTGATAGGAAATCGCCTGAATGTGTTCAATGGCGCAAGTATGATCTTTGTTGCCATATTGTCTGATCCAAAGCCTCGAGTTTTGAACTGAAATGTGTCACAGGCGAATACCCAAGTCTAAGCGAATAGGAGGATGCCTGATATATTGCAAACTAGCCCAAGCCACTCAATCCGGTTACACCCCCAAGCCAAACTCCCAACGACAAACAATGCACATGTCGAAAAAACGACTTATTTCAATATCTGCCACGAAATAAACTACCACTCGAAATTCTAAACTTTTATAGACAAATTTTTTAGATAAAATTTAAATTAAACATATATTGATTAAATTCTTTCATTTAAAACTATAAATACATACTTGTATCACATCCCCTTCGCCACTATTATTTTCACATAACAAAACAAATAACAAACAGTTAATAGTTTAATTAATCAATGTCACTTAATAGCTACAAAACAAAAAAAAAAAACTAATATTATATTAATATAGACAAAAGAAAAATAAAAATAAAACCGGTAGTCATACAAAGAGAAATAAAATCAAATCGTATAGAAAAAATGAAATTATTTTACGCAAAACTATGTTTAACTACATCAAAGTTATGTAAATGTGTTAAACTAAGCACAAGAACACATAAACACAATGCTTAGCTATATGCATTGCTTATATATAATTTTAAGGAGCAAAGAAAAATTAATTGTTACGAACATATCAAAAGTATGAAAACAAAAACCACAGCAGTATCTATTGTTTAAATAAATCAAAGTAAAAAAAACAAAAAACAAAAATAAATAATTTAAGAGATACATTAAGAAAAAAAAATTAAAACTAAAATTAAAAGCAAAAAAGAATTAAGAGAAAAGTATAAGTAAAAAATATGATATAACAAATAAGTACATATATAAAAAATAAGTATAAAACACAAATGTTGACTGTTTTGTAAATTGAATGAAGTAAATAAAAAAAAAAAAACAAATGTATTAAAGAATGGCTGTTTGGTTTTATTTAAAGTTTGGGCTTTGATTGATTTATTTTGTCTGGAAGGTCCTGCTTGTGAAAACTTATAGCCAGATGCAGTACAGCGATGAGACCCTGAAATACCGCAGGGGTTCTTACAGTAATTATTAGACACAAATGTGAATTATGTTTTTATTTCGAAAGAATTAATAAAAAAGTCCGCGTGCAGCTGTAGGTGCTCTCTTAAAGTTAATGTTCCAAATAGGTAGGATTTTTTCAGAAAAACAAATAACTAGAAGTTGAGGTATTCTTCGGTTATAATGCTTAATAGAGAGAATTGTGTTTTTGACATTACATTTAGATCAACACACGGAATGGTAAAAAAGAATTGAAAATTGAATTAAAAAAAAATCACCGAAAGGTAGTTGATTCTTAGAAGCCCAAATATCCGAATTATCTTCAAAAACCCAGTTGAGACAATTAGCCCCTTCAGGAATAAAGATTAGATCAAGACATGTGAAAAGTCACAATCGAGTTGGAACGGATCGTATGATACCCTATCCTAACTATTACGTAGCCTTTATAAAGTGGGCGTGTCCGCATGGCATTTTTTGTCGAATTATAACGATATCTTCAAATGCTTGTTGACGTTTTATGCGAACTTTTGTCAAAAGAAGTTTTTCTATAAAAACGCCAAAGCAGATTTAAAAAAATGTTTACACTTGTGCTGGTTGTATTCCTCAGGAGCTCAGATATGAAATTTTATCCTACTGATGACATACTGCTAGACGTAAATGGCTCATTCGTTTTCTCTATATATACTTTATAGCATCTACCTCCTGGATTCCTGGATAGGTTTTGAACAGAGCCCAAAACTAAAATACCATCGCAGGCCACTCTGACAGATAAGCGATGAAAAGACAATTTCTCATCTCGAAATCTAAAATAAGAAGTTAAAGTTTGTTAAGAAAATGAATTGGCAGAATTCACCTTACAGTCGCAAGGTAGATGACCAAATTTCCACACTTTTGGCGCAAGGATATACTTACAGATAAGTGGACATATAATATTTTTGGCTCGTTGTCAAAAATCCATTGAAACATGATGATGGCATAAAACTGTATGTCTGCATTTCGGGTTAGAAAGCTAGAAGTAATCAAGAAATCACAAAACAGTTCATTTACAATGATATCTAAAAAAAAAACGATTTAAAAAAGTCTTAAAATGAGTAAATGCTTGCGAAAGGCTCTTGACAAATATTTGAAGCGACTGTAAGGAGTAAACCATAAAGAACTTCAGTGGGATTAAGGTTACATATGTCAAAACGAATTCTTTTCTGGCATTCATCATTTCCGACGAAATGTATATCGCTATACCACACCTAAAATTGTAGACACACCCATTCAACCAAGAGTCTCATCGATTAGGAAGGATTTACGGCATATGCAAGGCGTGGAATAACCACATCCATTCGAAGTAATTTGTTAACACACAATTTTTGAACCTTTTAATTCTCCATCATTCACCTGAACATTATTCACATTCATTCCTGCTCACTTCTTGAGGGAGTTTTGAGACAATTCTAAGACCTGTTCTTACTTATGGTTCTCAGGATGGCTAAAGGAACATGAGAATTCGGAGATTTGCCATACGAATTCCAGATAGAGCCTATTAAAAGGATTACTGAATAATCGGTTCAAAGGTGGAGATTGGCACAGAGGGTGGGGTTTACTGCGAAGTCCGAAAATTAGATAGTTTCTCAAACTCTTTACTCAAACTCCTAGAATAATACGTGAGAGCACTATTTTTGGTAAAACAATATCTGTCTGCATATGTATATGTCGACAGCCAGTCAGTCTTTAAGACTTTGGCCTTTCCGATATTTATATCGAAGCTTGTGGGCACTCCAAATCACTTTAGAACAATATATACAAATATATACCCCTCTTAGGGGTACCAGACGGCAGGGATATTGTAGGAAACGAGAGAGCTGATGAGCTTGCAAGAAAAGGTGTATACAATCCGAATGTACTCGTCCACTATGACCAGCCTTAAATAAGAAGAAATCTCCTTCTCTGGTGAAACTTAGTCCTCACAATACACGGAGGTGTTCTGGCCCTATTACTGGGCACTAGCCTACTGGTATTCATTCGGAACACCTCGGTGTTCTGCACAAGTATTGCATAAGTTGGAAAGGAGATAAAGATATTATATTTGTCCGATCCTTGCTATGTGACTGTGAGTTCAGGGATCCAAAACACTCATAACTCTAAAGCTAAACCTGTACGGGGCACTAAATCAGCTCATCTGGTCTAAGAGGACAAATCCCTTGCCTTTTGAAAAAAAAAAAAAAACACTTTGGGGCAAAAATAAGTTCAAGCAACTGGAATCGGATGATACCAGGAATACCAGGAACTACTGCATAAGTCCCAAAAAGATGAAGAGAAAGCATAATGGTACATATCAGAATATCGTGGCATGGTGAGACACGTTTTGAAGTATAAGATATGAAATAAATATTTAAAATTAATCTAATACTTGAGTGGGCGCCGTGGCTCAGTGGTTAGTGCGTTGGACTATGCAGCAAGGGGTTTGAGATCGAATCCCAGTCGGGGAACACCTAAAAGTTTTTCACGGCCCCACCTCTCGCGAGCGTCTGACAAACATCCGAGAGTACAACTGTCCTGAGAAAGCTTCTCCAATAACAAATTACCCTTCGGACACGGCATTAAACAGTAGGCCCCTTCCACTCGTGTAAAGAATATAACACGCACAACACGAATGGTTGTGAGAAGCTAGGCCCTGGGTCCCATCGACCTGTAGCGCCAAGTATTTATTTATTTTTTTTTTTTCTAATACTTGAGTACTACGACACCATGCGCTTTAAGAGGGCGAACGATCAGAACACAAGAAGGCGCCCAGAAAATATGTTGCAAATACCAGAGTTCTGAAACACATACAGAAAGAAGCAGTTGAACTACAGCGTTCCAAGAATACTGAATGTACTTCCTCACTTCCTCAAGACTGTTCCTAATCACAAAACAAGAAAAAAGAAAATAAAGGAATACCTTATTTTAAATATATCTTAAAATATCCTTTCGAATATATGTAGGAAAGTAAAGACTATAAGTGAAAGATCCTATCCAACGTATTGTGTGAACATCCGAAACTTTTCTGCAACACACTAATCGGCACGGCAGATGGAGCTAAATCCTAAAAAAGACCAACGAATTTCAAGTCGAGACTCACCATCTATTCATTGACCTTAAAGCCGCATATGACAGCATTCATCACCTTGAGCTCTACAGATGATGGCCAAATTTGGGATCCCGGCAAAACTGATCCTGCTGTGCTGCATGACGCTGAAAAACATGCGGAACTATTCCAAACATACACCAGATTTCGTAAAGAAGATGTTCTGTCGTGTGATTACTTCAATCTTGTGCTGAAACAGATAGTGCGCAAAGCACAACAAATGGGTTCAAAACTCCTAACTCGCAATACGAAATACATGCTCTACAAAGCATTGATCCTACCATTTCTGATAGTGTCTAGTGCTGACCTATAAGCAGGACAGCAGAGCAGACTTTGGGCACTTTCGAGAGAAAGATTCTTCGTCGAATTTTTGGTTTCCGAGTAGGGCAAATGGACGAGAAGTTATAGCCCCGAACTCTGTACCAAGATGTGAATATAGTCCAAAAAGCTAAAACACGTCGACGACACTGGCTCGGCCGCATTGAGCGAATGGACAATAGTGCCTCGAATCACAGCCCGCAGGTTCGAGACGACAAGCAATCGCTTATCCCAGAGCTCTAAAGAGAATCAAGGGCGCTAAAATTTATATCTTCTCAGATAGTCAGGCAGCTCTCAGAGCTCTGTCGTCCAACTAGACATAATAGTGTGGTACTCGGATGGGTTCCAGGTCATCAGGTGATTGCAGGCAACGAATCTGCAGATGAACTAGCCAGGGCTGGCTACTTACTGTGGCGTCAACTGGGCTAATGTCAGAGCGCTGATTAACCCATTCGAGCATAAACTTCGTCTAATCCACTGGGAAAATGTCCCGGGGCTACAACAATCCAAGCAGGTTCTGCTCAGAAGATGACGAATCATGTGAGCACATTCTCTGTGAATGTCCAGCTCTGCATTGGCTGAGGTGGTGCATCTTCCGCAAGGTAACATGCTCGCCGGCAGACATTAGAACCTCTGCAACTAAGGACGTGTTTTCCTTCATTAGGGAGGTGGTACGTCTCTTAGAGTAAAATTACACCCTAAGATACAATAGATCATACAGGTCGCAGTATCAGACATATGGGCTAGGGTCCAAGGAAAAAAAAAAAACAAAAATCCCAGAGCACTTGGTCTAGACAACTGGAAGCACCATGCCCGAAATCGAAGAGAGTAGAAGGCTGTCGTGTCTCAGGCAGAGACTCTTCACGAGTCAGAAGCCCGTAAGTAAGTAAGTAAGTAAAGCAAAGTGTGGACCATCTGTTGCTTTTTTTAAAATTTTTTTTGTAAGTATTTTCAGACAAGTTGTGCTTACAACCAAGTAATCTATTCTTCTCGATTATATAGTGTGTACATGTTCACATTTGGACATAGTATGAGAGATCTGAACTTGATGGTGCACCTTGCATACCTCCCCACCCAGCTTTGTATTACTAAAAATGGCCAAATTTCCTACCAATATCCGTAAAGCTTCGTTGGGACTCGATTATACTATAGTTACGCACAAATGGCGTACAAATGTACATACGAACTTTTCCGATGGAATATTTGAACAAGTATCTGGCCCCTGATTTGTATAGAATTCACATTACTGATCCCTTCGAGTACAATTTTAGCATGAATATGTTATAATTTGGTTATTGTGTCCGCCTACACTGGACCGGATATTACAAATGCATACGTAAACCTCATCAAAACCCTTTGAATCAATACTACACACATTAACAACAACCGATTCTAATTTAGGTAACACAACTGTTCAACTAACAATCGGTGTCTGATTGAATTCACCAGATCAATCAGCAAACAGTGCCTAACCATGGCCATGCAACAAATGCTAATCAGTACAAATAATAACCTAAAATCATGATTTATTTTTGCAAGCCTACCCCTCAGCTGTGTATAATCATTCCGCTCCAATAGTTCCAGTTCTTTTCATTCGGGCATACCCACAACATAATTAGGAAGTAATTAATATTAATTTATATCACAGACAAATTAGCCAAATTGCATTTGCAGGATAAACACAAATTTCGATTTTTCAATTAGATCCAATTTAGGATGCCTCTCCGCCCTCCTCAGCCAACCAGTCGACACGCCCGACTAACTAATTGACTACTAATGACAAACAACGTCAATTTCAATCCTCTGTACGAGTAAACAGGATTCGAATCCTGAAATTTACTAACAACTGCCAATGCCAACTGAAAACATATTTTTAATGTAATTGCCAGCCCGCTCTGATGCCGGTTGCTGGTTGCTAGTTGCTGGTGCCGATGAGAGATTAAATTCGCAACAGCTAACGCCAGCAGTAGGCAATATCCTTATCTCTTCCGAATAATTTCAAAATCATTTCCTCTTCGACATCCGCTGAGTGACGTCGCCAGTATATCACATCCTGTTTCAAACTTTCCCCCGACTCCTGGTCAGCGGGATGAGAGCGAAAAATAACACAAAAATATAGAGAAACTAAATTAGTTATAAACAAACAGAGTAGATGAAGCAAAAAGGACGAAAATCCCAACGTTTTTAGGATAATCACATTTACGGCCCAATCGGAATGTAAAGGATGCGTTGGGGGTCCGGAGGGAGCAATCGAAGCCCAGAAGATTGAAAAATCAGTATCACGGGAATAATTTCCAGTCCTGCCGTGTGCTGTTGCCGGCGGGCAGACAGATGCGACAACGGTTGGTGGCAGTGATGGTTTTGTGGTCAGTTATCTAATATTTGATCACATTAAAATATTTATGAGCTTATTAGCACAGTTGTACGGGTATACGAGTAGGAGTATCTGGTTGGAACAGCTCGGTTGAGTGACGGTATGCGACGTACTTCAGCCGGATATCGAGTTGGCCATGGAAATGAGTTTTTGTATTTAGATTTGCCAAATACTAGATAACCACAGACGCTGATTGTTGTCGGCAGGTGGCACTTATGCAAATTAGGTTGATGGGCTTCCATGACAATTTGTATTGGGGGTCTGTATCTTTTATCTGAAAATGGATGAATGTTGAGAGTATCCAGTGCACTGTTTAATACAACTTAATGGCTAGAAGCTGATAGCCGGCAAAAGGTAATATAAAATTGTTTGTCTGTCTCCTCTGACATCATTACTGAGAACTCCCCGTCATAATGCAGAGCATCTGGAAGCAACCACTATTCTAAAGGGTGGGGGCAGTCTGCTGGTTTCCTTTCAAAATTTTTATAAAGAGAATTAATTTCATGTTCCGTACTTTACTGAAAGGAGTACACTCTTTTACTATTTATGGACATTTTGTTTACTTATACGAAAATATTTAATCTAATTGAGTTTAATTTTAATGAGTCTTTAGAGTAATTCTCTCAGAAATTCAAGAAATTTATTTCATTCACTTCTGTGTTAATCAAAATAGAATCAATTTTCAAATACCATCGCGAACATTATGCACTTTATTCATAGAAAGTGTTGTTAACTGTATGGAAGCGGTTATATACAAATTGGCAATCCTTTAAATTCGCTCCCATTAGCCCACTCTTTTTCAAAATCTCATCGCACTCCCGAAGCATACTGTATTTCGAGAATATTTTGGGCCCAATAAAACGAAAAAAGGATCAAAGAACTCCTATCACTCAACAGATCACAGCTGACCCTCGTAATCAGACTCCTCACAGGCCACAACTCAATGGCGACACACCGCAGAAGAATAAGAATCAGCAGCTCAGTGCTATGCAAAGGACGCGATGAGACTGAGGTGAGTCTCAGCAGAACTAGATACCAAACCTTAAGGAAAGTATCGTTTCGACGAACTTAACGAACTAGCTAACATGCCCCCTAAGACTACCTCCAAATGTATAATGGAAACGGGTTGGTTGAAGAAGCCCGCTCCTGCCATGGATGGATTGCACAGTTGTAATAATTCTTGTTTTATATTTTTTAGGTATACCACACCAGAGAATACAATGAATCTGTCGAGATCCGAGTGCAGTCTCTCCTTAAACCTACTCACCTACCTGAATTCCTTTCTGGTGCGTAAATGTTTAAGAAATTTTGAATTTTTTTAAGGAAATACATACTTATGTCCTGGACGAACAAAATGGCATAATTCTTTCGTCTCTTTTCCATTAAAGTCAAATCTAATAAGATTCATCTACAATTGCATGATGGCATATTACTAAGTTTTGTAAAGGACTGTTAAACTCTCTCAAGGTGAGAGATATAAATAAATTCTTAAGGAACAAAGTGTTTTTACAGTATAAGGATCTTTAAATTCTAAAGAACTATGTTTAATAAAACTTAACAGCCAGATCAGTTATTTTATCATCGAATTTTGATAAATTACCAGCTTTGAAATAAAATTTCAAAAACACCTTAACTTACTCTGAGTTTGACATTGGTTTGCTGGAAACACTAAAACCAGTCAGAAGTTTCCTACAATCATTCTAATTTTTTACTCTTAAGCTTATAAACAAATATATTGAGCAACAAATGAATAATATAAATAAAATACACGACAAGGTCGTACGTACTTGCAATATTTTTTTGCAAAGTAGGCGTGGCAGTTTCATTACAATTATACCATTATTTTGCATTTTTTATACACCTCAGACATTAGTTTTAAGTCGGAAACAATCAATTTTTAGAAGTATGTATCTTCATACGTACATACATATGTACAAGATGTCGCAAAATTTATCATTCTATCGGAAGATGTTATAATTTTTGCAAATGGCGTCGTACGTCGATCATACAGGGTCATTCATTTCGTGGTTTCAAGTTGGTAGCGCTGGCATTTGATACCTGCCAAATTCAGCTGTCATTTAATGTGTGATAATATTAGATTTACGATAAAGGATCGCTTAATAATGGAACAACGCGTTAAAATTACTAAAACTTACTGTAAAAGTGGTGATTCAAACGTTATAATCGACCGACGATGCAAGCAATCGGTAAAATTGTAAAGAAATTTGAAAAGAGTGGAAGCGTTACTGATGTCGTAAGTCCTGTGCATCATCGTAATGCACGCTCAGTCCAAAATATTGCTGCTGTAAGTGCAAGTGTTGCTGATGATCCAAATTTATCGATTTCCCGGCGTTGAACGTGTCGTACACCTCACTATGCCGTATTTTGCATTTGGATTTGCATTTCCATAATTATGTATAAAGTTTAACTCACGCAACAATTGAAGCCTGCTGACCATTCGCAACGCTTCTTGGGTTTTGGAACAAAAGACAATAAACATTTTCGAACAACATTTTCTTCAGTGATGAGGCACATTTCTCACTCGGTGGATATTTAAACAAACAAAGTTGCCGCATGTGGAGCTCAGAAAACCCACAACTGATCGTTGCATCCAGACAAAGTGACTGTTTTGTGTGCTCTATGGTCGATAAATGTCATTGGTCCGTATTTCTTCGAAGATGCCAATGGTCGGACGGTTACAGTCAGTTCAGAGCGATATGGTCGAATGATAATCGAATTTTTTTAGTCGGCTTTTAAATATCATGGCTTGGTCGATATGTGGTTCCAACAAGCCACACAATACAACCAATTATGGCCTAATTGCGTGAGAAGTTTCCTGCTCGCGTAATTTCATGTTTTGGTGACGTCAATTGGCCACCAAGATCATGTGATTTGACACTGTTAGATTTTTTTCTGTGGGGCTACGCAAAAGACCGTGTTTACGCGAATAATCCCCGAACAAAACTAAATTTTACCAGAAATGATGAAAAGATTCAGAAATGTGGGTCCATTCATTCTGACTGTCTGTCTGATCGAATGGTTAGATTTGTTTCAATTTTCATTTATGTAATCAGCGGCGTCACAATTCGAGGCGAAATCGAAATGTTTTTCTGTTGTTTTCGATATACATATGTATGTTTCATGAATATGTACGCATCACGAAATTTTCGAATATTGTGTTCATTAACAGCCCTTGACGTTAATATCGCAATATTCACTTTCCGATTGGCGTTTCTTACCTTTTGTTTCAGAATTCTGAACGATTTTGAAATGTGTGTATAACATAAACAACTACATAGGCCCCAGTCGTGCAACCATTTGTCCATTTTTGTGACAGAAAAGTGGGGCTACGACGTTGTGAAAGAATTACTACGAAGGAGGATACTGCTGAAGGTAAACCGTCTAAATTTTTGTTTGCTTTTGTCAATGTCCTGAAACGACTAATTTGTATTAATTTTGACGACTCAAAGTGCGTTCAGTATTGCCACATACATATGTATTTATGTACTTATTAAATATCTGCATCATAGAACTGAATACTCTATGTATGTTCGTATTTTGAAATTTCGTGCATGAGTTGAACGAGTCCCAAGAATTCCCTTTTTGAAGTCCCGGATACCTCGATTCATGTCACGTGCATACATACCACTGTTCTATAGTGCAAGTTACCAACTCCTTTGAAACATCACCTCGTATATATGTATATTTCGTCACTTCCTGTGAAAAGTACAACATTTTCAAGTTTTCCAATTCACCGAGTTGCACATCATACTCTGGCATTTCGCTTTAAATTTGATTACCGAAAAGAACTTTAAAATTCACAGAAATCTCAACCACAATCTCAGTCCTTGTTCCATATCATTGTTTACCATCAACTTGAAATGTTGTTTTATGTTCAGCTCAAGAGAATGAGAGAGTGAGTAAAAAAGGACTTCCTAACAGCACTTAAAAGTAGCCGAATACTCGTATATCCTCGCATTTTACTAAATCTCCTCCAGAAATCACAAGAAACCGCATTGTAAATACTAGAAAGCACAATTAGATACGGTTTAGATATCCTTCTATGTACAAGGCAGCCCCAAGACCTGCCTTCATCATACAATACATCCACGTTCGGATGAGAATAAAATATCCTTTTTGCTGAGACATACCGAAATTTTCCCATCAAGATTGTGATTTATCTGTGTCTTAAGGAGCAATGCGATGCTTTCTATCCCAAAATTTGGGTTTGCAGACCCCCATCCTGCCACAGTTTACACACACAAAGAAAAAAAAAAAAGGATTAAATTTATGTGGAAATGTTTTAAAGGCGAGGATGCAAAATAATTTCTAATTTCTAGTTGTCGCAGATTGTTTTGCCGCAGGGACAAACAAACACAGAAAGAGAGAGAAAAGGGAAAAAGGAACAAAATAAAAAAACATATTTTTCGCATT
The DNA here is from genome assembly GCA_963583995.1 of Xylota segnis. Classification (NCBI taxonomy): domain Eukaryota; kingdom Metazoa; phylum Arthropoda; class Insecta; order Diptera; family Syrphidae; genus Xylota; species Xylota segnis. The sequence continues at coordinate 8,675,387 of OY757237.1, forward strand.
GTTAGCCTCCATCAAATTGCGCGGTCTGGAATGACTTAATTAGAGGAATGTTTAAATAAGCATCCTTGTGTCTGTTGTCCCTTGAGAGGGCCACTTGTTTTCCACCAGTTTGCATTGTGGATTGTGTAATATTTTTTAATTTCACATTTCTTTTTTCATTTGTTTTTGTTTTTTTCATTTTGAAAATAGCATTCGCGCAAGTGGTTGACAGACAATGATAAATTAAATTAATTAAAATCGCTACATTTGACTGAGCGCGGTCTATGGGGGTCCTTAATGAAATTGTCTCCTTTTTTTTTCGGTGCAAGGATTAATTTGTGTTTTATGGGTTTTTAGTATCTTTGGTTACCTAGCGGGTAGTAGAAATGTGGTCAATTTAATGTTTGAAACTATTGGATTGCACAAAAGTTTAAAACTACTAAACGCTTAATTGAATTCATATCCAATAAAGGAACTGCACTCTGTCGCCTCGAGCGACATGACCATTGTCAGTGATATTCAACCGTAATAAGGATTTGGTAATGCAGGGACTTGGTCGATGGAAGAGAGAGGTGGTGGAATCACTGTCTGATTGTTTAGTGTGATCAACGTTGGAATGGGTGATTCAGATTTGGTTCTGAGAAAAGGATATTCCGCAAATTATTCGAAAGTTTTAACTGACAGGACATGAGGGTGAAAGATTATTATTGCGTTAGCCTAAACGAACATTTCCCTGAACTATGTTGAAAATTCGAAAATTTAGGAAAACAAAAGTCCGAAAATTAAGTCCCACGATTAGAGATGTCAGACTTGAACAGGAGAGTAGAATACTACTAAATACAGTTCGGTGAAAACACCATTAAGCCAAGCTGCTGGAACACAGACCCAACTTGATAAGCATTACATGCGAAGGACTGTTGAGAAAGCCTTCCTGATTACCCAGATTCGTTCAATACTTACCTGCCCATGCTCGCAGACTATTGCTAAGAGAGTTCTGTGATTTTAAGGCTTCTTCAGTGGAAGCCATCGACCTAAAAATAAAAACCAACTGTATAGTGCCGAAACGAGTCAAAAGGCGAGGAAAACGATCAGAGAGCCAATGCAAGCAGAGTTGGAACACTGATAGGACACTTTAACCAAAGAAATATGGACATACACCTCGGTGCCGTGGCTCAGCGGTTAGTGCGTTGGACTATGCAGCAAGGGGTTCATGGTTCGGAACACCTAAACGTTTTTCACGGCCCCACCTCTCGCGAGCGTCTGACAAACATCCGAGAGTACAACTGTCCTGAGAAAGCTTCTCAAATTACAAATTCCACTTCGGATACGGCATTACCAGTAGGCCCCTTCCATTCGCGTAAAGAATATAACACGCACAACTCGAATGGTTGTGAAAAGCTAGGCCCTACGGCCCTAGAAATGGGAATCCACCTGTTGTGCCAAGTATTGATTTATTTTACCTCGGCGCAACATATGGGTCTTCTAGGAGTTGATCTACAAATTTATTTTTTTATAGACTTACTTACTTACTTTGGGTGGGGCTATAGTCCGGATCTGGACAAGCCTCTTGAGCTATACCCAGTTTTGCATACCTAGTTGGTTGAGGTCCCTTTACACTTGACGTCTAGTGCGCTGTTCCTCCGGTGTAGATTCAAAGACTCTTCGGGCCGGAGCATCGTTATCCATCCGATCTTCATGACCCAGACATCTAAGGCGTTGTATTTGAACTCCTCTGACTAGGTCGATGTCACTTTACAACTCATACAGCTCGTGGTTGTACCTTCTTTTCCATTATCAGTCTATGCATACGGGACCAAGAATGTCTCGGAGTATTTTCCTCTCATAATAACCGAATGCGTCTTCATTCATTTTTGACATGCCTTTAGGTCGTAGAGCAGGACTGGGATGATCAGGGTCTTCTACGACGAACGTGTTATCTTCAGAAATGGATCAGTCGTTTGGCCATCATATTCGGATGATGCAATCCGGACTAACATCAAATGCCAAACGGCTGGTTTATGCAAACAAGCCAAATTGGTTTCACCGCATTCATTCGTTCGGGAGTTTCCAAGGAGTGATGTTCTATTTGGTTATTTATATCTTAAATCAAATGGAGCATAATACAGGGTGGCCAGATCAAACGATAGTTGTTTAAATAAAACAACAACGGTGTGAGATATAAAATAAGAATTCTGGCCTTAATTTGAAGCTACATTCATGGAATACCACATCATTTAAATGACTGCCTCGGACTCGCTGCCAATGCTTCAAGCGTTCAGTCCAACTTTTGATGACCTGGTCCAATATTATTCCGGCAATAGCGTCTCGAATGTTATCTTTGAGCTCGTTCAAAGTGGTTGATTTGTTAAACTAAGAAAAATAATCAAGTGGTGCCAAATGGCATGATCGCGGCAGCCAATTGATGAACACTCCCCGTGAGATGACCAAGCTGCCAACTTCGAATATTGCATTGCTTGTATGGCATATAGCGCCATTTTGTTGGAACCACAGCTTGGATATATCGTTGTGCGGGTCCATTGAGGGTAACCGCCCTTCCTTCCTCATTTCGAAAGAAATAAGGTCCGATGATGCCGCCATGCCATAACCACAGTCAATATTTGTGGACGCATTGATGCTTGATCGAACACTTATACGGCAATTCTGCTGCCGCTGAGCCAAAAATGGGCCTCGACTGAGAAAAGGTTTTTTTGGTAAAAATCTGGATATCCAACATTTTCAGCACGCAATTACCGAGCTCATAGCGTCGTTTCTTGTGTCAATTCTTGCGGATGCAGACCAAGTCTAATCGCAAAATAAGCCGGGTTGACTCGCTAGCGATGCCACATTCAGCTAATCGCCGCCAAATCAACATTTTTGGGCGCTACGTCGGCTATGTTTTCTTCATTTCGCACCAATCACTGTCTGGTTGATAGGATAAGGTTTAAAACTTACGCTTAAACTTTTCCATGATGCGATGAGTTGCCTGCACACTGAAGCCATTAAATTCACGTTGCAAATTTACAACTGAGCCCGAATTTCAATAATGTTTTTGAATAATTTCCGCACGTTCGGCATGGGTGAAAAGATACATGATGGAATGGCAAACCTTACTGAATATTTTAACAGCTGGATATCATTGGTAGGTTTGACAGCTGCTGAAACAGAGCTGGTCACCCCTTATTTTTATATTTAATGTGTCACTCAAATCTAAATCTCACAACGTTGATATTGGCCAAAATTTTGGCAAGCGTTCTCGTTGCTATGGTTACTTTAGTGATCCCATATTCTAGCTGCTGCTTGGTTATATCTATTTTGAGATAGATTGTTGATATCCCTTGACTTCCTCAATGCCATTCTGCTCTTCCTCTATGACACTTTGATTCACTATATCACGCAATCCCGACATGTGAAGTAGTGCCTGATCTGTCGATATACACTGAATCGAGCTCGTTTCAACCAATTCATCATTTGCATGTCACAAGCCCAAAAATCACCCATCGACCCTAAAACCCACCACAAAACAATCAGGACCTTCCTGCTTCTCTCACAGCAGCGAAAGTAAAAGACAAGGTCTCTTCCAAATAAAAATCACGACCTTTCACAACGTACCTGGCACAGAGACATTAAAAATCCGTCAACATTTAAAGCAAAACTGTGTTTACGAGCAAAATCATTTAGGCTTATCCCAAAATTAGCATGTGTGCGTTCCGTCACTGCCATAAGGAATTTTCCCTCCAAATGAACACGCTCCTGAAGCATTGATTGATTACTGCGTCTCAGAGTCCTCGCTTCTCCTCCTGCCCCACTGTCCTTGGTTTGGTGGAAAATTCAAATTTATGTACGACACAAGAAATCAATTACCGTCGAAAAAACAAAAACAAAAAACCAAAAAAATATTAGAAAAGGCAAACTTTGGTATTTCACGAGACGCCAGATAGTCTTAGACTCAATTTCGTGTTGTTTTTTTGAAGAAATAAATACCAAAAGTATTTCTAGATCCTGCGTGTTACACTTCTTTTACTCGTGTCCTGTTTTTCGTCGTCTCTTTTCGTATTCGGCTAATATAAATTTCAAAACTAAGTGGCACGTATTTACTCTTTTGCGCCTCCATTTACCACACCAGATAGAGTGCTTAGCTTTTTCCTTCTTAAGGATAATACACCGCAATAAATTCTTTTTCCGGTGGAGCCGGCAGCGGGGAGCACACAGCGGCACAAGCGATGAAGGGCGAAACAAAATTAAGTAAATTACAACGATATTAATCTTACTTCTGAACAAAGGGATGAGAAAGGATCTCGCTTCCTTCATGCTTTGGCGTTTGAGTTCGCGTTTGTATTGTTGCTGGGTTTACGCTATGCTCTCGCACACGCGATGCCATGTACTCAAAGATAGAATGACGAAAAAAAACTGAGAAGTTTTTTATTTTTTTTTTTAATAAATTTATGTCCTTGACGCTGTGTTTTTGTGTTTTTTTTTCCTTTGACGGGATAGTCTGAGGATAAAGTCTGCTTGCAGTCATATTTCTACATTTATCACACGAAGAAGCCATAAACAATGTTTAAATGGTAAACAAGGAGAAATGGACAACGTTTTTAAAAAAGAAGAACGGAAATAGCGGAAATGGAATTTAAAGAGCGCTAATGAAGGATACAAAGTGGGCTCATTTATGATTAAAGAATCCTTCGAAGGAGGATGTAGCGGCATTAGGGGAGAAATAATCACCTTAGATCTCGCTTCAAGGATCCTTATTAGAGGAGAGAGCCGTGTTTTTCTAAAGAGCAGTTAACAGAGTATACACGTTTGGAATTAAATACTTGTGTACCCTGTTTGGATGGGATCATCCTTATTTGTCAGAATAAATGAATAGAAAGACAAATTAACTGATTGTTAACATATCCATCAAAATGTTGTAAACATACAGCTCTCGGCGTAAGAAACAGAAACACACTTAGTCCTTCTAGGTTTGATTCCGGCTGGAAATAGTTTCGGACACGTGCTGAGTAAACTTTGATACAAGGTGGCGCAAAAATATTCATTCTATCGGAAGATATTATAAATTTTGCAAATGTCGTCGTACGTCAATCATATTTGACATTTGTGAACTTGACAGATGCAGTATTCATACAAACAGACAAGCAATCGTGTCGCGCCAACTCGGCAAACATTTAGGCGCTTAGGTACTCGACTCGACTAGGCTGGAACCACAGGAGACTTTACCGGGCGTAGTCGCCACCGCACTGGTTGTTTAGCCGAGAATATCGCGGCTGTGGCTGCCGATGACGCTGAGAAGAAAGAAACATAAACCAGGTGACGACGGACCACGCAATTGGGTATCACTAGATGGACCCTACAGCGAATTTTAGTGAAAGTCCTGCACATGTTCCCCTACAAAGTGCAAACAGTACATCAGTTAATGCCTTCTGACCGTCAGTCGCGTGTGAATTACTGTCAAGCCATCCTCAATATTAACAACGAAGAGGACGAGCAGCAATACGGTCGCTGTTACTGGCGAACACTACAGCGCCATGTTAAAGACTTCTTACTGCCGGAATTGGATGGGTATTGCTTGGTGTTTCATGTGGTTTCAAGAAGATGGTGGAATATCATAATGGATATTGTGAAGGAAGCGTTCCCTGGTCACGTAATCACCCGTTTTGGCGATTTGCCATGGCCAGTAGGATCGTCCGATTCAACCATCCCAGGCTCTTTTTTTTTGGGGCTACTTGAAGTGGCGGGCTTATGCCAACAAGCCTCAGATAATCGCAGCCCTTAAGGGGAATATTCGACAAGAATGCGAAAAGTTATCACAAATGTGTATCGACGGCAGCCCCTTGGCGGATATCACCTTTGGTCGTCCAGCTTTAATTCTTGCATCAGCACAATCTTATAAGGATGTAGGCCCAAATCTAACTGGAAAATTAGCAGGCTCTGGTGATCCCCAATTCCGCTCTGATCGATGCCGAATTGACATTTCTGTGTCCTTTTCGAAATCTAACAAAAGAACCATTCTTGACAATTAGTTTTTGAAGATTATTTCTTTCAAATGTTGGCCATAACTATGGCTAACATGGTTCATTCTGAAGTTGAGTGGTATTTCGCGAACAACACGACTAATCTTGGCTTCCGATTCGTCAATCATATCCGGCTTATCCATGTAGAACTTGGACTTTTCATTGCCCCAAAGGAAAAAGTCCAAAGGTCCGGAGGGCAAAATAAACAATTCACCAAGTTGTTCTCGAAATAAAGCCATGTTTTCACGCGCTGTGTAGTAGCACCTTCTTCTTGGTACTCAACATTCTGACCGGCCTCGTTTTTCAAGAAATATAAACTGATGATTCTACCAGTCAGGAACCACACCAAAGAGTTGTTTTGTCGGGCAAGTCTTCAGTCTCATCAAGTTGCTCTTTAGCCCAAAAATGGCTTGTAATTGACGTAACCATTAAGTCAGAAATGTGTCGAAAACAGTGGATTTTCTTCAAGTTTTTCAAGATCCCAAAGACTGGAACGTTGACGAGTCGATAAGTCAGCCAGATTCATTTCTTGTACGAGTTGGATTTGGTATGCTTTTAAACCAAGATTCTCACGGAAAGTGACTGCCAAGTTGTTGCATACGACAAGCCAAAGGATGACAACGGCGGCGCCGAATCCATTCATCGGGGCAATTTCTTACACTCTCCAGTATTTTCCTTACTAACTGCTGGATGTGGTCTATTTGGTCGCTTATTTTTTATACTAAAAACCTAATCTCAAAATTTTTGATAGCATAGCGAACCGTGGGTCCTGTTGGCAGATTATGCAGACCATACGTTGCTCTAAGTCTACGCAACACATTCCTCGTAGAACGCTGATTTTCATAATACAGTCGAATAATTTGTTGAAGCTGAGCCGGCCTAAGTCATTCCATGATAAAATGTCAAACAAAACTGTACAAAAATACCATGACAGGTTAACACGACTCACGTGTCATCTGTCAATCTGTCCATAGACAAAAAAGTACCTCTAAATCCAGGAATGGTGTGGAATTTGGATTGTCAGACTCGAAAAGCGGTCATTCCTAATTTAGTCCTGCTACCATTTCTCCGTACTTTATCTACCCCTATGGGTTTTAAATTTAAAAAATTAATTAATAAGCTCCTAATAACCTCTCCACACTGGCACTTGACAGAATAATAAGTGGTGAGTGACGTATGAGCAAGCAAGCAAGGAAGCCACTCATCCGATTCCTTTTTTTTTTTTGTACAATGAAGAGGCTGTGCTGATGAGTGGATAATAACGACGATGAATCCTTGGCCTACTATGCGTTGTGTATGCGAATGTATTTCTCTAGATATTATGTATGAAACGCATACACAAAGCTCTTTCGCTTCGTTTCATCGAAGGCTGATTAAGCATTTTTATTTTCTTCTCAAATTGAAGAAATTAATGCCAACGCACGTTATGGCCTAGAAAAGGACCCAACAACCAGGACTTTGTATACATATGTATGTAGGTGTATTGAATTAAGGCCATTATAACAAATGTACCGAGTGCTCCAGCAGGAAGCATTTGCATTTTTAATTCAACACAAACGCCGACGAAAATGCAAAGCATCACCCTGTCAGCAGCCAATGCGTGAATGAGTTCATAACACTCCTCAAGAACAAGCACTAATTCACGAAACGAGCAGGAGCAAGGTGCAGCCCGTATGAAAAGGCAAAAAGGTGTCGGCCGACAGCTCATACCCTGATTAAGCATTCATAACGACAAGAGACATAGAAAAAACAAGCTCAAAGCCGCGACATCTCTGCGACGTGCATATGCATGACAATGACACCAGGCAACCTCTGCTGCATTACCATTCCAAACAATATTCCTCCAAAACCATACATGTACATGCAACTGTGTGACAGTATGATTTTTAGCATAAAATAACCTTGACTTATTCATCAGCTGAATGGCTGAAATGCAAATCAGCAAAGGAGCACAGAAAAAGGACAAAAAATAAAACTACTCTCTCAACAGATAGGAAGATGTGTCCTCCTCCTCTCCGCACCGAGTTCTTCCTTTTCAGAAAGAACTTTGTGACAGAAATAATAAGGCGGACGACTGCCACAAAGAGGACGTAAATGCAGTGAAAAGAACTATTTGTCAAGACTGACACGAGAGCCAATGACTGAATGACTTCACTTTGTGGCTTGCACCCTGAGTAGTTATAGTCCTTGAATTGCACTTGCGTTTGAGTTGTGTTTCCTTACTCACAGACTGGAATTAATTATCATAGCATTTGGTAATCCAATCAAGTCCAATTAAGTTCATAACTTGCACAAGGATAATGGAGAAAATTTCTCAACTTTCCATTCCATTCAGTGGTAATTTTCTACCAACTTATTGTACCGCTAAAGAGTCCCAATCACCGTTTTCCGTTCATTATTGAATCAATAAATATCCTTAATACTCCTTGCAGTGTTTACATCGTTCAAACACACTCGACCGCACAAACTGTAGTGCGGTACTTAAATGAAATGGTCCAGGAATGATTTTTAATGTAAACACCCCCCAGGAAGTCTTCCGCTAAATCCATTAGGACGTTAAGATTTCATCTCGAGCAAAAAAAAAAAATAAATAAAGAAAAAATGAAAATATTTACCAACACTGTGCCGTGCCCATGAACTTGAAGAGTTTATTTTCTCCATTATTTCCTGGAAAATACGAGGGGTTTTCGGTCAGTGAAGGCAGAACATATGTGCACTTCCGGTAACAAGGACCTGCAATTAAAAGCGGTCAATGGTAAACGCTGGCTGTAATGAAGTGTATAGTTTGCCTGTTGTGTGTATGATTTGATTTTAATTGGCCTTCGGATGTTACATCGTTATGGCTGGCATGGGCTTTGTTATTGTTCGGGAAACTGATTGTGAGAACGTAATTTGCTAAGACATTTGAGGAGATGACCTACTTAGCCGTGGGCTATTCAGATAAATGTATACTTTTAAGTTTGATTCAAGATGGAGGAGGTGAATAATTGAACACTAATTATTTAGCCGGCGGGTGTCGAGATGAGTAATGTTGGTTTTTAATGCGTCTAGAGTTCAGGGATTATTCGCGTAAACACGGTCTTTTGCGTAGCCCCACAGAAAAAAAATTTAACGGTGTCAAATCACAAGATCTTGGTGGCCAATTGACGTCGCCAAAACGTAAAATTACGCGACGAGGAAACTTCCCATGCATTAAAGCCATACTTTGTCGTGTTGTGTGGTTTGTTGCCCCCTCTTGTTGCAACCACATATCGTCCAAGACATGATCTTCAATAGCCGGCCAAAAAAAAATCGCTTATCATTCGACCATATCGCTCCGAATTGACTATAACAGTCCGCCCTTTGGCATATTCGAAGAAATACAGACATTTCAAATGACAGCTGAGTTTGGCAGGTGTCAAATGCCAGCGCTACCAACTTGAAACCACGAAATGAATGACCCTGTATCACGGAAATCCTTCCTAAAACTCTTACTGCTTTTGGTCATCATTAAACGTCTACTCGCACAACTACTCGTATAGTATCAGACACTTATATTTAACCATGTCGGACAGGATGTGAAGACTCCAACTCGTATTCGTTCATCAGAGTCAGCTGAAAATATTTTTGCCGTAGTTGAAAGTGTGCCTGAAAACACATGTCAGAGAGTAAATATAAGAGAGAGTCAACCTAGAGGGGGTCCCTATTTCTACTTTCAAGCCGATAAGCACCACAAAACAGCTGATTTCGCCTATAGCTCCTAAGGTGTATAGAAATCAAATGGGAACACACACACATTAATAATTACTTTATGACACATCTTTCCACTTTATGACGATTACAGGAATCGGATCTAAACGCAAACACTTTTCATAAAGATCTTCCAGTTGAATCAAAAATTTAAGCCACCCAACAGGGCCTTGTTAAATGACTTTTTGTCTGAGTCAATTCATCGTAAACTGGTTGCTAGATGTTGTTACTTTAAGTACTTTTCATTCCGTAAGAGTTGCCAAGGATATGCAGTAAAAATATATTCGTCTGCAGATGACATGGTGATCTTGAGGTAAGTACCTACTGAAAAAGTCCGAATGTTGTTTTGTAACCGTTCTGACTGGCTATACAAAATCCTTTAACCTTCAAAAGTAGACGTAGAGACGCTTACACAATAATGTCCTGTGATCTGTAAATGCATGACAAGAAAAGAAGGGATTTCCCAAAAATCGAGGTCTAAATGGGAGAAAAGGAATTACGAATGAATTTTTCATCATTGTAAATGGGATTACACAGGCCTAACTCAATAATGGTTTATCGAATTTAAAAAAGAGAACAGTGAAGTTTTTTCCGAGTCATTTAAGCTCAAAATCAAGCTTCTACGTTAGTAAATAATGCATTCTGCTCAACAAACCGGTGATCAACCATGATTGTACTGAGAATTATCCCTAATAAGTGGTTTTAATGGGACTTGTAATGGAATTTTCACTGATGTCAAGTCTTCTAACATGGACCGTCTTTTTATGGACAAAAATAAGCGATTGAATCACATTTCCGACATGACTCAACATATCAAGCGCAAACTTAATGAAACTTAGACTATAGTCGAGCGGAAAGAGATGCAGACAGACACTCACAATTGACATTTGAATAAAATCTCCAGTTCGAAGTTTTTTACGAAACCAATACTTACCCTTTACAATACCTTATACTTGCGGGTGCCATGGCTCAAGCGGGCCCTGGACTATGGAGCGAGGGTATTCGCAGAAAACCCATGTATTTTTTTTCACAATCCCACCTCTTGCGAAAGTTTGACAAACATCCAAGAGTATAACTATCAAAAAAATGATTTTTTTGGAGGAGCTACTCCCTAGGTCCCATGAACCTGTTTCGCCAATTAATTGTATATATAATACTTTGCTCTCTACTGAATACATGCGAGTAGGTGCAATTAAAAATGCCGAGCTATGAATTTTGTTGAATGATCCCATTTATTTTATACCCCTGAATGCGTCCATGAGTAGTTGCTTGTTCATCCCTAGATAAAAAGGCTTTTACTATCTCCTCCGACAGTCATTTCGATTTTGTAATGAATTGAACGTTTTTTTTACCATAAAATGTTGAGTTGACTGTATTGTTCATGAAAATGGCTTATTAATTTTGAAAAACGATATTAAACGTTTTCCAGTTGGAGGTAAATGAATGGGTAAAGCATGGGTACTTTCAAGACACACCACTGACAACACTTGGAGTGATCGGTAAGAGCTTGTTCCTTAATTGTTGGGATACTGATGAATCCTTTAGGCAGTCGATGCCATGCCCAGGAATTCTAATATTTCCGCAAATTTGTATATCCAATGGACATAGAATCTAGCACTCTAAAATCATTCACTTTCGAATTCTATGACCGTTATTCGTACGTATCCTTTTTGGGTTTGAATACCTGTGGTAAATGGTAATAGTTCCATCAGTATACCCTCCCGTGTATTCCAAGACATATTTCAACCCAGTCATAGTTTGTAAAAGTTCTGAATCTCAACTTTCCTTTTTCAGAGAAGTTCCTCCTTCACCATAGATAGCAGAAATCTGGAATCAATGGACACACAGGCTCAGTAGCTACCCTTCTTTAAGCCCATAAATAATATTCGGCGTAAATCAGTCTTCTTAGAGAAAGTAACAAACTAAAAGTACATAGTTGCATTCAAAGCTGCAAACTGACTCAAAATTTCATAATCATTTCATAAAAAAAAAAAGTAAGAACGACCAATGCCTTTTAGTTTACCACCCACCCACACCTAGTCAACTCGAAAGCACTTTATCAAGAAAGTTTTACTTCCATTTTAGTAGTTTCAGCTCACCAGTGTGTACATAAATCTCTTAAAAGTAACTCCTTAACTGACTTGGACAGACTTGGGTCCCGAAATGTTATGTAAATAGTTTCCTGACTTCGCATCAGGAAGGACTACTTTTGTCAATCTAGGACTAACACTCCCATCTGACAAATACTTCGTTAAGTCCGAGCACTTAGCCAAATTAATACAAAACTAGACGAGAAAAATACCATTTCCACAAGTGCACCACGTGTGAATGGATTCAATCAAGGAATCCCCAGTTATCCTCCAGGATTACATTCATCGTTTGCCTGCAAACAAGCTTTCATTCATTTTGTCACACACTCATAAAAGCGTAATTCATTGGCACATCTGGTGTTATGGAAGTCTGCGTGTATGTGGTTTCGTCACTTAGAAAACGTTGAAATGCTCCTCGGAAGGACCAGCAGTAGTCGCATTTATTACGTTTAATAGGACGAAAAAGTTTCCCGTTCCCGTTTGTTGTTTCTATGGCTGCTGTTGCTTCTAATAGCCAATTAGAGCGGCCTCATGCGGGTGAATTGAATGGAAAAGTTCCCTTTTCGTTATCCTTTCTGTCTAGGTTGTGCGGTATGTCCTGCTTTAAGTTTGTGTTGAGAAAACTTTTGCAAGACCAGAGAATATCCCTTTTATTATGAGGAGCTAAGAAAATTTCTAGCTCACACCCCTCACTCCAAACCGATGCTGGGAGTAAACTTCGTAGGTGTTCTGTAGATATGACCGGAAGATGTTTGCATATCCTTGGGGTTAGTATGCACATCTAATAATCCGGCAAACTACAACTACAACACCTAGAGTGTCTTATTTGATTAGGCAAGGAGCCGTTGCCGTTTTGTGGGAGCGCCTTGCGCGCCTTCCCTCCTTTTCGTGTGGATAGTGTGGGCACATGCAATAAAGTTAAATTAAACAGATCCTTGTGATGCAGCTGTTGGCGGGTATGGCGATAAGGATGATGATGTAATCCGATGGAAAATATGGCTAATAGGCCCCAATGGGCGAGTTATATTCGCCAATTTAGACGTCTCCATGGGTGTTTACTTGGACCTCTTGGCATCTTGGTTTCGTATGGAGCTGGTGGTCTTGCAGTGGTTACATAAGTGAAATTATCGTCAGCTGATGCAGAAGGAGTAGGATTTGGTGATTTATGCCAGTTAAGGCGATTACAGCCACTTGAGCGTGAGGGTTTTTGGTATTATTGATCGGAAGTATTTAACAGATTAATTGGTACTGTGAAATGGGGTTGATTCGTTACTGAAAATTGAAATAGGGTTATCATGGTTGAGGGAATGTCAATATTTGGCGAAGTCTGTGTAGACATACTCGTAGGTAGGTTGAGGAAATCAAAGAAAAGAAGGCAGGAGACTTGTGGGAAAAGAATTATCTCGAGAGTAGATTATGCAGATTTTTTTTCCAATCATCTTTCTGTATCTGTCCTGAGATATGGTGGAAGGATTAGGTTTAGAGGGTTTCCTTGCCTTCGAATCTAATTTAAAAATGTAAGAATTCGGATGTCGTCTTGTTTGAGTCACTTTTGATACCAGGGTGTGTCAAATATTTCTGATAGATGTCGCTGATAATGGATGATCTGATACACTATAGGAGTGCGGTAAAGTCTGAGGAAAAAGTTACATTTAAAGACCTGCCGAAATCAGCTGAAAGTAGGAGCTAACTAGATCGAAATGCCTTCCGGAAACCTTTATAGCATATGTATGCATGTAGCGGGGATAACCAGTTTGACTATGAATTGTTTGACAGATGGTATGCAGTTAAATTCTAAGCAAGGTATGTGTTAAAGAGCAATTAAACTTCTCTAGGAAATCGGAAAAGTATACCACTCGTTCCCATACAAATCTTTGAATTTTCTGTAGCCTTCACGAGATCCCGAAGGGTACGTTGTCCTTACAGCTATAGACCCATAAACGTGACACATTCTCATGAGTAGATCCCTTGTGACTATCGCCCCCACAGAATTCAATAAAACCTAATTACAGGTCATAGGCGCTTTTACCAATTTGAGGTTCAGCTACCCGAATAATTGTCCACGAACCTCAATGTTCCAATCGACATAAGAACAGGTTTGGTACTCTAAAAGATTGGTTCAAGGATGACTTTATCCCGGTACCGATGGTCTTCCTGTCTTTTGAAAAAAAAAAAAATCCTAATGTTCGCTGTCAGCCCCCTTTACAACTCTATTTCGACTCTCACCTCTCACTGCTATTAGAAGACGGTAAGGAATTGGATGTCATTACCACCGATTACATTAAAGCGTTTAATAAAATCTGCCACCTAACCATGTAATTCAACGCCAAAGCCCTCGATTTTTCATTCTCTTTCATTTCATGGTCGAGGTTGTACCTAGAGAAAAGCCAATAAAGGGTGTTCTTTAGCTTTTCAGTCTCTGCTTCCATTAACGCCACTTCAGGTGTTACTCGAAGCAGTCATATTCATCCACTGATCTTTGTATGAACAAAAATTAATGTTGGGCAGATCGTTAAATCCACTTGAGCTACAGGGCCCACTCTAGACCACACCTAAAACTTCTTTCCCGGCGGCACCTTTCCCGAGCCTCTGACAAACATCCGAGAGTACAACTGTCATAAGAAAACTTCTAAAATAAGAATTTGCCCTTTAAATACTGGTTTAAGCCCTCTCCATTCGTGTGAAGAATATAATACTCGCAACACGAATGATTTTAAGACGTTAGGCCCAGGGTCCTGTAGACCTGTCGCACCAAATGTTTTTTTGTTTGTAGATCGTTAAATACTCTGATCTGTCTATTTACGCGGAGGACAAGAAAATCGTTAATTTCTTACTAAAAATCGCAATTTTTAAAAAAAAAAATAACTTTTTAGCTTAACGTCGGTAAATGTCAATCCGACACTTGCTCCCGGAAAGGCCTGCGGATGAATAAACTTAAAATAGTGAATGGTTTCTGGATTTTTGTTCAGGCATAGGAGACAGGAGTTCTAAATGACAGCCATATGCTTCCATTGACAGTTCTAATCAGTTGGCTACATCGGTTATTCCAGGCGTACCGCAGTCTGTCAGTCACCCAGTTTTGCAACTTTTTTGATCAATTCCGGTTTTGTCTTCATTATAACTTGTTCTATATTGGCTTTCAGATCTCCAATTGTCGGGGGTTTATTAGGGTAGACTAAGAACTTAATGTTTGCCCTGAAAAACTAGACCAATTATTACCAGGGCCAAATCGCAAAATAATTTGTTGAAAGACTTATGTTTTTAACAAATCGATACTTGCACAAGCTGTATGAATTGTAGCCTCATCCTGTTGAAACCCTTTTTCAAAACAAAAACTAGTTGACTATAACGTTCTCTAATAAATCTAGCACGGGCTCTGCCAGCATGCAAACCGCCCTAAACTGTTATTCTTTGTAGATGGAGTGGTGTCTTCAATATCATTTCGAAAGCCAACAATTTTGCTTGTTGATCCAAAATGGAGACACATCACTGAACAAAGTTTTTCGGTGAAAAATGGAGCTTCTTTCAACATTCCTTCAAACCAATTAGAGAGTATACGACTCATCCCATGAACTCGAACCTTCAACCAAATAATTTTTCTGTAGCGGACGAACAAGAAACTAATTGTCGCGAAAGACGTTCAATCAATAGCTCTGAGTCTTCCTTTATACTTTTACTCCCAGGGGCTATTACTGCTTCGGTACGAACATTTCTTTGACATGCTGATGGCTTAGAATCAAGAAGGGTAAATCTGGTACAAAATTTATCAACTGTAAGACGTGCGTCTTTCCATAATAAAATGACAACCTATACCAGCAGCTGACAGACAATTTGACAATTCCCAGTCGAAAAATTTATAACTCCACGAAAAATATTGGTTATTTCAGGTCTAGAAGTCTGTGCACCCGTTAGGAAATTTCACTCCTGACTCCTAGAATTCTCTTTAATAATTGTTTCCAAGATTCACTTCCATACCCGAAATCTTTAGGTTTCCGAAAAAAATGCAAAATGCCTTACCACTTATCTGACTATACCTGCATTCCTACAACAGTTCCAAAACCATGTCGAGTTAGATTCTCCTAAGACCTGGTAGATGGAATTAAAGAGACCGAAGTATAGGCGCTCGCTCAAACACCTCTGTTCCATCGGCAGTGCTCCGCCGAAATAGGCAGCTGCATTTCTTCCCTTCATCATCTCTTTCTCGCATCATCCATCACTTCTTAGTTTATCTTAAAAATCTATCTTCGAACGTGCTCTCATACACGAATGTGAAATAAGCTGTCAAACTCTGGGTTTCCCTCACCTGATAATCCACAAACTGTCAAAACCAACGTCATGCAGTACGCATTGCAAAACGGTTAATGGAAGAATAGTCCCATTTCCTCTCAATCTACTGCAAACACGTTCTGCAACAACATTTTGAATAAAGTCGACATCTCGACCTCTGGCCAAATTTGAATTTTCACTAACGCTACCCAATTCCTACCTCCTTGATGCTCACAGAAATGTCAAACTCTCAAAAGAACCCCCTCACACTGAAACAGTGTCAAAGGAGAAAATGAAAAAGGTCCCCTCACGGTGGTTCACACTAAAATGTCACACGAGTGCAAACAGAAACCCGTGACGTTTGACAATATCAACTTAAAGCTCTCCCCTGTGAACATGTCAATCACCAAACCAATTTGTTGTGCTATCCGACGACCGTTATCATAGCCAACTGTCATCATGCGAGGGATTTATCGCCTGACACAAAGATGATCTCATGTTAAGGAAGCTGTTATCCATTTTGTACACCTCTAGTAGGTAACCTTTAAAGCACTTAATCACCGTTAATGTGAGTAGACAGGCACACACATCAGCATCTGCTGTGGTTCCTTAAAGATCCCACCGGATGAGAATTTAAATTATACAGAGGCTCACTTCACATCGCAGACACTGGATGCAATTTTGTGGGTGTTCAACTAAAGTTGGTAATTCATTAATCCAGGAGACTAGCTATGTGCCATGGTACGTTAGCCTCTGCCAGCACCCTTTTAGTAGATATGTACATAGATACGAGTATGTCCCGTCTCCCGAAGGAATGTTTTAATTATGTGCACTTCGATGGTAGGATAATCACCTCTGTTGAACCCAAACAGAGAGAAAGAGAATTCGAGTGCCTACAAGTTGGACATTGGAATTTCACCAGCACATGGTTCAAATGAAATCGGTTAACCCCTGATGGTGGTTGTGTGTATGCCGACACCAGTCGTTGTCAGGACTACAACAGAATTCTGAATGTTAATTTCCTTCCGACCCGTGCTTGAAATGCATGCATGCTATCCTAGCCAATAATTGATGACTTATCTGGATTCTCAACTTAACCAGGAGGCTTCATTATTTCCGGAGAATTACGTTTCAAAGATCTCCTGTGACGTGGATTCAGGTGTGTTTAAGGTGCGTTTAATTGAATGGATGGTCAGTATTTAGGGTTGGATGTGGTCAGAGATGAATTATTTGTTGTGGTAAGAACTTGTAGGATACTTCTTTGGATAATATAGAGGATGGAGAAAGTAATGAATGACCAGTTTGAGTTGTCAAATTACGCGTCAGAATGGAAGTACCTTAGCTTTTGATTTAAACCTAATAATAGCTCAATTAAACTTAAGTGTTGCTAAATTAAGCACCAGCTGTGTGAAAATAGACTTCCGAGACCTGTCTCTCTGAAACCCATTGTTAAGTCATTGAAAGAAACTATTTTAGGAACCAGAGGACTGCACACGGACGTAATAGGGTTAAGAACTAAGAATAAGAAGAAGGAAACAGACCTTGGACAAAGCCGACTACGAAGAAACTTAATTAGATGGACAGAGCATTTAGCATGTTATAGACTAACCAGCATAGCAGTGTTTAAAAACATAGCAATGATAATGATATAGCTTCCTTACTTACTTAGGTAGCGCTACAGTTCGGGTAAGCACGTGCCTCCATTACCAAGCTTCTACCACGTTGCCCCTTCTGATTGGATTCGAGGACTCTAGGAGCAAGACCGGGAGTATCCGTCCACTCTAGCCATCCTAATCGACTGATGTCCAATCTTTTGACTAGATCAATGTCTCTGCGCAGCTGGTATAATTCGTCGTTGAATGTCCTTCTCTAAGCTCCGTCTACCCAAACGGTACCGAAAATTTTACGAAGAATCTCTCCCTCTAAGTAGCCGAGGATATCTTCATCCACTTTAGATAGAGTGCAAGCTTGAACGACCATAAAGCAGGGCTGAGGTGATCAGGGTCTTGTACAGAGTCTCCTTAATTCTTTGAGATGCGCCTCTGCTACTCAATTGCCTTATCAGGCATAAGACGCAGCGGTTGTCGAGAGTTATTCTTCTTTCAGTTTCTGCTGAGATGTCATTGTCAGATATTTCATTGTCACTTACTTCCTTGAAGTTATCGATTGAGACGTTTTGTCCTCTTAGTTTTGGCCTCAGTTTTGCAACTTCTATTTCAGTACTAGCGAGCGCACTTGTCACAGCCCCTTTATTCTGCCAATAATGTCAATATCGTCTGCATACGCTAGTAGTTGCGCAGACTTTTGAAAGATTGTAATCCTGTGTTGACGTGTGAATCTCACATAATCGTCTCAAATACGATGTTGAAAACATGACACATGACAGCTCGTCTAAGTCCTTTTTTGGCATCAAAGCTTTTGGTGAGTTCGTTACCGACCTTGATGTAGCAACGAGCGTTCCGCATTGTCATTCAGCAAAGATGCACGAGTTTACCAAGTATGTCAAAGCTCGTCTCTATAAATGCTGTCACATGCCTCCTTGAAATCGATGAAATCGTGCTGGGTATCGATTTATATTTCTTGGTTTCCTCCCGGATCTGTCAGATTGTGAAAATTTGATCGACTGTGGACTTTCCTGGACGATCAGTGTGGGAAGGAAGGGTTTCAGGCGTTTACACAGTATGACAGATAAGATCTTGTAAACGATCTTCAAGAGACTAATACATCTGTATTTGGCTCAGTTCAGAGGGTCTCCTTTCTTGTGGATCGGGTAAAGGATACTGAGATTCCATTCATCAGGCTTATACTCGTCTGAAAAAATTTGAGACATGGGTTGGTGTATGCTCTCTACCAAGTCATCTCCAGCTGCTTTTAACAACTCAGGCTGTGGGCAATCAGGCCCTGCAACCTTATTGGTTTTGGGCTTGGATAATGCTATCCTTAATTCGCTTTGCTTAAGTGAACGAAAATGTTGGCTATCATCGTTGGATGGTTCATTCTTCCTGACAGCGAGTCTATACCGGCGTTATATAGTCTACAAGATTAGAGTACTGAGAATAAAGGAGGGTTACTTCAGCTCTAAACTATCACCTGATTGTCAAGGTTCCTCCACTCATAGAAGATTGAACTAGGGAGTCTACTTCTTCAATAGGCTCTGACACTTTATAATAAGCACCTGCTGGCTCTGAGGCTGAGGCTCTAAACTCCGCACCCCTCTTTTTATTTAATTTCAGTCACAATGGTTGTGCAACTAACTTGGCTTTTGGATGAAGCCCAAGACCACACCAGTTGTAACTACCTAACCCTGCTCTATTTAAATGAACAAAACGATGAATATTGAAATATTCCGTAAGAACATTCAGCGATTAAAAAACACAATTCAAGTACATCCTACGAACGCTCAACTTCAGTAAATGAACAACTTGTTGGATGGCCACTACAGATAACTCAATCTCCGTCGAGAGAAACACGAGTAGTGACTCCAACTCTGGCCAAAACAAGAGACCCTCAATAATTATGAAATATCCGTTCGAACAAAACTTCCTACCTAACACAGGACGACAGTTTGTTTAACTCTTAACTTCACTAATGTTTGCTGCCTTGGTTGTTTTGATTAAAATGGACTGCACTCCATACTTCGTACAAGGCCATGTGATACACATAAGTCACAACTTGATGTCAAAAAGTTTACTTTTTGTTATTTCGACCCTCAGTGGCCTAAGTTTTGGTCCAATGGGGAGCATTGCTTGTAAGGGTATCCACAGTCGGTACATGTAGAGGTACATGTGACTCCTTGGAGTAATATTTTATATTTTTTTTTTGTATGTACATATATTTCCAATGACACATTTGGAGTAAGGATTTATTCTGTGATGGTGTCTCCTTGAGGGATTTAATTTTGCTTGAAGGAGAAGGATGTTCCACATAGTTTTGTTGGTTAATGAATGCCTAATGAGAATTTGTGTTTGGAAATAAGATTCCATTCAGGACATCATCGTTGAAACTTTAAAATCCTGTCATATTTGTTTTGGAAAAGTTAAACATTGAATTTCATGTCCTCGACGGAGTTGAGTTAAACATGAATGTGATCAGATTTAATACCTCATTTCACAGCATCCTGTCGATCAATCAACAATTCGAATTGTTCAACGATAAACAAAAACGAAAACAACACTGTTTTTCCTTTTTAATTTTTGATTAAATTAAATCCTCATCATGGCCACATTCTTAATGATGTCTACGGACAGAAATCATGTTGTGGATAAATAAATAAATTCGCGAAACGTAAATAATATCAGACAGTGCTGGTGCATCTGGCCGCCATCTCATTCATCTCATTCTCCGTGCGGCATGTTGCACTCATCGTTATTTTATTTAAATTAAACAACTTCACTCATCCGTACTTGGTGACCACCGAAAAATTATCCTTGAAAGTCATTGAATCATTGAATCGCGCCCCACGGACGCTGGCTATTTTATTTTTATGTGGTCGTGTAGTGTCTCCAAATGACTCTGTGGGTTTTGTATCCTTCAACGGAATATTTTTACACTTTAAATTTTTAATTACACTTCAGTCACCGAAAACTACTCTCGGATGGTGATCATTAAATTTGCATTCAGGGCGCAATTCCAACCCTGGACGAGGTGAAGCAGGAGGAGGACTACTACTCTGGGGCGAGCAGCAGTTACAGTCAGCCCGGTGGAATTTAAATTAAATTCCAATATTATTCGTGTGCTTAATCCTGTGTGTGTGGTTTTCATTAAACGGAAATTCAATTTTTACCTCCGATATGGGGTTGTGTGCGGGCGATCAGGGACACCAGGTGTAGACCACTATGTTCGTGTGGAGTTTTTGCCAGCGATTCTCTGGTAATTTCGGTGTTAGTGGTTTTTCAGTTAGTTTTGACATAGTTAGCGGTGTTGTGTGGTCGCTTTGTCAGTTGTTCATGAAACAAGTACGTACTGCAGACTAGTCAACGAAGGAGTCGACCAGGGTGAATTGCTTTGATTGATTGTAAATGGGAATGTTTGCCTCGGAAAGTGGTGGCATGGAGTGGAATACTGAAATAGAACTCGTACTGGCAACTTGACCATTAGTTCTGGTACGTTGAAGCCAGATTACTGTTTGAATTGTGGAGGTTTTTCTGTGATTAACTCAAAGCGGGTATTTTTTTCAACAGGACTGTGTGTGATTACATTTCGAATTGAAAGTGGTTGATGAGGATCAACTGACCATGAACTTTGAAAGTCAATAACAAATAAAACTAGCAATAATAAATAAAAACATGCATATGTTCGGCAGGACAGGACTGGTTAATCTGGTTTAGAGCAGGAAACCATTTTCAGGCAATAAAAATTGACATCAAAATTTGTGTGAATTGAAAAACATGAGAATTAATGCTGTAATTCAACAAAAAATTATTGGGGTCTGACTCGATCCAGGATGCAATATCAGCACATATCTCCTCCCCCTCAGCGTTTCCGGTCAAATGGATGAAATTGAACTAAAAACTTAACCAAAAAACGTTTCGAGGATGATTTTGAGTTTGGTGTACTCATTTGGTTGCTATGAAGCATTTGAGAAAAATTGGGAGGTGCCTCGATCCAGGATGCAATATCGGCACATACCTCCTCCCCCTCAGCGTTTCCGGTCAAATGGATGAAAGTGAACAAAAAACTTGAACAAAAAACGTTTCGAGGATGATTTAAAGTTTGGTGTACTCATTTGGTTGCTATGAAGCATTTGAGAAAAATTGGGGTGTGCCTCGATCCAGGATGCAATATCGGCACATATCTCCTCACCCTCAGCGTTTCCGGTCAAATGGATGAAAGTGAACAAAAAACTTGACCAAAAAACGTTTTGAGGATGACTTAGAGTTTGGTGTACTCATTTGGTTGCTATGAAGCATTTGAGAAAAATTGGGAGGTGCCTCGATCCAGGATGCAATATCGGCACATATCTAATTCCCCTCAGCGTTTCCGGTCAAATGGATGAAATTGAAAAAAAAACTTAACCAAAAAACGTTTCGCGGATGCTTTAGAGATTGGTGTACTCATTTGCTTGCTATGAAGCATTTGAGAAAAATTGGGGTGTGACTCGATCCAGGATGCAATATCGGCACAAATCTCCTCCCCCTCAGCGTTTCCGGTCAAATGGATGAAATTGTACAAAAAACTTAACCAAAAAACGTTTCGAGGATGATTTAGAGATTGGTGTACTCATTTGGTTGATATGAAGCACTTAACAAAAAGTAGAGTGTGCCTCGATCCGGGATGCAATATCGGCACATATCTCCTCCTCCTCAGCGTTTCCGGTCAAATGGATGAAATTGAACAAAAAAGTTAACCACAAAACGTTTCGAGGATGATTTAGAGTTTGGTGTAATCATTTGGTTGCTATAAAGGATTTAACAAAAAGTGGAGTGTGCCTCGATCCGGGATGCAATATCGGCACATATCTCCTCCTCCTCAGCGTTTCCGGTCAAATGGATGAAATTGTACAAAAAACTTAACCAAAAAACGTTTCGAGGATGATTTAGAGTTTGGTGTACTCATTTGGTTGCTATGAAGCATTTAACAAAAAGTGGAGTGTGCCTCGATCCGGGATGCAATATCGGCACATATCTCCTCCTCCTTAGCGTTTCCGGTCAAATGGATGAAATTGAAAAAAAAAAGTTAACCAAAAA
Organism: Xylota segnis; assembly: GCA_963583995.1. NCBI lineage: Eukaryota > Metazoa > Arthropoda > Insecta > Diptera > Syrphidae > Xylota > Xylota segnis. The sequence goes on from OY757237.1 coordinate 8,698,148, forward strand.
ACGTTTCGAGGATGACTTAGAGTTTGGTGTACTCATTTGGTTGCTATGAAGCATTTGAGAAAAATTGGGGTGTGCCTCGATCCAGGATGCAATATCGGCACATATCTCCTCACCCTCATGGTTTCCGGTCAAATGGATGAAATTGAACAAAAAACTTAACCAAAAAACGTTTCGAGGATGATTTAGAGTTTGGTGTACTCATTTGGTTGCTATGAAGCATTTAACAAAAAGTGGAGTGTGCCTCGATCCAGGATGGAATATCGGCACATATCTCCTCCCCCTCAGCGTTTCCGGTCAAATGGATGATATTGAACAAAAAACTTAACCAAAAAACGTTTCGAGGATGTTTTAGAGTTTGGTGTACTCATTTGGTTGCTATGAAGCATTTGAGAAAAATTGGGAGGTGCCTCGATCCAGGATGCAATATCGGCACTTATCTCCTCCCCCTCAGCGTTTCCGGTCAAATGGATGATATTGAACAAAAAACTTAACCAAAAAACGTTTCCAGGATGATTTAAAGTTTGGTGAACTCATTTGGTTGCTATGAAGCATTTGAGAAAAATTGGGAGGTGCGTCGATCCAGGATGCAATATCGGCATATATCTCCTCCCCCTCAGCGTTTCCGGTCAAATGGATGAAATTGAACAAAAAACTCAACCAAAAAACGTTTCGAGGATGTTTTAGAGTTTGGTGTACTCATTTGGTTGCTATGAAGCATTTGAGAAAAATTGGGAGGTGCCTCGATCCAGGATGCAATATCGGCACTTATCTCCTCCCCCTCAGCGTTTCCGGTCAAATGGATGATATTGAACAAAAAACTTAACCAAAAAACGTTTCCAGGATGATTTAAAGTTTGGTGAACTCATTTGGTTGCTATGAAGCATTTGAGAAAAATTGGGAGGTGCCTCGATCCAGGATGCAATATCGGCATATATCTCCTCCCCCTCAGCGTTTCCGGTCAAATGGATGAAATTGAACAAAAAACTCAACCAAAAAACGTTTCGAGGATGATTTAGAGATTGGTGTACTCATTTGGTTGCTATGAAGCATTTAACAAAAAGTGGAGTGTGCCTCGATCCGGGATGCAATATCGGCACATATCTCCTCCCTCTCAGCGTTTCCGGTCAAATGGATGAAATTGTACAAAAAACTTAACCAAAAAACGTTTCGAGGATGTTTTAGAGTTTGGTGTACTCATTTGGTTGCTATGAAGCATTTGAGAAAAATTGGGAGGTGCCTCGATCCAGGATGCAATATCGGCACATATCTCCTCCCTCTCAGCGATTAAGGTCAAATGGATGAAATTGTACAAAAAACTTAACCAAAAAACGTTTCGAGGATGATTTAGAGTTTGGTGTACTCATTTGGTTGCTATGAAGCATTTAACAAAAAGTGGAGTGTGCCTCGATCCGGGATGCAATATCGGCACATATCTCCTCCCTCTCAGCGTTTCCGGTCAAATGGATGAAATTGTACAAAAAACTTAACCGAAAAACGTTTCGAGGATGATTTAGAGTTTGGTGTACTCATTTCGTTGCTATGAAGCATTTGAGAAAAATTGGGAGGTGCCTCGATCCAGGATGGAATATCGGCACATATCTCCTCCCCCTCAGCGTTTCCGGTCAAATGGATGATATTGAACAAAAAACTTAACCAAAAAACGTTTCGAGGATGATTTAGAGTTTGGTGTACTCATTTGGTTGCTATGAAGCATTTAACAAAAAGTGGAGTGTGCCTCGATCCGGGATGCAATATCGGCATATATCTCCTCCCCCTCAGCGTTTCCGGTCAAATGGATGAAATTGAACAAAAAACTTAACCAAAAAACGCTTCGTGGATGATTTAGAGTTTGGTGTACTCTTTTGGTTGCTATGAAGCATATGAGAAAAATTGGGAGGTGCCTCGATCCAGGATGCAATATCGGCACTTATCTCCTCCCCCTCAGCGTTTCCGGTCAAATGGATGATATTGAACAAAAAACTTAACCAAAAAACGTTTCGAGGATGATTTAGAGTTTGGTGTACTCATTTGGTTGCTATGAAGCATTTAACAAAAAGTGGAGTGTGCCTCGATCCGGGATGCAATATCGGCATATATCTCCTCCCCCTCAGCGTTTCCGGTCAAATGGATGAAATTGAACAAAAAACTTAACCAAAAAACGCTTCGTGGATGATTTAGAGTTTGGTGTACTCATTTGGTTGCTATGAAGCATTTGAGAAAAATTGGGAGGTGCCTCGATCCAGGATGCAATATCGGCACTTATCTCCTCCCCCTCAGCGTTTCCGGTCAAATGGATGATATTGAACAAAAAACTTAACCAAAAAACGTTTCGAGGATGATTTAAAGTTTGGTGTACTCATTTGGTTGCTATGAAGCATTTGAGAAAAATTGGGAGGTGCCTCGATCCAGGATGCAATATCGGCACTTATCTCCTCCCCCTCAGCGTTTCCGGTCAAATGGATGATATTGAACAAAAAACTTAAACAAAAAACGTTTCCAGGATGATTTAAAGTTTGGTGTACTCATTTGGTTGCTATGAAGCATTTGAGAAAAATTGGGAGGTGCCTCGATCCAGGATGCAATATCGGCATATATCTCCTCCCCCTCAGCGTTTCCGGTCAAATGGATGAAATTGAACAAAAAACTCAACCAAAAAACGTTTCGAGGATGATTTAGAGATTGGTGTACTCATTTGGTTGCTATGAAGCATTTAACAAAAAGTGGAGTGTGCCTCGATCCGGGATGCAATATCGGCACATATCTCCTCCCTCTCAGCGATTAAGGTCAAATGGATGAAATTGTACAAAAAACTTAACCAAAAAACGTTTCGAGGATGATTTAGAGTTTGGTGTACTCATTTGGTTGCTATGAAGCATTTAACAAAAAGTGGAGTGTGCCTCGATCCGGGATGCAATATCGGCACATATCTCCTCCCTCTCAGCGATTAAGGTCAAATGGATGAAATTGTACAAAAAACTTAACCAAAAAACGTTTCGAGGATGATTTAGAGTTTGGTGTACTCATTTGGTTGCTATGAAGCATTTGAGAAAAATTGGGAGGTGCCTCGATCCAGGATGCAATATCGGCATATATCTCCTCCCCCTCAGCGTTTCCGGTCAAATGGATGAAATTGAACAAAAAACTCAACCAAAAAACGTTTCGAGGATGATTTAGAGATTGGTGTACTCATTTGGTTGCTATGAAGCATTTAACAAAAAGTGGAGTGTGCCTCGATCCGGGATGCAATATCGGCACATATCTCCTCCCTCTCAGCGTTTCCGGTCAAATGGATGAAATTGTACAAAAAACTTAACCAAAAAACGTTTCGAGGATGTTTTAGAGTTTGGTGTACTCATTTGGTTGCTATGAAGCATTTGAGAAAAATTGGGAGGTGCCTCGATCCAGGATGCAATATCGGCACATATCTCCTCCCTCTCAGCGATTAAGGTCAAATGGATGAAATTGTACAAAAAACTTAACCAAAAAACGTTTCGAGGATGATTTAGAGTTTGGTGTACTCATTTGGTTGCTATGAAGCATTTAACAAAAAGTGGAGTGTGCCTCGATCCAGGATGGAATATCGTCACATATCTCCTCCCCCTCAGCGTTTCCGGTCAAATGGATGATATTGAACAAAAAACTTAACCAAAAAACGTTTCGAGGATGATTTAGAGTTTGGTGTACTCATTTGGTTGCTATGAAGCATTTAACAAAAAGTGGAGTGTGCCTCGATCCAGGATGGAATATCGTCACATATCTCCTCCCCCTCAGCGTTTCCGGTCAAATGGATGATATTGAACAAAAAACTTAACCAAAAAACGTTTCGAGGATGATTTAGAGTTTGGTGTACTCATTTGGTTGCTATGAAGCATTTGAGAAAAATTGGGAGGTGCCTCGATCCAGGATGCAATATCGGCACTTATCTCCTCCCCCTCAGCGTTTCCGGTCAAATGGATGAAATTGAACAAAAAACTCAACCAAAAAACGTTTCGAGGATGATTTAGAGTTTGGTGTACTCATTTGGTTGCTATGAAGCATTTAACAAAAAGTGGAGTGTGCCTCGATCCAGGATGGAATATCGTCACATATCTCCTCCCCCTCAGCGTTTCCGGTCAAATGGATGATATTGAACAAAAAACTTAACCAAAAAACGTTTCGAGGATGATTTAGAGTTTGGTGTACTCATTTCGTTGCTATGAAGCATTTAACAAAAAGTGGAGTGTGCCTCGATCCGGGATGCAATATCGGCACATATCTCCTCCCTCTCAGCGTTTCCGGTCAAATGGATGAAATTGTACAAAAAACTTAACCATAAAACGTTTCGTGGATGATTTAGAGTTTGGTGTACTCATTTGGTTGCTATGAAGCATTTGAGAAAAATTGGGAGGTGCCTCGATCCAGGATGGAATATCGGCACATATCTCCTCCCCCTCAGCGTTTCCGGTCAAATGGATGATATTGAACAAAAAACTTAACCAAAAAACGTTTCGAGGATGATTTAGAGTTTGGTGTACTCATTTGGTTGCTATGAAGCATTTAACAAAAAGTGGAGTGTGCCTCGATCCGGGATGCAATATCGGCATATATCTCCTCCCCCTCAGCGTTTCCGGTCAAATGGATGAAATTGAACAAAAAACTTAACCAAAAAACGCTTCGTGGATGATTTAGAGTTTGGTGTACTCTTTTGGTTGCTATGAAGCATATGAGAAAAATTGGGAGGTGCCTCGATCCAGGATGCAATATCGGCACTTATCTCCTCCCCCTCAGCGTTTCCGGTCAAATGGATGATATTGAACAAAAAACTTAACCAAAAAACGTTTCGAGGATGATTTAGAGTTTGGTGTACTCATTTGGTTGCTATGAAGCATTTAACAAAAAGTGGAGTGTGCCTCGATCCGGGATGCAATATCGGCATATATCTCCTCCCCCTCAGCGTTTCCGGTCAAATGGATGAAATTGAACAAAAAACTTAACCAAAAAACGCTTCGTGGATGATTTAGAGTTTGGTGTACTCATTTGGTTGCTATGAAGCATTTGAGAAAAATTGGGAGGTGCCTCGATCCAGGATGCAATATCGGCACTTATCTCCTCCCCCTCAGCGTTTCCGGTCAAATGGATGATATTGAACAAAAAACTTAAACAAAAAACGTTTCCAGGATGATTTAAAGTTTGGTGTACTCATTTGGTTGCTATGAAGCATTTGAGAAAAATTGGGAGGTGCCTCGATCCAGGATGCAATATCGGCATATATCTCCTCCCCCTCAGCGTTTCCGGTCAAATGGATGAAATTGAACAAAAAACTCAACCAAAAAACGTTTCGAGGATGATTTAGAGTTTGGTGTACTCATTTGGTTGCTATGAAGCATTTAACAAAAAGTGGAGTGTGCCTCGATCCAGGATGGAATATCGTCACATATCTCCTCCCCCTCAGCGTTTCCGGTCAAATGGATGATATTGAACAAAAAACTTAACCAAAAAACGTTTCGAGGATGATTTAGAGTTTGGTGTACTCATTTCGTTGCTATGAAGCATTTAACAAAAAGTGGAGTGTGCCTCGATCCGGGATGCAATATCGGCACATATCTCCTCCCTCTCAGCGTTTCCGGTCAAATGGATGAAATTGTACAAAAAACTTAACCAAAAAACGTTTCGTGGATGATTTAGAGTTTGGTGTACTCATTTGGTTGCTATGAAGCATTTGAGAAAAATTGGGAGGTGCCTCGATCCAGGATGGAATATCGGCACATATCTCCTCCCCCTCAGCGTTTCCGGTCAAATGGATGATATTGAACAAAAAACTTAACCAAAAAACGTTTCGAGGATGATTTAGAGTTTGGTGTACTCATTTGGTTGCTATGAAGCATTTAACAAAAAGTGGAGTGTGCCTCGATCCGGGATGCAATATCGGCATATATCTCCTCCCCCTCAGCGTTTCCGGTCAAATGGATGAAATTGAACAAAAAACTTAACCAAAAAACGCTTCGTGGATGATTTAGAGTTTGGTGTACTCTTTTGGTTGCTATGAAGCATATGAGAAAAATTGGGAGGTGCCTCGATCCAGGATGGAATATCGGCACATATCTCCTCCCCCTCAGCGTTTCCGGTCAAATGGATGATATTGAACAAAAAACTTAACCAAAAAACGTTTCCAGGATGATTTAAAGTTTGGTGTACTCATTTGGTTGCTGTGAAGCATTTGAGAAAAATTGGGAGGTGCCTCGATCCAGGATGCAATATCGGCACTTATCTCCTCCCCCTCAGCGTTTCCGGTCAAATGGATGAAATTGAACAAAAAACTTAACCAAAAAACGCTTCGTGGATGATTTAGAGTTTGGTGTACTCATTTGGTTGCTATGAAGCATTTGAGAAAAATTGGGAGGTGCCTCGATCCAGGATGCAATATCGGCATATATCTCCTCCCCCTCAGCGTTTCCGGTCAAATGGATGAAATTGAACAAAAAACTCAACCAAAAAACGTTTCGAGGATGATTTAGAGTTTGGTGTACTCATTTGGTTGCTATGAAGCATTTAACAAAAAGTGGAGTGTGCCTCGATCCAGGATGGAATATCGTCACATATCTCCTCCCCCTCAGCGTTTCCGGTCAAATGGATGATATTGAACAAAAAACTTAACCAAAAAACGTTTCGAGGATGATTTAGAGTTTGGTGTACTCATTTCGTTGCTATGAAGCATTTAACAAAAAGTGGAGTGTGCCTCGATCCGGGATGCAATATCGGCACATATCTCCTCCCTCTCAGCGTTTCCGGTCAAATGGATGAAATTGTACAAAAAACTTAACCAAAAAACGTTTCGTGGATGATTTAGAGTTTGGTGTACTCATTTGGTTGCTATGAAGCATTTGAGAAAAATTGGGAGGTGCCTCGATCCAGGATGGAATATCGGCACATATCTCCTCCCCCTCAGCGTTTCCGGTCAAATGGATGATATTGAACAAAAAACTTAACCAAAAAACGTTTCGAGGATGATTTAGAGTTTGGTGTACTCATTTGGTTGCTATGAAGCATTTAACAAAAAGTGGAGTGTGCCTCGATCCGGGATGCAATATCGGCATATATCTCCTCCCCCTCAGCGTTTCCGGTCAAATGGATGAAATTGAACAAAAAACTTAACCAAAAAACGCTTCGTGGATGATTTAGAGTTTGGTGTACTCTTTTGGTTGCTATGAAGCATATGAGAAAAATTGGGAGGTGCCTCGATCCAGGATGGAATATCGGCACATATCTCCTCCCCCTCAGCGTTTCCGGTCAAATGGATGATATTGAACAAAAAACTTAACCAAAAAACGTTTCCAGGATGATTTAAAGTTTGGTGTACTCATTTGGTTGCTATGAAGCATTTGAGAAAAATTGGGAGGTGCCTCGATCCAGGATGCAATATCGGCACTTATCTCCTCCCCCTCAGCGTTTCCGGTCAAATGGATGATATTGAACAAAAAACTTAACCAAAAAACGTTTCCAGGATGATTTAAAGTTTGGTGTACTCATTTGGTTGCTATGAAGCATTTGAGAAAAATTGGGAGGTGCCTCGATCCAGGATGCAATATCGGCACTTATCTCCTCCCCCTCAGCGTTTCCGGTCAAATGTATGATATTGAACAAAAAACTTAACCAAAAAACGTTTCCAGGATGATTTAAAGTTTGGTGTACTCATTTGGTTGCTATGAAGCATTTGAGAAAAATTGGGAGGTGCCTCGATCCAGGATGCAATATCGGCATATATCTCCTCCCCCTCAGCGTTTCCGGTCAAATGGATGAAATTGAACAAAAAACTCAACCAAAAAACGTTTCGAGGATGATTTAGAGTTTGGTGTACTCATTTGGTTGCTATGAAGCATTTAACAAAAAGTGGAGTGTGCCTCGATCCGGGATGCAATATCGGCATATATCTCCTCCCCCTCAGCGTTTCCGGTCAAATGGATGAAATTGAACAAAAAACTCAACCAAAAAACGTTTCGAGGATGATTTAGAGTTTGGTGTACTCATTTGGTTGCTATGAAGCATTTAACAAAAAGTGGAGTGTGCCTCGATCCAGGATGGAATATCGTCACATATCTCCTCCCTCTCAGCGTTTCCGGTCAAATGGATGAAATTGTACAAAAAACTTAACCAAAAAACGTTTCGAGGATGATTTAGAGTTTGGTGTACTCATTTGGTTGCTATGAAGCATTTAACAAAAAGTGGAGTGTGCCTCGATCCGGGATGCAATATCGGCACATATCTCCTCCCTCTCAGCGTTTCCGGTCAAATGGATGAAATTGTACAAAAAACTTAACCAAAAAACGTTTCGTGGATGATTTAGAGTTTGGTGTACTCATTTGGTTGCTATGAAGCATTTGAGAAAAATTGGGAGGTGCCTCGATCCAGGATGCAATATCGGCATATATCTCCTCCCCCTCAGCGTTTCCGGTCAAATGGATGAAATTGAACAAAAAACTCAACCAAAAAACGTTTCGAGGATGATTTAGAGTTTGGTGTACTCATTTCGTTGCTATGAAGCATTTAACAAAAAGTGGAGTGTGCCTCGATCCGGGATGCAATATCGGCACATATCTCCTCCCTCTCAGCGTTTCCGGTCAAATGGATGAAATTGTACAAAAAACTTAACCAAAAAACGTTTCGTGGATGATTTAGAGTTTGGTGTACTCATTTGGTTGCTATGAAGCATTTGAGAAAAATTGGGAGGTGCCTCGATCCAGGATGGAATATCGGCACATATCTCCTCCCCCTCAGCGTTTCCGGTCAAATGGATGATATTGAACAAAAAACTTAACCAAAAAACGTTTCGAGGATGATTTAGAGTTTGGTGTACTCATTTGGTTGCTATGAAGCATTTAACAAAAAGTGGAGTGTGCCTCGATCCGGGATGCAATATCGGCATATATCTCCTCCCCCTCAGCGTTTCCGGTCAAATGGATGAAATTGAACAAAAAACTTAACCAAAAAACGCTTCGTGGATGATTTAGAGTTTGGTGTACTCATTTGGTTGCTATGAAGCATATGAGAAAAATTGGGAGGTGCCTCGATCCAGGATGGAATATCGGCACATATCTCCTCCCCCTCAGCGTTTCCGGTCAAATGGATGATATTGAACAAAAAACTTGACCAATAAACGTTTCGAGGATGATTTAGAGTTTGGTGTACTCATTTGGTTGCTATGAAGCATTTGAGAAAAATTGGGGTGTGCCTCGATCAAGGATGCAATATCGGCACATATCTCCTCCCCCTCAGCGTTTCCGCTCAAATGGATGAAATTGAACAAAAAACTTAACCAAAAAACGTTTCGAGGATGATTTAGAGTTTGGTGTACTCATTTGGTTGCTATGAAGCATTTGAGAAAACTTGGGAGGTGCCTCGATCCAGGATGCAATATCGGCACATATCTCCTCCCCCTCAGCGTTTCCGGTCAAATGGATGAAATTGTACAAAAAACTTAACCAAAAAACGTTTCGAGGATGATTTAGAGTTTGGTGTACTCATTTGGTTGCTATGAAGCATTTGAGAAAAATTGGGAGGTGCCTCGATCCAGGATGCAATATCGGCACATATCTCCTCCCCCTCAGCGTTTCCGGTCAAATGGATGAAATTGTACAAAAATCTTAACCAAAAAACGTTTCGAGGATGATTTAAAGTTTTGTGTGCTCATTTGCTTAGCATGAAGGATTTAACAATAAGTGGAGTGTGCCTCGATCCGGGATGCAATATCGGCACATATCTCCTCACCCTCAGCGTTTCCGGTCAAATGGATGAAATTGAACAAAAAACTTAACCAAAAAACGTTTCGAGGATGATTTAGAGTTTGGTGTACTCATTTGGTTGCTATGAAGCATTTGAGAAAAATTGGGAGGTGCCTCGATCCAGGATGCAATATCGGCACATATCTCCTCCCCCTCAGCGTTTCCGGTCAAATGGATGAAATTGAACAAAAAACTTAACCAAAAAACGTTTCGAGGATGATTTAAAGATTGGTGTACTCATTTGCTTGCTATGAAGCATTTGAGAAAAATTGGGAGGTGCCTCGATCCAGGATGCAATATCGGCACATATCTCCTCCCCCTCAGCGTTTCCGGACAAATGGATGAAATTGAACATAAAACTTAACAAAAAAAACGTTTCAAGGATGATTTAGAGTTTGGTGTACTCATTTGGTTGCTATGAAGCTTTTGAGAAAAATTGTTGTGTGCCTAGATACAGGATGCAATATCGGTACAAAACTCTTCCCCCTCAGATGGATGAAATTGAACAAAAAACTTAACCAAAAAACGTTTCGAGGATGATTTAGAGTTTGGTGTACTCATTTGGTTGCTATGAAGCATTTGAGAAAAATTCGGGTATGCCTCGATCCAGGATGCAATATCGGCACATATCTCCTCCCCCTCAGCGTTTCCGGTCAAATGGATGAAATTAAACAAAAAACTTAACCAAAAAACGTTTCGAGGATGATTTAGAGATTGGTGTACTCATTTGCTTGCTATGAAGCATTTGAGAAAAATTCGGGTATGCCTCGATCCAGGATGCAATATCGGCACATATCTCCTCCCCCTCAGCGTTTCCGGTCAAATGGATGAAATTAAACAAAAAACTTAACCAAAAAACGTTTCGAGGATGATTTAGAGATTGGTGTACTCATTTGCTTGCTATGAAGCATTTGAGAAAAATCGGGAGGTGCCTCGATCCAGGATGCAATATCGGCACATATCTCCTCCTCCTCAGCGTTTCCGGACAAATGGATGAAATTGAACAAAAAACTTGACCAAAAAACGTTTCGAGGATGATTTAGAGTTTGGTGTACTCATTTGGTTGCTATGAAGCTTTTGAGAAAAATTGTTGTGTGCCTCGATCCAGGATGCAATATCGGCACATATCTCCTCCCCCTCAGCGTTTCCGGTCAAATGGATGAAATTGAACAAAAAACGTTTCGAGGACGATTTAAAGTTTGGTGTGCTCATTTGGTTGCTATGAAGCATTTGAGAAAAATTGGGGTGTGCCTAGATCAAGGATGCAAAATAGGCACATATCTCCTCCCCCTCAGCGTTTCCGGTCAAATGGATGAAATTAAACAAAAAACTTAACCAAAAAACGTTTCGAGGATGATTTAGAGATTGGTGTACTCATTTGCTTGCTATGAAGCATTTGAGAAAAATCGGGAGGTGCCTCGATCCAGGATGCAATATCGGCACATATCTCCTCCTCCTCAGCGTTTCCGGACAAATGGATGAAATTGAACAAAAAACTTGACCAAAAAACGTTTCGAGGATGATTTAGAGTTTGGTGTACTCATTTGGTTACTATGAAGCATTTGCGAAAAATTGGGAGGTGCCTCGCTCAAGGATGCAATATCGGCACATATCTCCTCCCCCTCAGCGTTTCCGGTCAAATGGATGAAATTGAACAAAAAACGTTTCGAGGACGATTTAAAGTTTGGTGTGCTCATTTGGTTGCTATGAAGCATTTGAGAAAAATTGGGGTGTGCCTAGATCAAGGATGCAAAATAGGCACATATCTCCTCCCCCTCAGCGTTTCCGGTCAAATGGATGAAATTGTACAAAAAACTTAACCAAAAAACGTTTCGAGGATGATTTAGAGTTTGGTGTACTCATTTGGTTGCTATGAAGCATTTGAGAAAAATTGGGAGGGGCCTCGATCCAGGATGCAATATCGGCACATATCTCCTCCCCCTCAGCGTTTCCGGTCAAATGGATGAAATTGAACAAAAAACTTAACAAAAAAACGTTTCGATGATGATTTAGAGTTTGGTGTACGCATTTGGTTACTATGAAGCATTTTCGAAAAATTGGGGTGTGCCTAGATCCAGGATGCAATATCGGCACAAATCTCCTCCCCCTCAGCGTTTCCGGTCAAATGGATGAAATTGAACAAAAAACTTAACCAAAAAACGTTTCGAGGATGATTTAGAGTTTGGTGTACGCATTTGGTTACTATGAAGCATTTTCGAAAAATTGGGGTGTGCCTAGATCCAGGATGCAATATCGGCACAAATCTCCTCCCCCTCAGCGTTTCCGGTCAAATGGATGAAATTGAACAAAAAACTTAACCAAAAAACGTTTCGAGGATGATTTAGAGTTTGGTGTACGCATTTGGTTACTATGAAGCATTTTCGAAAGATTGGGGTGTGCCTAGATCCAGGATGCAATATCGGCACAAATCTCCTCCCCTCAGCGTTTCCGGTCAAATGGATGAAATTGAACAAAAAACTTGACCAAAAAACGTTTCGAGGATGATTTAGAGTTTGGTGTGCTCATTTGGTTGCTATGAAGCATTTGAGAAAAATTGGAAGGTGCCTCGATCCAGGATGCAATATCGGCACATATCTCCTCCCCCTCAGCGTTTCCGGTCAAATGGATGAAATTGAACAAAAAACGTTTCGAGGACGATTTACAGTTTGGTGTGCTCATTTGGTTGCTATGAAGCATTTGAGAAAAATTGGGGTGTGCCTAGATCCAGGATGCAATATCGGCACAAATCTCCTCCCCTCAGCGTTTCCGGTCAAATGGATGAAATTGAACAAAAAACTTGACCAAAAAACGTTTCGAGGATGATTTAGAGTTTGGTGTACTCATTTGGTTGCTATGAAGCATTTGAGAAAACTTGGGAGGTGCCTCGCTCAAGGATGCAATATCGGCACATATCTCCTCCCCCTCAGCGTTTCCGGTCAAATGGATGAAATTGAACAAAAAACTTAACAAAAAAACGTTTCGATGATGATTTAGAGTTTGGTGTACGCATTTGGTTACTATGAAGCATTTTCGAAAAATTGGGAGGCGCCTCGATCCAGGATGCAATATCGGCACATATCTCCTCCCCCTCAGCGTTTCCGGTCAAATGGATGAAATTGAACAAAAAACTTAACAAAAAAACGTTTCGATGATGATTTAGAGTTTGGTGTACGCATTTGGTTACTATGAAGCATTTTCGAAAAATTGGGAGGTGCCTCGATCCAGGATGCAATATCGGCACATATCTCCTCCCCCTCAGCGTTTCCGGTCAAATGGATGAAATTGTACAAAAAACTTAACCAATAAACGTTTCGAGGATGATTTAGAGTTTGGTGTACTCATTTGGTTGCTATGAAGCATTTGAGAAAAATTGGGAGGGGCCTCGATCCAGGATGCAATATCGGCACATATCTCCTCCCCCTCAGCGTTTCCGGTCAAATGGATGAAATTGAACAAAAAACTTGACCAAAAAACGTTTCGAGGATGATTTAGAGATTGGTGTACTCATTTGCTTGCTATGAAGCATTTGAGAAAAATCGGGAGGTGGCTCGATCCAGGATGCAATATCGGCACATATCTCCTCCTCCTCAGCGTTTCCGGACAAATGGATGAAATTGAACAAAAAACTTGACCAAAAAACGTTTCGAGGATGATTTAGAGTTTGGTGTACTCATTTGGTTGCTATGAAGCTTTTGAGAAAAATTGTTGTGTGCCTCGATCCAGGATGCAATATCGGCACATATCTCCTCCCCCTCAGCGTTTCCGGTCAAATGGATGAAATTGAACAAAAAACGTTTCGAGGACGATTTAAAGTTTGGTGTGCTCATTTGGTTGCTATGAAGCATTTGAGAAAAATTGGGGTGTGCCTAGATCAAGGATGCAAAATAGGCACATATCTCCTCCCCCTCAGCGTTTCCGGTCAAATGGATGAAATTGAACAAAAAACGTTTCGAGGACGATTTAGAGTTTGGTGTACTCATTTGGTTGCTATGAAGCATTTGAGAAAAATTGGGAGGGGCCTCGATCCAGGATGCAATATCGGCACATATCTCCTCCCCCTCAGCGTTTCCGGTCAAATGGATGAAATTGAACAAAAAACTTGACCAAAAAACGTTTCGAGGATGATTTAGAGTTTGGTGTACTCATTTGGTTGCTATGAAGCATTTGAGAAAATTGGGGTGTGCCTCGATCAAGGATGCAAAATAGGCACATATCTCCTCCCCCTCAGCGTTTCCGGTCAAATGGATGAAATTAAACAAAAAACTTAACCAAAAAACGTTTCGAGGATGATTTAGAGATTGGTGTACTCATTTGCTTGCTATGAAGCATTTGAGAAAAATCGGGAGGTGCCTCGATCCAGGATGCAATATCGGCACATATCTCCTCCTCCTCAGCGTTTCCGGACAAATGGATGAAATTGAACAAAAAACTTGACCAAAAAACGTTTCGAGGATGATTTAGAGTTTGGTGTACTCATTTGGTTGCTATGAAGCTTTTGAGAAAAATTGTTGTGTGCCTCGATCCAGGATGCAATATCGGCACATATCTCCTCCCCCTCAGCGTTTCCGGTCAAATGGATGAAATTGAACAAAAAACGTTTCGAGGACGATTTAAAGTTTGGTGTGCTCATTTGGTTGCTATGAAGCATTTGAGAAAAATTGGGGTGTGCCTAGATCAAGGATGCAAAATAGGCACATATCTCCTCCCCCTCAGCGTTTCCGGTCAAATGGATGAAATTGTACAAAAAACTTAACCAAAAAATGTTTCGAGGATGATTTAGAGTTTGGTGTACTCATTTGGTTGCTATGAAGCATTTGAGAAAAATTGGGAGGGGCCTCGATCCAGGATGCAATATCGGCACATATCTCCTCCCCCTCAGCGTTTCCGGTCAAATGGATGAAATTGAACAAAAAACTTAACAAAAAAACGTTTCGAGGATGATTTAGAGTTTGGTGTACGCATTTGGTTACTATGAAGCATTTTCGAAAAATTGGGGTGTGCCTAGATCCAGGATGCAATATCGGCACAAATCTCCTCCCCCTCAGCGTTTCCGGTCAAATGGATGAAATTGAACAAAAAACTTAACCAAAAAACGTTTCGAGGATGATTTAGAGTTTGGTGTACTCATTTGGTTGCTATGAAGCATTTGAGAAAACTTGGGAGGTGCCTCGCTCAAGGATGCAATATCGGCAGATATCTCCTCCCCCTCAGCGTTTCCGGTCAAATGGATGAAATTGAACAAAAAACGTTTCGAGGACGATTTAAAGTTTGGTGTGCTCATTTGGTTGCTATGAAGCATTTGAGAAAAATTGGGGTGTGCCTAGATCAAGGATGCAAAATAGGCACATATCTCCTCCCCCTCAGCGTTTCCGGTCAAATGGATGAAATTGTACAAAAAACTTAACCAAAAAACGTTTCGAGGATGATTTAGAGTTTGGTGTACTCATTTGGTTGCTATGAAGCATTTTCGAAAAATTGGGGTGTGCCTAGATCCAGGATGCAATATCGGCACAAATCTCCTCCCAGTCAGCGTTTCCGGTCAAATGGATGAAATTGAACAAAAAACTTAACCAAAAAACGATTCGAGGATGATTTAGAGTTTGGTGTACGCATTTGGTTACTATGAAGCATTTTCGAAAAATTGGGGTGTGCCTAGATCCAGGATGCAATATCGGCACAAATCTCCTCCCCTCAGCGTTTCCGGTCAAATGGATGAAATTGAACAAAAAACTTGACCAAAAAACGTTTCGAGGATGATTTAGAGTTTGGTGTACTCATTTGGTTGCTATGAAGCATTTGAGAAAACTTGGGAGGTGCCTCGCTCAAGGATGCAATATCGGCACATATCTCCTCCCCCTCAGCGTTTCCGGTCAAATGGATGAAATTGAACAAAAAACTTAACCAAAAAACGATTCGAGGATGATTTAGAGTTTGGTGTACGCATTTGGTTACTATGAAGCATTTTCGAAAAATTGGGGTGTGCCTAGATCCAGGATGCAATATCGGCACAAATCTCCTCCCCTCAGCGTTTCCGGTCAAATGGATGAAATTGAACAAAAAACTTGACCAAAAAACGTTTCGAGGATGATTTAGAGTTTGGTGTACTCATTTGGTTGCTATGAAGCATTTGAGAAAAATTGGGAGGGGCCTCGATCCAGGATGCAATATCGGCACATATCTCCTCCCCCTCAGCGTTTCCGGTCAAATGGATGAAATTGAACAAAAAACTTAACCAAAAAACGATTCGAGGATGATTTAGAGTTTGGTGTACGCATTTGGTTACTATGAAGCATTTTCGAAAAATTGGGGTGTGCCTAGATCCAGGATGCAATATCGGCACAAATCTCCTCCCCTCAGCGTTTCCGGTCAAATGGATGAAATTGAACAAAAAACTTGACCAAAAAACGTTTCGAGGATGATTTAGAGTTTGGTGTACTCATTTGGTTGCTATGAAGCATTTGAGAAAACTTGGGAGGTGCCTCGCTCAAGGATGCAATATCGGCACATATCTCCTCCCCCTCAGCGTTTCCGGTCAAATGGATGAAATTGAACAAAAAACTTAACCAAAAAACGTTTCGAGGATGATTTAGAGTTTGGTGTGCTCATTTGGTTGCTATGAAGCATTTGAGAAAAATTGGAAGGTGCCTCGATCCAGGATGCAATATCGGCACATATCTCCTCCCCCTCAGCGTTTCCGGTCAAATGGATGAAATTGAACAAAAAACGTTTCGAGGACGATTTACAGTTTGGTGTGCTCATTTGGTTGCTATGAAGCATTTGAGAAAAATTGGGGTGTGCCTAGATCCAGGATGCAATATCGGCACAAATCTCCTCCCCTCAGCGTTTCCGGTCAAATGGATGAAATTGAACAAAAAACTTGACCAAAAAACGTTTCGAGGATGATTTAGAGTTTGGTGTACTCATTTGGTTGCTATGAAGCATTTGAGAAAACTTGGGAGGTGCCTCGCTCAAGGATGCAATATCGGCACATATCTCCTCCCCCTCAGCGTTTCCGGTCAAATGGATGAAATTGAACAAAAAACGTTTCGAGGACGATTTAAAGTTTGGTGTGCTCATTTGGTTGCTATGAAGCATTTGAGAAAAATTGGGGTGTGCCTAGATCAAGGATGCAAAATAGGCACATATCTCCTCCCCCTCAGCGTTTCCGGTCAAATGGATGAAATTGAACAAAAAACGTTTCGAGGACGATTTAGAGTTTGGTGTACTCATTTGGTTGCTATGAAGCATTTGAGAAAAATTGGGAGGGGCCTCGATCCAGGATGCAATATCGGCACATATCTCCTCCCCCTCAGCGTTTCCGGTCAAATGGATGAAATTGAACAAAAAACTTGACCAAAAAACGTTTCGAGGATGATTTAGAGTTTGGTGTACTCATTTGGTTGCTATGAAGCATTTGAGAAAATTGGGGTGTGCCTCGATCAAGGATGCAAAATAGGCACATATCTCCTCCCCCTCAGCGTTTCCGGTCAAATGGATGAAATTAAACAAAAAACTTAACCAAAAAACGTTTCGAGGATGATTTAGAGATTGGTGTACTCATTTGCTTGCTATGAAGCATTTGAGAAAAATCGGGAGGTGCCTCGATCCAGGATGCAATATCGGCACATATCTCCTCCTCCTCAGCGTTTCCGGACAAATGGATGAAATTGAACAAAAAACTTGACCAAAAAACGTTTCGAGGATGATTTAGAGTTTGGTGTACTCATTTGGTTGCTATGAAGCTTTTGAGAAAAATTGTTGTGTGCCTCGATCCAGGATGCAATATCGGCACATATCTCCTCCCCCTCAGCGTTTCCGGTCAAATGGATGAAATTGAACAAAAAACGTTTCGAGGACGATTTAAAGTTTGGTGTGCTCATTTGGTTGCTATGAAGCATTTGAGAAAAATTGGGGTGTGCCTAGATCAAGGATGCAAAATAGGCACATATCTCCTCCCCCTCAGCGTTTCCGGTCAAATGGATGAAATTGTACAAAAAACTTAACCAAAAAATGTTTCGAGGATGATTTAGAGTTTGGTGTACTCATTTGGTTGCTATGAAGCATTTGAGAAAAATTGGGAGGGGCCTCGATCCAGGATGCAATATCGGCACATATCTCCTCCCCCTCAGCGTTTCCGGTCAAATGGATGAAATTGAACAAAAAACGTTTCGAGGATGATTTAGAGTTTGGTGTACGCATTTGGTTACTATGAAGCATTTTCGAAAAATTGGGGTGTGCCTAGATCCAGGATGCAATATCGGCACAAATCTCCTCCCCCTCAGCGTTTCCGGTCAAATGGATGAAATTGAACAAAAAACTTAACCAAAAAACGTTTCGAGGATGATTTAGAGTTTGGTGTACTCATTTGGTTGCTATGAAGCATTTGAGAAAACTTGGGAGGTGCCTCGCTCAAGGATGCAATATCGGCAGATATCTCCTCCCCCTCAGCGTTTCCGGTCAAATGGATGAAATTGAACAAAAAACGTTTCGAGGACGATTTAAAGTTTGGTGTGCTCATTTGGTTGCTATGAAGCATTTGAGAAAAATTGGGGTGTGCCTAGATCAAGGATGCAAAATAGGCACATATCTCCTCCCCCTCAGCGTTTCCGGTCAAATGGATGAAATTGTACAAAAAACTTAACCAAAAAACGTTTCGAGGATGATTTAGAGTTTGGTGTACTCATTTGGTTGCTATGAAGCATTTGAGAAAAATTGGGAGGGGCCTCGATCCAGGATGCAATATCGGCACATATCTCCTCCCCCTCAGCGTTTCCGGTCAAATGGATGAAATTGAACAAAAAACTTAACCAAAAAACGATTCGAGGATGATTTAGAGTTTGGTGTACGCATTTGGTTACTATGAAGCATTTTCGAAAAATTGGGGTGTGCCTAGATCCAGGATGCAATATCGGCACAAATCTCCTCCCCTCAGCGTTTCCGGTCAAATGGATGAAATTGAACAAAAAACTTGACCAAAAAACGTTTCGAGGATGATTTAGAGTTTGGTGTACTCATTTGGTTGCTATGAAGCATTTGAGAAAACTTGGGAGGTGCCTCGCTCAAGGATGCAATATCGGCACATATCTCCTCCCCCTCAGCGTTTCCGGTCAAATGGATGAAATTGAACAAAAAACTTAACCAAAAAACGTTTCGAGGATGATTTAGAGTTTGGTGTGCTCATTTGGTTGCTATGAAGCATTTGAGAAAAATTGGAAGGTGCCTCGATCCAGGATGCAATATCGGCACATATCTCCTCCCCCTCAGCGTTTCCGGTCAAATGGATGAAATTGAACAAAAAACGTTTCGAGGACGATTTACAGTTTGGTGTGCTCATTTGGTTGCTATGAAGCATTTGAGAAAAATTGGGGTGTGCCTAGATCCAGGATGCAATATCGGCACAAATCTCCTCCCCTCAGCGTTTCCGGTCAAATGGATGAAATTGAACAAAAAACTTGACCAAAAAACGTTTCGAGGATGATTTAGAGTTTGGTGTACTCATTTGGTTGCTATGAAGCATTTGAGAAAACTTGGGAGGTGCCTCGCTCAAGGATGCAATATCGGCACATATCTCCTCCCCCTCAGCGTTTCCGGTCAAATGGATGAAATTGAACAAAAAACTTAACCAAAAAACGTTTCGAGGATGATTTAGAGTTTGGTGTGCTCATTTGGTTGCTATGAAGCATTTGAGAAAAATTGGGGTGTGCCTAGATCAAGGATGCAAAATAGGCACATATCTCCTCCCCCTCAGCGTTTCCGGTCAAATGGATGAAATTGAACAAAAAACGTTTCGAGGACGATTTAAAGTTTGGTGTGCTCATTTAGTTGCTATGAAGCATTTGAGAAAAATTGGGGTGTGCCTAGATCAAGGATGCAAAATAGGCACATATCTCCTCCCCCTCAGCGTTTCCGGTCAAATGGATGAAATTGTACAAAAAACTTAACCAAAAAACGTTTCGAGGATGATTTAGAGTTTGGTGTACTCATTTGGTTGCTATGAAGCATTTGAGAAAAATTGGGGTGTGCCTCGATCAAGGATGCAAAATAGGCACATATCTCCTCCCCCTCCGCGTTTCCGGTCAAATGGATGAAATTGAACAAAAAACGTTTCGAGGACGATTTACAGTTTGGTGTGCTCATTTGGTTGCTATGAAGCATTTGAGAAAAATTGGGGTGTGCCTAGATCAAGGATGCAAAATAGGCACATATCTCCTCCCCCTCAGCGTTTCCGGTCAAATGGATGAAATTGAACAAAAAACGTTTCGAGGACGATTTACAGGTTGGTGTGCTCATTTGGTTGCTATGAAGCATTTGAGAAAAATTGGGGTGTGCCTAGATCCAGGATGCAATATCGGCACAAATCTCCTCCCCTCAGCGTTTCCGGTCAAATGGATGAAATTGAACAAAAAACTTGACCAAAAAACGTTTCGAGGATGATTTAGAGTTTGGTGTACTCATTTGGTTGCTATGAAGCATTTGAGAAAACTTGGGAGGTGCCTCGCTCAAGGATGCAATATCGGCACATATCTCCTCCCCCTCAGCGTTTCCGGTCAAATGGATGAAATTGAACAAAAAACGTTTCGAGGACGATTTACAGTTTGGTGTGCTCATTTGGTTGCTATGAAGCATTTGAGAAAAATTGGGGTGTGCCTAGATCAAGGATGCAAAATAGGCACATATCTCCTCCCCCTCAGCGTTTCCGGTCAAATGGATGAAATTGTACAAAAAACTTAACCAAAAAACGTTTCGAGGATGATTTAGAGTTTGGTGTGCTCATTTGGTTGCTATGAAGCATTTGAGAAAAATTGGGGTGTGCCTAGATCAAGGATGCAAAATAGGCACATATCTCCTCCCCCTCAGCGTTTCCGGTCAAATGGATGAAATTGAACAAAAAACGTTTCGAGGACGATTTAAAGTTTGGTGTGCTCATTTGGTTGCTATGAAGCATTTGAGAAAAATTGGGGTGTGCCTAGATCAAGGATGCAAAATAGGCACATATCTCCTCCCCCTCCGCGTTTCCGGTCAAATGGATGAAATTGAACAAAAAACTTGACCAAAAAACGTTTCGAGGATGATTTAGAGTTTGGTGTACTCATTTGGTTGCTATGAAGCATTTGAGAAAATTGGGGTGTGCCTCGATCAAGGATGCAAAATAGGCACATATCTCCTCCCCCTCCGCGTTTCCGGTCAAATGGATGAAATTGAACAAAAAACGTTTCGAGGACGATTTACAGTTTGGTGTGCTCATTTGGTTGCTATGAAGCATTTGAGAAAAATTGGGGTGTGCCTAGATCAAGGATGCAAAATAGGCACATATCTCCTCCCCCTCAGCGTTTCCGGTCAAATGGATGAAATTGTACAAAAAACTTAACCAAAAAACGTTTCGAGGATGATTTAGAGTTTGGTGTGCTCATTTGGTTGCTATGAAGCATTTGAGAAAAATTGGGGTGTGCCTAGATCAAGGATGCAAAATAGGCACATATCTCCTCCCCCTCAGCGTTTCCGGTCAAATGGATGAAATTGAACAAAAAACGTTTCGAGGACGATTTAAAGTTTGGTGTGCTCATTTGGTTGCTATGAAGCTTTTGAGAAAAATTGGAGTGTGCCTAGATCCAGGATGCAATATCGGTACAAATCTCTTCCCCCTCAGCGTTTCCGGCCAAATGGATGAAATTGAACTAAAAACTTAACCAAAAAACGTTTCGAGGATGATTTAGAGTTTGGTGTACTCATTTGGTTGCTATGAAGCATTTGAGAAAAATTGGGAGGTGCCTCGATCCAGGAGGCAATATCGGCACATATCGCCTCCCCCTCAGCGTTTCCGGTCAAATGGATGAAATTGTACAAAAAACTTAACCAAAAAACGTTTCGAGGATGATTTAAAGTTTGGTGTACTCATTTGGTTGCTATGAAGCATTTGAGAAAAGTTGGGAGGTGCCTCGATCCAGGATGCAATATCGGCACAAATCTCCTCCCCCTCAGCGTTTCCGGTCAAATGGATGAAATTGAACAAAAAACTTGAACAAAAAACGTTTCGAGGATGATTTAAAGTTTGGTGTACTCATTTGGTTGCTATGAAGCATTTGAGAAAAGCTGGGGGGTGCCTCGATCCAGGATGCAATATCGGCACATATCCCCTCCCCCTCAGCGTTTCCGGTCAAATGGATGAAATTGAACAAAAAACTTGAACAAAAAACGTTTCGAGGATGATTTAAAGTTTGGTGTACTCATTTGGTTGCTATGAAGCATTTGAGAAAAATTGGGAGGTGCCTCGATCCAGGAGGCAATATCGGCACATATCTCCTCCCCCTCAGCGTTTCCGGTCAAATGGATGAAAGTGAACAAAAAACTTAACCAAAAAACGTTTCGAGGATGATTTAAAGTTTGGTGTGCTCATTTGCTTACCATGAAGCATTTAACAAAAAGTGGAGTGTGCCTCGATCCAGGATGCAATATCGGCACATATCTCCTCCCCGTCAGCGTTTCCGGTCAAATGGATGAAATTGAACAAAAAACTTAACCAAAAAACGTTTCGAGGATGACTTAGAGTTTGGTGTACTCATTTGGTTGCTATGAAGCATTTGAGAAAAATTGGGGTGTGCCTCGATCAAGGATGCAAAATAGGCACATATCTCCTCCCCCTCCGCGTTTCCGGTCAAATGGATGAAATTGAACAAAAAACGTTTCGAGGACGATTTACAGTTTGGTGTGCTCATTTGGTTGCTATGAAGCATTTGAGAAAAATTGGGGTGTGCCTAGATCAAGGATGCAAAATAGGCACATATCTCCTCCCCCTCAGCGTTTCCGGTCAAATGGATGAAATTGAACAAAAAACGTTTCGAGGACGATTTAAAGTTTGGTGTGCTCATTTGGTTGCTATGAAGCATTTGAGAAAAATTGGGGTGTGCCTAGATCAAGGATGCAAAATAGGCACATATCTCCTCCCCCTCAGCGTTTCCGGTCAAATGGATGAAATTGTACAAAAAACTTAACCAAAAAACGTTTCGAGGATGATTTAGAGTTTGGTGTACTCATTTGGTTGCTATGAAGCATTTCAGAAAAATTGGGGTGTGCCTCGATCAAGGATGCAAAATAGGCACATATCTCCTCCCCCTCCGCGTTTCCGGTCAAATGGATGAAATTGAACAAAAAACGTTTCGAGGACGATTTACAGTTTGGTGTGCTCATTTGGTTGCTATGAAGCATTTGAGAAAAATTGGGGTGTGCCTAGATCAAGGATGCAAAATAGGCACATATCTCCTCCCCCTCAGCGTTTCCGGTCAAATGGATGAAATTGAACAAAAAACTTAACCAAAAAACGTTTCGAGGATGATTTAGAGTTTGGTGTGCTCATTTGGTTGCTATGAAGCATTTGAGAAAAATTGGGAGGTGCCTTGATCCAGGATGAAATATCGGCACAAATCTCCTCCCCCTCAGCGTTTCCGGTCAAATGGATGAAATTGAACAAAAAACTTAACCAAAAAACGTTTCGAGGATGATTTAGAGTTTGGTGTACGCATTTGGTTACTATGAAGCATTTTCGAAAAATTGGGGTGTGCCTAGATCCAGGATGCAATATCGGCACAAATCTCCTCCCCCTCAGCGTTTCCGGTCAAACGGATGAAATTGAACAAAAAACTTAACCAAAAAACGTTTCGAGGATGATTTAGAGTTTGTTGTACTCATTTGGTTGCTATGAAGCATTTAACAAAAATTGGAGTGTGCCTCGATCCGGGATGCAATATCGGCACATATCTCCTCCCTCTTAGCGTTTCCGGTCAAATGGATGAAATTGTACAAAAAACTTAACCAAAAAACGTTTCGAGGATGATTTAGAGTTTGGTGTGCTCATTTGGTTGCTATGAAGCATTTGAGAAAAATTGGAAGGTGCCTCGATCCAGGATGCAATATCGGCACATATCTCCTCCCCCTCAGCGTTTCCGGTCAAATGGATGAAATTGAACAAAAAACTTAACCAAAAAACGTTTCGAGGATGATTTAGAGTTTGGTGTGCTCATTTGGTTGCTATGAAGCATTTGAGAAAAATTGGAAGGTGCCTCGATCCAGGATGCAATGTCGGCACATATCTCCTCCCCCTCAGCGTTTCCGGTCAAATGGATGAAATTGAACAAAAAACTTAACCAAAAAACGTTTCGAGGATGATTTAGAGTTTGGTGTGCTCATTTGGTTGCTATGAAGCATTTGAGAAAAATTGGGAGGGGCCTCGATCCAGGATGCAATATCGGCACATATCTCCTCCCCCTCAGCGTTTCCGGTCAAATGGATGAAATTGAACAAAAAACTTAACCAAAAAACGTTTCGAGGATGATTTAGAGTTTGGTGTGCTCATTTGGTTGCTATGAAGCATTTGAGAAAACTTGGGAGGTGCCTCGCTCAAGGATGCAATATCGGCACATATCTCCTCCCCCTCAGCGTTTCCGGTCAAATGGATGAAATTGAACAAAAAACTTAACCAAAAAACGTTTCGAGGATGATTTAGAGTTTGGTGTGCTCATTTGGTTGCTATGAAGCATTTGAGAAAAATTGGAAGGTGCCTCGATCCAGGATGCAATATCGGCACATATCTCCTCCCCCTCAGCGTTTCCGGTCAAATGGATGAAATTGAACAAAAAACTTAACCAAAAAACGTTTCGAGGATGATTTAGAGTTTGGTGTGCTCATTTGGTTGCTATGAAGCATTTGAGAAAAATTGGAAGGTGCCTCGATCCAGGATGCAATATCGGCACATATCTCCTCCCCCTCAGCGTTTCCGGTCAAATGGATGAAATTGAACAAAAAACTTAACCAAAAAACGTTTCGAGGATGATTTAGAGTTTGGTGTGCTCATTTGGTTGCTATGAAGCATTTGAGAAAAATTGGGAGGTGCCTTGATCCAGGATGAAATATCGGCACAAATCTCCTCCCCCTCAGCGTTTCCGGTCAAATGGATGAAATTGAACAAAAAACTTAACCAAAAAACGTTTCGAGGATGATTTAGAGTTTGGTGTACGCATTTGGTTACTATGAAGCATTTTCGAAAAATTGGGGTGTGCCTAGATCCAGGATGCAATATCGGCACAAATCTCCTCCCCCTCAGCGTTTCCGGTCAAATGGATGAAATTGAACAAAAAACTTAACCAAAAAACGTTTCGAGGATGATTTAGAGTTTGGTGTACGCATTTGGTTACTATGAAGCATTTTCGAAAAATTGGGAGGTGCCTAGATCCAGGATGCAATATCGGCACAAATCTCCTCCCCTCAGCGTTTCCGGTCAAATGGATGAAATTGAACAAAAAACTTAACCAAAAAACGTTTCGAGGATGATTTAGAGTTTGGTGTGCTCATTTGGTTGCTATGAAGCATTTGAGAAAAATTGGAAGGTGCCTCGATCCAGGATGCAATATCGGCACATATCTCCTCCCCCTCAGCGTTTCCGGTCAAATGGATGAAATTGAACAAAAAACTTAACCAAAAAACGTTTCGAGGATGATTTAGAGTTTGGTGTGCTCATTTGGTTGCTATGAAGCATTTGAGAAAAATTGGGAGGTGCCTCGATCCAGGATGCAATATCGGCACATATCTCCTCCCCCTCAGCGTTTCCGGTCAAATGGATGAAATTGAACAAAAAACTTACCCAAAAAACGTTTCGAGGATGATTTAGAGTTTGTTGTACTCATTTGGTTGCTATGAAGCATTTAACAAAAATTGGAGTGTGCCTCGATCCGGGATGCAATATCGGCACATATCTCCTCCCTCTCAGCGTTTCCGGTCAAATGGATGAAATTGTACAAAAAACTTAACGAAAAAACGTTTCGAGGATGATTTAGAGTTTGGTGTGCTCATTTGGTTGCTATGAAGCATTTGAGAAAAATTGGAAGGTGCCTCGATCCAGGATGCAATATCGGCACATATCTCCTCCCCCTCAGCGTTTCCGGTCAAATGGATGAAATTGAACAAAAAACTTAACCAAAAAACGTTTCGAGGATGATTTAGAGTTTGTTGTACTCATTTGGTTGCTATGAAGCATTTAACAAAAATTGGAGTGTGCCTCGATCCGGGATGCAATATCGGCACATATCTCCTCCCTCTCAGCGTTTCCGGTCAAATGGATGAAATTGTACAAAAAACTTAACAAAAAAACGTTTCGAGGATGATTTAGAGTTTGGTGTACTCATTTGGTTGCTATGAAGCATTTGAGAAAAATTGGGGTATGCCTCGCTCAAGGATGCAATATCGGCACATATCTCCTCCCACTCAGCGTTTCCGGTCAAATGGATGAAATTGAACAAAAAACTTAACCAAAAAACGTTTCGAGGATGATTTAGAGTTTGGTGTACTCATTTGGTTGCTATGAAGCATTTGAGAAAAATTGGGGTTTGCCTCGCTCAAGGATGCAATATCGGCACATATCTCCTCCCACTCAGCGTTTCCGGTCAAATGGATGAAATTGAACAAAAAACTTAACCAAAAAACGTTTCGAGGATGATTTAGAGTTTGGTGTACTCATTTGGTTGCTATGAAGCATTTGAGAAAAATTGGGAGGTGCCTTGATCCAGGATGAAATATCGGCACAAATCGCCTCTCCCTCAGCGTTTCCGGTCAAATGGATGAAATTGAACAAAAAACTTAACCAAAAAACGTTTCGAGGATGATTTAGAGTTTGGTGTACTCATTTGGTTGCTATGAAGCATTTGAGAAAAATTGGGGTGTGCCTCGCTCAAGGATGCAATATCGGCACATATCTCCTCCCACTCAGCGTTTCCGGTCAAATGGATGAAATTGAACAAAAAACTTAACAAAAAAACGTTTCGAGGATGATTTAGAGTTTGGTGTACTCATTTGGTTGCTATGAAGCATTTGAGAAAAATTGGGAGGGGCCTCGATCCAGGATGCAATATCGGCACATATCTCCTCCCCCTCAGCGTTTCCGGTCAAATGGATGACATTGAACAAAAAACTTGACCAAAAAACGTTTCGAGGATGATTTAAAGTTTGTTGTGCTCATTTGGTTGCTATGAAGCATTTGAGAAAAATTGGGAGGTGCCTCGATCCAGGATGCAATATCGGCACATATCTCCTCCCCCTCAGCGTTTCCGGTCAAATGGATGAAATTGAACAAAAAACTTAACAAAAAAACGTTTCGAGGATGATTTAGAGTTTGGTGTACTCATTTGGTTGCTATGAAGCATTTGAGAAAAATTGGGAGGTGCCTCGATCCAGGATGCAATATCGGCACATATCTCCTCCCCCTCAGCGTTTCCGGTCAAACGGATGAAATTGAACCAAAAACTTGACCAAAAAACGTTTCGAGGATGATTTAAAGTTTGGTGTGCTCATTTGGTTGCTATGAAGCATTTGAGAAAAATTGGGGTGTGCCTAGATCCAGGATGCAATGTCGGCACAAATCTCCTCTCCCTCAGCGTTTCCGGTCAAATGGATGAAATTGAACAAAAAACTTAACCAAAAAACGTTTCGAGGATGATTTAGAGTTTGGTGTACTCATTTGGTTGCTATGAAGCATTTGAGAAAAATTGGGAGGTGCCTCGATCCAGGATGCAATATCGGCACATATCTCCTCCCCCTCAGCGTTTCCGGTCAAATGGATGAAATTGAACAAAAAACTTAACCAAAAAACGTTTCGAGGATGATTTAGAGTTTGGTGTACTCATTTGGTTGCTATGAAGCATTTGAGAAAAATTGGGAGGTGCCTCGATCCAGGATGCAATATCGGCACATATCTCCTCCCCCTCAGCGTTTCCGGTCAAATGGATGATATTGAACAAAAAACTTAACCAAAAAACGTTTCGAGGATGATTTAGAGTTTGGTGTACTCATTTGGTTGCTATGAAGCATTTGAGAAAAATTGGGGTGTGCCTCGCTCAAGGATGCAATATCGGCACATATCTCCTCCCACTCAGCGTTTCCGGTCAAATGGATGAAATTGAACAAAAAACTTGACCAAAAAACGTTTCGAGGATGATTTAGAGTTTGGTGTACTCATTTGGTTGCTATGAAGCATTTGAGAAAAATTGGGAGGTGCCTCGATCCAGGATGCAATATCGGCACATATCTCCTCCCCCTCAGCGTTTCCGGTCAAACGGATGAAATTGAACCAAAAACTTAACCAAAAAACGTTTCGAGGATGATTTAGAGTTTGGTGTACTCATTTGGTTGCTATGAAGCATTTGAGAAAAATTGGGGTATGCCTCGCTCAAGGATGCAATATCGGCACATATCTCCTCCCACTCAGCGTTTCCGGTCAAATGGATGAAATTGAACAAAAAACTTGACCAAAAAACGTTTCGAGGATGATTTAGAGTTTGGTGTACTCATTTGGTTGCTATGAAGCATTTGAGAAAAATTGGGGTATGCCTCGCTCAAGGATGCAATATCGGCACATATCTCCTCCCACTCAGCGTTTCCGGTCAAATGGATGAAATTGAACAAAAAACTTAACCAAAAAACGTTTCGAGGATGATTTAGAGTTTGGTGTACTCATTTGGTTGCTATGAAGCATTTGAGAAAAATTGGGGTATGCCTCGCTCAAGGATGCAATATCGGCACATATCTCCTCCCACTCAGCGTTTCCGGTCAAATGGATGAAATTGAACAAAAAACTTAACCAAAAAACGTTTCGAGGATGATTTAGAGTTTGGTGTACTCATTTGGTTGCTATGAAGCATTTGAGAAAAATTGGGAGGTGCCTTGATCCAGGATGAAATATCGGCACAAATCGCCTCTCCCTCAGCGTTTCCGGTCAAATGGATGAAATTGAACAAAAAACTTAACCAAAAAACGTTTCGAGGATGATTTAGAGTTTGGTGTACTCATTTGGTTGCTATGAAGCATTTGAGAAAAATTGGGGTATGCCTCGCTCAAGGATGCAATATCGGCACATATCTCCTCCCACTCAGCGTTTCCGGTCAAATGGATGAAATTGAACAAAAAACTTGACCAAAAAACGTTTCGAGGATGATTTAGAGTTTGGTGTACTCATTTGGTTGCTATGAAGCATTTGAGAAAAATTGGGGTATGCCTCGCTCAAGGATGCAATATCGGCACATATCTCCTCCCACTCAGCGTTTCCGGTCAAATGGATGAAATTGAACAAAAAACTTGACCAAAAAACGTTTCGAGGATGATTTAGAGTTTGGTGTACTCATTTGGTTGCTATGAAGCATTTGAGAAAAATTGGGGTATGCCTCGCTCAAGGATGCAATATCGGCACATATCTCCTCCCACTCAGCGTTTCCGGTCAAATGGATGAAATTGAACAAAAAACTTGACCAAAAAACGTTTCGAGGATGATTTAGAGTTTGGTGTACTCATTTGGTTGCTATGAAGCATTTGAGAAAAATTGGGGTATGCCTCGCTCAAGGATGCAATATCGGCACATATCTCCTCCCACTCAGCGTTTCCGGTCAAATGGATGAAATTGAACAAAAAACTTAACCAAAAAACGTTTCGAGGATGATTTAGAGTTTGGTGTACTCATTTGGTTGCTATGAAGCATTTGAGAAAAATTGGGGTATGCCTCGCTCAAGGATGCAATATCGGCACATATCTCCTCCCACTCAGCGTTTCCGGTCAAATGGATGAAATTGAACAAAAAACTTAACCAAAAAACGTTTCGAGGATGATTTAGAGTTTGGTGTACTCATTTGGTTGCTATGAAGCATTTGAGAAAAATTGGGGTATGCCTCGCTCAAGGATGCAATATCGGCACATATCTCCTCCCACTCAGCGTTTCCGGTCAAATGGATGAAATTGAACAAAAAACTTAACCAAAAAACGTTTCGAGGATGATTTAGAGTTTGGTGTACTCATTTGGTTGCTATGAAGCATTTGAGAAAAATTGGGGTATGCCTCGCTCAAGGATGCAATATCGGCACATATCTCCTCCCACTCAGCGTTTCCGGTCAAATGGATGAAATTGAACAAAAAACTTAACCAAAAAACGTTTCGAGGATGATTTAGAGTTTGGTGTACTCATTTGGTTGCTATGAAGCATTTGAGAAAAATTGGGAGGTGCCTTGATCCAGGATGCAATATCGGCACATATCTCCTCCCACTCAACGTTTCCGGTCAAATGGATGAAATTGAACAAAAAACTTAACCAAAAAACGTTTCGAGGATGATTTAGAGTTTGGTGTACTCATTTGGTTGCTATGAAGCATTTGAGAAAAATTGGGGTGTGCCTCGCTCAAGGATGCAATATCGGCACATATCTCCTCCCACTCAGCGTTTCCGGTCAAATGGATGAAATTGAACAAAAAACTTGACCAAAAAACGTTTCGAGGATGATTTAGAGTTTGGTGTACTCATTTGGTTGCTATGAAGCATTTGAGAAAAATTGGGAGGTGCCTTGATCCAGGATGCAATATCGGCACATATCTCCTCCCACTCAGCGTTTCCGGTCAAATGGATGAAATTGAACAAAAAACTTGACCAAAAAACGTTTCGAGGATGATTTAGAGTTTGGTGTACTCATTTGGTTGCTATGAAGCATTTGAGAAAAATTGGGGTATGCCTCGCTCAAGGATGCAATATCGGCACATATCTCCTCCCACTCAGCGTTTCCGGTCAAATGGATGAAATTGAACAAAAAACTTAACCAAAAAACGTTTCGAGGATGATTTAGAGTTTGGTGTACTCATTTGGTTGCTATGAAGCATTTGAGAAAAATTGGGGTATGCCTCGCTCAAGGATGCAATATCGGCACATATCTCCTCCCACTCAGCGTTTCCGGTCAAATGGATGAAATTGAACAAAAAACTTAACCAAAAAACGTTTCGAGGATGATTTAGAGTTTGGTGTACTCATTTGGTTGCTATGAAGCATTTGAGAAAAATTGGGAGGTGCCTTGATCCAGGATGAAATATCGGCACAAATCGCCTCTCCCTCAGCGTTTCCGGTCAAATGGATGAAATTGAACAAAAAACTTAACCAAAAAACGTTTCGAGGATGATTTAGAGTTTGGTGTACTCATTTGGTTGCTATGAAGCATTTGAGAAAAATTGGGGTGTGCCTCGCTCAAGGATGCAATATCGGCACATATCTCCTCCCACTCAGCGTTTCCGGTCAAATGGATGAAATTGAACAAAAAACTTGACCAAAAAACGTTTCGAGGATGATTTAAAGTTTGTTGTGCTCATTTGGTTGCTATGAAGCATTTGAGAAAAATTGGGAGGGGCCTCGATCCAGGATGCAATATCGGCACATATCTCCTCCCCCTCAGCGTTTCCGGTCAAATGGATGACATTGAACAAAAAACTTGACCAAAAAACGTTTCGAGGATGATTTAAAGTTTGTTGTGCTCATTTGGTTGCTATGAAGCATTTGAGAAAAATTGGGAGGTGCCTCGATCCAGGATGCAATATCGGCACATATCTCCTCCCCCTCAGCGTTTCCGGTCAAATGGATGAAATTGAACAAAAAACTTAACAAAAAAACGTTCCGAGGATGATTTAGAGTTTGGTGTACTCATTTGGTTGCTATGAAGCATTTGAGAAAAATTGGGAGGGGCCTCGATCCAGGATGCAATATCGGCACAAATCTCCTCTCCCTCAGCGTTTCCGGTCAAATGGATGAAATTGAACAAAAAACTTAACCAAAAAACGTTTCGAGGATGATTTAGAGTTTGGTGTACTCATTTGGTTGCTATGAAGCATTTGAGAAAAATTGGGAGGTGCCTCGATCCAGGATGCAATATCGGCACATATCTCCTCCCCCTCAGCGTTTCCGGTCAAATGGATGAAATTGAACAAAAAACTTAACCAAAAAACGTTTCGAGGATGATTTAGAGTTTGGTGTACTCATTTGGTTGCTATGAAGCATTTGAGAAAAATTGGGGTATGCCTCGCTCAAGGATGCAATATCGGCACATATCTCCTCCCACTCAGCGTTTCCGGTCAAATGGATGAAATTGAACAAAAAACTTAACAAAAAAACGTTTCGAGGATGATTTAGAGTTTGGTGTACTCATTTGGTTGCTATGAAGCATTTGAGAAAAATTGGGAGGGGCCTCGATCCAGGATGCAATATCGGCACAAATCTCCTCCCCCTCAGCGTTTCCGGTCAAATGGATGAAATTGAACAAAAAACTTGACCAAAAAACGTTTCGAGGATGATTTAAAGTTTGGTGTGCTCATTTGGTTGCTATGAAGCATTTGAGAAAAATTGGGGTGTGCCTAGATCCAGGATGCAATGTCGGCACAAATCTCCTCTCCCTCAGCGTTTCCGGTCAAATGGATGAAATTGAACAAAAAACTTAACCAAAAAACGTTTCGAGGATGATTTAGAGTTTGGTGTACTCATTTGGTTGCTATGAAGCATTTGAGAAAAATTGGGAGGTGCCTCGATCCAGGATGCAATATCGGCACATATCTCCTCCCCCTCAGCGTTTCCGGTCAAACGGATGAAATTGAACCAAAAACTTAACAAAAAATCGTTTCGAGGATGATTTAGAGTTTGGTGTACTCATTTGGTTGCTATGAAGCATTTGAGAAAAATTGGGGTATGCCTCGCTCAAGGATGCAATATCGGCACATATCTCCTCCCACTCAGCGTTTCCGGTCAAATGGATGAAATTGAACAAAAAACTTAACCAAAAAACGTTTCGAGGATGATTTAGAGTTTGGTGTACTCATTTGGTTGCTATGAAGCATTTGAGAAAAATTGGGGTTTGCCTCGCTCAAGGATGCAATATCGGCACATATCTCCTCCCACTCAGCGTTTCCGGTCAAATGGATGAAATTGAACAAAAAACTTAACCAAAAAACGTTTCGAGGATGATTTAGAGTTTGGTGTACTCATTTGGTTGCTATGAAGCATTTGAGAAAAATTGGGAGGTGCCTTGATCCAGGATGAAATATCGGCACAAATCGCCTCTCCCTCAGCGTTTCCGGTCAAATGGATGAAATTGAACAAAAAACTTAACAAAAAAACGTTTCGAGGATGATTTAGAGTTTGGTGTACTCATTTGGTTGCTATGAAGCATTTGAGAAAAATTGGGAGGGGCCTCGATCCAGGATGCAATATCGGTACATATCTCCTCCCCCTCAGCGTTTCCGGTCAAATGGATGACATTGAACAAAAAACTTGACCAAAAAACGTTTCGAGGATGATTTAAAGTTTGTTGTGCTCATTTGGTTGCTATGAAGCATTTGAGAAAAATTGGGAGGTGCCTCGATCCAGGATGCAATATCGGCACATATCTCCTCCCCCTCAGCGTTTCCGGTCAAATGGATGAAATTGAACAAAAAACTTAACAAAAAAACGTTTCGAGGATGATTTAGAGTTTGGTGTACTCATTTGGTTGCTATGAAGCATTTGAGAAAAATTGGGAGGGGCCTCGATCCAGGATGCAATATCGGCACAAATCTCCTCCCCCTCAGCGTTTCCGGTCAAATGGATGAAATTGAACAAAAAACTTGACCAAAAAACGTTTCGAGGATGATTTAAAGTTTGGTGTGCTCATTTGGTTGCTATGAAGCATTTGAGAAAAATTGGGGTGTGCCTAGATCCAGGATGCAATGTCGGCACAAATCTCCTCTCCCTCAGCGTTTCCGGTCAAATGGATGAAATTGAACAAAAAACTTAACCAAAAAACGTTTCGAGGATGATTTAGAGTTTGGTGTACTCATTTGGTTGCTATGAAGCATTTGAGAAAAATTGGGAGGTGCCTCGATCCAGGATGCAATATCGGCACATATCTCCTCCCCCTCAGCGTTTCCGGTCAAATGGATGAAATTGAACAAAAAACTTAACCAAAAAACGTTTCGAGGATGATTTAGAGTTTGGTGTACTCATTTGGTTGCTATGAAGCATTTGAGAAAAATTGGGAGGTGCCTCGATCCAGGATGCAATATCGGCACATATCTCCTCCCCCTCAGCGTTTCCGGTCAAATGGATGATATTGAACAAAAAACTTAACCAAAAAACGTTTCGAGGATGATTTAGAGTTTGGTGTACTCATTTGGTTGCTATGAAGCATTTGAGAAAAATTGGGGTGTGCCTCGCTCAAGGATGCAATATCGGCACATATCTCCTCCCACTCAGCGTTTCCGGTCAAATGGATGAAATTGAACAAAAAACTTGACCAAAAAACGTTTCGAGGATGATTTAGAGTTTGGTGTACTCATTTGGTTGCTATGAAGCATTTGAGAAAAATTGGGGTTTGCCTCGCTCAAGGATGCAATATCGGCACATATCTCCTCCCACACAGCGTTTCCGGTCAAATGGATGAAATTGAACAAAAAACTTAACAAAATAACGTTTCGAGGATGATTTAGAGTTTGGTGTACGCATTTGGTTACTATGAAGCATTTTCGAAAAATTGGGGTGTGCCTAGATCCAGGATGCAATATCGGCACAAATCTCCTCCCCCTCAGCGTTTCCGGTCAAATGGATGAAATTGAACAAAAAACTTAACCAAAAAACGTTTCGAGGATGATTTAGAGTTTGGTGTACGCATTTGGTTACTATGAAGCATTTTCGAAAAATTGGGGTGTGCCTAGATCCAGGATGCAATATCGGCACAAATCTCCTCCCCCTCAGCGTTTCCGGTCAAATGGATGAAATTGAACAAAAAACTTAACCAAAAACCGC
Source organism: Xylota segnis (assembly GCA_963583995.1). Classification (NCBI taxonomy): domain Eukaryota; kingdom Metazoa; phylum Arthropoda; class Insecta; order Diptera; family Syrphidae; genus Xylota; species Xylota segnis. The sequence continues at coordinate 8,732,509 of OY757237.1, forward strand.
TTCGAGGATGATTTAGAGTTTGGTGTGCTCATTTGCTTACCATGAAGCATTTAACAAAAACATATGTCCACATATCTGGATACTTAATAAGTACTATTCGTACTTACTTTTACGAGTGAATCACAATCATTGACCCTGAAGCCTCACCCATATTTGTATCGACTACCTAGAGTGTCTCAGCACCCTGTATTTAAACTAAATCGAGTTCCCACATAAAAACAAAAATTACGATTTTAATTTATTATTATTTATTTGTAATTTCTTAACACATTTGGGAAACATCTTGATGGTGGTGCTCTCCACAAATGGGATTCTTACTCTTAGAAGTGTCTTTTCTGCGTGGATACATTCGACAACGTCCCTGTTTGTAACCTTGATTAGGCTCTTTTAAGTTTCTCTTTATCATTCCTCCAGTTATGGTGTTAAAGGTTCCACGGTTTTTTTTATTTTTTCTTTATACCACTTACCACAATCCCAACTGGATGATAACTTGGATTAATAAACTCTACACAATTCTAAGAGAATGAAAAGTAAATCAAAGAAATATTAAATGCAAAACAAAAAAGATATTATTCCAAGCCACAGGGTGTCCATCACGCTCCGTGTCTTTTTTTGAGTGTAAGAGTTGTGAAAAATGTGATTTTCCACAATGTTTGGAACACTGAAAAAGAACTTTAGAGAACAAATAACAATTGAGGGAAACAAATTATCTCTAAAGCATCACGTCGTGCTCCAAAAGTCGTAGGTTCTATGCATTGCCCAAGTAAAATCGAATTTCTTATCTCATACAGATTTGAAATCTATAACACCCTAGACTACATATCGCTTATCATGCTGGTTCATGTTGGAAGAGGAAATGTCGTTGTATCTCTCTACAAGATAGTATTAAACTGAAAACTTTCAACGCGTTTTCTCCAAAATCGTGTTTTTTGAGTTATGACAGTCTTCAAGTAAACGAGCGATATGTAGTCAAGATAAAAAATGCTCGACATTGAAAACTAACCAATATTTTGAACAAACAACAATTTAAATATGCTCTAAAGAGTATATCGTATATTTTCTCACCAGATCAGATGAATACATACTGTTGTACTGACTCCTAATAAGGATAGTAAGTAAAGAATCTTCTTGATCTTCTAAGAGAGTCTGATCTTCTAGCGATAATCTAAGGTGATAGTTGATTTTTGAGCATCACAATCATACTTTTTGCTCTTTAAGATAACCACCAGCGGCATCATCAGATTTTTGGGAACGTTTTTGTGGGCCAAGGAATAAGGTAATATTTTCATGTAGAATCATACTTGTTTCTTTACGATTATTTGCGAAGAAGTGCTACGAAAATGTTTACTTCTCTCTAATTTGTGATGAAGAACATAATTGTAATGCACGACTGAATGAATCTAATTTGATGGATGAGTCAAAAATTTTGGTTTTAAATAATTCTTTGTCATCGTTCTACTCAAGGCTAACAGAGTGTGCTAAATGATTCCACCCCTGCAGTTCGCCTAGGTTAGTTCAACCCAAAATCTGCCCTCATGAAAACGGATATCGCAGTTCTTTGTTAGTATGACATGCACAAACTCATTTAGACAGTGCTTATTCCTTACACTGGTCTAGTATGGCCTTGGGCCACAGAATCGCAGAGTTAATGGGTTTAATTGTTTGAAATCGCAGTGTTAGCTTTAGTTTTGTTTCTATTTTCCTCAATAGATCTCACCTCATTTAAAATTTAGTGAATAGGATGACACGCTTTAAACCACATACATACATATGTATAACTGCATCTCCAATTGTTTTAAACCGATTAAAGTGTGAAGGACCTTATGGCAGGACATGGCATACCCAAAATTGCTTGGTTAATCAAGTTTGGATATAGTGTAAAGAAAGAGATCCTACGTGCAAGTACGTGCGACCTGTTGTTTTGTATATGAGAGCGAGATAATAAATGAGAAATTCTCCAATCGACCAAAGAGATTAGAAAGCCCACCGCATGAAATCAAGAGATAGACTCTGCCTTCGTAGTATTTCTGATTACATTTTTCATTCACAAATATTTTTGTTTTCATTTTGTTTCTTGTTCTTCGACCTCAGCGTCTTGGTGTATTGTCGCTAAAAATAAATTCAAAACAACAATACGTTACAGCATAAGATTTAAAAATAATAATACATTCTCTATGGTTTTCAATGTTTTTTTTTTGTTTGTTCTTTATCATTTTACATTTTACAATTACAATTACACAGGTGCTTACATGCTGGGATGTTTTCTCGCGATTTATTTAATAATTTAAAGTATATTATGGTATTCCATTATTATATGTATATTTATGCATAATTTATGTTTATGTATGTAAATATAAATAGCTAATAGGGTTTTCAAAAAATACTTGGTATCTTGTCTTCTCTTCAGCGTTTGCGCTTCCGCTGCCGGGCAGGGGGGGGGAAAGGGTTGTCTATGTATAGTAAATATTCTATTGCTTCAAGTTCGGCGTGTATTTGGGATCAAATACTAAAGAGACTTTGTTTAATTTTTAATTTGTTATCTATATTTAATTATTATTTTCGTCGTAGTAAATTACAGAGCTAGTAAGTAAAATATATATATATATATGTTTGATTTAATTATAGTAAACATGTAATAGTAGTTGTAATGTGTTCGGTATTGAATTATTTTGGTGGTCAAGTTTTATACTATGCAATGTAAATGTACGTGTTTGTGTTTGATGTTGTTTACTTTGTTTATAATCACCCTTACTGTAGAACCCGGTGGCGGGAATGTTTTCCTTCAATTCATTCGAAGGGAATCGTTTAGTTGTCGATCAAATCGTACTCACCGCTCCCAACTAAATCGTTGCGTATTTAGTCCTTTGTGGTGAACTTCCGATCCTACGAGTTCTATGACAGGGATAAAAATACTCGTAATTTTCTTTGTTGTTGTCGAATTTATTCTGTTTTTCTTATCAGAGCGCTTTCACTATTTCTCTCTTTCATTGGATCTCTTCGCCCATCTCTCCCATTGTTCGCTATACTTTATCATCGTTATCTGGCTTTCAGCTGTGTTTTGTGATAAGAAATTGGTGTGTTTGTTGTTTATTTTCTTTCTTTTTGAAGAATCGGTTTGTTTTTAAAGTGATAAAAGTTTTGTAGTTCTTATGAAATAAAATAATAAAGTACTAAGCAAGATCGATTTGCGTTTAGATTTTGTTTATTTTTTGGGAGAGTTGCGCTCTAATAAAATTTAGGAGAAGAGATAGAAATATTATTGCGCGAAGCACATTAGCCGAAGTGCTTTCGTTTTTTTTTAATTTTGTTTTGTTTTCATTTTGGAAATATCACATTTATGCATTCTCCATGACGAGAAAAATAAATTTGCAATGCAATGCATTTTTGTTTTTTATGTACAAAAGAATGGCAATGATGGTCGCTCTCTTAACTCTATCGTAGTCCCTCTCTCTGATTCAAGGTTTTCATCCAGAGGAGATCTCGATCGAGTGTTTGGTTGTGTTGCTAGCTTTCCTTTTTTTCATTTTCAGAACAAGTCATGCTCTGTGGCAGTTTATTGGTTATTAGTAGCTAGAGATATACATATGTAAGTTTTTTTTTTTTATTATTATTTAACCCTTCATTCTTTGCTTGAACTTGTACTCTCTCTTGTTTCCTCAATTCCTTTCCAGTCTCTCTGCACGCTCGTAAGGGATAAAATATATTTATTTTTTTTATTATTTTTAGAGTCATGATCATGTCCTGATAAATAAATAAAATATATAAACACTCTCTCCTCAACGCCATCTGCTAGCAATGTCTAGAATGAATTTAAAGCCGTATCGTCGCTAGAGATAAGAGGTAACAAGGAATACGTGTGCAGGAAGAGGAATAAGACGATGAGACGATGTATGATGTGTGCAGATGCTCTTCCTTCTTAGTAGTAGTAGTAGGTATTTCTTTTTTTTAAATGTATGGTGGTTATGTTGTTGTTGGTAGGTGTTGGTGGTATAGCTCCTTTAAATGTGTCAACAAGCTTTAGCTTCTCTGCTTTCATTTGCAAACAAATCGTCATCGATTTTTTTTTTTTCAATTTTTTGGTCCGAAAGAGAATTACAAATACAATATAATTTTTAATTGTTTTTTAAAAATTTTGTAAATTCTTCGCCAAATCAATCCCAACCGTTTTCCTTGATCATGTGGGCTAGCTCTATGATGTACTTGCCTTCTTTGTATTTTTGACTAGATTCAAATGCGTGCTCGTACTTCCAGCCAAGCGGTGTTTTACAGCACTCACAGTAAATATCGGCGACTGCATGTAGACCGGTAAGAAGGACTCGTTCCTCTGTTTGGCCACATGCCACGTTAACAACGGAATTAAATAGATATGCCGGACCTTGGCTGCCTTGAAATGACTTCGAAATAAGCTCATCATGGCTGGCCAAATGAGCGCGGCAGTGAACACAAGAATACGTTCGATTCGTGGACGGGAGGTAGGCTTGAAATGTCTTCACCATGTTTGGAATTGTGATGGTTTTCGCAGTGCGCCACTGGTTATGAAAAGTGATTAGATCTGGAAAATAAAGAATTGGAAACAATTAAAACGTCTACTACTTAGATTAGAATAAATACGTATACATATGTATGTTGATACATTTGATGAGAGCCAACTGAGAGAAATAAACCTAAAACCACAGTTCACACAGAGGGAAATGACCAGCTCCACTGTATTACTACCGAACGTGACTTGAACATAAAGTATATCGAATATACGATACCGACCACGACAAATATAAACGTCGAACAGGTGGCGGTAGAGCTTGGGTTCAAATGAATTTGCGATTGTGTTCCCGAGTATGATCGCTGACTGCGGTAATGGAGCAATTAATTCACAAAACAAAACAAAACATCAAAGTGTTGTGTTCATTGTAGGTACTACGATTAGTCAATAATAAACTTGTAAGCAATTAAGAGTAAAAATCATGAATATTGAAGTGAAGACAATGTAAAAGGACTTTGAACTTTGGTTGATATACAACCTACCGTTCATGTAAGAAGGAATATTACAATAGTTCTACTACGCAAGTGGATTCATTACAACAAACCGTGATCCAACCGTAAGTTATAAAGCGACATCGATCTAGCTAAATCAAAGCGAAAGGTACATTTATAACAGAACAGTATACCTACCCGTAGTAGAAGACGAAAAGTTGAATTAAAGAATTGAATCTAAGGCACCTTTGAGTAGCCGTCAGTCCGTTGTCCTATGGATGCGTACTTGATTTCCTGCGACCTAGTGTCTGTTTGGCACATAAAAAATAGGATACAACTAAACCAAATGGACAAAGTAGACTCTCCCGATTGTGTAAGACTCTACAGTGTAATCAAAGTTCTACTTCTTGAATCGAAAACCAAACTCATTTTCAGTAAAACATTGACAGCGCAATAAACCTATAAATAACAAGATTGATAACTTAATCTAGACAGTTCTACGTTGTCAATTATGAGTGATTGCACTGTTTTGCAACAGGCATGAACAGCCGGCACAAATTTCGATCAACATAAGGAAATACGTTCAAGCTGTGCTTGCACATACTCTGCAGTTTTAAAGAAAATAAAGTTCCCAAAAGCAATACGAAAAGATCGAGTACTGCTTCTCCGAAAATTTATCTAATGAAATGCAAACGCTTTCAAAGTCACGTAATAGATACAAGAGAGGTAATAGCACCTCTTCGATGCCTTCCATTGAACAAAAAGTGTTTGCCAGTGGTTTCAAAGGAATGAAAGCAGAATTGTTTACACCTTGAACTTGCTTCATATCTCTGCGCCATTAATTTTTGATTATACAGCACACAATCACTGTATTTTCATCAATATATAGATATATTTCGAACAGTTGTTAGCGTTAGACTTACCCATTTAAAGATAACTTTTAGTAATATTTGTTTACTGTTTTTTTTTTTCTTACTCTTTATTGTTGTGCAAATAAACAATATTTTCGTCGACGCTTTAATGATGGCTTGTATGCTTTCTCATTAACTTTGTTTTGTACTGACACAGTTTTTATCAGTAAACTACATTTATTGCTGTCTATAAACAATACCAGATATTCTACCATTCACAGTTCACAATCTATGACGAATGTATATAGAACATCTATGAATTGATTGCGGTTTGTGGCTTTTTGTTTTTGATACTAGTGAAACCATCTGCTTACAAAAATAGGAAGAATTTTTCATTTCCGATTGAAACTTCAAGAGATGTCGATAGAAAACGGCGAAAAAGTACGCGAATAACAAGCCGCGTAATCTCTTAAATGAAGCTAAATAGCGATATTGTTAGATGGATTACTTATATTGAGCCAATTAATGCCATGCCAAGTTGTTGATGTCGATCTCAGCACAAAAATCTTTGAACTATTTAGGTTTGTGTTAGGTGTGAGGTGATGAATGAATGGAAAGTGTAGCTTGTTGGTAAGCTTTCACAAATAAACGTCTTTACTGCTGGATTTATCATTTTTATGGTACGATATACGATTCCACTAGTCCTATTGGACGAAGTCAGGTGCTTGTAATGGTAATTTTTTTTATATTACAATCATCACACCATCGGAAATAAACTTAAACCAATAGTTTAATGGCTTAACAAATTGATTATATTCGCAGCCCATACTAAATAAGTATGCAGAGGCATGCAATCATCAATTTAAACAACAAGTCAGAAACGATGAATATATGTAGTTAAACTTTCAGTTTCATTGGAAAACTGGCGAATTTCTACAAATTATTATTAAGCTCTCAGGAATGTGGGACATCAACAAAACGATTCACTGATTCATGTAACTTTATTCGCAAACAACGATCGAAGATGCTTCGTAGTATAAACAGATGTTAAGTTTTTTGTTTTGTTTTGACTCAATATGGAATCTGCTGTCCACAAACTCTCACTTCTATGGAATAATCTAGGGGTATGATTAGATTTAATTATCTTCCAACAAACTTGACAAATAATCATTATTTCTCTGCGAAAGTGCATGTATGGATAGTTCTGTGCGACAAAACAGAACATCATAGAACATGTTTGGTACCCACAACAAAGAAGCAGAATTATGTAAGAGTTATCGTCCAAAATAAAGGAGCGCTTACGAAATACAAACAGTCAGAGGTGGGCTTGTAGGATTTGAGCTCAGCAAACCTTACTATCCCAAATCACTGGTTTTGAAAATAAGAATGAACTACATGAAAGGAGTTAACCAACAACTAAGAGGCTGGACTATCCGCTCTATATGCCATATTTTCAAGAAAAATGATTTTATGTCTTGCAAGAACTACGAGGCATATCCCTGCTTAATGAAGAATATAAGACAATATCCATTGTAATGTGTGAACCTCTGAAAACTTCCTGAAACAAACTAATCGGCACGTACCAGTGAGACCAACTAATTTCAAGTCGACACTCATCATCTCTCGATTGACTTTAAAACCGCATATGACAGCATTCATCGTCCTAAGCTATAAAAGGCGATAGCTGAACTCGGGATTCCAACAAAAATGATCCAGCTATGACACAGTTTTTCTAAACTATTGCAAACATGCAGCAAAGTTCGACAAGGAGATGCACTGTGGTGTGATTTCTTTAATTTTGTCATGGAACAGAACAGGACAACAGGATGTACAGGTGTAAGCACTATCTTCAGCTACTGGGACCCGGAGGCGATATTGAGATGATTTCACGGCCTTTAAAGAACAGGCGAAACAAACCCAAGGACTTGTTGTGACCTCGAAGTAAACATCAACTCCACGAATGGAGATCCATCGAGGACTTACCCTAGGAAACCGCTGCTACTCGTTTTGAAGAAACAAATGACCTCAAAACTCCTAACTTGGGACACGAAATACGTGTTGCAATATGGAGCCGAGTGCTGGACGACAAGCAAGAAAGCGGAGCAGATTTTGAGCATGAATGGACAATAAAAGGGACTTCGAATCGCAGACTCTCAGATTCGAGACGATAAGGAAAACTGAGATGCTTGCTCTGGACAACTGAAAGCAGAGTGCCTGGTGTCAAAGGAAGTGTAATACTCCCAAGTCTCAGGCAGAGAGTCTTGGACTTCTGAAGGCCTTACCAATTTCGATAGGTGGCCTCACTGGCTCGATAACAAGTTTTAACTGCACAAGAGTTTGCTTCACTGTCTTTTGGGGTGGCCTCAACTAAAAGCAATTTGGAGTTGTGGTCCTTGCGCAGCAAGTATCTGCAACAATCAGACTATCGCAACAAGAAAATGGTCCCTCGGACTTCAAGTCATTTATCAAACTAAAAAAACAGAAATGAAACTGCCTGCCAATAGTTGCAGATTCGAATTTTACAGTGCCTTGGTATCCCTTACATGGAGTGACCAGTAGTGATAATGTATATACTATCTGTAGCAGGGTTTGGCGCTGAATAGAAAGGAGTCGCTTTGGTCGACTGCATGTTTATACAGAATGAATCTCCCTAAGGCGATGTACAACTTTGTCATACAATACGACGTACAATTTTGCTAACAAAACCCTGCTAACTAGAATAAATATTTTAAATTAAAGAATCCGTTAATGTCATTGTTTCCCGGCTCCAACTAGATTTGATAATCAACCGCTGTCCATTATAATCTGATTCAAATAGAAACCCATAATTTAAACTCAATCGAATAGATAATGGTAATTCAATAACTTGATGACTAATCTGCCTCGAAAAAATATTAGCTTTAGCGATTAATAAATAATACGTAAACAATGCGTCTAGGGTCGATGGCTACCTAGACCGGCTGGATATTAAATTCAAGAAAAAACCGATAGGTACTACGGAAGGTCAACCTGGTACAACAATAAATACCAAAAATCAAAAGAAACAAAGAAAAACCAATTTCATGGACGACTACCCATGGATGGTGAAGGTTTAGTGCAGACATTATTACATTTGTCACAGCTGGGGCGGATTTTCCGGTATAATAGTCGGTGTCAACTACTTGTCAATGGCTTAGTCTTACCGCAGAGTTTTCAATACGATTGCCGGCACTTACATATAAGCACTTAAATTTGCTAACGACACATGTTTTGTTTTATTGGTCTTCGTCTCTAAGTTCATCTAATCGCCTTTCACCACCAACACGAAAGTAAATTGAAGTAAGATCACTGCTACGTCGCCTAGTGTACACATTTCCTCTACCATTCTCAAGTACTTACACTAAAATTCTAATTGCAATATCCACCCTATCACCCTTCCATCATATCGATTCTATATCGACTCACCTGAAAATAGACACAGACACAAGTGGCCGGATAAAAAAACGGTAACGGTGACAACCAGAGCTTAGGAAAAAACGAAGTCGTGTTCCCTTCTCTAAATTCAGCTATGCCACCTGGCTTCACAGCTCCTCTCGATCGGATTGCCTTCACTAAACTACTCCAGTGCACGCCCTCTCCTCAGCAGAGTGCAGAACTCCTTTATCTCTAGATATAGTCCTCCTCCTAGGACAAAGAAAAACTCCATTAAAATCGAATCCCAAAAGAGAACACATGCAAAATGTAAGAAACAAAAAAAAAACAAAAAACCCACTCAAACCATCGACGGCGAAGCAGACAACAAAGAATCCGCTCTAGAGTTTAGAAATACGTACATATGTATGTATGTATGTTTCGCGGTTTGAATAAAAGGTGCATGGAACAAACCTGTTTTCAGCACACGATGTTTGAGCTGTTGCTGCTGATAACTGCTCTCTGCTGCTAGCTGCTCAATTGCTTTGTTTTGCTGCCGTTGTTCTCGCGCCGCTGATGTGATGATGATGATAGCCAACGATGGATCAGCTGCTGTTTCCACTGTTGCTTCCTCTTTTCTGCTTCTTATTCGATTATATATCTTGTCTGTCTTTCTGTCAGCTGGCCTGCTGTTGTGGTACTGCTGCCCCAAACGACCTTCACTACAGGGGGTTCACTGAACCACAAGACATACGCTCACTGGATTGGAGAGGGGTAATTTCGATGAGTAAAACCCTTTCGTCAACTTCTTCGAGACACAAATTCGATAAATTTTTCGTCGCTTCCTGACGATCTATGACATTTTCAGCTCCCCCACGATGTCCTTGAGCTTGTTCAGTTGTTTTGCTTTCTTTTTGTTATTTTCAAAAATCCTTCATTTCTCTCTCTCTCTCTCTCTCTCGGTCTCTCCTCACTGAATCTAGGACAAGGGAATAACAAATAAAGAAGAAAAAAACATGAAATAATTTCACCCTATCTACTGGCCCCGCACAACCCGATAATTACGATGGAATGGATGGATGGATGGAAAAACTAGAATTTTCTAACTGCACTTTTTCTTGTTGTTCCTCCCGCTCTCTTCTTTGGTCAATTATTCATTGTATGTGCTATGTGCACTGTTAATTCTTCTTTTTGTGTTCTTTCGCCCGTTAATTCGCAGCCTCTTTACAGTTGTTGAATTCGGGTTGTGTTACCACTTTTACAGGAAGGAACGGAGGCGGTTGGTTAAAAAAACAAACAAAAAAAAATGGCCCCAAACTGTAAACTGAGTAATAACCGAAATTGTATGCGATTGCAGAAAGAACCGTTGTGTGGCTGTTCTGTTTTCTTTCTTTTCTTCTTCTCCGATACTCTCGACTCTGGTCGGTGTGGTGTGTGCGTGGGGTCGGTCGGTCGGTCGGTGTATGGGCCCCCTCTCTTCAAGGAGAACAAAGAAAATTCACAGATCTCTGCTCACACACGACACGGCGGCCAACCAGCCAGTCAGTGCAAAATAGAAGAAAACAAGAAAATATAACAAGAAAAAAACAAAGTGTACAAATAGAATACACAGCAATTGGAGAAAGAAGAGCTAGAGCGGAGCTAGCACAGCGCCCGCAGCGAACAAACAAAAAAAAGTGCGTCTCAAGAAAATAAACTCTCAGCGGAGGTACTACATGCTCCGCACACACTCACACGGTTTTCCTTTGTTTTTCTTCTTCACTGGCTCTTGTCCCGATTCCCGATTCCTTACTCTTTTTTTTTTTCTGCGTATAATTTAATTAGCACTGCACAGACCAAAAAACGGTGGAATTTTCAGATTGTTTTTTACTTTTTTTTCGAATAAAATGGCAATTTTTTTTGTTTTTCTTGGGGAAATTTTCTGGTGCACTATACGAGCAAATTTTGACAGTTCTCGCGGACGAGCACTTGACAAGAACCTAACAGCAAATTGTGAATTTTTTTTTCTCTCTATATTGCGTATTTTCGTCTCTACTCGTAGTCAGATTTCCACCTCACATACCGCGCACTTCTTGATTTCTGTTTAGACTGCTGGTTGGTGTTCGTTTTATCGTTGATTTTTTTTCCTTTTTGGCAAGTTTTTCGCTTTTGTATTCATGGAACGCGAAGCAGAAGACAAAAAATTCTGCACACACCAAGGAACCAGTTGAGTTGACAGATGGAAATCATATGGGAAGAGTGGTGTTTGTTGTTTTGGAATTCATTTTGCTGATTGGAGTGTGCGCACGGCTGAGTGGTTTGTAGGTGAAGGGCCAGGTTGAGTGGGTGTGGGTTGGTGCGTGCGTGTGTATAGGGCTGATGTTTACAAACAAATTAATAAAAACAATGGGGGGCCATTTTGAATTTTATTTTTATACAACTATCCAATACAGAGAAGACCTTGTTATCATTTTTAGACAGGCCTGTGTACTTAAATTAATAATCTTATTACCGAACTTGTATTTTGGAAGGCAACCGTCTCAAAATGGATTGAAACCATTTTCCCACGTTCCAATGGATGTATTCAGGCGATTATTACGAATTATTTCATTTTTGCTCTATAAATACTGAGAAATGGATGACTGGAAGCGTATTCTGTGGTAAAATGTTTTGTTTTCGAGAAATTAAATTTTCTGTGAAGATAATTATTCAGCGGGCGACTCATGGGAATGACAAGAATATGTGGTGATATAGATACGTGCACCAACAGATGTGGGGAAAAACGTTTTATCATGCATTTGTTTTTTTAATTTTAAACAAAGTGTGACAAAGTCGTTGGACATTTAGCCAAGAGATGAAAGAGCTACCCGTATTCCCAGAGACAAATACTCTGAAGGTTACTGCCCACGGCAGCCTTTTGACATTCGTTTTTGTTGTCAAGCAATGAATTAGAGACACAAGTCAATCTAAGTTGCTCTGAAGCTTCGGATTTCGGGATTCCTTGCTTCGAGAACAATGTGTTTGAATTGACTGACGGTTTCATACTCAGGGAACCAAGTAGTACGACTCGAAATCAATAAGACATGCATTCCCACCTGTCAAATGATGTAAAAAGGACTTAAATCCCTCAGCTCAAGGCTCAACATCACGCTATGTTAGATTTTGCGGTACATGGGCTGGCTAGAACAGGCTCGGAATCAAATGGCAATGAGGTCTGAAACGAAATTGCCTCGGACTTCCACAATATGGCCAGCGGAAGTTAGTCCTCTATTATCTAGTGTCGTGTTTCGAGACTATATAGCAAAAAAGAACCAGAAAACTTTTAACATTCCATAGACTTTGAATTCCCAAGCCTTAACAGAACTAGGTACTTACTCTTAGAAAAGTATTCTTCAAAAACCTAGGCATGCCACCTAAAATCGGTCTAAAAATCATTACGAAAACGGGGTGGTTCAGGATGACCTCTCCGAATGTGGAAAAATCTTTTGGACTAATATTTGCTTTTTCTTCAGGTATCCTACACCAAAGACAACAGTCTCTATGAAGTGTCTAGACTAGGCAGACTGACAAGTGAATAGAAAGTGAAGGATGGCCTCTCTCCTCTTTTCGAATCATCAACTCGGCAAAGTGTGAAGTTTCTTATTCAGCTCAAGCCAGATCTTTCCTTAAAAATTATGACTCTTCGAACCATTTTCTATTGTTAAGTCAACTGAAAGCACACAGCTTCAGAAGATGTTTAGTTGTAGCGAAGAATACAACTATTTTTAGCCATCTATGGAACATCTTCCGTGGAGTTTCCCCGAGAATGATAAACCTTACTTACTTACTTAGGTGGCAATTTAGTTCAGCGTAAACTGAGGGACCCATTAGGGTCATCGACAGTAAAATCATCCATATATCACGCTTGTAATGGTTTCGGAACTTTTATTATTTTTCGTGGTCGAGATAATACCCCTAAGCAGAACTCTATATCTAGAGATCGTTTCCTTTTTTACCCCTAGGACGAGTGAACGGATTTTCCGGAGTCAGTAGCCACTTTCAAGAATGTGACCGCTCCCGTTGGTCGATTAATGGATCGTTCGCCGCACCCAGACTTAGTATTGACAATCTCTATAGAGCTGAGATTCACTTATAGTTCGAGCTGGCGGGAACTGGTAGACGCCCCCGTTGACTCCATCTAGGAAGGAAGTGCTTTAGTGAGAATATACTCCTACCCTAATCTCGTTCACTATCACCAATCACTTTCCAAAAGGATTGGTTACCCAATATTCCGTCGAAGTACTAGGTACCGGGAAGCCACTAACGTGGAGGTGAATGTGAAAACATGAATCCACGGTCGACTTGCGGTTGCGACTTGACTGTTATTGAGAATGTTAATTTTCCCGACAAGCCACAAGTATTTTCTTTCAATATTATAAAGTGAAATATTTCCCATCCGGAGAGACTTAAAAAAACAAAGAAATTGTTTAAATCTTTTATAATCACTTATTTTTTTCAAGTAGAAAACTCTCTGAAAAGGTAATCTCCCCACGGCCTCTGAACACTGGACTAGACAAAAGTGCATTGTTTACAAATTAATTCAACACAATCAGTTCATATCAGCCAATCCGGAGGTCGGTCGTGTCAGTCGTATTTCGCTCGACTTAATTGAATATTAGTGAACCGAAGAACAGAATAAAGTGCCTGATATTTTCCTGCAACAGAAAGTTCCACAGTTTATCAATAGACTTACGTAAAACAGCAAACACTTCAATAATAACAAACCCCTCGACAGAACTAAATAAAATTCTGACACTTCACCTTCGTGCTGGCAACAAGGGCTAGTACTACAAAATTTCCCTTCTTCCACTCATACAGTACACAAACCACCTGTATAACAACAAAAATGTCAACCGGAAACAACCATTTAACGTACATTTCAAATATATTAATAAAAGAAATCGCTGAAAAGTTGCTCCCAGAAAAAATATTAGATTTCGATGTGCAACATTCGAGTGGACTCGATGGATTCATGTCCGCTTTATATACGTTGAGTATCAAAACTCTAGACGAAGGCACCAAAACGTAAGAAATTCCTGAAGCTTGTGGACTTTAATTGCATTTGTGGAACGTTGCAGGGAATGTACTCGCTTGCTGATTGCAAAATTTATGAAAGGCGATGAAAGTTTTCGCATAGCCAGCAGATGCTATATTCAATTTAGCAATGAAATACTGATCTACTCCAAAGTGATTCCTTACTACGCAGAGGTTCTTGCGAAAGCTGGTGTGACATCGATAAAAACCGAAGATTGGATTCCCAAGGTCTATGTGGCTAAATATGGAAAAATCGAGGGTTTGAGTTGTTAATGCGAACAGTAAGAACAAAATACTTTAATAATTTACTTTGAATAGGACTCTCCGATGGCGAGGTTTCTAACGAATGTGTCTTGGTTCTGGAACATCTGAAGCCGAAAGGCTATGCAATGGGCCCGCGATTGTATTTGAATCGTGAGCACATGCTGTCCATGGTGAAGCCTCTCGCGGAATACCATGCAATGACCTACGCACTAAGGGTGCAGAAAGATCCGCATTTGGAGAAACTAATCGAAAGTATCGTTCCTCTGCCATTCATCGAGCAGGAGAACACGAAAAGCAACTTCTACGATGCAATTTATCGCGTAGCGTTCGATCGATTCTTTGAATATTTTGATCGGTGCAGGGAGACTTTGATCTCGAAAGACAATCCTGAGGATGTTCGCTTAGAGAAGAGCATTGCGAAATGGCATGGAAAGTACTTCGGACATCCAACAATGCTATTGGAATTCATTCGAACGCTTCGTGATGACGACGACTGTAAGTTCGCTGCGATTCTCCATGGGGATTTCAATCGCAACAACGTCATGTTTCGCTATGAGAACGGCAGTGATGCCCCGAAAGATACTAAGTTGATCGATTTTCAGGTAAGCACACTGAAATTCCCTATAACTTCCCATCTTATATATCTTTTCTGTTAGGAACTCCGGTATGGAACACCGTGCATTGATCTAAGTTTCGCCATGTACATGAATATGGACCGGACAATACGTGATGAGTTCTGGATGCAACTACTGGAGTATTACCACAATAATCTGTTCAACACGATGTCAGCCGTTGTGAAAGCTACCAATCCTGACACCAAACGATTGTTGGAATCCTATTCGTAAGCGAAACTATGTTGATTGCAGAAGAAGGTGTAATAAACTTTAACTTCCTTTACAGATTCGAGGAATTTTATAAGCATTTCTCTAAATATGCCTTCTATGGAGTGTTGATCTGCATGCACTTCCTGCCGTGGCTTTGTGGAACGGAGGAGGAATTGCAGCTTCTAGCACATTGGTTTGAATGTGATGTCCATGGTAGCGAGTTCCGCAGGTTGTCTATGGAAGCCGGAGGAGATGACGCTAATAAGAGAATTTTCCAGATCATTAAACACGCCCACCGAATGGGTTACATGGAAGCTATTTGAGTGATGGAATTTCTATTACTGCCTATACTTCCCATATCGCTGAAAACTTTATACACTTTATAGCAGGAAAAATTAATATATGTTCATTATACTCCCTTCACAGAGAGGTTTCTTAAAATTTTGTAAAGATGGCTCAGCGCTCCGGGTCATAGAGTCTTTGAATCGAACTCGGAGGGACAGAGCAGTAGAGGAAAATATGTCTTTAGGTGGAGCGTTCAAGTATAAGGGGATCTCAACCGACGTGGAGTGCTTAACTCGAGGCAGTTAAAGGCCGGACCACCTAGGTAAGAAATAGAATAAAGATTGGTTCGTTTTAGAACTGCAGACAATGAAGTAATCATTCAAATTGATGGGATGACTCCAGATCCTAGTACCTAGTGCAGCAAAGCTGGAAATGTGATTATTTTAACCGTAACCACCAAGAAGAATTACTGTAAGAAAAAATACATTCGAAAAGCTGCCATCGCATAGCGAAAAGGACGAGAATCCTCCTCCAATCAGAGAGATGATAGGCTCCTAGTCGGTGCTAAGAATGTTTTCTTTTGTTTTCCAAACGAATACCTAGTTAGGGACACACTAGACACTAGATCCGAAACTCAATTGGAAGCTAAATATAGAACAGCGGGTAAAGCGAGCAAGTGTAGCTTTCTAGGTCTCCAATAAATTCATTAAAAAATTGGATGTCTAGTCGAAGATGACCCTATGGATGCACACACCCGTTGTGCGTCCAATTCTTACCCACGGCGAGATCGTTTGGTGGCCTGGCCAAATAGCTCAGCTGGTATCAAAGGCGTTGATGCGGTCGCTTTATCCTCTAAACTAGTAGAGCATTGCCGGTCCGACATAAATCATGTCAGTCTTCACTTAACACTCATCTGGGGACCCAGGGTCGAGCTGTCTGTTGCATTTTCAGACAACGAGAAGGCCCTGAAAAATTGTTCATTAAAACAGTGAGGTACAAAGGAACTTGGAAGGAGCAATACTTAAGGCAGTTTCCGTAGACGAGATACCAGAGAACCCATGAGCCAAACTAGACATGGATGTTGGGAATGTTCGAATGATTCTCGCGTTCCTAAAAGAATTGGGCTGGGATGTGGTTGCCAGGTAATTGTTAAAGAAAGCTGTACGCTAATGAAAGAGGTGTTTGTGCGTCTTTAGAGCCGGTGAACTCTCCTTGAGGATTTGTATCGTTGCTAGGAAACATCTACACGTACTGAAGTTGTCCTATAATACATAGGTAATCAGATAGTGGTTGTATCAATATAATTAGGAAATGTTACTTTCCTGGCTGTGAAGCAGGGTCCG
Organism: Xylota segnis; assembly: GCA_963583995.1. Lineage (NCBI taxonomy): Eukaryota > Metazoa > Arthropoda > Insecta > Diptera > Syrphidae > Xylota > Xylota segnis. The sequence goes on from OY757237.1 coordinate 8,749,489, forward strand.
CCGACCAAAAGTTCTTAGTTTAGTTGGCTTATTGTCAGTTTAGGCCTCTCTATCACTTCACTTACTTATGTCCTGGATCCCCTTCTGGGCCCTAGGGCCTCGACAATGCCTACGCGCCTCAGTTCTCCCCAACTCTTTCCCAGTTGTCGTGCTTCCTTCTCAACTGTTCAGCCCCGCATACTCCTAGGACCGTCGAGTATCCTGCCATCCAGGGTAAGCGGGTTCCATTGCACCGTGTGGTTAGCTATGGACCTGTTACCCTTTCGGAGAGTATCTCCAGTCCACTGCCAATTTCGTCGTCGTATTGTTGTGCCTATAGGTTCATTAGGCCAGAAAATCCTAAAGATATATCGTAGGTACCTATTGACGAAAGTTTGCAGTTTCCTCGTGATTGTGACGGTCACCCTCTAGGTACCACATTCATATAACGGAACAACCGTAGCTTGGTAGTTAAGCTAATCGCCTCTCTGTACCATACTTTGTATACGATTATCCAGCCTAGTCTACACAGTTCATTTAAATAATTACCATAACGTTTATCTTTTAATATCGTATACCTTTTTGGAGACCGAAAAAATTTAGCACAAGTAGATACCCAGCTTGAATCACCATAATATCGTGAAAAGTTTACAAACTGCAACAACTAGATGTCAGTGCGAGTAATTTTTCCAATGTACACAAAATATTCTTCAATTCCCATTATGCCATCTCTGGATTCATTGAAGAACTGTCAAGAAATTCCTTTCCAAGGAAAAAATACTGCGTATCTACCGGAAAGTTCCCAAATAAAACAAATTATTGTGTTTTTTCGCGTCTATAACAATTTGTGATTGATAGAAAAAGGGCACTAAAAAGTTGATAAATTCTATTTTGTTCAAATTCCATCGACTATCGCATGAGTATTCGTTTTTTTACGATAGCGTACTGGTGGTGCTGGTTTCAAAAGGGACGCGTTCTAATAGAATATTCGAGTTAAAAGGCAGAAAAAGGCCGTTCCTTCATGTTTCCGTTGTCGCAAATGGAAAATGAGCAGTCAAAGTCATCATAAAATGTCTGGTCATACACCTAAAAAGCAGCGCACTGATGAAATTGAATTAACAGGTAAGCGAAGGCCGTCCTTGTTGCGAAGCCTTGTATGATGTACTTGTTCCGTTTCAGAACGTTTTTCAGAACAAATGGCTCAATTGTGCATGTCTGATGATTATTCCGATGTGGCGTTCATCGTTGAGGATCAACGTCTGCCGGCGCATCGTGTGATTTTGGCTGCCAGGAGTGAGTACTTCCGAGCCCTGCTCTATGGCGGGTTGTCGGAGACAAACCAACGTGAGATAAAGCTGAAAATTCCATTGGAGGCATTTAAGGCTCTCCTAAAGTACATCTATTCTGGTGAGATCAAACAAACTGTTCAAACTGGCAATGTCTAATGAACTCTGTACCAATCTATGCAGGGCACATGCCGCTCTCTCAGATGGGCGACAATAATATTCTCGACACTTTGGGTCTGGCTAATCAATATGGTTTCACTGAACTGGAATTGGCGATCTCGGAGTATTTGCGACAGTATTTATCACTGACGAACGTATGCGCCATTCTGGATGCAGCACGGTTGTATAACTTGGAGAAGTTGGTGACAGTTTGTCTCACATTTATGGACCGAAATGCTACCGATATCCTGCAGCACGAGACATTTCGTGGCTTATCGAAAGTGAGTTGGTTGGGTTCTTTTGAAAAGGATTATCTAATCTTGCCTTTCTGTTTTCTAATAGGAATCCTTAGAGGAAGTTCTTCGGCGAGATTCGTTTTTTGCACCAGAAGTGCAGATTTTCATTGCCGTCGATGAATGGTGCAAGCATAACTCCAACATTGATGTCGCGGTAAGTGTAAATTGCGCCGCACATTCCAACATATGTAGTGAGATCAAGCTTATGTCAGGTCAGGTCGTTGGGGTCACTAATATCTGGAAAAGAGTTTGCTTTTCAAAAGCAAATTCAAGAAAACAATCATTAATCTCTCAGCCTTGTTCCTGATTGGTCCAAGGAAGTTAGCCCACATCCCAACCCCCAAACAGGACCGTAATTGTTTTCACAAAGAGAGGGAACCAGAATAAGTTAAGATAAGCCAATTTTTTCGCCAACCAATAGAGTTCACAAAGAAGTCAAATACTTGGATTACGCTTTACACGGAATGCTATAGCTTACAACTCTCATTTTACAAAAAATAAACAAAACTAGGATCTACTTATTGGTTAACAGAAGTCTTATTGGTAAGAACTAATGTATAAACCACAAAATTTCTCCACTTAGGAATAGTTAAACCAATTGCTACCTGTATGATGGTGAAAAATGGAACAAAGGTCTGCACAAAACAGGCATAATAATCGGAATGAGAACGACCCCCAATTCACCCCTCTATTTCATAAACCGAAAGAAGCCATGGTTAACGCTTTCATGGTCATCGCTAGTCCATCCAGAAAGAATTGAATTGAAATAGTTATTACAACGAATAGTATGCCATAACTTAACTTGAAGCCAAAATTCCCAGACGATAATCTCAGAGTTAAGATCATAGCAACTGATAGAACAAAATACAATAAGAGTGTCATAATCCTACCCGAAGGAATCTTGGATACGCTGAAGGAGCTAACTATATCCGTTTTGCCATACGGAAGCGGTTCCATCCCCAGACAACACCTAAATACTTCTCACAGCCTCACCTCTAGCGAGGGGTCTGGTAAACTTCCGATAGTATAGCTGTCGAGGAAAATGCGACATTCGATGCGTGAAAAGAATATAACACGCAGAACGGGAATGATTGTGAGAAACTAAGTCTTGAACCTGTTGCCCTAAATATTTGTATCTGAAGCGTACAAGCAATAGACAAAACATTGCCCGGAATTGAAGGAAGCATTTAAATTAGCATTCGCTAAGTGAACTCCCATGCTCACAACGAGATCGATTCCGAAAGTGTAGGAGATGGTTGTGCTTTACTTTCTGTGCTCTAAAGCCGGGCATCTTGAGAGGTGGGCCTGTTCGCTCTGTGCTTCGTTTCCCTTGTAATGCATATGTCAGATTCAATTATTCCAACTTAAATTTGTGCAGCTGTGTCCAGTTTTCAATCTTAGCAGTGCAAGGATATTTTGTTGTAAACGTTATGTACATTTTCGTAGCATTTCCCTGCGATTGCCGCTTGTTCGTTGCTGATTTCTTTGTGTATAAGATGCGTTTTTATTCGACGGAGTCTACTTAACAGTGGTGTCGTTCCTGGTGTGGTGCCGATGATGCTTACTGCTTTCTTGGCAAGTTGTTGCCTGTTGTTTCGTTTCCCAGTATGTCGACATGGCCTGATAACCATTGTAGTTTGATGCAGCGATTTTTTCGAGGATGTTTTTGGTTGTTTGCGAGATGTACGGGTATGTTCTGAGGACATTGTTTTGTGCGGTTTCTTGTCTTTCCCTTTGTTGAGATAGTTATTAGTATATCTGTTCCGTTTTTTACTGCTTTAATAAGTCTGTCGTGGTTTCCTCCTATCCTCTTAAGTATGTTTGATTTTTGTTGGATATTGGTTCATGTTTTTTTTTTCAATTTGTTCGCTTAGGTTTAGATTTGAAAAGTGATTCCGAGATATATTGTGGAATACTTTCGTTCTATTGTTCCACGCCTCCAAATTACTACGCCATCTGCGTATATGGCTATGTTGTTACCAATGTCCTTAATTTGCTCAGTTAGATTGTGTATATTGAAGAAGATAAGGTTAAGACACAACCTTGTGGAATGCCTACCGTAATGTGTCTCAATTTAGTACCATTTTCCCACCGTTTTTTGGCAAGCATTTGATCCATCTTAAAATCTATCTCTTTTTTTTTTATAGAATTTTCCCTGGCCAACACACTTTCTGTTGCTAAAAGGAAGAATGGGGGAGACATTTTTGCGAAAGCAGCTTATTTTGTTTTTGTTCTTTTTGAGCGTTTCCTGGTCTTTGTTCCAGAAACTGTTGTATTTTATGCTCGTTCCTCTTGGGTTACATTGTTTCGCAAGAAGTATGATATTTTTTGTCAAAAGATCTAGGAAGACATTGAAGTTTTATTTGGCTTGGATTCTAAAAGCACAAAAGTACCAAATGAATGGATGTATTGGAGCAGCAGAAATCTGAAGAAATTCATAAAGTCACCATCCAAACTCGTTCTTGAGTCTGTTTAGCTTTTAGCGAAAGTTCGGGTATTGTGTACCCATTCTCTAAGTCAATTTACCCATCCCGACCCGACAACGACTATTAAATATTTGTTCCTTACGTTAACACTGTAATATGTATCACCGTTACTATTTAAAATACTTTTCTTTCTATTTACAGTCGGTTGTTTCATACGTTCGACTGCCGCTAATGCACCTGGAACACCTTCTGCAAGTAGTTCGACAATCAGGAATATTAGATCCTGACAAACTACTTGATGCCATTGAAGAGCAGACAACTTCAAGATATTTACCCTATCGTGGTGCCCTATGGCCCGAGGAGAATGTCGCTACTGAGAAATTCGGTTCGTGTACAATTCTGGGTGAGTGTCGTGCAGCCCTACTCGATGGAGATACTTTTTCATATGACATGGAGAAGGGCTACACACGTCATTGCATCACAGAGGCGAACAACAGTGGAATAACAGTTGAACTTGGCAAAAATTGCATCATAAATCACATTAAGATGCTGCTGTGGGATCGAGACAATCGCGCCTATTCGTACTTCATTGAAGTATCGGTGAATCAAGCCCACTGGGACCGTGTGATTGACTATACCAAATACCATTGCCGATCGTGGCAGTACTTGTACTTTCCACCCAGAGCTGTGCGCTATATCAAACTAGTTGGCACACACAATACCGTGAACAAGGTGTTTCATGTGGTTTGCTTGGAGGCTATGTACACAGCGAATATGCCAAAAGTCATCGATGGATTTGTCGCACCAACATCGAACATTGCCACGATTGAGATGAGCGCTATGGTTGTGGAGGGTGTCAGTCGATCGAGGAATGCCCTACTGAATGGGGACTTTGTTAATTATGACTGGGATTCGGGCTATACTTGTCATCAGCTGGGCAGTGGAGAGATACTAGTACGATTGGGTGGGTAGACTCTAAGAAATCGTGTTTACACGGAGTAATTCAATTTTTCAAACAGGTCAACCGTACTACATTGGATCGATGCGTTTGTTGCTCTGGGACTGCGACGATCGCACATATAACTTCTATATTGAAACATCGACAAATCAAAAGGATTGGCAAGTCGTTGTGGACAAGCGAACGGACCCAGCTAAATCGTGGCAGAACTTTTCATTCCCTCCAAGGCCGATGGTATTTATACGGATTGTTGGTACCAGAAACACAGCTAATGAGGTAAAATTAACTTTCTCGATATGCATTTACATATGTATCTCATGTGCATCTTATTGCTTGTCGATTGCAGATATTCCACTGTGTCCACTTGGAGTGCCCTTCGCAAGATCCCAACTTCCTTCAAATCGAGAAGGAACGTCAGCGCCTGACTTCCAAATCGTCTGAAGAGGAAAATCTCATACAACTGATGGATGTAGTAAGGCCACCAGCCTCTGTGGCAGAAGAAAGCGTATCCGGAGCATCTACGACGAGCTTCGGCGAAGATAGTGCATAATTAAAATTCCAAAACAAGCAAACAAAAATTACCAAATGTGTTGATACCATTTACAACCATATGCAGATAAAGATAGAGAAAGAGAGAGATTTTATTTTGATCACTAATACTTTTGAATACGAATATCCAAATATCTTAGGTATTGGTATGCCGTAGGATTGCCCCATTGGACCTGCATTCTTCAGTGATAGTCCCTATGAAAATTAAATGATATGAAAATAAAAATAAACCGGTGCCACGCTAACCTCATTTCTGAGGACCTATATAGATATATATAAATGTATATTACCAAAGCGCTTTTCCATCCCAATACATCCCTTCTGTAAATTGTTTAGCGCTTGAATTAATTAAACAAGAAATAGAGTTTTATATGACAACAAGCAATGGTCGTCGAAGAGTGTACTATAAGTGACAAATTGGTTTTGTTTATAAGTTTTCTTTCCGAATCTCTGTAGAGTTAGAAATTAGTTTTAAAACCCTGCGCGGCTATTCACTTGTTGTCAACATATTTAGATTTTTATCCGCAAAAGCTGTTTTTTTTTTGTACGTTCACAGATTTTATTGCAACATGTTACACGTATGCACACGCGCAGTGCATATACATAAGAGTTTTTATAGATTTTTATGTTTATTTTATGCATTCTATGGATTTTTATTCTTTTGTACAACTTTTCATTCGAGTTCTTTTATGAAATTTTCGAAATAATATATTGATAATATTTATTAAAAACTTAAAAAATGAAATTTCCAATTGATGAGGGTTTTGGTTTGGCAAATTAGTTCTCGGACCTAAAAAAGTAAGCAAGGCCACCATAGGTTACTAGCCACCATCTAAGAAGAGCCCCTGAATGAATACGTTGGAAGGTGACAGAAAACGGGCATTTACAAACGCTGCAGTGCAAAACAAGATCAGCAAGAGAAAACGATCTATCGAACCAGAAGAATAAAGAAGAAAAGGGCCACAGTCTCTCCGTTCAAAGATATCAAAGAGTTCAGCGATAGGAGCAACAGCTGGATGTTTTTACGGAAAGACAAGCAGGTGACAACTTATTTTAAGCCCGTAATGTAGGTTTTTATGAAACAGTAAAGGCAACTTAGTCACTGAAGCTCAGAGAATAGTAGAAGTATTTTTCAAGGAACATTTTCAGCAGCTAAAGAGAGTTATAGGTCACGAAGAGAACCCGCATCCAGTCATATTCAATCAAAAATATGAAAAAAAAACAAAGCCGACGAGTCTGATGGCGTACCAGTTGATTTTATCACACATGTTGGTGATGTTTAGCAACGGTGCGTGCACCAAATCGTCAATCAAGTACATATGTATATGTGGATGAAGCTATGCCCGATGACTGCACTCAATTCCATAAACCCGTCTTCAAGAATAGCGATCCTACGTCTTGTATGAACTAAAGAGTTTATTCTTGCTTAATGTACCATATAAAATTCTATCCAACGGACTGTGTAGATGTTTCAAATCTTTCTGTAATACACTAATTGGCACGTACCAGTGTGGCTATCGGTCCGACTAGCCAAATTTTCACTCTAATACAAATCCTGGGAAATACAACGAATACAAGTCGAGACTCATCATCTTTTAACGCCTTCAAAGCATCGTGATAGCATTGGAACGTATGAAGGAGAAGATACAACCACGAACTCTATGAGCTATACCAAGATGTGGTTTGGCTACACTGGCTTACCCACATCGAGCGGATGGGTAGTAATGCTTTTGCAAAGAGTATCTTCGAATCACAGCCCACAAGTTCGAAACGACAAGGATTAGGGTAATAAGCTTGCAGGTAGTTGGAGTGCCAGGTGATTTTCGTGAAGACCGTAATCTACTGGACTCAAATACTTTAAGGTTGTAGTCAGTAGCCACACTTTTGATAGTCAAAGTTTGATCTTCATAAATTAAAAATGACACTCAATAGTTAAAGATCGCAAAAATCTGATGATCACGCTGATGGTCACCTTAGAGAAAGGAATGACTGTGATAGCTCAGAATTAACTATCACCTTGGTTGGTTGATTAGTTAGACCGGCCCTCGATCAGGATGCACTTAAACCGGAAAAGGTCCATTGTGCTGCCTTTAAGTAAGGTGGAACCTTAGATCATTGAGATCGTTGAAAAGGTATTTATGTACTTAGTGTAGCCTATCTAATGTTGGCAAGTGGTGGGCATGTGCACAGGAGGTGACTGATGGTGTCCTCTTCGTTCTCGTCCCTACAGCTTCTGCAAAAGTCATTGTAGGGGATGCCCAGTCTTTGATCATGCCTTCCTATTGCACACTGGGCAGTTAGGGTATTAACTATCATGGAGAGGGCTCCTCTCGCGTGTTTTAAGAGTCCTGTGGTCCTATTTTCGTTTGAACTTGACCAGAGCAGTCTGGCAGTGTTGCAATGGTAAAGCTGATGCCATCGATGACTGGCCAGCCTTACTCCGTCGGGCAAGAAGCAAGCTGCATTCTCAACTTCGGATTAGTAGGTGCTACGAGTATATGAAGTATATGCTACGAGTATATGATATCTCTGCGAACCATGTACTTTCGATGTATAATGGGCCTGGACATCGGACAGGGGAACTGACAGTTATTATGTGTGACTTAAAGGAGTCGCTTCTGCAATTCGTAATTAAATCACTGCTGCTGGACAAATTTTCGACCACTAACGACTACAACCATTAACGCAATTAACCGAGAAAATAAAAACAAACAATAATTTTCCAAAGCCATCGGAAGGAAGCAAGTACTGAAACATCCCCTGACCAACTTAACTCTCTAATTAACTTAAAAGCTTTTGTTAATCTACAACAAATCCGCTTGTCCGGCAGCACGTCTCTTCGTATAAAATACAAGTAATTTATTTGTAACTATCCTCCGACAAAGGTCCTCTGAATCAGATCAGGATATCCCCAATGTACATACGTATGTAACTTCTCTCTGTAAAAGTTTCCGTCACGTATGAAACGGCGAGAAAACCAGCAACAAATCCAAACACACGTAGACTCTCGATGGTATGAGCTCTTCCTCACACGCATTCTATTTATAATCACATTATCCTTTGCTAAGAGTCTACCTGTAAGAGAATAAACTCATTTAATTACACGAAAAGGTTCTAATCGACAAAGTTGCCATCGTCATCGTCGTCATCATCATCCACCCGGCACAGGTACAGGTACATACTACCAGCACCATCCTTGTGTGAGGATATTGTCATGTATTCCTTTACATTTCACCGGAAATCCTTGAAATTTCCCGCTAAGTAGATTATTCCGCACAGCCACAACTTGTATCTTTGCCAGTGGATCGGAGAAGTAGCATAGTGTTGCTAAGTGTGTTTCTTGTCGTGTCGGGTTATTTCAAGAGATTCCTCTACATCCGGGTAGGATTGGATAATTAAAACCCAACATAATTGTTCTGGCTTTTCCACCAGGGATGTGGATGTGTCAGGGCAGGACACTAAAGGAATTTCATTTCGTTTCCTTTCCTCCTTTATCCTGAGAGCACAAACTAAAAGTTAGTCGTTAAAGTGGACACAGGGATACGTGTATTCTTTGAGAATGTTGCAGATAGTTGATGTGATTTCACAGTTGATGTGTCTGCACAACGACAGAGCGAGAAAGAAATTTATCTGCGGGACAGTTGATGTCCTTCACAGCTTTGTGGGTCATGGATTTATCTGCAACTTTGTAGTTAGATTTAACTAAGACGTTGTTTTTAGTATATATATAGAGTCACAGCATGCTAAGTGAAGGATATTTTTCATCTTCAACTGGAAGAGAAGACAAAGTACACGGAATTCAGCTAACAGATAAAATGAATTACGGTTTTCACCTATACATCTCAGGTGTGGAAGGGTTTTTTCCTGATTGTATGATAAACGAATGCATTTTGCATCCCAGCTAGCAACATGCCGTAAGAAGAATAGTTGAACTTGTCTTCCTGGGTGATGGATCACCTCAACCTGTGGAAGATTGAGACTGGAGGAATTTAGATAAATGTACATGCTTGGAATGATTTATCGAAATTCGAGGAAATGCATTTGAGAAAACAAACAACAGGAAGCCGGGGGGAAAATTTGATAACATAATGTAGGTACGTCTGTGTTCCTGTAGCACTTGAGAAAACCGATATGCAAGGATACGTCAATCATTAACGATATCAGTGGCAGTTGAATGCGAGGAATCCACATTATTATTGTGAATGATAGGTCTAGACAGATTCGTATTAAGATTAGAGATGCTCTCATATTTCTGGTGGATTTTGGATGATACTTCTGCTTCCTGTATATTGTGTAGAGTTTTGATGGGTGGATGATTCTGATGGCCTTCCCGACCCATTCTTGAGGTCCTGCGATGATAAAAATAAACATCAATCAGCGTAGTAATAATAAAGTATGTTCCAAATGGCCATTAACTTTGTGGCCACAAGATAGAGCTGCAAAAGTTGACCTACGTCGAGATGGGGCTGATGGTACTACAATGTTCCCAGTAGTACGTACAAAGTGTTTTCTTTTAATGTTCTGTAATGGATGTGCAGATGGGTAGCTGTTTATCCAATATTTTGCACCATTTTCAGTGAATTAAAATTTATAATGCATTTTCTGAAATATGGTAACATTACTCATAAACTTTCGCATTACCACTACTTTGTGTTTCGACATTTTTGTTCAGTTATGACAATAATTTGTTTCTTGAGTGCTAGTCCAGTTCGGAACTGGGAACATGCAGATCATACAGATGGCTGGTGTAAACATCGAGGGCACTATCATTCATATGGGAATCCAGTTTTTAGGATACATAGACGATTTCCACATTGTCGGACGCTTCCAGCTAACCGTTGTAAAGCGTTTCAAGGCAAATGAAAAAAATCAGCAAGAAAAAAGTCAAATATTTGCTCTCGACAAGAAGTTCAAGACCAAGAATCTATGTTCCAGCAAGTTCGTCGACTTTCGGAGAAAGCTGAGAATGAATACACTACATCAGCACGGAAGATCTACCACCGGATTCGACCAAAAGTAGGACAATAACAAAGGAAACGATCTCCACAGGCTTCGCAGACAGTGGTTAGCAAAAGTAAATTGTGTCGTGAGAACGCTGATATAATTTGTCTATTGAGAGACAGTTAGTCTGCCTGCATCTTGGAGAGCTGTACCACATACAATTGTGTTCATAGGAAACCCAATCTTTAGCAATCCAGTGTGTCCTGGAACGCAGACAAAAGTCAAAGAGTTCAGCCTTGCGATCAAATTTACTGAGCACGGATCTCCTCTTGAAAAACAGAGGCATGCTTACCTAATACTTACTTATGTATGTCCTGTGGGTCCTAGGGCCTCTACAATGTCTACGCGGCATCGTGTGCAATTTCTGGAAATGTGCCTCAGCTCTCCCCAACTCTTTTCCAGTTGCTGTGCTTCCTTCTCAACTGTTCATGCTTACCTGATGAGTAGTGAAGTTTAGCGTACTGGGTCTACACGAAAGCACTAGCACCGGACTCTTGACTAGTTTTGGAGACATTCTTGAAGATTTCATTACAGCACAGTCTAGGCTCAGACTCTGGCCAGTCCTGAATGCAAGGAAAGTCGACTATAATCACAAATGCGGTGTCATTACGTCAGACATATTCATGGAACAAGAGCCGTACGACAAGGTCATCGAAACTCCAGTGCGGATGATACCAAAAGACACTCCGTCCAAGATGTCAGATAGCTTTAATAGTACAGCCCATGACGAAAGTATCAAGGGGAGGTAAGTCAAGAAGAGCATTTAGAGCAGATCCAGGTGAAGTACTCGGGAAAACTCCCCTTGCACCTGCAGAAGGCAGTTTTATTTGAAAGCTTCCACCATCAAACAACCGTCGCATAAGATATAAAAGATCTTATCATAGCCGTTTAAATCCAGAGGACTTTTTTCTGTGACAAGCCCCATGTCTTGCCAAAAGCACTCTTAAACTTTCAGAAAACTGAGAGCGCCTTGGATGTCTTCAATTTGCATGCTTCATCCAAAGGAATTTCTTATCAAAGCCAGTCCTGACCTCTTTTGGCTCTGGATGAGTCAGACCGGTCACAGTATTCCTTTTCGTAAAGAGAAAAACCTCAGTTTTCCAAGCATTGACCAAAATTGACCATTGACCGATCCTAGTCGCCCATTTATCGACTATGCCTTACTAGTCCTTCTACAAGGCACCGAGCGAAGATCCTTGCCTCCTTGGAAAGAAAAATATTCGGCCGCACATGCGAAGAGGACGAATGGAAGGGATTTTTCATAATAACCCTTAATTTCATGAGGTTTATCAAGATGTGGACATGGGTAGCTCTCAAAACTTGAGACGGCTAGGGAAGACCGAACTTCCATTGAATGCTTGATCCGACGAAGAGCACAGTGTCCTCGGCAGGGCTTAATATCTTGTATTGTGTGTACCAGTATGACTCGAGACTGGATAAAATTATATTTGCCTGCACAACAAGGTAAGGTGTCCTCATAGGACTGCATTCCAGTGACGGTCATACCGAGGCTTTCCTTGTAAACTACTGGCTGTAAAAAAACTGTACATATGATTTAATAATCCTCCAACCTAATTTTGTTGTGTTTTTTCTTCATATTGTTCACCTATTTTAAACAATGCTTCCAATACCTTCAATCCTCCAAACTTTAGCTTTACTCGATGAAACCGAGATATCCCCTGTTTCAGTCGTAATTTAATCCTTTATTGCTGTTCCGTAAAGCCCTTGCGTTGTTACACATCCCCTTTCAAAACCATAAACGAAAATTGACTCAATATACCAAAGCGGATCTCAAGTGCATGTGGGGCAATAATAGACTCACTTAAAAAAAAAAGTACTTTGCTTTATACACAGTCAATGAACTTTGACTCGGTGTAAATCATTATGGCAACGTGCTTGATTAAAATTTAAAATTATTTCCATTCCCCATACTAAAGTCACATCACCTCATTCGCACCACATCCACAGGACGAAGTTTCACAAAAAAAAAAAAACGATCCCAACTTAGCCTCAAGTTTAGTCGTAAATTTAAGACGCAGACATTTAGCGAAGTTCCTTGAAAGAAATGAGAAGAATTTCCTTAGAATTCACAAACCCCGTGAGAATGGTCGTTATCCTTCAAAGGCTCGTCAATTCTGTCGGTAGTAATCATCAAATTCATTTCAGTGTCAATGTCGTAAGGACTTTGTACGCCTGGATGGGGCTACTGCACGTAGAGGTGGTTTATGGTAATAAAATCGAAAATAGAAGAAACAAAAACGGATCGTTCTCCTTTCGTCCTGTGGTACTTGATTCTTACTTTTACCTAGGGATGTGTTGAACTTTTTTTTTATGAAGGTCGTATAATTTCTTTTACAGGAAAAAACACGAAGCTGGCATTAAAATACAGATGGTAATTCATTCACAAAATGGAATGTGACATTAAAGGTTATAAATTTGATATGCATGTGAATTGTGAGTACATATGCCACAGAGGGGATAGGACATCTGCAATGGGGTAAATATTGTTGAGGTTATGATTGGGAATTGAGTGTAGCAGGGGAGAGGAATTGTGGCAATGCAAATTTAAGTCTTGAGGTTGGCGTATTGCCAACACATGTAAATTAATAATGATAAGGACTTTTGGAAGGAGCTGGTGTGGTTGAGGTAAAGGTTAGGTTGGAGTGCAATGGTTGCCTGCCCTTTCGATGGCTTTCATTTTTGATTGAATGCAGCTATACGGATTGGTTTAAATATTCAGCATTTAATGGAGAGAAGATTGGTTTTAAGTATAAAAAATAGAATGAGTTTTGCTTTATTGACTCTGGTCGGGAGTAGTCGACCACTTATCTTATTCGAACTCACTACGAATTGACTGTCCCAGCACCTTTTACGAAGAGGCCAAGCTTGAACTTATTATCATCAAAGTCGTCACATTAGACTACTACACTTCAGTGAGGAATAATTACCCGTGCCACTTTGGATTTACGGGCCAGTGAGCGTCTGTAAAACTTAAGATCTGTGCCTTGAAAATGTAACAAAGGCTTGATCAAAACATCAACTTCGGCCAGCCACGGATATCCATAACTTCGAAATGGAAAGTATTAGGAAGCCCATAGGGCGTTACGGTCTGAGGTACCATCTTAGTGGAAAAATATTGATTATGTTTGGAAGAAGATGGATTCGAACATATTCTCTGTGAATGTTCGATGCTACCTTGGTTATGGAAAGGAATCTCCATAAAAAGCTGCGTTCATTACCTATTTAAGTTGGAAAACTTTGCTACTATGAACTTACAGCCCATCATAAGGAAGCTTGTAAGTCTGTTAGGATATACATACTACTCATGCCAACAGTTTTTCTATTGTTTCGAAGCTGTAACCCCAGAGCGATCTCTTGAGCTTAGGGAATAGCCAGAAGTCACACGGTGCTAGATCAGGCAAACACAGTGGTTGTGGAAGGGTTTGAGTTGAACTTTTTGCGAAAAGGCCTCAAAGAAGCAATGCAGAGTGAGATGGTATGTATAATTCTGGTCTATTTTCAGGCAAACGACGCATAACGATCAAATAATTTTCCTTATTGAAAGTTTACCCCGGCGGAGGGAATGCACCACAGCACGATAATTGAAGAGAAATTTTAATATGATCTTGATTTTTGAACCTCTTTGGCGCGATTTTTTGATCTTGACTCACTTTTTGTACGGTAATCGCTTGATTGGTCGGTTGTTTCCAGGTTTCCTCATCTCTAGCAATGATGCGATTCATAACCGATTGACAGTCAAAAAGCATTCTTTCGCAGATGGTAATCCAACGTTCCTTATTGGTTGTTTTTGGAACCAAATGAGATTTGACTTTTTTCAGGCACGAAACTTCGTTCAAAATGGTCTGGAGTGACCCAAATAAAATATTATTAATATCAGGGGGGTCTCTAATTGTCAATCGCAGACTTCTGAGCACCAAATGTTTGACTTCCTTGACGTGTTGTTCATCAGTTGATGTTGATGGTCTTCCATCGATTTTCTTCTTCGATTTTTATCTTCAACGTTTACCTTCTTTGAATGGTTTGTACCACTTGCAAAGCGTTTTTTTGTGTCATGGTTGACATAAATCAACACCGAAGGCCTTCTGAAATTTTATTCCACCAACAAAATTTAATCCAACTTCTTTCCTCAGCAAAAGCAGACATTGGGTGCGTTCCGAATTCAAGGCCAACTTTTTGAGGTAAGGCCTAATTTATGGAACGACAAATTGACTGAAAAGGTAGGTGACATTTCATGTGTCAAAGCTCGCATCTTCACTTCCAGTTTTGACTTTAGATAAAGTGTGAACTGTGCTTGTCAAAGCATCTTACTGATAAATATATTTGTAGGAACAAAAAAAGGTGTAAAGAAGAAATTTCTGCTTTACTTAAAACCTTGTAAAACAAATGAAAACAAATTTCTTGCCGTTGAATCCAGTCCACTACCTCAAAAAACTGCCTTACTTTTGAGTCAAATTTGAATCGTTCTACCAATTAGAATTCAGAACATGCTTATTGTAAAAATTCCTAAATTCACTGTTTGTTCACAGAATACGTGCGTTACTATTTATTGAACAAATGCAGATTTTGACATGAACCTTGACACATATGTCAGTGACAGTACTACCAACCTACCAAAAAAAGATGACCAAATTTTTAGTACCTCAGCGTTACTGTAATGTAATAGTCACTGCGTCATCCACCTCAGAGCTTACATAACACGGTAAGGCTAACTTTATTCCTTTGTGAGATTTAAAGGTGCTCCGAGAGAATACATGAAAAAGCTAGGTTTTCCCTCAGATATGTTCAAGTGTTTTGCTATATACATAAGCCTTCTCATTTGCAACAAGGTACCTGCTATGCGGAGGCTACTTATGTAAGTGGCATAATTGTTCAATTAAGTTCGAACCATATACATATGTATGTACATATAAGGTACATATGTATGTATGAAAGCCCTCTTTTCAAACTGTTCGGTGTCTTTAAAATGTACCCCGGTAGGAAGGACAATTTTCTTAATTTCATCCCACCCATCCTTTTGTACAAAAGGAGGCACATTCCACAAATCGTATCCTTCCGCTTTTGTAATGTGGTTTGGCTATTCAGTGGATATGGGATTCGCAAAATTCTAACAAAAAGGTCGGCTCCCAAAAGGATTCCCATAATTTTCTTAATGCGTTTTCACACTTTCACACAAAGCTCATATCCCAGCGCCACAATATAGTAGTGGAAAAGGTCAAGTGGAAGGTTAAAGGTGTCACTCTTTAAGCACAATACATCTGATCTTCCTCCCAATGCAGTGAAAAAAAAAAAAAATTCAAGCGATGGAAATTGCGGTAAGTTTTTCATAAATTAATGACATTTTCCATTCAAGAGTAAATGGAATTTTCCTTTACAGGGATTAAGGTGAAAGAGATTCAGTTTTTTTTTTTTATTTTTGTAAAATTTATATTTTTCCTAGAATACAGCTCTTAAGGAGATCTTTCGTATTTTCTTATAGAATCCTTGTAGGGAAAATTTAGATGGCCTTGACGGGATTTGTATCTGCACTCAAGCGAAGGATATTAATGAACGACAATAAAACAGAAACTCAACGTTACAATGGCTGAGAGCTTTTTTTTGTGTTGGAAAATCTGTGGACTAAGTGTGGGAAGAAAACGCAGAACAGGTGTATCGTAGTAAGACTTCATTAGCGAAATAATCTAAATTGAAAATTCAAAAGCATTTTCATTCTTTCCTTTCTCGTTCCCATTGCAAGGGAGGGAAGTGTATTAGTTTCGGTTCGGTTTCGAAAATCGATTTGAATCTTGGCAGAACAGATGTTACTCATTTGTATTCCGGTTGTATGGTTCGAATCGATTTTATTAAGTTAACCGGGAAGTTTTTCAATTACAATCCTTATAAAAAATACATTTCCATTAATTAGGTCTGCATACGTATGCCGGAAGAAAAGTTCTCGGCCTGCCACAGAGGTGGCGGTCCTGATTGTTTTGATTAAATAAGCCAACATATCGGATAAAATGCCATCAATCCCCACATACATATCTATCTGTTGAATTACAATGATTCGGAATTGATCAAAATGAAGTACTGAGCATGGATTGAGTTCTAAAAAAAAAGAGTAGACATTTCCAAACCAAATTAATGTATGCTCGTAGACTGTTCAAGGAAGCAATATGTCTCCGTTTACAACTACAAAATCTTGGACTCAGCTCAAGTTCTACAAGTTGTCATTTCTGGCCCGATGCGAAAAGAATAAAAAAAAGCTAAAAACGTTCGTCGTAATTAGTGGAAATGCTAAACTTCTTAGGGTTCAACTACAATAGTACACGTCGTTGTACGTTACTGTGCGAATGCAAGGAATTTTTACAACTGTAAGTATTTCTTACTCATGTTTGTCAAGTTTGTCTTCACTTTTGCTCACTTAGGAAGAGTGTGAGCTCATTCTTACGAAAATCTGACGTTTAATTATAAAAGCCTTCCTTCCTTCCATATCTGCAAGTGAAGAATTTGTCTCAAATATCTGACAATTGAGTGAACTACCAATGTTTGTCTGACAATTAGTAAAACAATTAGTAAAACAATTGTCAGACAATTAACAGACTACCATGGCATTTGACAATACATTCAGAGATATCTGTCAATCATCTGAAAACTCTTTTGTATCTTTGTCAGACCATTGTCAGATATTTAGGACATTTGGAGACTCATTTGAATTTTGTAGATATGTATGCGAAGCAACTATTTTCGTTTGATTTTGTGGAAAGACTGAGAACTATCCAATCCTTCGTCCACAATGTACGACATTTGTGTGGCGAATCGTCTTTATTCATCTCTGCTACGTACGCCTTTTGCTCTATTTCGATTATAAGTTTACACTTTTTCAGATTTTCAATTCAATATAGCTTGAAAGAAAAGCGGTATATGAAATGCTTTGAGTCTGACAACGTCTTACAATAGATTTGCAAGTTTTTCGTAAAAAAAACTATCTGTCAACCGTGCTTGACCAGCCAGTCAAATTGTCAGCAATTGGAACAATTTAACAACCATGAGAACTGACAATTAAAAAAATTATTTACAGCAATCCGTCTGAACATAGTTTCAGCAAATAAATTTTATTTTTAAAGTATTAAAAGTATGATTGTTTTAAAATTTCATAAATGTACATACTTTTAGGTTAAGGAAAAAAAAAACCATAAATATCAGGTATAATACGTAATCAAGAGATAGTTTTCTGAATGGCAGAGAGATCCAGAAATTACAGAAAAGTAAAGCGAAAACTATATTTTAAGTCAGTTTGCGAAATGTCAAAAAACAGCTGATCGAGAGCCGAAATTCTTTAAAAAATACAGAAACCTTGTTTTCTTGATGTTCATCTTTCATGAGGATCCGAGTTATGATACATGAAATGCTACCTAACTTTCAATCTGTTTGGCGTTTCACATCACAGGCCTTACCTCGAAAAGTAGGCTTAGATTCTGGAACATGACAATCCTCTCTATTCACGTACATGCGTCAATTATGGGCATCTTGAGCAAGTGACGGACATTAGCTTCTGCTTGCTTGTGGTTGATTCTGAAGTTTCCGAAAGCAAATGTCATTATTTTACGTTAAGTTTCTTTCGGTACTGTCAATTACTCAAGTAGCCCCTAAAAGCCGAATGTGTTCGAAAGCAACTGTCAAATTATTTTGTCAATCATTAGAGCTATGGTGTTGTTTTATTTATAAACATTGTTTTTAATTTTGTAATGCAATATATAAATTATTTTAAGTCTAATTGTACCAACTTCACGGTTAAAAGGAGAATTCTGTGGTTCATGACCATTCACAGCTGTTCAACTGTCATATTTTCATACGAATCCATCCACTCTTTCGTAAGTGAGTGAAAGTGAACAAAAACTTAACGAACCGAACTAAAAAGCGATTATGGTCAAACAATACAAATCCTTTGTATTCGCACCGTTTCGGAAGTGGTCGTACGAAACCATTCTTTTATTATAGTTCAGCCTCAAGTCGTTAGGGATTGAGTAGAGTAAGGCAAGTCATTTCTGACAGCAATCACTACTTCCGGTTTAGAGCAGCTTACCTCAAACTCATGTGTTAGTTCATTTAAAAAGCAATTGTCAAATGATGACAGTCTTTTGTCCACAGAATAAATAAATAAATTGACTATGCACTATGTTTCCAACTCGGTCATAAAATGTTAATCTGGATTTGAAGCTTCCTATTTAAATTTCGGCTTCACCGATACTTTACACATTTTCTTTTCCCACCAAACCATAACTTATCATTTTAAACTTCTTAAATGATTTTACATTCCAAATGATTCCCATCCCCTTATCTAAGTTACCACCAAGTCACATCAAATTTAGCCATCCCAGTCGAGTATAGAAGTAGTCACGGACATTGATGGCCCAAAAAAGGGTCCAAAAACGTATCCAAGTAGAAAATTTGAAATCGAAATGAAACACAACGTTTAACGTACAAAATGAAATATTGAAGAAGCCCAACGAATATGAGGTGTGAATAAATCAAGAAAAGGGATTTTGATGTTCCTTCAGGCGCAACAAAAAGGTTGACACACACAAATACACACAGCCGAGGCGAAGGCGAATTGGTTAGCTGCTTATGCTCGGATGAATTGGAATTTCTCCAAAGGATCCCTTCTTATTATTTGACTTTGAGAGAAGTTAGGTTTTTTTTTTTTAATATCATACTTTATGTTGCTGCGTCATATTTGTGTGTCAATTCGAAAGTCCCATCTCCGGTTAGTTAAGATTCCATGTGGATTTTTATCGAATCTCTCCTTCGTTCGTTAACGCCGACGGATACCTTATTGTGTACATTTCAATTCTTCTGAATGAATGGATGTAACTTGGAATTTTGTTTACCTCAGAGGTATATTTTTGTGTATAACATGTGAAGGGTTAAACAGGAACGATGATCTCGTGTAAAAGAAACGTGAGAATAATTTAATTGAGGAAATTGCAAATGCCAATAGAAAAAGCCAAGGAATTTGCACAAAGATAGAGCGCACGTCAGTAAAACCATTTCTACGAGTTTTTTTTTTTTCGAAAAAAAGAAAAACTAATTTCCATTAAATTAGATTCCATTTGTATTAGCAGCTGGTACTTTCGATTGTTTTAATTAAATCCGACTTATCGTATGTATCCCACCATGTTCATTATTTTGCTCAAATAAAGGACGTACCATCTGCTCAGTACGGAGTTTAGGATAAAACTTTAATCCAAAGTGATAATTATCCTTGAAATTCATACACAGCGCTAGTAGTCTGTTTCGGTTCGGTTATTCCATCTTTCGCATCAAATTCTAAGCTGTGTGCCAAAATGAGTACAAAACTAAGAAATTGCTCCATTTCCTGGAAATGGAAGTTTTTAAGCAAAGTTCTATTTTATGGCAGTTTGTGGCAACGCCACATCCCTGGGGATACTTTCATGAAAAGTCTCGTTTAATCGTTTTTGCATTCAAATCACTTTTTAGAAAGTTTTTTTTGCCAACAAAACGAAAACGAAAAAAATAATAAATTCCCATTCGAATGCATTCAATTGGGTAATGTGAAAAGTTTGCTTTCGCTTTGATATTCATTGTTTCAGATGGGTGTTTCATAGAGATTAGACGCGATTAGAGATTCCATAATCTGGATTTTCTAGCATAAAATTATTCAAGCTTAGTATCGTTATGTAGTTTTGATTTAATTAACTCGCTGGTGGAATGTTGAGATATACAACCCAAGGGAAATGGAGTACAAGACTGCTGTGGCAAAAGGCCAAATGTTGAAGTTTGACCTTGTGACACAGTGGGTCAGTTTGGCTTTATTTCTGCTTTCATTACATTCATAGGACTTTTCGACATTTGATCTAGTGTCACAAATTCGGGTGACAAAAGTGAAATAGTTTTATAGTTCCACAAGTTAGACTACAAGATTAATGAAGTGAGGGGTGACCAGATAGCAATGAATTAGCTGTCAAAGATACCAATGACATCTAGCTGTCAAAATATTCAGTAAGGTTTGCCATTTCATCACGCATTGTTCCACGCTTATCGAAATTCCGGCTTGTTATCTTGAGCTCGGTCGTCATCATGGCTTCAGTGTGCAAGCAATTCGCCATGCCGTGGAGGAAGTTGAGGGTTACTACACTGTTTCGGGCCTTAGACATCAAGTAGGCAGAGATTGGTGGAAAATGAAGAAAACATACCCGCTATAGTGGGCAGTATCGAAGATAGGCGCCAGAGAGTCAACCCTGTCTGTTTTGGGCTTGGATTTGGCCCCAGATCAGCATAAGACTGTGCTGATGCTATAATTGAGGCCAAACGACCATAGACAATGCCGTGAGTTTGCTAATTGGGCGCGGAAAAATCATCTTCTCCGACGAGGCCCAATTCTAACTCAGGGGCTATGTCAGCGGTTATGCTCAGCAACTATTGGACGAAAACAATCCACGAGTGTTCGACCAAGCATTAATGCATCCACAAAGATTGACCTTTTGGTGCGAATTATGGCATGATGGCAACATCGGACCTTATTTCTTTCAAAATGAGGAAGGAGACACCGTTACGTTCAATGGTCACAGGTATAAAGCGATGTTAACCGACTTCTTGTGGCCAGAGCTCGACAACATCAATATGTCCGAAGTTGTGATGAAGAAGTTTGGTGACCGGATCATCTCACCGCTAGCGTTCATCGATTGGCCGCCATGATCTTGCGACTGGAAATCTCTCGATTAATTTTTCTCGGTCTATGTCAAGTCCTTAGTCTATGCTTAGAAGCCAATAACTTTGGACAAGTTCTAGGCCAACATTCGAGACGTTAAAGTCTAGGGAGGGAATAACATAGTTCGCGGTCTTTATTTTTAAGTTTTTAAATCCTGTCCACCAGACTAGGATTCCACATACATGTGAGTATTGGTGTAACTCTCGGCATATAGAGCCAGTGCATAATTTTTGTAGGCATACAGTACCATAGCGGCCTGCATGTTTACCGTCCATGCCTGTTTCCTGTTTAGTATAAGACCCAAACATTTGGCACGTTGGGTCTTATACTAAACTTGGGCATTATGTCTTAAAGTAAAAAGAATTAACTTCGTTTTTGTCGGATTTGGATTAAGTCCGCAGCGATCTGTCCACTTAACCAGGGCTGTTTTCATGTTTCCACTGTCATCCGAATAACCTATGCTTAATTGAAGCAACAACTAAACTAAAAGCAGGAGAAAAAAATGAAGTGGAACTGGTCAGCGGTAGAAATCTTTAGTCTTTAAGTCAGGGAACCAGCATATGGAAGAAGAGTGGAGAATATGAAGGCTGTCAGAAAATGAATTGACAGACCGCAGCATCTAAGCAAAATTGGTACTGGAGACTGAGGAAGTACAATCTCTAGTCACTGATTACTGGAAGAAACCGTAATATAGAACCTAGATTCTAGTTTCAATAGAAAGTTTCCACTCCAATTTGTTATTTGAGAAGCTTTCTCATGACAGTTGTACTCTCGGATGTATGTCAGATGCTCGCAAGAGGCCGACTAGTGTAAAAACGTTTTGATGTGGTCTGGATATCTAACCTTGAAGTTCCAGCTCAGTAGATCGACGCATTAAGCACTGAGTCACAAAATTATTGAATCAAGGATCTTATTTAATGAATTACATTTCCAAAGAGAAAGTATAGATAACGAAAATTGCGTGGGAGATTGCTCCAAGTAGTTGCGTGGGAGATTGCTTCCGAAGAATTTTGTATTAAATTTGAATCCCAACACCGTATAGGTATGACTTTAGAATTCTACCAAATTGGATGTCCTCTCGCGACCATCAATTCTCCCTTGAACCCCTATAAACATTCAAGAATCAATGAAACACTCCCAACAGCAACTGTGGACACATTAACACTCACAACTAATGACCCGAATCCTCAATTCCTCTTGTGCTTCTTTCGCCATCCGTCCATCCAAATGTCCCCATTTGATTCTGAATGACCACTAGCCATTGGTTATATCCTTTATAGCTATAGCTATCGTCAGAACATCATTTCCGTCCAAATGGACATAGATACACGGACGTAGACACCCACATTCATACATAGCATCTAACGTCTCCCCACATGGTTGTACAGTATACCGTTGTTTATTATCTTAAACAGTAACCAATTCCAAAGTGAGTCGTCATCGTCGTTGTCGTTGATTTTATCCTTCTGTCGTTATGTAGTCAGACTCTGGTTAACACTCTCGCAACGCATAAATTCCTGATGACCATCATAATACGACAGTATGACTGCTCCCATTGCGAATAAAAGGATAGGATCAAAATTTATTGTTTTGTCTGTCTCTTCGAATAGTCTGCCATATATCCAGACTTTGAACGTAATGAACTGTTAATGATTCCACTTCGTATTCAATGCGATTCTACTAGAGGAAATCACAAATAAAATGTGACTGCACCTTTAGGGTTGGGTTTATTACCGGACACCAACTGTCATAGTAAACTTGTTCGTAAAGTGTCACTCCCACGAGACAGGTGTTATGGTGAGTAGTATTTTATTGTTTTTCACTTATACATACATTTATTATGGTGGACGAAAATTTAATTGATATATTCATAAAAAATCGATTAATCCTCACCACTTTCCAGACATACATAAATCCTCCAATGACAGTGACGGCATAAATGATGTAAAAACACGAAAACATAGTGAACACAGCCCCAGTGACAGAAGAACCGAGGAAAAATTGTCAACGATATTCTTATATTGTCATCATGTGTGTGAGGTTTTTAGGACCACATTTGATGGATGTGTCCAAAATGGCATCATCTCTGTGTCACGGATGCGGCAGGGATGGGGTGATGTTACGAAAAACGTGGTTTTCCAGGGACAGCTCCATATGTGCGTGATTACGGTTGACCGCGTTGAGTTATTTCTAATTTATACCACACGACGAGGTGTATGAGTGCTAAATCCAAATGAATATTTCACCAGGGATGAAGGATAACTTTATACCTGAAACTGTGATTTACGCAGGATGCCATATTGGTTTAGAGTGTCTGCGTATGTGAGCTTGTGTGCTATAATAATGATACGTACTAATGCAAATTAAGCCATTAGATGGAGACAGCGGGGTATTGTGGACAGTTTTTGGGGTGAATGTTTGTTTGACAGGATGGATGATTGTGTCAAATGGAAAGTCAGTTTGATGGGTGTGTTTGATAAACGTGATTATTGTTGGCATTCTGGGTGTCGTTGAAGGACTGTGGGGATATGTTTTTACTTCCGTGTAACATGTTGTTCTCGTAATGGGATTATGAGACGTATACGCAACAATTTTTATGTTTTTCTTTCGTGTCTGAGTTTTAGTTGTGATAAATTACGTTTTTTTTTTGTTGGTAGTGCGGTGGTAGGTTCATTATTTGTGGATGTTTGTTATACTTAAAGAGTGGATACTGCTTGGTAACGTCATCCGTCATACTCATCGCATCTATTTGCTCGTAATTCACATTTACTTATCTGAATTTGAGTTTGTTGTAAGAATTTTCAGATTTATTTTTGAACTATTTGACAAATTAATTTTAGAACTAGAAACCGTCGATCCGTTGTTGCGTTGGTTTTGACTGACAGTTAGATATATTGCACACATTCTTATGGTTTCGACGGATATAGTAGGTTTATTTTTCACTTTTATAGTCAGTTGATCCGTTGGCAACCGGACACACATTGAAGCTTAACCATTCACCTATTGAGAGTAAGAATCGGTAGAGCGCTAAGACACTGTTATCATCTGTCATCTGTCAACGTATGCATGCGACAGATTTTATGGGACAAGTACGCCAACGATTGGGGCCCTAAAAAAATTTCTATTATTTTTATAGCTGTCAGAGCTGTCTATTTAGTTCCAATTTGACAGTACGCACTGCACAACACCAGGTGTTTCAAGATGGTTGGGGGAAAAACTTACTTCTTGTTTTTCTCTGGTAGTTCTGTTCATTTTTTATTATCAAAACGAACGAAATTAAGTTCGAGTTAAATTGCATTTCTCTTGCTGTACTAATAAGCTGCTTGCATTCTATGGACATTGATTAGGTGAATTTCAAGTATAGAAATTGGTTTTGTGTTCATCAATTTTTTATCTTATCGTGTTTAGGGTTGCCACTTAGACAGTATAACTTATGTTAGGCCGTCACTTTCAGGAAAAAGGAGCCCATGGTACTTTAAATTGCAGGTTGTGTTCCATCTCTTTTTCAAATCACCAATAATATTCACTCAGTGAGGCTTGAAGATTTTCGTTACTTTTTGTCCCAAGTAGATCCCAGTTTACTCTCGAAACTAGAAAGCAAATGCACACTTGTCCAACGAGTAATAAAAGCCTGAGGACTTGGTTTGGGCTTGATAATTGTATCGATTCTAAACTCTCAAAATCTGCACAGCTCTTACTTTCGTTGTTCCAATAATACGTTTCACGCCTGTACGTACGTCTGAGGGCAAAAAAAAACTCACCAGTTAAGCCATTTCTTCCCGGGAGCAGATTTGACATTACACCTCCTATCTTAGCTGATAGAACTACCAGATTTTTTGTTTAACGTTGCTCGGTTCTTTACACGCTGACGCTGCATCAATTTCATTTGCAGTCTCCCAGCCAACATAAATGTGATCAGACTGCTTACGGTCACTAGACCGCCAATTTCTCTCTCCAAAATATTTCTAGTCCTTGTGTAGTTTTGGCATTCCATCAGCTAATGCTCAGCGGTCTGGATTGTACCTTAAAAGTGCTGATAGAATCAGTCATCTGCATGCCTGTTTTTGTGAAGATACTCCCGGAAGCAACAATATCCCGATAGAAATTGCGTAAGGTAATAGTATAGTCCATCCATCAGTTTATATGTCCATCGCCCTTTAGTTGTGATGTTCCATCTATGCTGCTGGTTGTTTATTTGTTCTCGTGCGCCTTTTGGACTACAGTCTCTCAAAGTACTCTCAAAGATTAATTTCTATGCGCCGAGTTCATCATTCAAACGTACTACTGACAATACTTCGCTGATGAGTACAAGAGTATTGACTTGCTTGCGGTTGTTAGAAGGTTATCGTTATCGGCTGCTATGAACTTTATATTTGGCATTGATCTGCATAATGCCGGTACTACCGGGGAGGCTTCCTTGCACGAGTACGTAAGGTGCTCTCTGAAGCTGAGTCTGTTACCCAGTAGAACTCCCAGGCAATAGGTCCACTTCCATTCCACTTCCAATCTTGATGTATCCATAGCTTTATTCTTTCTATGGTTTGATTGCAGTTTTGCGTTTCTCTAGTGTTTGAAAAAAAAAAGAAAGGATATTTGGCCCAACAGGTCGATGGGACCCAGGGCCTAGCCGTGTGAGAAACAACCATTCGTGATGTGCGTTTTATATTCTTTAGACGAATGGAAGGGGCCTACTGTGTCCGAAGGGCAATTTGTTATTTGAGAAGCTTTCTCAGGACATTCGTATTCTTGGATGTTTGTCAGATGCTCGCAAGAGGTGGGGCCGTGAAACACTTATAGGTGTTCCGACTGGGATTCGTACCTCGAACCCCTTGCTCCATAGTTCAACGCACTGAGCCATGGCTCCCACAAGTATATTCGCCTAACTAAAAACGCAATATGTTCAGCAATATTTTCAGTATGCCATCGTAACTTATGTTCCAAATCGGTCCCAAAACCCACACTTGAAGGAGTCCTCCTATTATCCTGTACTTCTGTTGTCCCTCTTCCAAATCTTAGTGGAGGAAGTAGGTGATTTGGTACTTGCAGGTCACTCACTGCTCTTTCTACACGACACCAGTCGACTAAATTGAATGCGCTCTTGACGTCAAGTGTTACGAGGGTACAATTCTATTGGTTTGTCGTCCTTTTTCGGGTATAGGGTAGTGATGTCCTTCGTGACTAACTGACTGGCAGAATGTTCACAATCCTTAGGTGATTGGTTGAAAGTCCACATACTGCTGTACCTAATCCACAAAGTCGATGTGTCATCTCTTTCGTGGTGTCTGTGTCGCACTAACGAAGTATTCTATTTAATGTTTCAACACTTACACCACACATCCTTCCACCGATTCCTTAACGTTTATGTGGTCCCTATCGAGTATTGCTCGTTCAAGAAAAAAAAATTACGTATACGCCACAGGCGAACATATTATGGTTTGATTCAACTTTCTATTGCAGGTAGCGACTTCAACTTCAAGAGAAATACAATTTCCTTTTCGATAGAATGACTTTTTCTTCCCTTGGGAGTACATACATATATATCTGCAATATGTGTGTAGGACGAGATACAAAACTTAACTTCCATGAAAAACTGACATCTGCGAAGGAATTTTGCATTCAACAACAAAAAAAGTAAGAAAAAGTCAATTCACATCCTTACAAGAAGCGCAAAAGTATTCAGGCATCCTGAACGATCCTTTACAATTACAAATCTATGACACCCATCATCGTCATCATTTTAAGCGGTAAAGTTCTTCTCCTTTATCGTTTTATTTTCCTTCTTATCCTGCAACCATTGTTCAACTGCAATTTGCAGTTTTTCTTCGTTCTTTCCTTTCTGTCCACCGAGCGCTGAGTGCCAAAAGGTTGCAAAGTTGTGAATGTGATGCGCACAAACTGCTACAAATAAAACCGAGGGAAATGAAAATTAAATGTCTTCTCTTCGATAAAGTCTCATCGTCCTTTATGTATTACATTTGCCTGTGTGTGTGTGTGTTTCTATGTTTGTCATTCCCGGTCGATTTGCAGAAGAGTTAGAATACTGTAGTTTGTTGTAATGGAAAAATCGTGGTTTGAATTCCAAAAGGACTTCTTTTTGTTTTTACATCCCATCCGTGTCGTCACAGAGACAAAGGAAGGAAGTGCGTATTAAAATAAACGTGATAATGACGGCAAGAACGACGACAAGGATAATGACAAAGAATGAACAACGGCACTGTGTCATCTTCTTTCTCGTACTTGTGTTCGTTTTTCTGCAATGTTTTCCGTTCAGCAACAATGATGACAATAATGACAACATTTGTACTCTCTAAAGGCCTTAAGGATAATTGTGTGTTTATTTGTGAAAGTGCTTTCGAGTAGACACATTAACACACACACACACACATAGAGGTACACGCAAATGTGAACATGTGTGTCCTTTGCACGCCGCAAATGAGTTTCGTAAATGAAGACGAAAAGGATTTCGATCTGGATGTGGCTTCCTTTTGCACTTAATTGTTACGATAATGTTCGTTGCGCAGTGAGCGATGTAATAGGAAGTGATGCTATTCAAGGGATGCGAATGGGAAATCCTTTGACGATGGCGATAGAGAGCGTGTGCCTTTGTTTGTGGTTACTCACATTGAAAATGATCAATTCAGACACTTGTACTGGTTGGGATATGACTTGTAGGAAACTTGTTGGGGGAAGAAATCCATCGAGGATAGTGATGCAGTGAATCAAATTAATTGCTGGAGCAATGGCCGGAAGTTGGGTTTCGAGAAGGATGCAGAAGACATTAGTTTTAAGATGAAATAGGGCCAGCTGTGAATATGGTCGTTACCAGTTTCAATAAACACCCTGCTGACGAGGATTTCACGAGCAAAATCAAAATGATTGGAGTCAATATTGACAGACTAAATGATACCATAGTGCGTCAATAGTTAAGGGATCATCTTGTCAATATTCTGGAAAGAATGAGCAGCTCATCGCTCATTCAAGATCATTGGTGTGCAGGGCATGGCCTTTTAAGGAATTGACGAATGAACGAACATAACAAGTGACATGTTGAAAACCACAACGCACTGGTGACTGAGGCAACAGCTATAGCATCTCCAGAGTCACTAAAGAGCTACTATGCTTGCAAATCGCATGAAGATTATTTCTAGAAATCCAAGAAGCATTTTGCTGAGGCTTTGATCCATGTGGGTATTCTCTAAATCAGTCTGCACTGTAATCTTTAAAAAATAATATGAAGTCAATGCCAAGAATAGAGAAATTGAGATCCAAAGTTGGCTACGCCAAGACTTGTCATATGTTCCGAGTGACAGTCGTACGGCTAATCGCTTGGTCCAATGGAAACTTGATTTAATCCAGGATGGGGTCGAAGACCTTACTGTGCGAGAATAGCATGCCACAGAACAGTCGAGAAGTACGGATGGCAGGTGTGTAAGACCTGGGAAGAACAAAACCGTCAGAAACCCTATGAAAATTGTACACCATGGGGCCTAAGTGTTCACAATTCTTTCGGACAATGCCAGCTTGTTAAGTACAAGCAACCTTGTATTTGTTTTTCAGTTGAACCCATGACAAGGGCTAACAAGGAATCTTAGCCAACCCAATTTTCTGTATTCTTCTTTGAAAGTATGATACCCTATTCCTCAGAATGGTTTAGGACCTATAAAGGTTTCTGATTCCCCCTTCTTGCTAGAGAGTCGGGCATTTCATTACCCTTTCCCAAATGGCCAGATATCCAGCAGTTCATTCCTTCTCAGCTCATTAAGTTTCTGCAGTCATTTTCACACGCGTTTAGATTTAATGACATACATAGGAGTCAAGTGCCATAATAGCGCCTTGACTATCTGACATTATAGCTATATTACAGCTCAAGACCGATGTTGATACATTTGTCTGGATACATCGGTCTATGGCATAGATTTCAGACGATTCATTGCTTCAATTCGAAACTTATTGCGAAACTCTTTTGGAAGTTGAAACTTCTAATGATATCGTCTCGAGGATAGGATAGGATAGTAGTAATATGTGCTTGAATGGTGCATCACACTGCTTCCTTCTTTGGCCATTCTTAAAAGTATCTCATTTGCGCACTCTTTAACTACAAGGTGCTGAGGTGATTGTTCCAGTAATTCCTCCAAGGCTGCAGTTGAGCAATTTCTCATGGCCCCTGTAATACATTACATTATATTACTAAAATTCGTTAAATCGCTTCGTTTGATGTGTAGTCGGATGCTTCGATGTCCAAGAAGGCACAGGCAGCAAGAGAGTCCTATTTCCAAATAGAAGTGCTCCCCGAATGTTTCCAAAAGTTTTTAAGAAGTTCAAGGACAGAATCATAAAAACATCTATAACCACCTCTAGGGGCTGTCTAACATTGTGGTGTCCTTCCACCCTTGAGAGGGTCTAAAGCAAATGTTAATATTCTACTCATACATTGGTCGGCATAAGTGTTTGCACAGGCAACGATAGGAGACTTCACTACTATGGACGTATCCATGTCAAAATGTCATATCTATCTCTGCTTTCCACTACGACACATGTAAACAATTGATACTATCCAGCTGCAGCCTACGGGACTAAGTTTTAATGCAGTGGCAGTTTTATTATCAATAGAATGAACGAACGAGATGTCCCACTTTCAAATGCCATGATGAGACAAGCCACAATCCAAATTCACCACTCCCCAGAGGGTTTCGACAACATGTTTCATTTTTGACTGATATGTCATCGTATAGCCAGAAGCCATTTGCATTTTAGTTGACATTTAGATTTTCCATCACGAAAATCATTTGCATATGGATAGTGGTGGGTAGCGGTGTGTTTGTATAGCCGCCTCTCGAGAGAAATGCTGCATCTTCATCTGCCATTAGGTTTTATGTTTTAATTTGTATTTTCTGCTGATTTTGGAATATTTTGCACTCGAGTGTAGGGCCATTATCGTCTAGGAGAGGTTGACCTGCTTGCCATAAAGGGTCATTCAGTGTATTATTAGATGACTTTATTTCATCTATTTCAAGAAAAAAAAAAAAGAAAACGATTTGTTGTTTCAGATGTCAAAATGATGATGATATTCATGGTGGAGTGTAGCTTATGGAGAATTTTTGATGGTCCTTAAGATGTGAGTATAAGATAGGATGACTCTTAGATGACAGAATTGGTTTGATTGACTGACTATCTGGAGAGTTTTAGATTGATGTTGAGATGTGGTTGATTGCGCATCGTAAACAAGTAGGGTTTAGCATTCCATTCTTAGCTGTGCAGCAGAAAATAATTCTTAGTTGGTGGTTGTAAACTGCTACTGCACATGTAAACTGTAATAGCCCATGCACTTTTAGTTCAGTGTTTTCGGAGTAAAAAATGTAAAAACCGTAGGGAAGTTCAAGTCAAACGATGTGGCCTTAAGTGGCCATGTTAATGTGGCCAATGGTGGACATTTACAGACATACACTTCAATTTTTAGAACAGCGACCGTGGACTAACTTCAGCATAACGATAGTCTCTTACATGATTATAGTAGAAATTAGTGCAGCAGAGCATGTTTTGATAGCAGCATATGTAGGTATTTACCACATAGAAAGAAACATATCCAGGTTAACCATTTTAGTCCTGATTAGCGTCCAGACAATGTACGTTACATTGTCGCAAATGCAACAATGAGATCGAGAACAGTGTTTCATCTTCTCTACGGGTGCAAGTTTCTATCACATGGTAGGTAAAACCTTCCTCTATAAGCTTTACAAAATCTCAAAGAAAAAGATCAGCGAACTAGTGACTTTCATTAATGCTGCAGGGTGAGTGTAAAGGTTTCTTGCTGTCTTCTTCTAGGTGTTTACAAAACATTGACAATCAGCTCATTTGCCTCTTAAGACCTTATTTAACCTTATCGAGGAAGAATTCTACAGCAATTTCATTCGACTGAGCCATGAAGAGTTTGAGGGCTTGCGTATCCTGCACATGTGCCGCTGATGGAATGCCGAAATACAAACTTTCGAAAAGGCATTCCAACAGCTGGCAGTATTGTATTAAGCCTTCCATCTTTGCCATAGATTGCCAGTCGTCGCAATTGCTGAATGAGAATTTCAGACTGCCACAAATAATTTTTACCCGATTGCACTGTTTGGCAAAATAAAAGAATGATCTGAAAAGTTTTCGACCTCAACATGAAGGTGGTAACGCTCGTCAACAAGAGCTAAGCAATATGTTTACTCATCTTTTGAAGGGTACTCACCAAAATGTCAGCCATTTTGGATGAGCAGTTGTTGTTTGACAATCGTTTGAGGGAGATATTGAATCAAGGTTTCTGAGGGAATTGAGAGACCGGATTTTTTTTTGACGTTTGCGTATTCAGATTGTTAGTGCTGCCTGAACACTTCCGTGGACATTTTTTTTTGACATATTAGTGCTTGGCGGCTATTAAATTTGTTTACTGTCATATTTCTACTGTTTGCTTCTTGAATTTCTCAGTTTTTAATTCATGTTTTCACTCTTTTGTCGAGTGATATCGATTGACATTTCCAAATGTCTTAAAAAACCAATAGGACAATGGGCGCGTTCCGTATTCTAGGCACTAGGTAGTCAAACGTTTGTGATTGCTAAAAAGAAATTCAAATTTTTACAAAACTAAAGTGAGGATGCGAGGTCTGATACATGAAATGTCAGACTCTGCTCTTGGGTGTCATGTTTGACACAATAAATTAGAGTAATGCAGATATATGTATGTACATACTTACAAATTGAGGGCAGAAAAATGGCCATTGCATGACGTTTGCAGAAAAATATTGTTTCACCAAAACAATACACACCTCAGAGGTTGTCATGGTTAAAATCCACGAATTAGGATTTGAACTGCCTACTTACCAAATCTAGACTCGAAGGGCTTTATTGTGTTTCCTAAGCTAAAAGTTGCACTTGGAGTACAGAGGTTGACGAAGGGATCACCTTCATGAGCAATTATTTTGCAGAGAAAGATACCGAATACTATTTGAACGGGTTAACCATATGGGAACATCGCTGGCAAAAGTATCTAAAACCATAAGGTCCTTTTCAGACCATCCTCGTATGTGCAAGGAAACGATTGCATTTATATCAACAAAGTCTGAACTCATAGTGAAAGACTGGAGCCCTATAAAGGACTAAGCGGGACCGCAATTTTCCTCGCCTTTTTTCCTGGTCCTAATACTCAGACATAATTCATCAAAATTCTCGTTGGATGAAGGAACGTTTAATAGAAACAAAATATGTAATTGTTATTGCATGTTTTATAGGCCTTGAGATTTTTTATACATAATTTATCTGCCCATTCGCGTTCTAATTTGTCTAAAATTCAGAATGCCACGCCCACTTTTTTAGGCCTCACGTATCAAAAGAATTAGACTTGAAAAAGTTGTGGGGTCCAAAAGAACTGTAAATAGGTCAAAGTGTTTTGTTAAGGACACACCGTACGAGTATAGAAGAACCTTTTGGCAAACTGGTGAGCAACATGTACATGTGTAGGAAATCAAACAGTTCCTGAGAAGAATGTACGTCAAGTTGAACATCTTATTGCTTTGCTCTCAAGGCATAAGTTTTTTGTTGCCTTGAACTGAAAACTTTATCCCAACACATGCATGGCACACTCTTGGAATTCGCACATAACTTGATGGAATAGTTAACGTTGCTAGTGTGTACATCCTCACGTTCCTTCATCTCCACTATAAAGGAGATGATAAAAAAAAACTTTACTACATTACCGACTTACTGACTAACATAAAAATTGCATTCAATTTTAGTGCAACACTCTTCGAAGGCAACTTCGAACTATTAAATGAAAGGAACCCCTCGGAGGTCATGTCTCGTAAAGCTCTTGAGCTATGGATAAGTATTATAAAACTTCTACGAGGACATTACCGATTTTAATAGTCGAACCATGAATTACAGTTGCGTTATAATTACCAGGATAGTAATTGAAACATCTCCTTGACTTGTGTATCAGACGCAGCATAAGTGCGATGGTCATAAATTCGGTTAAGTAGCAGGAGGAACCCAATTAATGATGAGTAGTACTCGCCAATTTGATGTTGCTTAGCAGAACGTATCCACCCATAGATCGGAGTAGATATAAATTCAGTTCGTGTTAAATCACTCCCGAAGCAAGAGAATGCCATGATGAGCTGGGAACGCCCGTTCCTTTTCCCCGTCACACCATGGCATCTCAAAGCTTGAAATGAGAATCTGACCCGAATTCTCAGAAGGACAACCCAAAAAATCATCTCCACACAATTACTCGTTGGCTACCATTTGTATTCGGATGCCGAAATGTCCCTCTCAGGAGTGGTGTTGGTCTGGGCCATGACTTTCATTTATTTTCATTTCATCGGATAATTCTCTGTCCGACCAACAATTTTCGGTTTTAAACAAATGACAGGCGTGTTGCTGGGCGAAGCCGAGGCCGAAGCAATTCAAGGCAAAAAGCTAAAAGGACAACATTGCCAAGCTGTGTGTTTGATTAATTAAAATTAATAAATTGCACAGCGGAGGATAACCTTCTGTTAAAGACGTCGAATGTTATTTTCCTGTGGAGTTTCCTTTTAAAGCTTATTCATATGCGGATTTTGGGTTGCTGTACCTGGTGGTGTTATCTTGTTTACGCCCGAAACCGAATGCAAACACAATAATGAACAGTCCGAGGACATTCGAATGAACTGCAGCGCTACGACCGCATTTCTATCTGAGGTGAAACAAAACCGAACAATTTGGCAGAAAAGAAAAAACAAAAAACTGGCAACAGCAGGATTCCGATAAATTTTTAAACAATGCGCTGGTGAGGCTGTGTGAACTTTTTGGATATTTACGAGCATAGTCACGGGATGGCTGTGACAATAGTCCAAATTGTGCAAACATTGGGTGCGAGCTAACTCCTAACAATGCACCTGGTGTTCTGGACACGGCATTCTGTTCCGCAAATAGAAATAGCAAATCCGGAATGGTTTTTGGGTTTTTTTTTCTGCGTAATTTTGTCGCAGGATGGATGATAAATGTTTTGCAAATTTTTGGTTTTTCTTTTGGGCGTTTACATGGGTTGGTTGCTGATAAGTGGGTGTTCACAGTGTGCATTGAAAAGATGTGTTGATCAATGGTTTGTATCGCTGGAGGTCACTGAGTCATTGAAAGAGAATTTAGATTTGAGGCTGATTCATGGCGAAAAGTATTTTCGAAATTTCTTAAAGTAAACTAATGTAAGTGTCGAGGATGAGGGTAATTTTTGAGAATAGTCACCACATATCTTTCGAAAGTGCCTCAAGATGCAGAAGTAATAATCATACTACGCTTAGGTAAGCTAGGGTAATGGCTAAGGTACAAAGAAGTAGCCTTTGAGGGAGATCTGTTATAGAAAGCAAACGCCTTTTACTATCAACTTGGGTTGGGTAACAAACCAATTTGAAAAGTTATTGATAATAGTGGACTTCCTCGTGATCCTCAGGTGGTAACGGACTAATTCTCTAGATTGGATCAATGGTGGCGTCTACCAGTTCCACTCAGACCGAACTATTAGTTTCAGTCAGATAGAACTATATGAGATGTTTTGACATATTTGAGTCCCAGGACTATAGGGATATCCAAGACTTAGCCGGGGTGTTGGAATAGAGTTGGTGACGGAAAAATCCTGAATTGGCCAGCGGCAGTGTTTGTATCACTGACTCCGGTAAACTCGCCTCTTTGTCCGACCGGTATAAAAGGGAACTGGCTTTTTAGATTGGGGATTGTGCATCAACAATTCAGAGTCTCGGAAAAGGATGAACTTACTGTTTAAAAATCTGCAAAGCCAAGCTCGCCAACATGAGCTTAAGCTCTCACAGAGGACAAGGACGACGTTAGTAAGGAATGTATCTACGAGCTCCAGGACAAAACCTATTAGTCATATGGTAAATAAAGCAATGTAGGAATGGAGAAAATTTTTGGTACGACAGTTGAAACAGTCTACATGACACAAGGTCTGGCAACGAACTCAAGACTAGGGCATTTTCGGAAACGTCATTCCATGTGCGGTTTGTTAGCTGCACGGTGAATGACACTCAAATGACATTTATGAACATCTGACTCAAAGCAAATTGCATTATCGAGCACTGTCTGTCATCCAAGATGGCAAGAACATCTAGACGGACGCACCCAAATACTTCGGCCAGTAGAGTCTCCGAATGTAAGATTTATCTAAACAGTTGAAAAAACGGTCAAACCAATGCAAGTGATATTGGAGATATCCAAGGCGTACTTAGCTCCATGCAGTGTAAGTGTAGTTTTTGGGAAGACTTGGGGTCTTGCAGAAGAAAAAGGTACTATGATGGATATGCCGCATGAGGAAATGACACTAGAACTTTGCCTACTCTTCTACGCAAAAGTTGACTTGTTTTACGTGAGCTTGGACATCGCCGTAGTCGAATTGTCTCTGATGGCTTCAAATTCAGTTTCCTTGAAAACCTGAAACTAAAGGGTTTAACGTCGTCACCCATATATTTATCTGTTTTCGAATCGGAGGCAAATGCTATTGCAATGGTCACGGAATACAGGAATTCGCTTAAGGTCTTGGTCAAAACTTCCCAAGTAGTTCGAAAATTGAAAACTCTTTGAATTCAGGCGCTGGGCTAATCTCTTTGACATTTACTTGTCTAGATAGCAGGTGACCTACGAACGATATCCATCTGATACTAATCCATGTGGTGTTGAAAGAATATTATGCGATTTCTCAATTTAATGATGGCAACATCCCTGATGACATCGGCAAAGCTCATTAGTTGATCATGTTCAGTATTCATTGCAAAAGGACACACCACAGTAAAGTAAAACAAAAACAATTTGCATCTTCCAAACATCAGAATGATTAAACCATTAGTTGGATAAAAACCAAATATACACAAACCATCAAAGCTCCATTGCCACGTAGTGTAAGCATTTATCTTAAATCCATCCACACAAATACCGAAACCATCTGCTGCACATTCTAACGAAGTGGTATCCCGCAGCATCACTTTATATGAGAAATGTCCTCGTTTCTCACTTTCATTCCATTTACGATATGCACCAAGGAACCACCGACCATATTGCATTCGCCAATGTGACACCGAAACTGATGAGCAAAGCACTTTTGTCATCCAAAACCCCCGAGGTACTCTGTTAAATGTCATCCAAAATGTTACACTTTTTCCGGCACTGTGACAGGATATAAATTTAATTTTATAAGTTGTCCACTCATACATATTTAGTTGTTTTTTGTTGAAGGATTTATTATCGGTATGTTCATACATATGTATGCTGTCTAATTTTCAAAAGCCACAATGTATCCTTCAACAAGGAAGCCTATTCATAAGACCGAGTATGGGAACAATGCCATCAAAGGTTTTACAAGCAATCTGACATTTCACAGCTGACATACCAAGGTTATGTCACTGTATACCTAAATGAGGTCAAAACTGTTCCATCTAAATAGCTGGGCTACCAGACCACCGCCTTGTGGTACCCCATTTGATTTATGGCCCCAATCATTGTTTGGTCATATTAAAGTTTAAAAATAATTGCGGCATCGATTGTTATGTGTTTCGAGCGTACAAGCCTGAGGTTTCGATTGCATCTGACTTGTTGCAATTGGCATTGGAGTCGCTTGCATTGTGGCTGCGGTTAAGCACCTTAATGATGACTAATTGGAATATATTTACCGACTTGTGTGCGGGTGCTGTGCCAGTGTGTTTATAGCCAACTGCAGTGGATTCGAGAGTATTTGTGTTGGGTGAATCGGTGTGGGTTTTTGGGAAAAATTGCTTTGGTTATCTTATGCCACCGCGCGCCGGATTGTTGGGCGAGTTTTATTGATACGCCAGGGGGTAGCGAGTAAATTTATTATATGCCCCCTTATCGGTGGAAGGTGACAGCAATTTGTGTGCCACACCAATCTATATCTCGGCTATGGTTGTTTATTTTGTTCGGCGTTTTGGTTTTTTTTTTCTCTTTTTGGCAATTTATTGCAATCGATTGCAGACAATATTGTCGATTAAGTAGACAAATTTGTTAGCAGATGCTCCCTCCCACTTGATGTACATATATTGTTTTCATTTTCAGCTGAGGACTAGATTTATTGATGGTATAAGGTAAAATATTGACAGTACCGAGGTATGGGAGTTGAGTATTCGCTTCTTTTAAGGTTGTGTATTTGTCAAAAAAATCGATTGGGTTGGAAGGAGTACTTTGGGATTCGTAGGAAGGTCCTCGAAGAGTCTTTATTTCAGATATTGTTTTGATGGTTCTTTTTAAATTGTGTTCCTTGAACGTTTAGTACTTCCCGTCCATTGAGTTGAGTGGTGGATTTCAAGTGATTATCCATAATTAACAATCATTTTGTGAGGATAGCAAAAAGGAGGAGTATGTCCGCGTTACTAACGCAACTAAAGATTTAACGTCAAGGATAGTTATCAGCAAGCTCAAGACAAAAGAACAGAACAACGAAGCTCTCGGGCCATACTGATATTTCAAAATGGTTTAATTGTTTACGGGAGAACAGTAAGTAACAATTTCGTTTGTTAGAGTTCGAGATGGAAGGGGGAAAAACTTTTACATTTCATTCGATGAATTGGCGGTGTAATCGGATATACATTTGGACAGAGGTGTCAGGTCAGGATTTCAGTCTCTTTTAGCGAATTTGCGCTCAAGCTTAGAAAGAAAAATGACAATAACTTGTACATAGAGTTGCAACAATTTGTGTAGAAGCTGCAAATAAAAATAAGAGAAAGAGATGAGAATTTTCTTTCTATTTTAATGCCCTGCCCTATAAACTTAATTTAAATAGGAAACATTTATCCCTTTTAATCCTCTTACAACTTCTCTCATGTATATTGACTTGATGAGTAGAAAGGGAATAGGGTACTACCGTCAGTCGAAATCGAATAAATATAAGCCGAGTTAAGCTGAATTGAATAGCATTAATGATTTAAATGCACAAACAAACATGATCCGATATTGAAATGGAATCTTGTACGACTTTACAAAATGCGGCCTTTCTTGAATACCATCACTGCAAAGAACACAATGTTTGGTCAAGAAGCCGTTTACAAACTGGGAGTTCCTACAATGCTGTAAGGAAGGAAAAATACAACAGAAATTGGATCTGAGTGTAGTAGGCTGTCGAAAGGAAAACTACAGTAAGGCAGCATCAACAGAGTGGCTTTCTTTAAGACGAGTAGCCATCCATTTTGTTTCCTATCTACCAAATTTCAATCAGAAGCCCGGAGAATTCATACATTACATATTTACTTGACGGGCTCTCGGCCCGTGAAGACTATCATTGAAACAAGCGCTCTGGCATCCGTGATAGCTTGATCCTTAAAAAGGGAGTCCGATCATCCTTGTTGTTTCCACCTTGGAGGCTGTGATAAGAAAATCTTCTTTTCTGGTCGACGTGCTTTAGATTTTCGGACTATATCACCATATTGGTATATCCATTTCCCCTCCTTAATTCTTTCGTCTTACGAGTTAGAAGTTTTGAACCCGTTTGTTTCGCCAAACCGAAGTAGCGAAGAGCGGTTTCCTAGGGTAAGTCTTCGATGACTCTATACTAGGATGTCATTCGTGGAGTTGATATTTACTTCCTTAATCACTTCGAAGTAATTGTTGCCAAACAGTGACGTTTGGTTTGTTAACAAAAGGCACTAAGTTTTGGCTTATATTGTTCTAAAAAAATTCAGAATTCGTAACATGTCCCTCCGTCCATGACTTTGTAGATGTAAAACATATCTGTGCTTTTGGAGGGAGTAAGAGTGACACTTAGTAGGACTGATACAAAGGAAATATAATAGTATTGTATGTAAAAGGTGGGCCATCTAGTGGTTTCTTTTTAAACCATCGGTTATTTTGACACTGAAAGCTGTTTTTCGCTCGAAATCTTGACAGAAGGTCAGTATCATATCAGAATGAAATGAGTCACTTTACGCTTGAACAATGTTGGGAAATATTGAAAACTTATTTCCAAAGTGAGTGCAGTGCAGCCCAAACAGTGCGTTATTGGCCGAAATGAAGCACTAACCGCGCATTGCTGCACGCAAGTTTGTGCAAAAAGTTCGTAAGACTGGTATGCTAGTGGACAACACTCATGGTCTTCGTCGTCGTACGGTGCGCACAGACGAGAATGTGGCTGCTGTAGCTGGGAGTGTGAGACTCAATTCACGAACATCAACTCGCCATCGATATAAACAGCTCAATATTTCACGCACTAGCCTAAGGAAAATTCAGCACAAAGATCTCGGACTATTCACTTACAAAGTCCAATTGATTCAGCAGTTGAAGGCGCACGACCATCCGCTTCGGAGTTTGGGCCCTAGAGCAGGTTGAATTGGACAACGATTTTGGGCGAAAAATCATCTTTTCTGACGAGGCGCTTTTTCATCTCGGCGGCTACGTTAAAAACAAAATTGCCGAGTCTAGGGCTCGGAAAACCCGCACGTTATTGTCCAGAAGCCGATGCCGATGCATCCATAGAGAGTGACAGTTTGGTGCGGATTGTGGAGTGGTGGCATCATTGAACCATTTTTGATCGAAAATGAGGCTGGGAACAACGTTTCGGTTAACGGTGGGCATTACAGAGCTATGTATGTTAACCGACCTTTTTTTAACTAAAATTGAAGACATGAATTTGGACGACCTCTGGTTCATGCTGGATGGCGCGCCTTGCCACACAGCCCATGCCACAATCGATCTTTTGCGCACCCAATTCCCAAATCGTGTTATCACCCGTTTTGGCGATGTCGATTGGCCGCTTCGGAGCTGCGATTTGACCCCTTTGGACTTTTTTTTGTTGGGAACTGTGAAAGACCAGATATTATGGAAACGATTGAAGCACTTAAGGCTAATATCATCCAATCAATCCGTGAGCTACAGCCCGAAACCATCAACAAGGTCTTGGAAAATTGGAGTGACAGAATGCGCTACTGCGAAGCCAGCCGCGGCAGTCACTCGAACGATGTTGTCTTCCATAATTAATGAAAATGTTTGCTCCTACTAATAAAGCCATGTAAAAAATTAAATTTTGTTCATTTTATTGCATTTTTAAAAAGAAACTTGTATTTGGCTCACCCTATGTAATAAAGGAACTTTCTCGTATCAAATCAATAATTTTCGTAATAGAAGAAGGAAGCCCTGAAAACTATGGTAAGCAAAAAGTCTTAGATCCTACTTAATGTGATTCTTCTTCAGAAAAGTAAGGATACTGCTGAGCCCTGTTTTTGTAAGAATGACATGAAATATCTTGATGCATTGAAAGGCCCTTGTATTATCTCTATGATTAGACGTGACTCCGCATGACAATAAAACTACAAAGGTATTGCTATTATATTCTAGTAAGTCATATGAAATACCTTGCATAAGGAATATTTGCATTTTCTTTAGCCACTTAGATGCTATATTGCACTTTTAAAACAATTGCAATAAGCTCTTTTCCAGATCAGGACAGAGTGTATTATGCATGCATAACCTTCTGACTCCATATCCATAAAATGATTTCGTTTGGAAAGTAAATACGAACTGGGTTTCGCACCTTAAAATGCAAAGTAAAAACTATTTACATATCAATATTTTACTATTTGACCATAAGGATATATCCATTCACTCAAATCGAATCTTGAAAACATTAAACACAAAGAGAACTTCATATAAATTTACATTTTATCCTTGGATCGGATACGTCCAGGATGTCCTTGCAATGCGCTCAGCATGCCCAAACAGCATGTCCACAAAATGGTTTGTTTATTTTTTGATCCCATTTCTTGGTTCACCTCTCAAATATTAGCAAACCATTTGGAGAGTGTGCTTAGGACGTCCACAGAGATGCAGATGCAGTTGCAGATGCGTGTCTGCCTGCATGTGCATTCACAGCACAAATAAAGGAAAATCAATTTCCAATCGAATGGCTTGCTGGGGGTAAACATTCGTTTACATTATGTCCGATGTGATGGAGATGGAGATCAACAGCTTAGATACACGTTCTATGCAAGAAGCCAGCAATAATTTTAATGAGATTTTCACTTTGTGAAAATCGACTAACACCACCAGCCCAGAGGGTGAAACCCATTAGGGTCAGCTCGAAGGATTTCCAGATGGAAAATCGTGTTCAATTACATCGATAATAATTCCTCTTATCTCGAATATAATAGGATATTTTTCATGTCCAACGAGGTGGTGTTATGGGTGTAATTAGAATTCATTACTATCTCCACCAGTGAGGGGTGACTATTTGCAGAGTACTTGAGTGGTTGATATCAACGATGGCGATGGGGAGTGACAGGCAAACTACTTATCAACGTTGGTGATGGTGACATCATCCCAAAGTTAAGGCAAAATGTCAGTGATCGGCTTTCACGTCAAGTGGATACTGTGCGGAGATAATGTGTGCTGCCAACTCCATTAACGAAAACTTTCCCACAAAATGTCGCCCCTCTTAGGCAGTCGGTTAGGTCAATCAAAGACTTTGGTTGCACCGTATTCCCTTAAAGTTTATTTTATTAAAATATTATTCCATTTTGTGTATAAATGCAAAACATGTTTCTTGTAACAATTTCAGCGTAACACAATAAATATCCAGAAACGTGCCTGAACACAGCTGGGTTTTGTTAACATACCCCCATATGAAGTTAGAGGTAATAAATTACCTATTTTACGCAAAATTGGCAACAAAATATAGAAACATTCATAATTTCCTATTCCGCTTATGACAGGACTATCTGACAAGTCAGATTTATTATGCTTCTCTCCGTGACTTATGGAGACTCCTCCACTGCTGAGGGTGGACGACATGTTGTTTTTTTGTTTTGTTCGTTCTGCACGAATTATTCTTCGTATCTGGTTCCGAATGATAAATCTTCAAGCAAGTCAATTAAAATTATTGTTTGATTCAATTAAAATGTAATTTTCTCAAGGTGTGGTGGGTTGATGAGAGTAATGGTAAATTCTTGAAATATGCAAAATTAATTAAACTAGAGTCTGGTAATTTACTTTAAATTATTCAGTGAATCGCTTCGTTAATGAAGGGGGAGACGTTGTACACAGCATAAAGTTTGTTTGTGAATTTTACGTTGAGTGGATTAATAAGCTTCGATCAAAAGAAAGGTGGCGACAGCTGTCATAAATATTGCCAACCACCGATATGATGCTTGTTTGAAATATAATGATGGATAAAACAAATTAGGTATTTCAAAAAGCTAATGGTTTTTAAAAATTATTGTTTTTTGCAAGCACTTTGAGGATTGGACAAAGAAACGTCATCAGAGATTAGCAACGTCATTACAAAAACTTGGCAGCACTGCGTGTGGATTGACACTTAACCTCTTCAGCTGTAAAGTTAACAAACAAAATGAAAACTTTCAACAGCAGCAGAAGCTTACATTATTTTGAGTAAAAACTGTTAGAAAAAAGGATGTGAAATCAAAAACCTTACCTTGATGTCAATACGTCAGCTTTGACGTTTTCATACAAATTATTGATAACGCAGAAAATGAAGTTTGATATCACTCTTATTATCGGGGCGAAGAGCTTTTCTAATCCTATAGGGGTTTAGTTGTTGTTGTAACTTGCACATTCCTTATCTTCCATGTCCTTTTTTGAACCCGCCTACTGATTAGAGTACGAAAAAATGGTTCCGCAAATGAGAAAATTAAGGATGGCTTACACTTGGATTCCTGGAAAATATCATGTTGAACGAACACTTAATTCTTACCCTGATAATCTTTTTTTGCAGCGCTTTTACCGGGATATATCTTCAGTTCTACGAAGCTTTTGACAGTTCATTGCATTCTTTTAATTATGTACGTCAGTAAAGTCAACATATGTACGGAATGTGACTGCTGTATCATCTAAAATTTGAAATCCAACAAGTTACACTGCCACTTCGAAAACCAAGGATATCTTCATCGACCTTCCTTAACGTCCATGCCACTCAGTTGTGTTCTTAGGCCAAAGAATCGGAGATAGGCAAGAGTAACTCTTCGATTGATCTCCGAAGCTATGTTGTTACTAGAGTGTCGGTAAGATTCTTTCTGACCTTTATGGAGCATAGTCACCCTGCACAATCTGACTATGTGCCAGGGATACCAAAACTACACTGTATAGCTCATTTCTAAAAATGCTGTTATATGCCATCATAAAAACAATAAAAAGATGGATCTGGACCTTTTGGGTTATTTTTAGCATCCGCCATAGTATATATGAATGTTTGGTCGATTGCGGACTTAGTCTGGAGGACAAACTTCAAATAGTCCACTCAATACCGACGAACTACTGAACCAAACCTCCCATTTAAGAGACTGCGAATTTTATATTAAAAAATCTGACGAGGGGAACCGACCGCTACTTATTCTGGTCAAAATTCTTAAAACTATGTTTCTGGGTTGAATTACTCTAGTCTCCCAAATATATACTTTGCACGAAGAATGGTAACAATTTGATTCACTCTACATACGCATTAGCTATTTAAAAACCAACACATTTTCTGAACTCTGGTCGGGATGCATCTTTTAACACATCGTGTGACTTATGATATGTCTTTGAGCAGCACTTTGAACACTAAAATCTACGCAATATGTCTCCATCGGGACTCAGGATTTATATTGACGTTTTTTGGCCACGTTCCAAAAACCACAGACCATGTTTTTAGACCTGCGAAGGCTACGCTTTGGAACACAAAACTTAACTAAAATGTTAGGTGACAGTTCATAAAAGGTAGACCTTCATTTATGATATATGGAGCTGTCACCTAACTTTAAGTTTTGCGTTCTAAATGCATTGCCTAACTTAGGCTAAGGCTTAGTTTGTTCTTAGTTTTCGGAACGTCTCCATTTTTATAATTTTCAGAAGTGGATAGAATTTGCTATTTATAGTCGATTATTGGACAGAATTACGAAAATTCTTGTCAAAAATTAAATGAATCTAAATAACTCAATGCATTTTGAATTTATTTGACGGTTTAGTTCCTTTTTTTGTCACCACGCGAAAGTGACGTTTGATGACCTAACAGAGGATTGTTCGATTTGTGATGAATAAGGATTTGAGTGGGATTTATCATTAGATCTGTTTGCGTACCATAACCATCATAACAATGTTCCCAGGTAAAAAAAAAAGTTCAATGCAATAAATGAGCGGCGAAATAACTTCAATACTTGGTGGGATACGGCTTCGTTTTGCTGT
The DNA here is from genome assembly GCA_963583995.1 of Xylota segnis. Classification (NCBI taxonomy): domain Eukaryota; kingdom Metazoa; phylum Arthropoda; class Insecta; order Diptera; family Syrphidae; genus Xylota; species Xylota segnis. The sequence goes on from OY757237.1 coordinate 8,794,059, forward strand.
TCTTCAATGACTACGTCTTAAGCATTTAGACATTATTTGGACTATAATGAAGGGCTCCCATACATAGCCAAAGAGTGACATATCTATTCCCATTCAAAATTTATTGAATTGATTTTAACCAGTTTTTGTCATTAAAAATTCTAGCTAATGTCATGATACCCTTTAGTTGACATCTGTCATCAAATAAGTGACAGATTTAAACTCCAAGTTTAACAGCAGTAATCCATTTGACTTTTTCCGGGCACCCTGCATACAATATCCTTTTTAAGCACAGTGGGCCATAATCTCATATTGGCTTTATAGCACCTTGTAAGATGTTGTAAAAGCTTTTGAATGTTTTAACTTGTTATGTAAATTTCTAACTGTCACCTTTCAGAACTGTATCTCCTGACATACATATTTCCACTGCACCTCAACAGATACGAGTAAATTCCATTCACATGCACATATCTACACTCGAAATAGTACTAAATAATGCATTCACAATGGCGTGAAAATTGATTCTCTATTGTGTGAGTGCGCACGAAACACAAACAATGCGAACAAGTCCTTACTGAAAGAGCATGAATGGAATTCCCAGCGGATGCAACACTGGTATTCGGCCAATTTCTGATATCCCCGAAGCAGATTCGATTTTAAGTGCATTGTTCCTCGGCTCTCCCCACATACACTCTTGTACTCACACATGGGATGCCCATTCAATCGGATTCAATTTCATATCGCGTCGCAGCATTCCCGTTATGATATTCCTGCTTAAGGTGAGAGTCCTTTTCTCATTTGCAAGCTTATCGTTGCTCTCATGGGGACATATGGGGCGTTCGGCTTGACTCTTCCAGGATAAACCAATTGTTGGACAGTGAGATGCAGTTTTCGAAACAAAAAGAAAAAGAAAAAATGCTTAAGGATATCAAGCATTAACAATCCTTTATGTCTGTCCTTGTTGCATTATAAAATAAGCTCTCAAAATAATGAGATAAAGGAATGAGGTTTTTTTTTCTCCTTTTCATTCCACCAAACGGAGATGAAACGCCATAGAAATGAGGACAAAAAGTGAATGTAAGTGCATTGAAGGATAATTGTGGACGCAGGAAGGGAGACTTCTGCTGTCAGTTGGATGTTTTTTTTTTTTGCTTTCTGTTCCCGAGCTGTCCTTTGTTTTCGTCTGAAACAGACATCGGTAGTAAGCGCATAATGAGGCGAGCAGCGTCTGAGAGATTTGAATGAAGTCGGAGAAATGTGTCCTCAGCAGGAAATTAGTGAAATTATGAGTGCAGAGTGATGTTTGTGCATTAACATGCACAGACATGATGTAGATGGGAGAAAATTAATTTTATTATGTCCTTTGAGGAAGGATATTTGGCACGAAGGGGTGAGCGAAGTTTGATTAAAAGCTAATGGGCTGCATTTTTATTTCACTATCCGAATGATGTAATTACTACCGTAGGGTAACTTATGACAATGGGGAGACTCATTTAGTTTTGTCTGGCGAATTATTTGTGAAGAATCCACTGACACTGGGGGGATACATTTAATTAGTTCTTGGAAGAAAGAACTTTGGGACTTCTGTTAGGGATGTTCGAAGGTACGTTCATACATCCCATCCACTCTAAGCTCCAAATCCTGGGAAGGACCAACAAATTTTAAGAAGGAACACACTTCGACTTAGCGAGCATGATAGCTCTACCGCCTTACGCTGGTAAACACAGAGTTTGTAGTCCTGTTTGGATGTTCCTGTTCGGAACAATTCTGGAGATGCAAACGATTTGGGGAAGGAATTCATGAGGTTCTTCTATTTAGTGCTGCAGCAGCAATAGGAGAGGACTGGGGTATAAGTAGGGATTAGAAGTAAGTCCTTTCATTTTATGTAAAAAATATAACTCGCGCTGTGAATGATTTTGGAAAGCAAGCCCTGAGTTTCTGGTGGACTTGTTGCATAAGAAATTTGTATTTTGTATACTCTATGGCTTCAGGCGTCTTAACAAGTCAAAGTTGTTTCTCTTTTAAAGTATTAAAAGCTGCCAATGCGGACCTCTACTCTTGTGGGGAGATATTTCTAGATCAATGTCGATTGAAGTATCCCCCCTGGTATGGTCTTTTCATAGTGACTACAATAGTCTGGAGGCCACCATAGTGAACGTGTGAGTATCTGCCGAATGGACTTGTTAAAACTTCATCAATAGATATCGTTGTCGCAGTAGAAAATGCAGAAAAAATTCTGCTAGTCCTGGGATGCTAGTTGACCTAACCTCATTACGTCCTATTAAAATAAAAAATAAATACTTGGCGCAACAGGTCGATGGGACCCAAGGCCTAGCTTCTCACATCTATTCGTGTTGTGCGTGTTATATTCTTTACACGAATGGAAGGGGCCTACTGTTTAATGCCGTATCCGAAGGGCAATTTGTTTTTTGAGAAGCTTTCTCGAGACAGTTATACACTCGGATGTTTGTCAGACGCTCGCGAGAGGTCAGGCCGTGAAAAACTTATAGGTCTTCCCCGACTGGGATTCGATCTCAAACCCCTTGCTCCATAGTCCAACGCACTAACCACTGAGCCACGACGCCCACTATTGTGAGAATAAATAAGGAGGTGGACAGATGGATAAAGTTTACTACATCGAGACAAGTCCTGTGAAGCTCAGCTCGGGCAGAACCTGTCTTCTCATATGTTTCTCATATCTTAGCATTCCAAATGGAGGTCATTCGCAGAGGAGGAGAATTTATTCCACTTCCTCAGCCTCCTCCTAGGCAAATGCTTCACGTTAGTAGTGCCAAGCGTAGTGTAAGAGCGTTTGTTCGAGTTAATGTTTCCGGTATACAGACTGATCATCCGTCCTAGTTCTCTTCTGTCTATATCGAGCACCCTCTTCGATCAACTTTCCATGTTTGCAGTCTTTTCCAACGAGGTCTTTTCATATTCTTGTAATCCTAGGAGTATCTGTGTTTTCTGGTTACTTTCTCGCCTGGTAATATGCAGCCTCGTTCGCTGGTATATTGCAGTGACCAAGTACTCAAATCAGGTTCACTTATGAGGAGGTTTCCAAGATGATAAATTTTTCCCTTCTTTCTGCAATAAACCGATTTGGTTCTTTGGTTTAAAACAATAGTTAGAAATGTTTGACTGGTTTCTGGTACTGAGTAATAGTTCTGCATCCTTTAGTATAACAAGAATCTCTGCCTGGAAGACAGTCACGAAGTATTCTAGATGGTCTGCCTGATTGAGAGGTAGCATTTGGCAGTAGATGGCCGTCCTCGATTTTCCATCAATTTCTATTCCTTCCTCTCTTGGAACAGCAGAACCTTGTTGCCATTCTTCGCGTTTGGGGAAACAATTGGTATACCTTGTATTGAAGCTAGATTCCCTGCTTAAAATGTCGGTCGAATCCCTAAAGAGTCCAAAAGTAGCCTGTACTACCTTTCAGGTAGCTCAATGGGCTTGTATTCCAATTTTAGACTAAGTTAAACTCATTGTGTTTACTGTAAAAATTTCTAATATATTTTTAGCCAAGTTTTTAGTTCCGCGAAGAAATCTGTAGCTGCCGATAGTTTTCATGGCCTTATGGGAATTACAGTCTGGACTAGACCCGTCATAAAGGGGAGAACAGGGGAGTTTCCAAAGTCCCCTAGTTGCCGACTAAAGACGTGAACTCACTTATTTTCCATTTTAAATTCTTCTGTCATTTCGTGAGTTCTAGTTTTAATCCAATACACAATTTACTGGCCACTCATACACATACGAGCTGTCAACGTAAACGAGCTCTGACCCGAAGGATCCCCCAACATCAGGGATCAGATTTACAACGATACATGGCCCCGACCACAGTTGCAAAATCGGAGAAAAGCATTTAAGCCACATGGCGACCCGTCATCATAAATCTTCGAACAATTGGTAGAGTTTAAATAAAAAACAAAAAATAGTACGTATTCGCCACCGTATTCTGCAAACAAAAAAAAATATAAAAAATCAGTTGAACAACTTGTAAATCATGACATCACGTTCATTTGACATCTATCCGCTGTCAGGATCATGTAACTCCGTCAATCAGTCATCCCATTCATTGCAACAATTCACGCTCGATTCAACTGTGGAAATTAAAAACCTATCATTCCATGCAGTTTGGATTTTCAGTTCCTGTCGCTACATGGTGTTCCATAAATAATATGTACATCGGTTGTGGCTCACTTCGGAATAATGCGATGTGCTCCAGCACACCTGCTATTATTTAACTCAACGAAAAGGTAACGATTTCCTGTAACTGTCCGCATGCATACTGCACCTTATTGCATCAACCGGCACAGCGACGGCGTGATTGAATGCACAAGGATATTCGTTGATTTTATCCTCATCTGTGCTTTTATTTCATTTTTTTTTTGTCCGTAATAACAGAAAGAATGATTCCCGAGCGTGCTCCGCCCTTCAATTTATATTCGCATATCGAAGGGAATCATCTGGCTTTCATATGCACATATGAGTTCGGCACGTCCGTACCGTCTTGTGTGTACTATATCGAGGCAGGCGGAGCGGGTGCCTTGTGCCTGTCAGGTGATTTATGCCAAAGTGTCAGGCGGGCCCCGGGTAGCAGACTGAAAAACCCGTTTCCTCCGATAAGCCGATACGGTGGTGGGCGGGTGTCTGTCTGTCATGTCAGCTTTAGTTAAAAACAGAATTTATCTATTCTGATGGGTAAGAAAATGCTTTACTACACAAAAGGTAGCCAAGGTGTAACAATGGGTAACATGCTCCAATTTATTCATTTTTTTTTCTCTTCCCCTTTGTATTGTTAACATTATTTTACTGGCGGCGATTGTGTTGAGTTTTTTGCTTAAAAGAAGAGGCTTGATGTGGTGATTGATGATGCGATTTGCATAGTAAGAAGCGCTCTCATATGTTAAAGGATTGAAGGAGTCCGTGCCAGGGGATGCTAAACATTGACTCCGGCTGACAAGTTTGACTTCATATTTTCATTCTTCTAAATGAATGTATACGCACGATTCATTTCAGGGGATATTTGGGTAGGAGAGAGAGTTAGGTAACTCTCCTACCACATCTAGACCGTTGTGACTAACTATCATCATCAGTTCATTACGCCGATGTGGCAACACTTATCCAACACAATTCCAACGTCAACTGTCAGTTTTCTTATTATTACACGTTACCCCATCTGCCAATGCTTTTGAAGGTTCTTAACGTCTACAACTGCCTAAAGGGATAGTATTAGGCTGTGTTCACCGTCAAGCGACACGATGGCTTTTCGAGCGATTTTAGCGAAATCGTAAGCGATTGAGTTTTTTTTTTTTTAACAGAGCGGTTTCTTTTAGTTCATTTAGTTCGTTTTAGTTCAGTTTAGATTCCCCTCACATAGACCAACACAACGAGGTCCTCGGACTGCTGTATAATGGATTAACCAATGACAACCTTTATTAGTTCTGCGCAATACCCACCAAAAAACCCAATCAATTCCGTTCAGTTTCTGAACTACCGAACTACATGTATGCACAATATACCTGAGCTTGTTTAACTATTGAACTAGATGAACTTTTGAACTACTGAACTTAATGAACTGAAATAAAATCACATTGGGAATTAGTTCACTTAGCTCACTTGATAAAGCTATATTCTGAACTAGTTCGTTTCTGAACTACATAAGCCTAATTGTCGTGATTTCATGGTTCACATGGTTCATGGATTGAAAATTTTTCACAATACTAGGAGAATGTTTTGAGTCATTTGCATAGGTAAAGGTCATTGATACTGGCATTGAGTTGGTTAGTGTGAGTCCAAACAATTAAATGTTTTCGTGAGGAATGAACTGACCATTTGACTCCTTTATAGTTTATTCGTTGCTGCTACATATGTTAAGTTCCCTGAGAACATAATTTCAAGTTTCCACAGTTGAACTAAACCAACCCAAATCGTGTATGAACTTCAGGAGTTTGTTCAGTTCGATTTGACTGTATCACAGGTATTTAGTAGATATCATTGCCTCTTAGTCTCTTCAATCTGTAGATAAACTGGCTGGTCCAACCTCTTTTTCGTTATCTAGGATACCCACGTAACCTGGTACACAACCGGTATCTTATTGGTCACTGAAATATCTGCAGTTTTGTGAAGAATATTTTAACGAATTGAATCTTTAACTCGATAATCATGTTCAGAGCTTTTGTCCTTAAGTCTGTAGCACCGATATTTCGGGACTCGCAGTAGATGTCAGTAGATGGGATACATAAGTATTTCTCAGTACAGACTGCACCATCATCCCTCTCCTCTCCTCATCCGGAGTCTCGCTGTATTCCATCTAATCAGAATTGAGGCACAGTTTAGCTAACCATCTGGCTATTGTAGGACTATTTGATCTGGCAAGCTGCCGCAGTAAATGTCACGTAGAAGACAGTTTGGTATAGTTTTCCGTGCTGATGTTGGTGTTGACCTCATCGATTCCACTACCAACAGACAGTCTGGCCTTGAGGTGAGTCGATATAAAATAAAGGTGACTTCTATATAGCTACTGAATTTAAACTCAATTTCGATTTTTACCTCCATCGCATCACTGGAGCACTCAGACCCAACTGGTTCATTGCGCTATTAGGAAGAAAAAACCTAGTATTACCCATTTTATAAGAATGTTATTGACTTTCGGTATTGACCGAGGACGCGGAAAAGACCCAACGAATGTTTAGGTCCTGATTTCATCGGAGATTTCATTTCAAGTAACCCCAGTGTGACCTCGAACCCAAAAAGAGTCAAAGAGTTCAGCCTTGCAACCGAGTTCAAGGAGTTGTTGTATTTTCGAACTATTTTTGAATGATTTGTTGGGCTTACCAAGGTATCATTTCTTGACAATAACATCGGTAGTCATCCTAGAGCTATGTTTGAAAAACAGAGGTACGCTTGCCTAACAAGTAGTGAGGCCTTGTGTTGTCGGTACATACACAAATTCGACTACAGCCCAATCCTATACTAAAGCCAGTATAGATAATCTTAGCTAAAGCAGAGAAGTCGAGCCTAAATTTTTACAGCAGAGGAAGTTCTGATGTTATTGCATCAGACGGCATATCCATGGATCTAGAGACGTAGTATAAAGCAAGGTCATCGAAACTCCAGTGCGGATGATACCAAAAGTCATCCCATCTATGACGCTTAGCTTAACATTTCTAGTTCCTAGTTGAATAAATTTTGAAATATTAATATGTTAGACGTACATATGGACGGAAGCACTGTATAACTTTTGAAATTCCGATTAAGATGGGTGGTGGCTACTTCAAGGAATTTAGCTAAACAACAGATTGTTGCTTCTAATCTAAAATTCAATAATGAAACAATCGCTAAAAATAGCCCACAAGGTGAATCAAGTTAACCTTAAAGCTGTGGGCTGTCGTTTGCGTGTCCTGAAACTGGAAACCGCCCTCCTTAACACTGATTTAATATTAAATAATAATCGATAGGTATTTCTTTCCAAAAACGAATCTCATTGCTGAGTTCGACCACTCGTAACGACTGTACAAACACTTGACCCAGGTAACCCCGTACACCTGCCTACATAAACAAAAATTTTCCAAAACCAAACTTTACCCTTTCCTTTGTTTGACTTTAATTTAGAGAGTTTCTTCCCTCGGCCTCCTTATGTTAGTCCCGCAAAAATGACGGGAGACGAACAAAGTTATCCCCTTAATCCTACCAGACCTCAACCCCTAATACATAGATAAAAAAAAAGAAGAAAAAAACAAAACACTCTCTCTCTGGAGAGATACACAGCTTTTGAAAGCTTTGTTTTTGTAGCTCAAATCTCTCGCAGAAGAGTACTGAAAAATTTCCCTTCTGTGTTGGTGTGGTTGCAAATTTCTTTTTCATTTGTACAAACTAAACAGTAGGAGGGGGATGTACTCTCACGAAGGTGCAATTAAAGCAGAAAAAGGATGAGAAAAACCGAAAGTTAATTGAAAAAATTTCCTTACGCTGCTACTAATTAACCACATTGAACTGAAGCGCAGAGGGGCATGGCCCTTGCACCATCTTGATGGGTAGTTAGATGCAATCAAAAGGATTTTTCCCCCCATTTTTGCAAGGATTTCGCGGGCTTATGAGTTATGGAATACGGGAATCTCGAGAACATTTTACGTGATCCCCCAGCGAAAACGCCCCCTTTTGGTAACTGTGTGTTAATTTCCTTTCTGTTACACATTGGATGGCGCTAGACGCTTGACGCTCGACGGGATACAACCGACACGACAAGGTATTGAGAATTTATGGCGCAATTTTTGTTTTCACTAATGAATACGTAATTTTAAGCGGAAGCGGAACCTAGGAGTGGAAAATTATGGTTTCTCTCCACTTTTTTTTTTTTTTTTCATACGTCTCGGCTGTCGGTTCTCTTTTCACGTTAAATTGGAAATGAAAATCACTGAAAGGATGACGAAGGGAATGTAATTACCAGTAAAGTTCTTGCAAGAAAATTTCCATACGTGCAGGCATGGAGTACCTACCTACGTACTATATCAAGGCGATGTTGTAGGCAGGATAGCGTGTGTAGGTTGAATTTGTTGGAGGTGCCGATTTGCAATATTTTTTTTTCTCGTTTTTTTTGTATATTTTTATGTGTGGCAGCAATTGGCAACACCTGGTTGCGTTTTGTTATGAATAAACCATCCTTAAGAGTGAAAATTACTTCCTAGAATTGTTAGCCATTTTCCGCTACATAAGTTTTAATTGGATTTTCCTTGAATGTATGTTAAGACGTTTCGTTGTTTCCATTAATTTCTTCCAAAACATCAGCCCTCGGGGTTTTATTGTGGAATTTTTGATAATAATTTAATTTATTCTTGTTTTGTTTTGTAATTTGTGTGGCATAAGGCGTACTTTTCATATTCACTCTGGTTTTTCATATGGTACATGCGTTGGAGCTTGGGCGTGTTGACTTTTTAAGGGAAGTTGAGCGAAATCTATTGTTTGGAGGTTTTGAAATTCATTTATTTCGAAATTCCCTTCATACATTTGAGAGGTCCTTTGGGGATGAATGTAGGTTATGAAAGCGCATGCAGATGTGTCTGCAATCAGATAGTTGACACATGGACAGTCGGTTTATAAACATCGTGAGTGGATATTCGGTGTGGAATTGGAAATACATATATCAAGACTTTCGGTGGCGTATTTTTTTTTACTTTCCATTTGAAACAACTATAGACGGTAAGGAGGCCATGGAGGAGCTTTGAGTAGACCATTTTTGGGCTCTTCTTTTGCGGACTTATTAGTAGACTGTGCTCCTTATTGGACAGCTTGACTTGAGCAGCTCAATAGTTATGCTGAAGGGGTGACTGCATCTATAGAAGTCTAGCCTCACTCGAAATTGAACGAATTCAATGAGTTCCCCGTTGTAAGGTAACTGAAACAATGACTTGTTAAGCGCCGATACGCGGAGATGGAAATAATAGCGAGAAGTGGTCCAAACAGTACGAACAAGGTTGAGTCCTCGTAATTCATGAAACTAAGAGAAGTCCGGCTTAAAGTGCACTTTGAAAAAAGAAAGGACATCATCGTACTGGCTTAACAAGCTGAGGTGGGATTCAGTGGATACGGTAAAGCTGGCAAGTGATCGAAGCTTACGCCAAAATCTGGTGAAAAGCTTGCTTAATTTTTTGTTGATTTTTTATAAACATTAACCAAGGAGATCTGCTGATGTTGTGAACTCCCTAATGGAGAAAAATGGTCATCAAAATTAGAACAATGTATTTAATGTGTTACATTCAAACGAAATGACATGACGTGACGCGTTATAAGTCGAGCACTATAAGTTGTCGGAGCCGTGAAACTATCTTTGAAAATGGTATTCTCATTGTTCATCCAATTGCTTAAATAATAGTCAACACAATCCTCTAGATACATGACATTCCAGACAAATTAGTGGACATTATACGAAGTTGCACAAAAACACTCACCCGATGTTGGTTTGCTATATCTTTAAAATAAAAGTACAGATGTTAAGTGTTTATTTCGTCCTTGAAATTTTGTAGATGATATCTACCATTGTTGATCAGCTTTTGGGTGCTTTTGACCACAATTTCAACAGTTTTCAAGACAACATCTCTTTTAATGGTTACAGAGTCTGTGAAGTCTGTGAAGTCTGTGAAGTCTGTGAAGTCTGGAGTCAAATAGAGCGATCGTGGCACCCAATACAAATTGCAAAAACAAGGCAAAAGGCGATCCGAAAATGCATTCTTCAAAATGTCCATTGCCGTGCGATCAGTGTGTGCAGGTGGGCCGTCCTATTGGAACCACAAGCACAATGAAATTCGTTGATCTTGGTCTTGTTTCGCTCACCAGTCACAGTAACCATATTACTCACACCATTCACCATTCAGTGCAAAGTATCACATGCTGGAAGACCGAATCGGTGTTGCATGCTACCACCATAAAACAGGAAGTGTGCTGTGCCCACCTCTACCTCTGTATAGTATCTACCTCTACTTCTTGCCCCTGCATAGATCTGTGGTGCTTATATTCCTCCTTCTAAGGTGAGCCGGTATTGTGGCCTGCATAGATAGTAATGAGGAGGATCAGCTCTGGTCTATTGAATACAAAAAGTTCATTGGTCCTTTTGTTGTTGTGTTGAGCTTACATTAGTCCCGAAATACAGTACGGCGAGAGCGTATTCCACCTCGCGTTGGGTATGTTGTGGAATTCGAAAGTATAAGGAGTATGAGGAGATTGATGGGCATTAGGACTAAGTGATCTGTTGGTAGGTCATTTGAATCCGAGCCTAATCAAGCGTGATTCTGTGCATTGAGATGAGGAATTTGAACTGCTCTTTACATCTCTTGAACACTTTTGAATTGGTTGTGATGGAAGGGATGGCTTCGACGGCTGCTTGGTTGGCTATGTGATTATTGGTGTTTGGAGTAGATAATCTCCTGCGGGCCTCGGCGATACTATCCACTTATGTTCATTTAGAACACACTTGAGTGATTGGATAGACTAATTTATGAATCGGTACTTGTTAGTTTCTATTAAAATATCCTTGCACCAGTGCATTGTTCAGTTTTTGACCCGTCAGTGAGGATAAGTTAAGGACCTCATCATTTGTCCAACTCTCGCTAAAGGGAAATCTATGTAAAAGGTGACGTAGTCGAAGGCATATTGTCGTTTGACCATGCGATGCTGTGTCCGATATCATAGCTTTTCTATATCCCCGTTTGCCGTAGACGGAGGTCTCTTCTTGCTACTATTTCTTTCGTGAAAAGATTCAATGAACAGATCCTAAGCATAACTTCAAGGTAGGGAATAGGTGCTGCCCTAATTGCTCTGGTGATCCTTATATACATTGGATCCTGTCATGGAGGCAGTTCAGTTTCCGATCAAATATGTACTCAATTTGGAGTGGGGCTCCGTTCAGACTTGGTGGCACATATTGTTTTCTAAATTAGTCTACAGACAGTCACTATCGTCATACGATGTGTTGAGTTCATGACAGAACTGTTTCCTTCACATAGGTATAACATCAGTGCTGAGGGGAAAAATGTCCGAAGGAAGAAAAGAAAATAACTAATTAGAAATTTGGCTGCATCATCACCGTTCAACACCACCTTCTATCATACCCTTCACCCCCTTCAACCATAATGTGCAACACTGCGTTACCAACCGCCCCTCTAATTTTGATTTATACCACAAAGTGCTAACTGAAAATGCGTCCACATGATTAATTCCGCGCGATATATCCTTTTTCGGTCTCATTGTTTCAAAGTAACCTTCGGCGGGCTACATAAAAATTAACCACCGACTCGCTTTAATAAAAAAAAACTCCAAGACCACCCCCATTTTGCGAAACGGACCTTCACCAAAAAAAAAAAGGACTAAAATTGCCTGATTCAGTCGTTTGTTCGGGAAATTTATCGCCTGACACTATTTTAAAATTTATATACCCTAACCGAAAGGAATCATAACAGGGTATAATATTTCTCACTTCTGCATGATATCCTTGTGCCTCAGTAGCTTTCGAATGGACAAAGTAACTTTTTGTCGACTCTCGCAGAAAAAAAAAAAAGGAAAAATTCCCAACTTCCCTTTGAACAGTAATCGATGATGTTCAAAGAAAATAATGTACATACTCCAATGTTATTTATACCTCATTTAATGTCGAAGGACAAAGGCAAAGTCCTTGAGGACTATGCAGGATGACACTTCTAAAATAATACTCCTAGACACTTTATTCTGGAACCATGTGATGTTGTCTAAATAAATTAAAATAGAAAAAAGAAAAGGAGTCCTCCCCGCGACGTGATGATGAGCTAAGGATGTGTACGTGTATTCCTTTGTATACAGTTGGGTATTCGTTTAACTATGAGCTCGTTCTGGGTCCTTGTTTATGTTTTTTTTTTTTTTTTGTTTTCTTGTTTTGGTTTTCTCTTTTTTTATTCCATTTTGCCGTTTTTTCTTTCGTCCTTTTCATCGTGAAGAATTTAATTTATCCACGTCATATCTACTGGGCTTAAGGGTGAGTTGCGGTGGTGAATGTCCTGTAAGAATATTTTTGTTAGCCATCCCTCATTCTTAGAACCAAAAATAGACGATATGAATGTCAAGATAAATACAGAAAAAAACGAAAAAAGAATAAAAACACGAAAGGAAACTTCAAAGTTTAAGAAAACAACTTTTTATTTTGCGCCTGCATTTTATTTATGGTTACGGCTACGGCTACGTGTATGGTGTGGTGGAGTGGAGAAGTGAATTTGAATTCTACTTGAGCGGTTTGAAGGATGTGCTTATTGGTTAATGAAGGCAAATGGAGTTTTGAGAAGTTTTTTTTGTTTTTTTTATTTCTGTTTTGAGTTTGTTCTTTTTATTACTTTGTTGTGCACTTAGTACGTGTTGATAGCAGTTTGTTTCTCAGGGATACCTACTTAAGTGAGAGGAAAAACAGGATAATTGGAGTGTTTGAAGTTAGAGAGAAAAACAACAGTACATAGCAATTGAGTACACAAATTATATTCTAAAGCTTGGGGTGTCTTACCTGAGTCAGAGTCAAGGGAACATTCATATAGCCTTCGGGGCTACAGGGAGTGTAGGAAAGATCATTCCTGATAGAAAATTTAAATAAACACTTATTCAAGTTGAAATAATTGACTATGAGTAGAGTTTTTTCCAACAGGTGGTCGGATTTCAACTTTTTATTAATATTGGTTGTATGTTCAGACTCAGACTTCCGCCCACCCGATCAGAATGAAGTGATGGTAGCAATATTCGGACGCTCTACAGGTCGAATGGTTTAAGGCAGCCGGAGATGACTTGGTGAAGAGCACATACCAACTAATTTGCAAGATCTGGCTGGAGGAAATCGTTGTACCCGATCCACAAAAAAGGAGACCATTTAAACTGAGCCAGCTATAGTGGCTTCAGTGTCCTCAACATTGCATATAACATCCTGCCGACCATATTTTGTGAATGTCTAAAGCCCCTGATTGGCCACTATCAGTGCCACTACGGGAGAACCTGTAAAAAAAAACCAAAAAGTTCAGATCGACACTCATCATCATTTTATCGACTTTAAGGCTGCATTTGACAGCATTTATTGAAACAAGTTATACAGAGTCATGTCCAGTTTTGAAATCCCTGCCAAACTTGTCAGATTTCGCAGGATGACAATGGAGAACGCTGGCTAAAGGTCGGAAACAATCTCACTGAGAACTTTGATGTCAAGAGATATCATTTTCCAGAAGTCTGCCCAATTACTTGCATACGCTAACGACATTGACATCATCGCCAGAAGACATCGAGCTGTGACTGACGCGTTTGCAAGTATTGAAGTAGAAGTGGAGTACATACATATATGGATTTATCTGTGAATGAGGACAAAACCAAGTATAGGATCATTCATCAATTCATTATAAAGTTTGGATTGGTGAAACCACAGATCTTGGTGGAACCACATATCGTACAAGTCATGATCTTCAATAGCCGGCCAAAAAAAAAATGGGTTATCATTCGACCATATCGCTCCGAATTGACTGTAACTATCCGCCCTTTGGCATATTTGAAGAAATACAGACATTTCAAATGACAGCTGAGTTTGGCAGGTGTCAAATGCCAGCGCAACCAACTTGAAACCACGAAATGAATGAATGACTCTGTATATGCTGTCAACAAAAAGGGACAAAAAAATCGTCGAATTAAGCAGTACGTCGCAATAGACAGCTTTAACTTTCCGGTAGTTAGGGACGAATTACTTCGGAATCAGTCTTGCCAATCGGTGTTTCTTTAGTTTAAAAAGGTTTCGAGCAGTAAGGACAGGTCGCGAAACACTAGCAAAGACTCTATATAAGACCCTTATCATTCCAGTCTTATTTTATGGCGCAAAAACAAGTTGATGACAGAAATAGTAGCTAAAACCCTAGAGAAAGTAAGCCAAAACTGTAAAAACACCATCAAAGACGTAAATACATAGCCAAACTGGTTTTGAATTAGCAGACAACAAATCTGAAGCTATCCTCATAAGTATAAGCAAGAAAGTTGAGAGTCTGGTAATATGAGGGCACTCTATTGAGGCAAAGCCCTACATAAAGAGATAATCCTTGACCATAGGCTCAACTTTATAGAGTTTGGGGGACTCAGTTATGCAGTACGTAATAACCATGCATCAATAAGTAAGTTAGTCTTAATGTACAAAGGCCTTATATGGTCACCAGCAATAGTGATAAGTTCATTATGAGAAGAACATTTTTTTTCAATAAGTCCATAACAATTTTGTGTTTAAATAAAATACAGAATATTTGAGGTATCGGACTGAAAATTACGTCAAATATAGTATACATGTTAAATTTAAGTACAAAACTTAAATTCATTCAAATAATCGTCGCAAGTACGTTTCCAGCTATCGATCCTTTGGGCCTGATTTTTCACAATTTTCCACTGTTTGAACAGTAGAAAATGTCTTCTAACATGGCATGGCAGTGAATTCTATTGACAGTACCATGGCAATCATTCTCAATCACATCTCCGCGTTGGAATCCACACCGCACAGTCTTTCTTGTGAATGCAATAGAGTCTCTTGAAGCACATATGGGCTTCTTGCCGTCCAAAAATACTTAAAACAGGGATACTCCTTGAGCCAACAATGAGTTTCATCGCTGAAGATGATTTTTCGATGAAATTCAAAATGTTTCTGAAAGTTTTTCAGAGCTGAATCGGCGAAGTTTTGGTCCTTGAAATGATCAATAGACTTCAGTTCTCGAGTTAGTTTAATCTCGCAAGGGTGTAGGCCAAGATCTTTACGCAAAATTCGTCATGTAGATTGAGAGATTCCCAATTCCTGTGAACGACGTGGAATCGACTATTTTCGCTTATTTTGAACTGAAGATAAAAACTTTGGGATATTTTTGTTACTTCAACCTTTGCTTTATCTCACAGGTACAAGAGGATTCAATAGTGAATACATTGGGTCCATTTTATCCACTTTGGTACGCACATCCTGTTTGGTGGGCTTTTCAACTGGTGATCACCGATTCAGAATTTTGGTAGTAATTTTCAATAATTTCCAAACATAGTGTGTTCATGCACTTTTTGATAAAAATATAAACCTCGACTGACATTTTCAGACAAAAGGTGTGTTTGCATGTTTTACAACTTTTAATTGGGTCATCCTTACGAACACACCCAATGAAAACACCCAAACAACTTCTAAACATTACCTTCAGTGCGACATGTTGATGAACTTTGGCTGAATTTCTGGCCAATAACTCTGGGCTGTGAGCAGAAGGTTGATATTTATATGTTTCGTGTAAAACTCGACTCAACCTGTTACTCCTGGCTACAGAGGTTTTAAAAAAAAACCCGCTGGTATAAGTAGCATCAAATCGAAATTCAGATCTCTCAAGTCTTCACATTCACTACCAATTCCTTGCTTATACCACTTGACCTTGATTTCGACTCTAACTTCGACTTTTACTCCGATTTTTACTTTCTCTGCCAATTCTATGTAGAGGTATCTAATCTTTCCTTGTACTCCAATGGAAATCAGTGTCCACACTTGCCAGATGTGGACACAGATCTTTAAGACAGAATCCTACAATATTGCTAAGGATTTTCCTTTTGAAACAAATCACAGAAACAAACGCCAAGGAAAGATCCTTCTCCGATATGACACTTTGTTGCTCGAATTACGGTATTAAAGCAGTGATATCTGCACAACAAGTCGGTAAGCAAGTGCGCAGTATAAACATTTTGTTATCCTTTTCATCAGAAAGGAGCTGCCGTGGGAGATTTTCAAATTAAAATAAAGTTTCTCATCAGAACTACGAGTACTTCTTCGAAACAACGCCAGCTGTTTGCAAGAGGATAAGGAAAAAGTTAAGTGAAACTCAAAGAAACCAAACGATTATCTTAAAACTTTGCAATTACTTCCGTTATTTAATAAATGCAAATGCTAACACAATAAAAGTTCCCAACGAAACAAACAAAATGTATTCGAGTGTATCCTGTCGAGTGGGCGACCGGCTTGCGCTGTCAAGAGTACTATACATTGGAAGTTATCTCGTTTATTACTAAGGATATGCCTTGCTTCACGAATTTCTCATTTTTATATTTCATGCAGTTTTGCTTTGTATAGCTTGTATCACTGCAGAAGCTTTGTATTCAAATAATTTTTCTCAAGGATTTCATTATTGCACTCGTTGTAAGCTCCCCCTCTTGTAAGACATACATACATACTCGTACTATTGCTGCTGTAGCAATGTAGTCCTCCAGTGTTACAAGCAAACAAACGGATTATCCTTCGAATTCATAAGTTTCCGGTTTGCATCATTTCTGTGTGCTAGGTATCTCAGATAATGGGGACTCACTGGTTTATGCTGGTTATATAATTATTTTATTTTTTATAAACTTCACGTCAAAGGATGTATTTTCTTTGTGTGGATAGGAGAAAAAAAAAGGAACAAAAAATGCTCATAGTTGAGAGAAAATCTTGAAGACTCTGTTTGCGGTCGAAGGAGTTTTCAATTAAATTTTGTGAAAAGAATTCGGTTTTGAAGGATGGCATTAGATCATTATTGAGGAAGGCTCTGGGATTAAATTGATTTTTATAAATATTTGGATTAAGCTCTCCTATGCTTGGGTAGTGGAATTATTTCTCCGTTTCGTAACTCTATCAATCAAATAAATGAAAATGTATTTTACTCGAAAGAGGGAGTTATAGGGGGCGTATACGTACCTTTTTTTTTTTTTTTGATAAAACCATATCTGTGCATGAGATTGTGTATGAGCCTATAATACATAATTGCATATGTCTATCGGGTGTATAGGTAGCTTAAGAGGAGAGTGATTTGTACCCCACTTCTTCAGGGTTAGGGTTGAAATCCTTTATGGATACCCAGTAGCGCGTGCAATGAGTTATGCCAGACTATATAATCCAGCATCAATCTGTCCTGACTTCCCCAGTGGTACCGCTGGTCAAGGCATTCCTTCGCAGGTGCAGGTTTTAACATCATGTCTTCTCCGGCTTATGATCCAGGATTATCTTCTTGGACTCGAGGCGTTTGATTTTCTCGCTGTAGTTCTTGCATTATGATTGCCATGATGTTATTGTCGACGTTGGATGCTTCCCTCGTTGAAATCAAGGGTGACCAGATAGGAATGGTGAGAAAAACATTTAAATAGCAACGATGCGAGATATGACTTTGATTCTGGCTTAATTTTGAAACTACATGCATACCATGCAGTGTGGAAGAGCATCATTCAAATGGCCGCCTTAGCTACGATCGACAAAATGGTTAGCTTGATAGGGTAGACTAAGGACTTGACGTAGCCCCAGGGAAAGTAATTCAGAAAATAACTACCTTGTTGGAACCAAAGCTCGAATATATCGATGTTGTCGAGTTCTGGCCACAGAAAGTCGGTTAATATCGCTTTGTGCCTGAGATCATGGTAACGGTGTTTCCTTCCTCACTTCGAAAGAAATAAGATCCGATGATGCCGACATGCATCATGTGGATGCATTGATGCTTGGTTGAGCACTTGTGGATTCTGTTTGCTTCAATAATGGAAATTCTGCTTATTGACATTGCAGCTGAGTCAAAATGGGGCCTCATTCGAGAAAACCCGGGTCTCCGGCCAACATTTCCAGCACCGGCATTGTCTATGGTCGTCTGGCTATCTTTCACGGATGTAGGGCTAAATCCAACTGCAAAATAGTCCTGGTTGACTCTCTGGCAATGCCCAATTCAGCTGATCGGCGCCGAATCGACATTTCTAGGTCTTTTTCGATACTGGCCTATTGTTTGGCTATATTTTCTTCATTTCACACCAATTCTTGTCTGATTAGTGGCTTAAGGACCAAAAGAGTGTACTCATGCTCAAATTTTTCCATGGTAGGACGAATCACCTGCGCAGTGAAGCTAGACCTCACGACGAAATTTCTGTTTCCACTGAGCCAGAATTTGGATAACATTTTTTCATAATTTTTGCACGTTCAGCAAATGATACGGAATATTTTGACATCTGGATGTCATTGATAGCTTTGACAGCTGCTGAAATGTAATAATAGGAAAAAGTATCATTGCTATCTGGTCATCCTTTACACACACTAAACTTGTTTTATATGGCAGTCGTCATCATATCAGAAAGGAAGTCATAGTGGTAAATTATGAGGATGAAATGCCACTGAAATCTTTTAACAACGCAATGACCCGAAGGATGCTAGTAAATTATTATAATTTCTTGTGAGAAAGATGAATATGTTAGGATAACCCGCCCAGTCCCCAGATGTCAAAATGAATAAATAGCTTTGGCTGTTACTTGTAAAGGTACCAACAAAACTCGTCTTTGAGTAGCGAATCCTAAATGTCGATGTTGGTCAAATGATCTGGAAACCTAGTCAGCTCCACGCAACGACATTGTACTGAAATTATTTCAGTAAAGCTAAGTTTATGGCTACTCTTAAAGGCACTGCTTGGTTGGTATCGAGTGCAATATTTACATTTGCACTGTTGACACTCAGGAGCTATATTTCTCTGTGTGCTACCATTCAATATCAACCTTTATGCCCCTCAGCAGGCAAGTCATGAATACTGACTTATTTTTCATCCCACATCCATGAGTTGTTTTCATATCCTAACCTTTCCCCTGGCTAGTTAGACAATCCAAGTAGTGGCAATCCAGACGAACTAGTCGATAATTAGTAGGAAGGGCTGCTACTTCCTATCAATATGGCCTTCGATCACAGGCACTCCAAAAATCGAAGAGACACACTCTTTAGTGGCATCTCTGAGAGCGAATTTTCGTTTTGAGAAGCTTTTTCGTGACAGCGATACTCTCAGATGTTTGTCAAACGTTTGCGAGATGTGGAAGTGTAAATTAAGTTTGGCATTGTCTACCAATTGAATCCACTGAGTAACGTCGCTCATAGTTCCTAAATAAATGAATAAATAAATAAATAAATAAATACTTGGCGCAACAGGTTGATGGGACCCAAGGCCTAGCTTCTCACAACCATTCCTGTTGTGCGTGTTATACTCTTTACACGAATGGAAGGGGACTACTGTTTAATGCCATGTTCAAAGGGCAGTTTGTTTTTTTGAGAAGCTTTCTCAGGACAGTTGTACTCTCGAATGTGCCGTGAAAAACTTTTCGCTGTCCCCCGACTGGGATTCGAACCTCGAACCTCTTGCTCCATAGTCCAAAGCACTAACCACTGAGCCACGATGCCCGCTCATAGTTCCTAGAGCAGTGGAATTAACCAGGTCGTTTAGTAACACAATAACAGGGGTAGTGGAGGATAGCTATTAAATGTGGAACAGGTTGGACTAAATAATCTTGCTTATGGCTGCTCCCGACTTTCGATTCAAAGCTGAAGGGTATGCTAAGCACTAAACACTGATAAAGTCTGTGCTGAGATCTTCTGACAATAAAAGGATATGCTTCTGACCGCTGACTAGAAATGGATAAACCAGTTATGAACACTTTGTTGTCCGAGTTATATCCCATTACCTCCTATGCATATCTAAGTGGGGTATGGCTGTGAAGAGATCCTTTACCTTAGTTTTTGCAGATGTTAGGTTCATAGACCATTTCACATTTCTTGCTGTTCGTCCTTTCAGGCTTAGTTACTCGATCAGGCTTGTGCTGATTTCATTTGCTATATTCCAACTTTACCGATCGTCAGTATGAATGCTCTAGGTCACCGGTTAGTTGCTTACAAAGATAGTGATGTTCTCTCCTTTCTGCCTCGACACTCTTAGTATGAGATAACATACTACTTTCCACAGGACGAGCCATACCACTGATCCTTGACGAATTTTTTCCGTTATTTTGTACATCGGAGACTCTTCGTCCATGTTGGAGTAAAGGGTTCTATCTTGGTAGCTTGTTTTAATTTTCTGTTCGATATCTACAAGGTCACCGATATTCTGTTCATTCCGGTTGAATCACGAGCCCTTGAAAACCTGTGTGTCAGCAATATTCAATTATGGCCAATTCCGCCATTTCGTTAATAGTAGTCAATGCATAGGTAATAAGTAGTTTACGCCTATCAGTATTGTAATTGGCTTCCGAACCATTAAGTTTTAGTACACTTTAGTTGACAATCATATTAAGTCCGAACCTTTGCCACCAAATTGAGAACTAACAGTCAGCGAAATGACACCGACTATGTTTTCCAATCGATTGGCTTTCACAGTTTTCAGTAAATAAAAACAAAAAAAAAACTGCATTTTTAGTTGTCATCACGTAGATACCATGACCACATTAATTTCAAGAGCTCGACGTGTTCAATGGACCAATTTGGTTTCGATGGAGAATAAAATTCCCTTTGCTGGTTATTGCGCGTTCCAATGCAAACCACATCCATACCCAGATGACAGGTTTCTGCCAACAGACTGTCACATGCACCAACTATCACCCACCACACAAAAAACATTGCACACACCACTGAGAGCGCTCATACTCTTCACCCTGTCACTTAGTTTATGACCGAATCGCTGAAAGGATACGTTTTTGCAACACACAGGATATGACGCTTAAAAATACTTTCAACGGTCTGCCATCTAATTTATGCTCTGGCATTGTTTTGAAAATGCTTAACCATGTTTCGTCCTTGGGCACAATGCGTCGCGTCGACAGTGGCGCGTGATAGTCCTGCAGCGGCTGGAACATTGACATAGCACGATGTTATACTGTTCAGAACAGGGAGCGTATTTTGGAGAAACAAGTAATTTTCCGCATAAACAAATGCCGCACCGAAAGTTTGCCAATGTTCTATCCGGCCGGCGGATGGCCGACTGTTTTTTTTTTGTTTGGGTAGTGTGAGCAATTTGGTAGAAGCAAACGCCATCTGCTGATACAAAGTGAACGTTGCCGTTGGCCAAAATTCTATCACAACTGCACTAGTGGAACTTATGCATGAAATGTTTTTGGTTTTTTGGATGCTGTTGCTTAGAAGTGAGGTTGGATAGTGTGGAACGGGATACAGAGCTATTGGTAGTCAAGAGAATTGTTGATTCTTTTATTGCAGGATGCTCAGCTTGCTGTATAAATTAGTAGGCATTGTGTTAGAAGAGGGAATCTTGCCACGGGACTAGTCTTTGGTAAAATGAATTTTGTTCTTAAAGCAGGAATTGTCGTTTTGTATAAGTTTCTGGATAGGGCTAAACACTAAGTAGGTTTGCAAGCAATATGAATACTCTTTATCAAGTGGCATTTAACAAGGATCTACATATATTCACTAACTTTGTTTGCTTTCAACAAGGATTCTCCTGATATATTGGCCCCGATATTTTGTTGTTGCTCTTTGCCTTGGAATACGTCTTCTGAGTATTTTAAATCACTTACTTCGTGTGATAATGTAAAAAATCCTACAATGCATTCCAAGTTCATCCTTTGAACCAGTTCAACAGACTTGGATCTCCGAAAAAGCACGTTCATACTTTATTGAGCATTTTAGCTCAGTTCAGAGAGCGCTTAGTTAAATTCGAATCTGTGTACTGAACTAGTTCATTTAGTTCAGTTTATTTCACTGTTTAGGCAGTTTACTCTTGAGCGACGCACACAAAAGGTGGGCCATCTGGTGGTTTCTTTTTAAATCATAGGTTATTTCGACACTGACAGCTGAACGAAATGATTCGCTTTATGCTTGAACAACATTGGAAAATATTGAAAACTTACATATTTCCAAAGTGAGTTCTGTATAGCCCAAATAGTGCGTTATTGGCCGAAATGAAGCACTCACCGCGCCTGCACACGGTACGGTACGCACAGACGAGAATGTTGCTTGCTGTAACCGAGAGTGTGACACTCAATTCACGAACATCAACTCGACATCGAGCTCAACAGCTCAATATTTCACGCACTAGCCTAAGGAAAATTCCGCACAAAGATCTCGGA
The DNA here is from genome assembly GCA_963583995.1 of Xylota segnis. NCBI lineage: Eukaryota > Metazoa > Arthropoda > Insecta > Diptera > Syrphidae > Xylota > Xylota segnis. The sequence goes on from OY757237.1 coordinate 8,816,412, forward strand.
CTATTCACTTACAAAGTCCAATTGATTCAGCAGTTGAAGGCGCACGACCATCCGCTTCGGAGTTTGGGTCCTAGAGCAGGTTGAATTGGACAACGATTTTGGGCGAAAAATCATCTTTTCTGACGAGGCGCTTTTTCGTTAAAAACAAAATTGCCGAGTCTAGGGCTCGGAAAACCCGCACGTTATTGTCCAGAAGCCGATGCCGATGCATCCATAGAGAGTGACAGTTTGGTGCGGATTGTGGAGTGGTGGCATCATTGAACCATTTTTGATCGAAAATGAGGCTGGGAACAACGTTTCGGTTAACGGTGGGCATTACAGAGCTATGTATGTTAACCGACCTTTTTTTAACTAAAATTGAAGACATGAATTTGGACGACCTCTGGTTCATGCTGGATGGCGCGCCTTGCCACACAGCCCATGCCACAATCGATCTTTTGCGCACCCAATTCCCAAATCGTGTTATCACCCGTTTTGGCGATGTCGATTGGCCGCTTCGGAGCTGCGATTTGACCCCTTTGGACTTTTTTTGTTGGGAACTGTGAAAGACCAGATATTATGGAAACGATTGAAGCACTTAAGGCCAATATCATCTAAGCAATCCCTGAGCTACAGCCCGAAACCGCCAACAAGGTCTTGGAAAATTGGAGTGACAGAATGAGCTACTGCGAAGCCAGCCAAGGCAGTCACTTGAATGACGCTGTGTTCCATAATTAATGGGAATGTTTGCTCTTACTAATAAAGCCATTGACAAAATTAAATTTTGTTCATTTTATTGCATTTTTTAAAAAAAAAAACTGGTATTTGGCTCACCCTGTACATAACTACATGCGTGGAGGGTATACTTGAGTTGAACTACAGAACTAAATAAACTTAAAGAACTAGTTCACTCGTTCGTGAACTACACAAGCCTTATTCACACCGGGGTTCACCAGTACTAGGTATTTCTGGACATCCTTCGTGCCTCAAAGTCAAGTTCCACTTGAGATCTGTTAAACTTACAGCATTTATAGATAAATTTGACTCCAAATGCCAATTTTATTGTACGATACATCTCATGCGTTCGTTCTCTGCTAACAACTATGTACTGGATTCATTTTTTAACCCAAAAATTGTCCGCAACCTTCGAGCTTGATATAAAGCGCGCACCAGTTAATTCTTTATTTATTGTTCGACCTTCAACCTGCAGTGAGGCACTTGCACATCCGACCAAGTTTCTTGAAAGCGTTTAAAATTTATGAACTCCCTTTCATTCTCAGAAACAACCGATAACCCCGGCTCAGCTAATGAACTTCTTAGGCGCACATAATGAAAGACGTGTACCCCCTTCCAGACCATTCTCAGGATGTAAGGTAACAAAAATTACTTTCAGTTAAAAAGTTACCCTGAAGGCGAAAAACAAATTAATAATTCAAGCCACGAAAAGGATACGCGGCAGCCAAGACACCTTAAAGCAAAAAAAGAGAAGGAGCTCCATGCAAAGTCAAGGTATCACGAAAATCAAACTTCATCCACTTATGCTCCGCGAAAACAAAGAAACCGAAAAGGATTTCTGAATTTCCCCAAATTATTCTTTCAAGTAAATGAATCAAGGATGCTGACGCTGATGCTGCCTCTCGCTGCCATAATGCTGATGAAGGCGAATGCGTTACCGTAACCACAAGCGAACATAAAAACCCTCGATGAATCCACCTCGTCTTCAGCTAAGCATACCCATTTGTCTTATTATTTTCATCGTCGGCTGGAGAAGGATAATGCGCTGTGGTTTCCGCATTGATGACTGACGGCATGCCTGCCAGCGGAACTCCACAGAGATAAATGCTCCCAAACTTTCATCAGGTTCCCCAACAGCAAACAATCAATGAGGGAGAGTCCCGCAAAAAAAAGGGAAACCCCAACCCGGGAGAAGTATCCACCTTTTTTGTTTATACAAAATTTATACTTCAATAAGCCAATTCGAAAAGTGAGCACAAAAAAAAAGGATAATAAGAGAAAATTTACTCGCTCGTGAATTTTTCAACAGAACGGGCCCAATAAGGATATATCCGTTGCGGTGGCATTGGCGGTGCCGAGGGGGCTTTAATGCGCGTACGTCGGAAAGACTGTAATCCTACTACAGCGGGAGTGATATGATCACGGCAATGGCAGGAAAATCGAATTAAATTGCAATTCATCTTGTTGTCGAGGTGGGCCGGCCACCAGTGGCATGCCTGATTGTGGGTGATTATTTGCAATCAGAAATCGTTATCCGTTTTGAAAGTTACCGCCGAGGCTTATTCTACACTTTTTTTCTCCTCTTTTTTGTTGAGAACAAATCGGTTTAACAATCGATTGGAGAATTTATTTGGTTTGTGTAGGAATCCAATTGAAATAGGCACATGAATTTGATTATCCTTTTTTTTCCACATTCGCCTCAATCGTAATTTCTTTTTTCCTGTTGGGTGGCTTGGCTGTATGGGCTTGGAGCGATGGGAAAGCAAAATTGTATTACACTGGTTTTGATCCAGTAAATTGGGGGATATAGTATGTATTGAACATTTCGTTACTGAGATACACTTGCTAGGCGCAATTTATTTGGTTCAATAAATGATTGTTGTTGCTGAAATTGATACCACTGAGGCTTTGGTAAAGTCTTCGCCTACGTAATACTTAAATTCCAATTCCGAGAGGTTACCAAAGCAGGACCTCAGTGCAGGGAAGAGGAAGTCTAATTATATTGTCTATCTTTAAGCTTAACCGCATGCTATTAATAAAAATGTGGGCTCCCGGTGAAGAATCCCTGCTTGAGACACGGCAGCCTTCGATCCCGAGTATGTTGCTTCCAGTTGTCCAAACCAAGAGTTTTGGCATCTGTAAAAGGTTGGTACTTAAAACGGAGGTTCAGTCTTCCTTGTCGGCTCGAACCTGGGGGCTGTGATTCGAAGATCCTCTTTTAGGGAGCATTGTTGCCCATTCACTCGATGTGGCCGAGCACGGGGAAGTCGACATTTTTTGGCCTTTTGGACAACATCCACATCCATCATAGATTTTGCACTCGGTTCCATATAGCAGAATTGACAGGATCAATGCTTTGTAGAGCATGCAAATGGTCTTCCGAGTTGAGAGTTTTGAACCCATTTGCTAAGCCAAACTGAAGTAGCAGGTTAGATTCGCCGAGTCTCCACTAGGATGTCGTTCGTGGAGTTGATACTTACTTCGAGGAAGGTAAACTCCTTAACTACCTCGAAGTTACTGTTACCAATAGACATCCTAGGCGGTGGACCGATGCTTCTGCGTTTGTTGACAACTGATACTCTCAACTGAGAACAGGTAAAATGTCGGTGTCGTCTGCGTATCACAGCAGCTGGACAGATTTATTGAAGATAGTGCCTTCCGTGTTAACACCTGCCCTGTGCACTATCAGTTCAAGCACTAAATTGAAAAAATCCTACGACAGCGCAACTCCTTGCCGAAATCCAGTGCATGTTTGGAATAGTTCTGAGGAGCTGTTCCCAAATCGCACATTGCATCGCGTGTTTTCCAGAGTCACGCGGCACAGCTGAAGCAGTTTTGTCGGGATCCCGAATTCAGCTGTCGCCTTCTAGAGCTCATGACGGTGAAATTCGTTGGTCATTTCAAAAATTTGCCTTAGGTTGAAAATATGGTCGATCGTCGATCTGCCATAATCAGCAAAAGTTCAAAACGCCAACCTAATTCGTGCCTGCATATCGTAAGTGACGGGTTTATCAATAAGGACATAACAATTTTGTATCTAAATAAAATACAGAATAATTGAGATATCGAGGTGAAGATCGATTCTTTAGAGCCAATTTTATACCACTTTTCCGCACATTGAGGCCAGAACGTTGGCAATTTGGCTTTCTTAAGCTCATTTTACGTTGCTTTTTGTGATAAGCCAAACGACCTGACGTAATTCGACAATTGAACGGCTTTAAATCATATGAGCGAGGGAGCCATTCGAGCGGACCATTTCTTCCCTTGTTTGACCAACAGTGTGGCATGTGGGATCATCTTGTTAGAACCACATATCACTGATGTCAACTTCATCAAAATTTGGTAACAAAATAGTCGTCTAACATGGAACGATAGAGAACTCTATTGACCATAGCATGGCGACCACTTCAATCGACAAATATCACACCCCACGCCGTGTTCGACTTTTGTGGTGAAGGTTTCCTTGTAATTTAAAATCAAAGAATCTATGTCCTGGATTTAAAAGATGTGAAAAAGCTACTTGGCTTAACGCACAGGATGGCAACAATTGGTTTAATTTTTTGTGTATTCAAGTGTTCTATCTTCTATTAACTAAACCGCTGTTCATTGTTTTTTGTTTGTATGTTTCTGGTTCAAAGCTTAAATCAATTTGCAGGACCTTCACCAAGTTTACACAATAACTTTTCACAGCAGATGCCCACAGGCTTTCATCTGTACAACTGAAGTTGCTTTCGACTTGAAAACTTTGCCTGAGTTTCGACTTTTTAATAAACCAAAGTCTTCAATTGGGAAGAGTATGAAAATAGAAGATAAAATGCAAATAGCTGTCATGGCCAGTCCACTCTCGATTATTTGCACAAACTTTCTCTGCCTCCACGAGTTTGACACTTAACAGGAAAACGCATTAAAACCGCACCCTGTACTCTGCAAATTCCATATCGCAATCCTGTTGGGAAGTTATGCAAATACAATCTGTTCGCCTTCGTTCGAAATCACAAATCATTGCCACTGTTCCTGTCATCCCCTCTCGCCCAGTTTTTCAGAAGTCGTCCTCCGTAGGTACTATGCTGCAGTGTTAGTTTCGCTTCGAGTCCCACTGCTACTCACTTCACGCATCAGGAGTTTATTTCACATCTCTTCGCACACAAGGGAGTGAATTTGCGGACTTAATATCCTGCCTATGTTGCATACATGCATGCAGTGGAATGGCAGTCTTTGAAAACGGAATCTTAGCACTTAGTGGAATAACTGTGTTTATTCCATGTACACACACTCAAAATCCAGCCGCCAGAGCGTCGTTTAGCAAATCAATGACATACTCGACTCCACGCGAAAATTGCTGCAAGTCCTGCCGCCTTTCATTCGAAACGAATTGTTGTGCACTCGAATGGTCGCAGGACTTTCGTGGAGTGCATTCAGTGAGATGGATGCAGTGGAGTCGAGGTTTTAGGCTGAGAATTTCGGGAAGTTTGTGCTCTACTGATTGGCACTACCTAAATCGTTTTCGACGCCATTAGAGCGGAACATACTATTAGCAGGATTTCCTCTGCTAAATCAGAGCTACTGCATTCCACGACATATGTACATACGTATGTGAGCTTTGTTGATTCATTTAAAATGCGGTCTGGTCCTGAGCTTTTTCAACATCCGCCGGAATTTATTCATGATTCGGATGGCAGCCGATGATGGGGATCTGCGTGCTGGGAAACAGATTTAGATGACTTTTTTGTCGAAAGTGAAATAGAAAAAGGATTTGCCAGGATTTCTATTGCAAAGCGGATTAGTAAGCAATTTGCGAATGAATACATAAATGCTTTGACAAAAATCCCTCCCCAATTCCCATCTTATTATCAATTTACTACCATCCTTCGTGCAGGATACATAATTCAGTGTCGAAGTGATTGGTGTTGGAATGTCAACCCATATTCATGTGAAAACCTTTTTAAAACCATAAACATTGATGCATTACTCCTTGAGTCCGAATCATGGGTTCCTTCTTCATTTAATTAAGAACATCCTTTTACATCTTGACCCTCAGGAAGTTATTGTCATCGGTAATGACCTGCAGAAAGTATATTTTCCGTAAAATTTACTTTCCATTGGACGCAATTTATTTGCCTTTCCTTGGTAAAGCTGCTCTCTCCAGGGGAATAGCTGGAAACATTGTAACACGTATGGTATCCTTGAAAGTTTTTTTTTTTCCTATCAAAAAACAGAAGAAGGCGAAGTGGAAATAAAAAGGAAAAGATTCGTATTTGATTGTGGCGGTAAAAAACGTAGGACGGCAAAAGGGGACACTTAATGGCTATCCTCGAAGAAGAAAATATATCAGGAAAAATAAGAATTCAAGGACTAGAACAGAATGGAGGAGATTTGTCATGTGAAATAGGTATGTAAGTTAAGTTTAAGGACATTCAACTTGAACCTTAGCAAACGGGTACATAAATTCAAATGCGAGATAGAAGGGCTCCGGTGCCTGTGTCACAGACGGAGGCAGAAAGTAATATCCTAGTCATTTATTGCACTTACTTTCGTGTGCTCATTTGGTAAGGAAGGACATTAGCTTTGATTTAGGATGCTTGGAAATTATGACGGCAGGTGATATGGCAAGTTAATAGGCATAAGGTAGGGTAGGGTGGTAGTAAATGTATTATGAGGCCCGACTCTTGTATGTGGTTTCTATTTTTATTTGGATAATAGTATGGAAAGTCTTTGGATATTCAAGGCATTTGTTTGAAATCATCTAATCAGAAGATGAGTCTTTTAATGATACTTAAATCGTTTGTGGATCGTATGTGGAATGTATTATGAGTGTCATTCAAAAGCCATTATTTCCATTTGCGGTTTAGGTTTTTCTTGAAGCTTATGTCAAATAAAAGGCTCGAATCTAACATTATAATTCGATACTCAATGACAGTCTAGGTCTTAAAGCAGGGCACAGGCATTAATACTTAACAACCTTGAATTCGCAAAGACTCGGACTACGTACTTCCGTTCGAACTTTGATTCATGTATCTCCCCTCAAGATTCGATTGGGGAGATGAGGTGGTCCATATCTTCCTATACCTATGGATCAGGGATTGGAGGAGATATCTTTTCCAAACAATTTTAACATGAACGTCTCCTTCCGTCTTTCTTGAAGCATAATGTGATATCTAAACTTGGTAGTCAAGCCGCGATTAAATCCTTGGGAGAGGTAGATATCGACATGCTTGGCACTACATGCGTTAATCTGGTGCTTCAGCTCAGTTGATGATACAACCAATCTTTGATGGACAGACGTGCACTAGCCCAAGCTGGATCAGGAACGCTCCAACTGTTTGATTAGAGAAAAAAAGGTATAATAGGATGTTTAAAGCAATCGTGGTAGGTGTCACTATAGGAGATTGAATTTTCGATAGACATGCCCCTAGGGTAAGCCTCCTCACCATTCACTTGTGAGAAGGTGGATGGACGATGAAGAGGAAAAGAAATCAGTTTTGACACAATATACGTGTCAAGCTCTCTCTACTCGAAGAAGATTGTACATAGTTGCGCACTTCTTTGATAACCTTGGCCAACTCGGTAACGCCAACATCAATAGCCTCCAGTGCTATACATTAAACTCTCGCTGGTTCCAAGGGTAGTTTCAGGAGAAATTTATAGATCCATGTGGTATCACAATGGACCTTAAGTAGTCTCCAAGTTTGCGACCACCCACAGTAACCTACCTACATACTAAATGGCCGCAGTGGTATCTTCGTTTTTGTCAATAGAACGGAGGTATGATTCTAATTGGACAACAGATGAATTGGATTCCCATACAAATCCTAGTAACGTGTTTTTTGTGTAGAACATCAACTGGATGTCCTTAAAGTTACGATGGTACCATGGATATCAAGGGAATTTGACCTCCAAGGTGCACAAAACACCAAAGTCGCGAAGACAATGAACTATAGACTATAGGTAGGTCGTGGAGAAGATAAAGTCGAATGAGACAGATTGGACAGATTATTTTTATTTTTAAAAACTCTTGATGAGAAGGACATTAGAGTCTTGGGATGTAGAAATGGATTTGAAAAATTTGGTATGAAAGGAGATGTAGGAGTGTTTCTTGACTCTGTCAAGGTTGCTAGTAGCTAGAATAAAATAATGAGCCTGGAGTTGACTCAGTCGAAGGACCTAAAGCGGATACTATAAGAAGTGTTTTACCAAGTAAGAAGGTATCCATTTTAACAATATAAGTTTAAAGCCGAGGGCAGGCAGTAGAAAAAGGAGTAAATGTGTACGCAGAGCTAAGGTCAATTTGAGGCAGATATTGTACAAATAAAAGAAGTAGGACTTACTATTAATTTGTTGCACTTTTTTTTAAATGACACCTCTTGTAGGATGAACCTTTATTTGGGTTTTCAGACAATGCTGCCTATTCGATAGCTCAACGGAAGAAGTCAAGTCTGGAATACAATCAGACTTCATTTAGTTAGTAACAAGACTAGTCAAGGATATCCACTGCTTAACCTTATGAACTCTAAGTGGATAGCTATGGTACTGCACAACATCGATAGAGCGAAGAATCTAAGCATTTGGTTTGATGGCACTTTTAGTTTATGACATCTTTTCAATGCAGCCTCTGCAAAATTATCCCACCAATACCATTCCATTGCGGTTTATTGGAATAATGTTGTCTCAAGGAATAAACAAAATCGATATAATCCCCAGAAATTCACAACGCTATGACGGGGCCCATGAACCACGAAAAAAAGAAACACCTCCCCCAAAACCAAACAACAAAGAACATCACTTTCCAAGAGCCCCTCTCTCACACACATTTCAAGCAGCCACTTCTTGTGTCTCCTCACCTGAATGCCTGCCAGGTCCTTGTATGATGAGCCAAAGGAAAGTGTCACTTCAAGTAAAAACTTTCCAATTCACTAGAGAGATAGGAAAGAAAGGCACCTCCCGTCCCTCACGACCGGTGGCTTGTACTCGTACAGAAGCGAAAAAAGCCTCTTAGCGAAAGCCTATTAAACTTTCATACACTTGTATTGGAGAAAGGATAATGGGATACTGTCTTGTATTCGCAATCAGCCATCAGAAAGAATGTCTCAATGTTTTATCAGAGAATTTCTTTTTTATTTTGTTGTTCCCCCGTTTTCGGTGACAAGTGACAGCGCCGAAAGGACTATAAATTTAGGAAGGGGACAGGTGTGCTACTGGTTCATGGTGAGTAGGTCTGTGAAATTTTCAATTGTAAATAGGATTATGCAGGTATTTACTCAATTTCTAGGAGCTGGGCTATTTGCAGAGTGTCCTGTTCTGTGATGATGTCGAACAGATGCCAGTGGTTTTTTTTTTCGCGTGAGCTAATTCAATCGTACTGAGGTTGATTGCTTTTGGGAGTAATTTGGACAGAGTAGCACTCGGAAGATTGGTAGTAGACAGTCATTACCCGTTCCCCAGTCGGGAAGGAGGTTAATTTTCTTCATTAAAGCCGGTTACTGTTGACATTAATTCTTTACCTGTGGATAAATAATATTGGTAAAGTGTTTGATCAGGACACAGCGGTGATTAAGCTGAACTGGTGGCAGTAATCGGAAATGGTTTTTTGGATATAAATTGTAAAAGGTTTAATCCTTTTTTTGTTCTGAACGAATTGGTTTATGTAATTTGCTGATTGGGTTAGCTAGGATTAGGGGTCTTCGGTTATGATAAGTCTATTAGACGGATCCCTTCTTATATATAGTTTACGCATTAGTCGTCAGAGTTACCAATTTTGAGTGAAGATGTATTAGAAAGATCGTAAGAACAATGGGCGGAGGATAGAACCCTGTGGGACACCATTTATCATTTCTGGTACTTGTTGTAGCTGGTTGACATTTGTATAGCGGTGAACCTTATGTTACTATGTTGAGACTAGATTGAATTTTTGAGGACGTAAGGAGTAGAAAAAAGGTTTGGAGTCAAATTCTTCAGAGCAGAGCTCTCTCTTAGAGGCTTGAAGATGGCTTTAATATGGCACCCCATAACGACGATGTTTTACTTCTGTTATTGGGTGTAAGGATTTCACAAGCTAAGTGAAACTAGACTCCAAACTAAGTGAAAATACTGTATTTCAAAACTGGGTCTAAGGCCCTAGGAGTGAATCTCTTTAAGGATAGAATGCATTCGTTTTTAAGAAGACCAAGAGAAGAGCCCAAAAATGGAGAAATTTTCTTTATGTGGGCCGACAGATACAAAGGATATGGAGAATCGCTTTCTACTCATCTTTGTCCATATCAAAATTAGTAAGGATGTGCGATCGATTTAAGATTTTAACCATTCTTTAATGATTTGGGTAGTATTCACGAGGAGCATACCTAAAATTTTCTTATTTCGACAAAACTGGAACTGAAGACCTATTGATCCTTTCTTGGAGGCAAATTAATTAGTGGTTTTGCCCTGGCAAAATAGTATTCCAAAATAATTTCCGAAATAGTATTCGTCGGTGGTCATCTTGCTGATGCTGCTTAGGATGGGGCATTCGTGCAGAAAGTGAATTGTGTTTTTTTCTGTAACTGGTATTTAGAAACTTTTTTTTGGTTGGTCACTAAGTCAGGTAAGGATCTAAGTGGTTTCCAATTTTCCGACAGGATGAGATTACTTCTTTTCTCATGGATTCCTAGGTCCTAGGTACTATGGGGCTGTCAAGTCATTACTAGTTTACTAAAATTGAGGATGAAGCGATTTAGTGAGATCACTATCAGTATTCACCACATATTCAATGTAAACCCTGACGAAGGATATGACATGATATCTGAAGTTTATCAAATACTGTAGGTACTGAGTTTGTTCACCACATGGCCTCCTTCTGTATTTTGTACACAAGGCAGCCATCTACTCTCTCTTCTGATGTAAATAAGGGGGGGGGAACACCCATTACTGAATTGATTCACTTACTGAACCAAATCTAGAAACAAAATTACGTGGAGAAGCTCGCCAATTGTCTACCGATCCTTAACTTTTTTTTGTGAAAGACGGAGTCCGTATATTGGTCGCAGTATTTTTTTTTTGTAAAAAAATTGAGTAATTTTGTTTATCACATTGAGTTAAGGCCATCACAGTCATGATACCACCCTGTGGTATGATTTTGGCATTTCGATTCATGCAAGCCAAACGCGTTCGAAAACTCTTCACGGTTCTTCTGATTTTTCATTCGTGGCGAATCGAATGTTTTAGTTTTGGAAAATGGTGCCGCCAGAGTAATAAAACAAAAATAAACTTGGTTTTGTAGTAAAAAAAACAATAAAAGTATTACCTTCTGCTTCCATCTCGAAACCAGCCACAGGCCCCTTCCTTTGTCTGATAATAATGTGTGAAGGACTTCGAACACTTCTGTGTTACCACGATTTCGTATAGAGCATGAATTTCAGTGTGGCTTATGTAGGAGGTCACAAGTGGCAGCGCACGAGGAAAAAGGGAGAAGTGTTTTCCCACTAAGGCAGTTCCTCCTGCACAGGGCGGCAGCGGACGAAATCCTTAGATGGAATCAATGGTGGCGTCTACAGTTCCAGTCAAGATTAACTATTTTACGTGGACAAGAGATGGCGGTGGATAAATCCAATGGCAATAGAAGAGCGTGTAACTCCGAAAAGGGTTACTGATTTTAGAAAACCCGGCCCCTCTTCCTAATAGTATAGAACTGGTCCTACATCTTGTGTGTTATTCAGAAACTATCACATGGCTCGGAATTCGGCGGATTAGTGTCGATGACCATGCAGAAAGAAGAAAACGACAACGATGTTCGAATCTGCACGTAAAGTGTTCAGACCATGAACAGATCGCTGCTATAAAGTAGATACGTGTCTCCGCCATCAACGAAGTGCGGAGGCATGGGTTGGGTATCCTGTCTACAGTAGGAAAGGAGGCTATCTTTCGTAGTACTATCGGAAAGTGTAGCCTACATGACACCACGTCTGGGAACGTACTCAGGCTGTGGGACGTAATCTCAATATACATACATAACTAGCACAAGGTTTCTTCACCTCAATATTTACAAAGGAACATGGTGGTCGACAGATCAAGGAGGATTCTGGACGGAACACTTGGAGCACTCAGACCTAGTTAGAGCCAATATACATCTGCGGGTGTCTCCGAAGCCACTGCAGAAACGCTGAACCGCTGAACCGCCAGAACGTTTCTCGATAGCATATCCCTCAACCTCTCGAGAAGTCCAATGGAACCAGCATCAGGTCTTGAGAACCAATGGCATCGAGCAAATGATGTGCTGTGCTCACGAAATCTCTGATTTAATGAAGCACGAAGCAGAGTTGCAGAGAAGGTTGAGAGAGGCTCATGAGCTCTACAAGGTCCGCGAACTCATCAGCTGCTTGAAACAATCAATGTTTCCTGTTAGTAACTGGTGGACAAAGGTTATGTCTGCTACATCTCGAAGTTCTTCGAGTGATTGTAAATTGATTAGTTTTAAACGGTCGTCATATAGGGGTAAGTTATGGCCGTCCATTGGAGACCTCTAAGAGGATAAAACGTCAAACCGATTCAATCACGAAAATATGGTTATCATGGCAGACCACACTAACATATATAAGAATAGGTCTACAGAGAGGTTACAGAATTCGACTGTTGATACTGTGGTCAATATGGCAGCGAAAATATCACACAGGACACCCAAATCGCTTAGTAGGGGTTAAATGAAAAATGAAAATATTTGAGTTATTCATGATGTGAGCAACGTCAGTAATTGTCAATATAAAAATCAGCGGACCTAGCTGGCTACCTTGAAGAACTCCATAGGTGACTGTAATGTCACTTGGTATTGTCATGCTTCGAGGAGTGATGTAAGCCACACACTGAACCATGATTGGAAGCCAAGAGGTAAAGAGTAGGAAATTTTATCAAAGCTTTGCTAAAATTGGACAGGAATTCGTTTAGGTTTAACGTTGTTGAACGTTCCTTCAGAAAGCCGTGCCCTATAAAATGAAAAGACGAACTTACAGTGAAAAGCAAACAAAATTCTTTTCTAAACCAAAGAAAGGACAAGAAGTGGTTTTCCTGAGCTACAGGAGGGACGATAGCTTGACACATACACAATGGTTAAAAGGGTTTAAAAATATATTTTCCCCCTTCGCATTAAATATTTATGTTCCCATGTACTCCACTCATCGTATGAATGTTAAAAATTTGTTCAAACACAGTTCTAGACACAGGACTATTATCGCAGCTATTAATTCTTGATTACCGCCACTAACTACCAGCTAAAGCCGCTTAAAAGACCATAAAACACAATCACTCCTGCCAACGGTGCCAGATGTGTAGCCCAGCAACCGAATTGTCATCAAAAAATCATAAAATCACATCCCTTAGGCGAATCTGGTATTCCTCTCAGATGCCAGTGTTACTGACCCAGGTGCTGCCTACCGCATAGCGAAGGCCTACCGTTAAATAATCAATAATGTCCCGCAAATGTATTAATAATCAACGGGCACACACAGCCACAGGTATACCAATGAAATTGTGTTAATCATTAATTAAGGATCCACGCATGATTGGTTGGAAAATGGGTTCACTGATGCGTGGCCGGTTATTTGAATTCAATAATTCATTTATCCTTCCAGGTGGTGGAAAATCGCAAGGATAATACATTATTTCACTTATAATGAGCTCGATAATTAATTTTCATACAAGCAGTTCCCCTCTCCTTGAAGTGGATACATGGACAAAACGAAAAGAGATGGAACGGAGCGCAGGATGGGGTAGTTCGCGGATGAATCCTTTCTTGTTTTCGCTGCACCCTGGGGCCGTTTTAATGGACCTAATATTTGCTTAATCTTTCGCAGTTGGGATTTTTACACCCGCAGGCTGGTCGTCCTAGCCATCTCTCTCTGTGTGTGCATGTACGTATGTCGCTTCTGTGCCTGACTAGCTCCAAGCCTTGCGATGGTAAAAAATGTCATCTATGTGTCTTTTGCTTTCCGCAATGTCATGTAATTTTTTGTTGAGCAACTTTTTTTTTGTCCTGTTTTATCCTCGGGAGAAGCTGTGTACGCGTTTGTTTTATTAAACTGTATGGGGGACTCGTTTTTGTGTGTGTGCGTCGTCGGTCGGTTTGAGTTTTAGTGTGACAAGTGTTCTATGACCAGCGGGGACATTGTTTGCGGATCCCGTACGACTGTGCAGTGGTTTCGCTATTTGGCAAGGATTAGGTGGAATTCTTTTTTTTACGGCGAAGTTTGATTGCTCCATTAGGGGTTGAACATGATGAAGTAGCTGTGGTTTAGCTGGAGAAATCAATTGGATTACGACATGGAAAGGGATTTACCAAAAATTGATTTGAAATTGGGTTCGTTTTGAAAGGTTGTGACAGGATGGGTGTACTTTAACTTTTAGTGTAGGATGTTACACATGAGTTGATGGTGATTAGTTTCAAGAAACGTGAAATGTCGAAATGGCTTAAGCGGATGAGACATTGTCGTAAAATCTTCTTGCGGAGCCATTAAGGCTTCGACTCTGTAAGTAGGTTTGTCAGTACAGAAGCCAGTGGGCTTAGCTGCTTTTAAAGAATGAACGTGGGTTGGTATCCACGCATGAAAAGCCAAGATAGAACGTACTACATGGATTATATTGAAAACCACAATGATGGAATGGGTAGGACGTACATCGGTCTTTTTCTACCTACCATTACTTGGATCATAGTCTTCAAAGAAATACATAAGATCTTAACAGGAAAAGCTTAAATATTTTGTTCGGATCTACTCTCCGGACTTGAAATTTACACTTGATTTTGAAGTTCAAATGAACTTCGTCATTCAAGATCATTTTTCGATGAAATTCAGGATTTTCTTTTAACTTTTACAGAGCCCAATCGGAGAAAGCGCCAAAACTTTAAATGATCATGAGGCTTTAGTTCATGAGTTAGTTTGATCTTGTAAGGGTGTAGGGCAAGATCTTTATCCAAAAGTCGCCATAATGTAAACTGAGAGACTCCCAATTCCTGTAAAGGACATGGAATCAACTGATTTATTTCATTTTAACTGAAACACTTACGGTTGCCATCTCTGGGTGTTGCGATATGTTGGGCACTTTGACTGGAGCCTTGTCCCAATGGCATAAGAACATTTAATTGTGAAAGCGTTGATTCGAATTTGTCCACTATAGTACGCACAACCTGTATGGTTCGATGATCATTACCATAGAAAAGTTGCTAGAACCAACGCAGAATATTGGTACCAATTCTTAATATTTTTCAAACGTTGTTTGTTCACGAAATTCACCATGATAAAAACTTTAGCCTTGACGGAATTTTTAACATTGACAAATCCTAAAAAGAATTACAGAGCGTGTTTTTATTAAAATACGAAATTGTTATGTTCCTATTGAAACACTCCTTATATTGATCCATAGAGTTTTAAAGGTTCTGATCGAAAGGTTGCCTCTTTGTTATCGAAACTCGAATCTTATGTTTTTTATTATCGCAAGAACACAAATACTTCTGCGATTCTGAAATTAAGTTTTCATTTTTTGGGAACTTGATGTTCATGATGAGGCTACTAAGAGAGATACGTATTCGGGATACGCAGCGCATGGATCGCATTTGTTCGGAATGTCCAATGAGGTCGATTTGGTTGACTGGTATTTTTCACTCTGAAAAGCTTTTATAGCAGGTATTGTCCCCAATTAGCGTGACTCTAGCGACTAGACAGTTGACATTTTAAAAGTCAACGAGCTTCAATCCCGTGTTTGAGTCGATTCTATCCAGGGTACGTAAGCATTAAAACTCCCTATTAGGATCACATTAACATCGTTGTGCATCAAGGTGGTTAGAAAAGTAGTTTAGAAGATGTGGTCTTCCATACTTTTCCATTCTTTATGTTACAGACTGCAAGATTGCGGAGGATTCGGGTGGATTTACCAAAGTAGGGGAGGACACTGATTTCAATCGAATATCATCAACAAATTATGAACCGAAATCGGAATAATCTGTCCAAAACATTCTGCAACTTTCTAAGGATGAAATCTTAACCAGAGTCTGAGCATTCAAAGCCGCAATAGTAGTGTCCGCTTGCAGGCAAAGCTTTCCCAATAATTAAAAGAAATAAATGATCATTAAAACGCCTGTAACACATTGTGCCTTAAGTAAGACAAGAACTATTCTTAAGCCAGCGAAAGATAGGTATAGTTGTAGGGTATAGGATCAATGGTTAACGGTTTAATTTGCCAAATTTCACTAAACTGATGGTAGATAGCCCCTGCCGTACGTAAAGGGTGGGCCATCTAGTGGTTTCTTTTTAAGTCATCGGTTATTTTGACACTGACAGCTGTTTCCCTCTCGAAATCTTGACAAAAAGTCAGTATCATACCTCCGCGGAGTGAAATAAGTCGCTTTACGCTTGAACAGCGTTGGGAAATATTGAAAACTTATTTCCAAAGTGAGTGCTGCGTAGCCCAAACAGTGTGTTATTTGAAAAAAGATTTTGGCCGAAATAAAGCACCCACCGCAACTGCTGTACGCAAGTTTGTACAAAACATTGGGGAAATTGGAATGCTAGTGGACAACACTCATGGTCTTCGTCGTCGTACGGTGCACAGACGAGAATGTGGCTGCTGTAGCCGAGAGTGTGAGACTCAATTCACGAACATCAACTCGCCATCGCCATCACAGAGAGTGACAGTTTGGTGCGAATTGTGGTGTGGTGGCATCATTGGACCATTTGTCTTCGAAACAACGTTGTGGTCAACGGTGGGCGTTACAGAACCATGTTAACCGACTTTTTTTTTTACTGAAATTGAAGACATGAATTTGGACGACCTCTGGGCCATGCAGGATGGGACGCCATGCCATACACAGCCCATCAATCAATCTTTTGGGAACCAAATTCCCAAATCGTGTTATTGGCGATGTCAATCGGCCGCCTCGGAGCTGCGATTTGACCCCTTCGTTGTATTTTCGTTGCCTTCGCGGTACCCATAACGTTTCTCCTCCACCACGGTTAGACGGGACAACACTTTCTAGATATAGAAAGCAATTCACTTGCTCGACCAACTATCCGCCAATGTTGAACTCTGGTCTTCGCCTCCCTTTGTTAGCCTCAGATTGTGGACCATCATATGAAGCTCCATTATTCCTTTTCCACTTCTGTGGTAATTGTGTTCGCCTTTCCACGTTCTCTGTATAACCGGGTGTAGCAGATGAATGAATGCATTCGGCGTTGCTTGAAATAATTAGGCAGGTATGCCCTCAAGACCCACTGCCTTGTTTTTCTTAAGGGACTTGATTGGGTGTTGTTTCTTGGTGATGTTGTAGGTAGTCCTACTATCGCAACAGTCCTTGTCGATTCCTCCGGCATTGAGGATAGTGTGTTGATCTATTGATTACGCCTTTCACTGCACTTCCTTCTTCTTCCCAGGATATTGGGCTTCTAGCTCGGTTCTCTCTGTTAAGTCTAAAATATCGGCCAAATGAACCTCATTAATGGTTGTCCTTACTCAATCGTCAATAGTACCTATAGCCTCATGCCTGTCCTGACTCATTGATATCATTGCAAGAAGTCAACAAGTCGCTATTCCACTATTTACATCCACTCGGCTACAGGCGCCGCCGCCTTCGAAAGCTCCCGACTTTCATTCTTAATTGCTGTCTCGGCTCCATGTCCAATTAAAATATTCAATTCCACATAATCCCTTCATCAACATATACCACCAATTACGTCCTACTCGGTGAACGTAAAACAAAACAAAAAAATCCCTTTTCCAACCGATTCCCTCTTTAACGAGACCATAAAGTGATTAACACCACACTTCCGTTCTGCACACAGAGACTTGGGCAAAACTTGCAGTAATTTCCTACTAACAAGCGCTTCCTTTCCACACACACATAATCGCCCCTACAGGATAAACTGAAGAAAGAGAAGACGAACACAAAAAACAAAACGGACACCGCTCGGTCGTGATATAAATCAGCAATTGTTCGTAATACAGCGGCGCTGCGCTGAATCCCAGCGCAATTGTGAAGCTTATCCGCAAAAATAATTAACTCCTTCGTGTACTCTCTGGCCGGCTGGCCACTGGGGTTGGAGTTGCTTCAAGGCTTCAAGGCTTCAAGCCTTTAGGCCATCGCGCCAGGTCTGTCTGCCGCAGACCATTATTAATTACCTTCAAAGGAGCTGGCCATTACTCAAACAGGACCATGGCTGCCACCACGTGCGCGATAAATGATGATGTCTTCGACGGTAGATGGTGTTGTTTTTCCATTTTAATTTCCACTTTGCAATTTCTTCATTAAACCCGCACCAATGGGTCCGTGTCACGAATGGGCGCATGGAAGTGAAAGCCGACCGATGTGGCAGGAGTGCAGACGACATGCTGGCGGCTAGCGTGCGTCGTCGTGTCGAACTTCATAAAAGATGGCCCCCCGACTGGACTGGAAGGCTGTGCCGAGAGTAAATAAATTAAATTACATGTTGGGGACCCAACCATAACTGGATATACGAGCATTGGTCACTAGCAGTCGCTACCCCTTCCGTTCGAT
This sequence comes from Xylota segnis, assembly GCA_963583995.1. Taxonomy (NCBI): domain Eukaryota; kingdom Metazoa; phylum Arthropoda; class Insecta; order Diptera; family Syrphidae; genus Xylota; species Xylota segnis. The sequence goes on from OY757237.1 coordinate 8,834,626, forward strand.
AGGTCTGTGGGCTGTACGTGATGTAGTGGCATACAATACTTTCTGACATGTTCGATGATTAATGAACGGGAACATATGTTATGGGGGCGACTTTATGATATGGGAAGGATTTGAGAAATCACTTACAGAAAGGATAAGGGTTCGTCTGGCAGGACGATATTTTAATTGAGTCTAAGTATCGAATAACCTTTGATATCTCAAGGATTGGTAGATGCTGCTCGTTCAAGTTACTTTAACGACTTCAACCCATTCTATCCCTTCATCCGTTTTTTCTGTAAAAGCACGAAAAGTTCAAAGAATACCAGACGTTTGACCAACGTCCTACCAGTCTCAGATAACAAAACATTTTGCATTTCTAAGGTCATTCAACAAATCTTGTAAAATTCTTCGCCAAACCCAAACCTTGGAATACCTCCAGTGGCAACCACACGAGTAGTTTCCAGGCAATCTTGAGCACCATCTGCGTCATCATAGTAACCACCCATTCATGGAGTGTGCTCCGATTTCTTTGAACCGAAATCACTTTAACAATTTAAGCAATTATCGTCCTTGAAATTCCCTGGCAAATGCTTTCTCAAATTAGGTTAGAAATTTCTACAACCTGTTACAAGGAGCCACACACATGGAATGTATTTTCTTTGCGTCAACTATGACAACACAGAAACTTTAACCTCATTTCCCATTCTAATAACAATCAAGTTCCAAAGATTAGAACTACAAAAACCAAAGAAAATCTCTGGCTGAAGCAAAGGACCTACGGGTTTTCCAATTAACTGAGTGTAACAGCAATTTATTTTTAACTACAGCCCTGGTTTTCCCCCATTCCTTGCACTGAAGATTCCTACCTACTACCTCTCAGCCAGGCTATAGGAACTTTGAGTAAAAACCACAAGTGGAAGTATGTGAAAGCAGCCCTTAAGGCTTTAAGGACACACTCTCGTTTCGCAGGATGGCGACGACGAAATTTTATGTGAACGACAATAAATTACCTTTTAGTGATAATAATTGTGATCCTAGATACTTCACCACAGGTTGTGTGCAATAAAGCCATGAAGATGAGACTGAAAAGGATAATTGAGACTTTGGATGATCCAGCAGTGATTATGTGTGTTGGCCGTAGAGGACAAAGGGATATATACGAACATTTTTCCACCCAATCAATGCAGATCCTGTGAGTGATAAATTAATTTCCACATGGTAGTCCATTAGAATCCATTAAATGGAATTCTCCAAGGATGAATAGTCCCATTCTATATCGTGGCCATGACTTGTGTCTCCCTATGCATGTGAAAGGAGATTTTTCTAGTTATTCATGGTGACTTCACCGCAAAACAGATGTACAGTGTTGGCTATATGGGGCGGGGGACTGGATATACGGAAGACAGAAGGTCCCTGTATATCTTTGGAAGGCAACCACAGATGCACTAAATTTTCAAGTAATTCCTCAGTGGAGGAACTGGGAATGCAAAAAAGAAAGGAAGATGGAAAAACAAATTTCCATTGGTGGACTTGCATGGCTGGCTTAAGCCATGAAAGGACTGCACTCGTATATTTCATTGGGATTGCCTTAGTAACCAACGAGTGCTATTGCATGCTATCAACACACAACACTTCGGTTTTTTTCGGCTGAATAAAGTTTAAATTTAATTTTAATGCTGCTGTTAATATGTAGATACGTATTGGTAGAGGAGAGGTTAGTTCCGTTCTGGCTCATTTCTGGAATTCGGGTTTTGTCTGACCTTTTTCCATTGAGTATTTGCTGTTCTTCTGCTCCATCAAGGTCGGTAATGATCTCACCGAGACCGTTGATGTCAAAAAAGGATTTAGACAAGGTGACGCACTGTCACGTGATTTTTTTAACATCGTACTCGAGGAACTTGTGCGAAATTCACAAGCCAACACCAGAGGCACAATCTTTCAAAAGTTCATGCTACTTCTTGCATACGCCGATGACGTTTACATTATTGGGAGAACTCAGCGGGCTGTTACTGAAGCGTTTACAGTATTGAAACGAGCGCAAAACAAAGTGTATGCTGTCAACGAGAAGGGACACACAATATCGACGAATTGGACAGAACGTCACAATCGACAGCTACAACTTAGAAGTAGTAAGGGACTTCATCTACCTCGGCTCTGCTATAACCTCTGAATAACTAAGGAGACTCTTTATACCTAGACCTAGTCAGAAAAATGTCGCATTAGTCGTTTAAGATGGCTAGGACATGTAGAGCAAATGGACAACAATGCTCCGGCCCGTAGAGTCTTTCTTCGAATCAAACCCGGAAGGACAACGCATTAGAGGAAGACCTCGCCTTAGGTAGCTCACACTAATAGAAGGGGACTTCAACCGACTTGGAGTGCGCAGCTGGAGGCAGTTAGCTAAGGACCGGGCTAACTGGAGAGCCTTGTTGGTTCAAGCCCAGGGTGACCCCGAACTGTACCGCCAGTAAGTATTTGCTAATCCTTGTATATCAGAATGTGGCTTCTTAATCAGGATTAGCTACCCAAGATACACAAGAAAGCAGAGAACCATCAGTCTAGTAATGTTCCTTATACTCACATGGGTCAGTACTGTGTTGGGTGCGTTGGCATGAACACACTTCAACCAGAGGTAGGTCCATTGTGTATCCGAATTACCTGCACCACAGATCTACATGAAGACTCTCCACTTGGGAAAGGAGGCAGGGTAACCGGTTACGGTGTGAATCTATGCCGAAGACGTAAGATTCGCCGTTAATGCATTAAATCAGCGTTACCCGGTGACGAAGATTCTGCTTAAGTCTAGTCTGGCTAGATAGTTGAGATCTGTGGAGAAGTACTCACCTAGGGTTTTCCTTCTCAAAACCGATAAGACAGGACTTGTGCGCTGGGCCCAATAGATTACGAGATCGGAAGTATTGACACTAGTTGCCCAATCTCATTTGGGTCCTCAGTTTGAACAACCTTCCAATTGTACGTCAGAAATTCAGGATTTTGAATCCCTATGAGCCGAAGCATGACTTTAGGATCACTAGGACCCAGAGTTACCTCGGTGGAAAGAATACCAACCAACTAGCGATGTAGTCATCTGCAGGGTAGCTGCAGATCAATAATTTGGCAGTAATTTGGCAGCTTGATGCGAAGTGCTATCCTTATGGGTCGGGGCTCCTAGCGTGGCGTTAGCCCGGCAGTGCGAGAAAGCCTCCAGTTCTCCACATTGAACCATCCCTCGTCGTCACCGTCAATGATGTCCAAGACCAGATGATCCATCGCAACCTCATTGAAAGGCCTAGAAACCGGGATAGTTTTATGGGTCTTTTTTGAGGTCTTACAAGGGTCCGCCTGTAACCTGGGTCTCTTGGAGGCCGGATTCTTTCGAGTTAACTCCTCCTCCTCGTATTAATTAGTATTCCTAAAATGGAGACCTAATAAGTAAGTCCTTACGAGAATGCCCTCACGAAACAGGTTGTCTACTCTCGTCGTCGAGAAGAGTTCTCGCCCAATTGGCGGACGTACGTTCGTCCTCAGGAGAACTTGGCCGATCTGCGTTGTTTATACTCCATCACACTGGGGTTCTGCTGTTTGTTAGACATAGTACGTTCAGCTTCAGCAGGTCGCCACCGAATTGGTAACATAACATATCCTTTTTGAAATACTTTGATACACTGTCAAGTCGAGATGAGTTAGTAAACATCTGATGGTTAATACGGTAGCTTCCAAGCCGAATTATTGTCCCATGAGTGAAAGGGCACTTGCTCATGCAAAGATTTATTATTTTGATCGTCAAGACTGGTTTCGCCTTAATGTTGATGTCCGCTACGAAATCAGTCACTAATTGATAACTATGCAGAATATCTAATATTTATACAACATTTTACCTTAAATAGGTCCTCATTCCAGCTTTTTTGTTTATCCCATTACATGCCAACATCATTTGAACATAAAATCGATTTTATTCCCCACAGGTCTCATAATCATTTCCTGCAATAACCTCGAACATTGAGAGTATTTTTCACCATTTGCCCAGCAAATTACCCATATAATCGCTCTACCGTGTCGATCAATCAAAAGTTGTGGAGTATCCTGCGCAGTAGTGAAATCAAAGTTAATTCAGATAACATTTAGCAAAAAGGAAATCGAAATGCAGACCCATTAGGGGCAACAATCGTTATATATAAATCAATTCAACTACAATGCCTTCAATCAAAATAGCTCCCCTTCCATTAGCTGTGATTATCCTGGGGATTTCCTTCGCTCCCTTCTCTGTGTCTCTCCCTCTCTTCCTCTGCAGCCACCAGCAAATATTACACTCATAATAGTTTTGATATGGTTGAGCAATCAATATGTACTACTCCTGCCACCAGGACTACGTCCATATGTCCAACCAAAAATACGACACAAAGCACGAACCGAACTAATTCAGATCAATGGCCGCCAATAACCATCGCCAATGAGATTTATGTCCTCTTGAATTGAATTCATAAATCAAGAAAGGATATTACATTGCAGTCAGTGAAAGTCCTGCTACAACATTTTACACAAGGACATCTGGCAATAAATCGCTCATTACGTTTACGCGTAACAGAATGTAATTTTTGACCAAAAAAAAAGGACTCATACGCTTAATAAATTTTCCACAAACAAGGACTATCAGTACGAAGGGAGATGAGATAAAACGCCTCCGTGTAAATGCCATAGGAACGCGTTAAAATCTGGGTAATTTCCTCGCCCACCCGAAAGCCAAAAAAAAAGGATAAAACACCAGTTTTTATGTTAAGCGACATGGCTGCCATGTCCTGTTCGGAAGGATGGGATCCTTGGATAACCCACTGTCACACCCACCGTCATGAATGTTAATGTTTTTGAGTCAACCTAATGAAGCAAACGATGGTAATGATGAACAAGATGATTCGCTAAAAATCTCCCACACATTTACTGGCACACGCAGGATGCCTCGTGGGAGGTGCTCGTGATTTAACTGATCAGGGTGATGGAGGAAATTTTCTCAAGGACACACAAAATCTGCATCAAATACCATAAATAATTACAAAATATTTACCCAGAGCAAGCCGCATATAAATAAATCAGAATAGATGTGAGTAAGTCAGTCTTGTTGATCCTTTTTGCAAGTCACATGAGTGTGAGTGTGTATTGTATACTTTTGTAAATGCTGTCGTACTCTGTCTTTTTGTTCCTCTTCCTACCATGTTTTATTAGTGGCAGGAAGAAGGATTGACCGGTTGGTCAGTCGGTCTGTATCCTGAGCAAGTGACCCCGATGTAATTACATTTATTTATCATCATAACAGGGGAAAGGACACGACACTGGAGAGGAAATTGGATTTGTGTTGGGAATTGATAGTATTTATTTTAATTTGAAGCAATTTTTGAGGGCAGATAAAGTTTGGTTTTGAGCACACAAACACACATGGAGGACATGTGAAATGCAGTCAAGTGAAATGCTGATTTATATCCTTTGTTATGGAGGACATTTTGTGGACGGACTGGACGGGTTTCTGATTCCAATGAAATGAGAAGAAAACCAGAATGTAATGTTGGGAGATTGTGTGATCGTGGAAGTCTGCAGGGACTTCTCTCCTCATTGGTTGGTTTATTTTAATTAAGAATTTTAATTTGCCGAAAGTGGTCAGTTGTCGTATGAACTGAACAACAATTAATAAAGGTTTTCTGGAAGTTACACACACCGATAGATGTTGATTCGGAAAATATCACAAAAGGAGGACAGGCATTGATTGTTTTGTCCTACAGCGAGTAAGCTGGCCACACATCTTGTCCCTCTTCAAACCTTTTTAGGTATCCATCACTCTCGGTTGACCTACTCTCCTGACACCCTGGCTTCTTAGTTACCAGATTTTAGTACCTTTCGATACTAGGTATAGAACTACCACCTTTTCAAAGCAGTGTGGTGAAATAACTCCACGTGAAATACGTGGGAATTTAATTCACATTTCGTGGGGACATTTTTTCCCACCGACAGTCACTTAAAACTTTTAAAAGTTTTCTCCGGCGCAGTGAGATATGTAGCTCCACGGCAATTTGGCAGTATAGTGGGAAAGGATTGATTTTCCGCTAAAGTGAGCACTAACTTCGTTTCTGTGCGGGAAATATCTTTATCCTTTCTTCACGAGAAGATTTATTTACTCATAGTCGAAGGGAGTATTATAAAATATGGAGTAAGTCAATTAACCATTAAAGCCTCAAAATTATTTGTGGGCAAATGCTTCGCCATTCTAGCTCATTGAGGGATTTGAGGTTCGAACCCCAGACAAAACTAAGTGTTTTACATGGCTCCACCTCTCGGGAGCGTGTGACAAACATAAGAGAGAACAACTGTCATAAAAAGATGAATGAATGATTGGACCATATTTTATTTTATGAGCCTGTTCACACAGGACTGTGGGACTACATTTTTGTGACATTTGCGTGTTCAGATTGATAGTCCTGTCTGAAGACTTTTGCCGTATTAGTAGAGACATTTTTTTTACAATAAAACCAATGCTTTTCATTGCAATTAAATTGGTTAACTGTCATATTTCTAGTAAGTCTGTTCGAGTACTTTCTGCACCATTTCAACACGATGCGTAGATTGTGAAATTTTTAGGAATGGGGTTTCTCTGAGAGATATTTATGATCACAAAAATCAGTGGAAAGAAATTCCCTGCACTAAAATTCGTAGCATGGGGATATTTCTTGCCGTCTCGTGAACTGCCATAGATTTTTTTAAAAATTGTTTGTTTTGGAGGCGTAGGCCAATCGATTTATTGTTTACTTCCTGAATGTCTGAGTTTTTAGAATCATTTTCCAAAGCTTTTGCTGAGTGACAGCGATTGACATGTCCAAACGTCAAAAAGATCAAAAAATCTGAAAATCCGGGATGCTTTAGCATTTAACCTCTCTGTTTCCCCCTCGTTTGTAAAAGTAAACAAAATTTAGTGCGAGAGTCCAGTGGAAATAGGCTCTATGTAACGCCATTCACGTGGTTTTCGAAAACATCACGGATAACAAGTAAAATGGTCATTTATTTTACGATACCACAAGTCACCTTCAAGAGCTCTTTGACATAATTTACGTAACCTTGGTGTTCGTCGGAAAAAAATAGACTATTCACGAAAGTGCACGAGCACCGACCCATTAGATATAACGTTTATTGGCTTGGAGTTTGCTTGCAGTTAACAAGCTGATACCGTCGAGGTTATACTTAAAATTCAGATTGATTGAATTCACCCGCTTTTATTCAAAATCATACTACCGTACTGCTTCCACCAATACTTAAGTCCTGTATCCCTTTGTGGGTCCTAGGGCCTCGTCAATGCCTACGCGCCATCGTGTGCGGTTTCTGGAAATGTGTTTCAGGTCTCCCCAACTCTTTCCCAGTTGCCATGTTTCCTTCTCGACTGTTCTGTGCCACATACTCCTAGGAGCGCAGCGAATCCTGCCATCCTGAGTAAGCGGGTTCCATTGCATCGCATGGTTAGCTATGTACCTGTCACCCTTTCGGAGAGTATGTCCAATCCACTGCCACTTTCGTCGTCGTATTGTCATGCCTATAGGTTCATGGCCCGTTCTCTGATGGAGTTGTTCGTTAGAGATACGGTTTGGCCAGAAAATCCTAAAGATATAACGTAAGCATCTATTGACGAACGTTTGCAGCTTTCTCGTGATAGTGGCGGTCACCCTCCAGGTACCACATCCATATAGCAGCACGGATTCAACATTGGAACTGAACAGTCGTAGCTTGGTGGTTAAGGTAATCGCATTGCTACGCCAAACTGTAGATAGCATCCCAAACGCAGAGTTTGCTTTGCCTATTCGGCTGGCTACATCCAGTTCGATTCCGCCATCGGTTGAGACAATACTTCCAAGGTATTGAAAATCCTCAACTCTCTCAACCGTTTGTCCAGCAATGCATACATGAGCTGATGAGCTCGGTCCTAGGCTGATCATTTTTGTTTTTGCCACTTCCACCCATGACTCATAGTTTTAATAATATTTTACTGACTTCAACCTTTCTAAGCGCGAAAATTCTTCCAATTCTTAAAAGGGAATCCCTGACGAATCTGTCTGTCTTTATTCAACGCAATAAATTACTTTCCACAAACTAATCCGCCTTCAGACCTCCTTATAGTTGTACCTCTGTCTTATTAAAAAGGTACTGATGATGCCCGAGTGGAGACCTAACAACTTTTGTGATTCTATTTGACTATTCTAAGATCTTTGATACTGTGGAACATAGGAATCTTCTTTTCAAACTCAAGAGGTTACTCTCCTATCAAACTCATCAAAACTTTATTGGAACCTCTGCGGGTGTACTTCAAGGATACATCCTGGGGCCACTATTATTTACGATATTCATCAATGACCTTCCGAACGTACCTAGTCAAATACTCTTCGCTGCATATGTATACTAATGATGTACAACTATACCTAAGTAGTAAGCTAAGCCTCATGGACGATGCAGTCTATAAGCTTAATGAAGATTTTAGACAAATTCTAGGTTTACAAATAATTTGCTAAGACTCAACATAGCTAAATCCAAATGTCTTGATATTAGCAGAGGCAGGATGGTTATAATTTTCTAAGCACACAGCTCCAAAATGAACGAATTGAGTTCGTTGACAACATTTGTTTAGAGCCTCGGTGTATGGAGAGACAAGGATTTTACAAGGATCAATTTAATAAAGAATTCTCTGTTGCATCATTTTTAAATGTGTACTAAAGAACCTTGCATGCCACTAGAAATGATCGTGTTGTGTTTAGGTTAGGTTAGGTATGTGGGTAGGCGACTAGAATAAAATATCACATCGCCACACTCAGGTCATTACAGACCCATTGTGGTACCCATAGGGGATAAAGTACCTTGCCCATTCGTAAACCCTCGTACTAATTTACATCTTGTGAATCACCAAACCCTCCTGTTGTCACACAGGTGTCCAGGGAGGTCCATCTACTATTGGCCTCACTTCTGGCCAAGATCCATGCCTTTTGCTTCAATGTGCAAGGCGGGATGAACACCGAGGTGTCTACCTATTGCGATGTAGACTCAGAGCCTCTTCTTGCCAATTCGTCTGAGTTCTCATTACCTGGAATACCTTCGTGGCCAGGGACCCAGCAGAGGGCAACCTTGTGCTGTGTTCCAAGAACCTTGAGTTCTTCGCGACAGCACTTCACAAGCTTGGATTTTATTTCGATAGCAGTAATCGCTTTTATTGCCGCTTGGCTGTCGATGAAAAAAGTGATACCTTCCAGTGGTATTGCCTTCATCGCAGTCTCACGGGCAGCTATTGTCACTGCCAGGACCTCCGCTTGGAAAACACTGCTATGGTTCGGGAGGCGGACTGATCTAGATATCCCCAGAAAAAATGCCAGACCCTACTCCTACATCCATCTTAGATCCATTTGTATAGATAGAGATGGATCGTGTGTTGGCAGGCTGACCATCCTTCCATTCTTCCCTGCTTGGGAACGAGCTAGTAAATGGTCTATGAAAATCTAGGAACGGATTGAGGTAATCCGTGTATAGACTTTTCCTAAATATTTCTCCAGGATCATGGACTGACCTGTTGCATTATGATTCCAGCTATCTGACTGACTTATTCTTAGGGCACTTATCGCTCGTGTTGTGTTTATCACTAACAAATATCGCCAAGTCATCAGCATAACCAATGGCGATTTGGTCTGATCCCTGTAGATCGACAAGAAGATCATCTATGACTAGTAACCAAAGAAGGGGAGAAGGAATAGACACTGACACTCCTCCAGCAGAGGATGTAATAACTTGACTATCAACCTAATCCATTGCTTGGTTGAATTCTCAATATCTTTGCTATTATATGCCTTGCTATCGAGTCGTAGCCAGTGCTATCGAATGCACCCTCGATGTCCAGAAACGTACGCAAAGATATTTCTTTTTTTTTCACAGGAGGACACAGGACACACCTTCGTTTGATTTACCTTTCCTGTATGCAAATTGGTTTGAAGAAAGAAAGATTGACAATTCTAGCCGATCCTTCCATAGCTTTAAGAACAAATAATCTAAGGCTATGGGTCCATAAGATTTAGGCAGTTCACTAGCAATTGGAATGTAACCTCAATAGGAGCTGCCTCGGTAGAAGTTTAAACTCTGAACTAGCCTCCAACGAGAAATAGCTAAAAGTCGACGTATTTGTCTTTTAAAAGTTTGTTTGTACATCAGAAATTTTTGGAGCTCAGGATCACATCTATTTGATTGGCCATTCGACTATTTGAAGAGCGGCAGGGTGTTGTGTCTTGGAATGCTAGTGCTCCTTACAGAGACTATGATATGATTCAGGTATATGTTCAAGCTTACACCTACCTATCTTCCGCGATGAACTGGTAAGTAATCACTAACTCATGGACTTCGTTTAGGTATATATCATGTACTATCCTTACTAAGGTTTAAGCTCTTGTTTTAACACTGAATACTCGGAATTCAATTAATGAAAACAGTATTTACAATCCGGATAACAAACCTAATGCAAGTTCAACTTTAGTATTTTCAAATTTAACAATTTGTCCATGAATTACTCATTACCTAGTTCTATGCGTAATTATTTTCACACAAAGCTGGAAGCCACAGCTTTTAGTTGACTACCCCTGTGCGGTGTTTTGAAAAATGAAAAATTCTGCGCATATTGCATAATTTATGCCCAAACACTTTGCAACAAATTGCACACGCCATTTACCCGTTAATTAATTTCACATAACTAATCCTCGTTCAAAAACCAATCAACGCTCGCCAACCCATTGCATTCCATTCCATAGCCGTTGCCGCAAAACATGGCAATAATTTGCTCTTGCACACAGGCGCTAAATTAATCCTTGCAATACACTCTCTCACTCAATAAAACGATTAGTGAAATTATTTTCAATTGCCACAACATAATCGGGCACTTAATGCGTGTTGTCACAAGTTGTACTATTGTTTCGCAGGACAAAACTATGCCCGGCTTCGGCGAATAAAACACGCAAACAACTACGTGTCCTTAATCGAATTAAAACCCATCAACTGAAATATGCAGTTTAATTTAATTTATTTCAGGCGACATATCGGAAACAATGTCCTTCCGCTTAATACATCGCCATCGCATCGATTCCTGTCAAAACTGAAAAAAAAACCCGAGTCCTGTATCGAAAGTACGATTTCAAATGACAGGCGTTTATCATTAAACGCAATTTTTTGTTTCCAGGATAATTGTGTAAATGAAACTAGCACGATGTGGTCCCGTCAGTGGGAAGGACCTTCAGTTAACCACACTCACATCATCAGAAAAAAAAAAATGTATTCAGTCGATGAGAGGAGGACGTCCGTGATTAAATAGGATACGGATGCGTTTTTGAAATTAAATTCATTTATCCAATTTGATTCCCGGCGGCCTAGAAATCGATTAGAAAACTCAATCCAATTGAATCTGCATAAAATTCAAAACATGAGTGGATGCATAAATGGAATTGATTTCGAAAGCTGTGCTGTGCAGCGAAGTCCATTCGTTGTTAATTAAACACGTGCCGCAACCCGTTTTTAACTGACGACTTTAACAATGTTGAACATTTAAAATTTTTGTGAATTCAACGAGCAAAAGTGAAAGTTTCACTTTTACATTCCAGTAGATACATTAGCGGAGTCAATTGAGCTGAGTAATTGGGTCCTTTTTGCCTCTGTTTCATGATCCATCTTAGCTCGAAAGAGTCTCTTGTCCAAAGTTTGAATCATCATGCAATCGCTAGTAGAAATCCTTTGGGTTTAAGTCCGTTCTTCTGCAAATTCCTCCAGACATGCTTTATAGGTGTTATTCTCCAGAAGACCCATCTTCTTTAGGGGATATCCGAGACTTCATATGACCCGTAGATAACACTGCCACCCATTTCAGCATTCTTCGACTCAAGATCTATGAGTGGAGCCAATCGCCAACCTAAAATTTTTGAGTCAATTATGAACCAATGAACCAGGTACTGATATCCCGAATCGGCCTTCTCGAGGCTCAATTGTAGCCAATCTGTTTCTGTGTGTCCTAAGCACAAACGAGCTTACCTGCTGCTTTAGTTTGCAGGAGAAACATTGGAAATTTTTGTACCGGAAAATATATGAGAAATAGGTTACACATACGCCACCGAACCAACTTTCCACGGTTGACTCAGTTGTTAAAAAGTTACTTTACCATTTTTTGGGAAATGGTTCCGGACAAGACAACCCCGAGGTTGAACGTTACTTTGCTGTAGAGTTCGTCTTTTCGTTGCCCTCTTACCCAGAGCAGCGTCACCTCATTTTGAGTTTAGCAGTTATTGGGAATATGAACACAAAATTCCAAAAACTGAGAATAATTCGACGGATGAAAGTTGAGACTCGACTCAACATCCCTCCAAATCTCGTATATGCTGGAAACACACCAGAAACCATCCAAATCCTTCTATATTTCCAACAAAATCTTTGGTAGTAAATAGTGGCCCGCCATCATCAGAGCCATTCAGTTTTATGGGTGCTTAGTCTAGTGGAGAAGACAAGATCACGTTCCTCAAGGTATTGGACAGGATGCAAAGATTAGCATGTACAGGGACTACCAACTCCATAAGAACCACGCCGACTCCAATCCTTGAAACTCACTCTGTTAACCATGGTCCACTTACTCCTAACTGACATCTTCTGGACTGCCAGCAATCAGGCTGAGAAACTCCAAGCAATGGAAGGAGCAACACACTGGACACTACAGTAGGTATATTATCGATGCATCGACACAACGTGATGTCCTGCATTACGTATCGTTTATAAGTTCAAGACCGACGACGGACATAGACGACATAGACATCTGCAGAATCTGTGGCAGAAGAGGACACATTTCACTTTCTGTGGGAATTCCCAATAATGTGCAGATTTAGGAAAAAACCGTGGGCGTAAGGAACTTCGGAGATATGAACGAATGTAATCAATGTGCTAGCTGCTAATGCCGCTCCTATGATTCCACTTTAATGCTTAAAGCATTGAAGAAAGTATTGACGATTTTCGTTCCCAGCTGAGAGTACAATTGTACAATTGTCAAGGGTACTTCAAGACAAAAATTGCAGGATGTGGTAAATAAGAACTTCCAGGTGGAGGCACAAGAATCTAGAGGACCGAGGATTCCCAGGATTTATAAGAACAATTCAATTTAATGGCTTTGTAGTGTTTAAGTGTTCTTTCCTTCATATGATATATGTGCCCTTGATGATATGTTCTCGATCCTTCGTATGATGATTGAAAGCAACAGATCTGATCATTGCCACCAAAGGGTCATGGAACTGTCTTACATTAACACCTACTGGTTAGAAGCTTAACACGAGGTTCATTACCATTATTCCTGTGTGAATAGGAAGTATGATTCGACAAGTAGCTTGCGACGGCATGCTCGTATTATAGACTGACGATTCTGAAATGGGTGTCGGTAGGGGAACAGGAGGTTGCTGCAAACTCTTAAAGACCGATGCTTGTCGATAGGTCAGGAAACGAAGGAGTAAGTGAACTTCAAATAAAATGGTCAGCTCGTGAAATTCCCCTTAGCTCTGAAAAAAGTCCAAACCAGATCATTAGGAAACTCGACATTCTCCGGATTCATGTGCTAACGGATGAAATCCTGTAGCTGGGCTTTGATAGGAAGGTACCGTGCTGCAAACCTTCTCAGGATATATCTATTGTAGACGCTATAAAGATTTTGAAATACACTCTACGGCTGACCTACCTTCTCCAACGTGAGAAGGATAATTCACACTTTATTCTTCCAGACTTCCAAGTTGCATTGGGAAGCTCAAAGCATGTTTATCGTTCAAGATAGTTTCTGTGGGATCTTGACAAGATAGTTTCTCCGTCTGAATGTGTCTTGTATTTGCTGGTGTATTTGGTGATTTTTGAGGTCTAGTGCTTATTTTTTTGAGCATTTTTATAGCGATTTTTGGACTACAAAGCGATTGGTCCGGGGGTCGATCCCCAGACAACACCTGAAAGTCTTTTCGCAATCAAAGTTCTCATGAACGTTTGACAAATATTCTGGAGTTTATTTGTCATGAAAGCTTCTTAATAAAGAACTCAAAAGCTAGACCATAGGACCATAAGTCCCATGGACCTGTCGCGCCAAATATTTGCATTTTTTTGTCAAACTTAGAACGTAATACGTCAAAAAAATAAAAGCTACTGGCATTTCTGTTCATTAGTCAGTTCACCAGTTAATCTCAAGATGTTGCTGCTATTCTGTTGTCAGGCCAAGGCAGTTAAAAGCTCAATACTTTCAAAATTGTTTCGTTGTGGGCCTCCTGAGACCACTCAATATTGCAATTTCACCATAACTCATTGCAGTGAAATTGAAATGCCCAGCAGTTGTCGAAAACGTGAACAACTTAATGCTGGCTACCATCCTGATCCTCGTAGAAATCTCCAAAATAAACATTTAAAGTGCATAGGCGAGCGACTATATGCTCAGTGTGCATCCCTTGAGTGGATAAAGTTTACGATTCCAAAACCCAAGGACGTGGCGACTATAGTCACATACCAAAGTCCCAGATGGCTTAGTTACTTAAAGCTCCGAACAATCGTCACGGGCACAAGTGAAATGAAAACGTTCCAAAGGATGACGATGGAGTCGGAGAGATAGAGAGACTATCTGATGACCAAACAAATAAACTGCAAAGTGGACATGATGAAGCCATTCGTTGCATGCTGTATCTCCCAAGTGTCCTCGAATACCCTTCACTCGCACACATTCAATATTAAGCGACCAACGCTGTTCCAATGGCCAGACCAGACACTCCATCCATGATGTTGCTCGATTTGCTTTGGGAAACGATTAAGGCAACGTGACGAGCACTAAAAATTTCATTTAGACTTTCTCAACGACGACAACGTTTGTTCTATCTGAAGCGATACACGAAACAAGGACACAACACAACTGTGACTCTGCACATTATTTCGGAAGGATTTCTTCGATTTTCTTCACAAATCCAGAGGTAGGCGTGCTGCGCGGTACCACATTTATTTCAAAATTAATGGTGTTTAGCTGGTCCGTCACAAACAAACACACATCCGGAAGCAGTGGGCATGACATCCTGGGAATTTTAATTTCATTCGACGGGAGCTAGTGTAATAGTTTGTTGGTTGATAGTCACGTACACATATTAGATGATTCCTGAGGGCGTCTTGAATATTAATGCTCCGATTATGATGGGAAGTTTGGTTTCACTTCATCAAAAGAGATAAGTGGTCTCCGCTGGGAGTTTAACTGAGTAAATTTGATTATAATCAACTGATTGATATCCTAGACGAGAGATTACGACAAGATATTAATTTTTAATGTAATTCTCTGTACTCCAAGTCGTACCAGGATAATTAGGTGAAACATTGTATGGAATGCTCTATCTCCATGGTTTGCCAATTAAACCCCTCAGTCATAATTTACCTCAACGCGTTTAATAGTCTTCCAAAATGGTGCCATAAATATTCTTTCATTTAATAAAAACAACACAAGTTCGAATATATTTTTCAAATCAAAGGCAATTGCGGAGAGAATAAGCACAGAACCTCAAAATGATTTACATCTGGTGTAGATGTACAAACTGTGCGATCAGTGCAGATTAATTCATTCGATTTATCTTGATTCGCATCATCGATCAGTCTGACCTGTTTTAAGACATGCAGTTGGTAAATAAACACTTACATCACTTAGATCTGTGGAAGTCGCGAAAACTTCTAAAGTTTACAAAGATATATTAAAAACAAAAAATGAAAAGGAAGGGCACTCGTGCAAAACTGATCTTCTCCTCATCATGCGGTTAATTCAGGAAATTCTTGAGGTATAAGTTAGTACAAGCATCCGGTGAGGAGGACAGGGTGTCAGGGCCTAGCTTCTTATAACCATTCGTGTTAAGCGTGTTATATTCTATACACGAATGGAAGCGCCTACTGTTTAATACCGTGTCTGAAGGGCAATTTTTTATTTGAGAAGCTTTCTCAGGACAGTTGTACTCTCGAATGTTTGTCAGACACTCGCGAGAGGTGGGGCTGTGAAAAACTTTTTAGGTGTTTCCCGACTGGAACTCGATCTCGAACCCCTTGATCCAACGCACTAACACTGAGCCACGGCGCCCACGGCGTTCCAAACCAAAAGATCCTCCTAAACATCAAATTTCACTACGAATGTCCCAACTAGGTTTTTCTAGTCATCTTTCGTGGTCTCTGTGTCGGATGTTTGAGGTTCCCTGCAATGTAGAAGGCGTGATGCGTTCGATTTGGTCCAGGCAATACAGTTGACGCAGTTAAATAGAGGATGGTTAAATCGTTTCAAACTTTCTTTAAATTTAAGTGACGGATTCAACATTTTCTATAGAAAAACTTATTTTCTATGTAATTTTTTACCTTATTTTTGTGACTTGTACTCTCAGATGTTTGCCAGAAGCTTGCAAAAGTTTGAACTGTCGAAAAACTCGAACCTCACGCTTAGTCGTCCTATCTATGTTCAGACCCACGGACGCCCAGATAGCCATGTAGGACTGATACTTCAGTAATTTGCTTCCGCACAGACCACTGGTAGAGCTTGAACTTCCTCAGAATATTCCAATATTTTGTTGTGCTCGCCAGACTCTTTAAATTAAAAAAAAGGCACAAAGTTGATAGGTAGATAGAAGTGGCAGCTTGATAGTTCCAAGCTGAGGCTTAGTTAAGCCATTAACTCACGTGACATGATTCTTAATGTTGCTATGCTCTCAAGAGAAGAGAGAGTCCTTGCATCTGTCCTCTGGCAAGTAGAAAGCTAACTAAATCTCTAATCTTTTCTCTAAGTTTACACTATAACCAGATATCCTCTAAGGAGATGGAACACTGTTTTTTTTTTTCACTGTCACTGTACATTGAATAGATGTCTAGATCTCTGGAGGGGCACTCGTATATTCATGTCAGGGTCAGTGATCTGTAGTAATTGTCATGGTCTATGCAATGCTTGTGCTCTGAGTAATTGGATCACATCTGCCTTCATTTTACACATTTTCGCCACCTGTGCCACCTGATGTTAGCCTATGACACAGAGTCAAAACACATGTCGCAAGGAATCTAAACAAGGCTAAGCCTAGTTCTGCTTGCTTGCTCTCTTGCTGTGCTTCAGCTCCAAAACCTAAAAGTAGTGTACTCTTGCAAACTTCCTGTAAATGACGATGGCAATGATTCGGACAAAACCAGTGATGTCTTTTATCATAACAGGGAAGCTTCTAGTATTGTAAAGATTTTCACTTGCAAGTCAAGGGAGGAACCTGAGAGCCGATACAACTTAAATAGTCCACTTTGGTGTAATGAGAATCAAAAACAAAAAGAATCTGTCTAAGATCAATAACAAATGGGAGCAAATGTTCCTTCTCGCCAAAATTTAGTTGATGGTTTTAATGGGTATTCAATAAAACAGTCTTTAAAGTCAACTACAGTCCTTACAGGTATATGGGTGCCAAAACGTGTAGAAGATATGGTAGAAAGCTTGAGCCTTTAAAGTTAACTATATTGCGTAGTTTTAAAATTCATTTTATTCAATTCTAATGGGATTTCACAACTCCAAACTAGTCCGAAAAAAACCGACACTTGCATACTCGCCAGGGTTCTAGACAGGGTCTGTGATAACAACTCTTAAGATTAGAGGTTAGGTAGGTACTCATAAATGAACCGGGTAAGTTTTTTTGTAATTTTTTAACGTAGGTCTGGTTTTGAGTTTACCGACGCACATGTGGTTACACAGATGTACTTACTCCAGGCACTCTAAAGCTTTTCCTAAGCTTCGAGCTCCTACAATTTCTCCTTTAATTCAAGAAATACTTTAGTTTTCTAGGTAGCTTAGGTAGTAAACCCGTTCCTGTTAATATTAAATATTGACTGGACCCATTTTGGTCACTACGTCATAAGTCATAGTGCGATAATCTGTGTAATAGTTTCTACATGTGGATTTAAAAAAAGAACTTCAATATGGCAGCCTGTTGTTCCCTTGTAGAGAAACCCCGATGCAAGTTTAATGGTTCTGTTGGAAATTATGCGAGTCCTAAAGGTTTTTATTTATCATCGAACATAGACACGAAACAACACAAATCTGCTCCGCACTGCAGTTCCGTATACCCAAAAATTTAACACAAAAGTTAAGTTTTTTTAGCGGCTTATCCTGTGATTTATATCTCTTCCCAGTTTTCAGAACCAAATTCGTGACAAAAAAAAATTGAAAATAGAGAAGTCAGAGTCTTATTCTAGTCAGAGTTAAATGAATGAAGATACACTCCAGTTGTGTGTCCCTCTGTGATTCTAGAAATATCAAAAAGTTCTTCTCACAAAGCTCTAAACTGAATATACTGGCACAGCTACTTCAAGGCCTAACCATCTGGTCAAACTGCTGGTAGCAACGCACTGGTTAAGCAAAATCACCTGCTGCGTATTTGGTTTCTATCTTGCACTTCATTTGTAAAAATGCTCACGTCTCATGCATTATCGAGCTCGACAGCTTTAAAAAATCGAAAATTGTGCCCCAAAAAATAATTTGGATTACACAAGATAGCTCCATTGTGTACCAACAGTTTTTTTGGAAAACCTCACCACATCGCCTGCATTAAACGCATTGCTAGACAAGGCGAAATTAAATAATCGTTGAAAAGTATTAAAAAGCATGTAGCATTCGAAACACCAATACCTTCAGCCATAATTTAACAAGTTTGCACCAACCTAATCAAATATAGAGAGTGTCATAAAAATCGGGTCAATGACTTCCAGGCCTAAACACTTTTTGCCAAAATTTGCATAATTGTGTTCATTTGCTTCTTTCAAATGTGGATGGTCATGGTTCAGAAACCTAAAAAAAAAGTCTAACGTCGTTAAATCATATTGGCTAAGAATTCTGAACACCAGCGGGAAATTATACGACCTGGAAATAATTCGTGCATCAGTGTCTGTGTCGCATGTGGCACCGTTTTGTTGAAACCACATGCCGAATGAAATCGTTTCTGAACAATCACTCGCAGATTTTCAGAATCCCAAGTTCGACTATTTTAAGGATTAGCAAAGCCATCAGGAGAAAAATTAGTCCTATCTCTAAAGATAATTTTGTTCCATAATCCATTCCCGGTATGTGGTCAGCAGGTTTCAAGTTTTAAGTCAGTTGCAGTTTGTATGCCTGAACATTCAAATTTTTCGTGAGAATATGCCGTAAAGAGATTCTCAAAATATCTAATTCTTGACTATAGTATCGAATTGATGTTTCCTGAACTCTCAGCAACACGCCCAAGAACTGTTTCGATGTTTTGTCTTAAAAAACTTGTTGAAGGATGACTAGAGTATCAAAGATCCAACTTCCAATTTTGGGGTAAAATTGCGAACAGTTTATACATAAATTATGAAAACACGCTGTTCTTTCGTGTAGCTCTCCAGTTCTTTTTTGTTTCCAACACCTGACTGCACAAGTATGTAATAGCGCAAAATATTTACAAATCTTGCATGAATTTGTGGGCACCCTTTAAAAGATATAACCCACATGAGAATAGATTTGTTTTTTTTTTATAATATCAATAAAAAAAAGTCCAAATTTTCTTCGATATAATTCAGTCCGAGGGGTATTTCTGAATTCCGAATACATCTCCAAACAATCAACACAAATGCACTCGACTGTGCTGTGGAAGTGGTTAAAAAAAGAATAAAATCATCTCCTGAGTCAATAGTCCCCCTTTCTGACCATCCTGCTTCCTACTAGCGCGGCGGCGGGTCTCTCATAATTTTATTTTCAAATGTGTGCTCTTCCATTCTTCAGCCAAATGTGTTGAATTATCTCGGAAACGCTTCTTCTTGTTGTTTCTGTTACCGTGCAAGTATTTCCCCAAAAAACAAAATTTTAAATTGGAATTCCAAGTCACACAAGAAATAAAGGAGAATCAAGTAAAAACTGAAAAATTTTCAAAAACAAATTGGTTTTTTTTTTTTGAATTTGATTTCTCTACCTCTACCAAGAAAGTTCTCCATCGACACACACGGTGTCGTCTTGTTTTGTAGATTTTTCGTCACATTCAGTCAGTCGTTGTTGTTCGGTTTGGATTTTTAACTGACCGTCATTCGAAATTGTGTTTTCAAAATATTCAAAACAAGATTAAGAGTTTTTTCAAAAATATTCTTTCCAGTTCAGTGGTGGTGGATAATTGTTCACGTTTTGAGAACAGCTCGTACTTGGGCGATTTGAAATTTTTGGAATAAAATTTAATAGAGTTTTCGAAATTGCTCGATGAGGCGGCTTTCTCATATTTTTTAACGATCCTCCAGTGATTATTTTCGTTTCGCTTTTAGTTCTTCGAGTTTTATTTGTTTTCGAATGTCAGCTGGTGAGGTGGTTGTTATTGTTTCGCTGTGTTTTTGTTTTTTCACCGACGAACAAAATTCATGAGATAAAGTATCTGCCGAGTGTGTAGTTTAAGTGAAGCTGAATTCGAGTGTGTTTTCGTACGAGTTGCTGTGTTTTTTTTTTCGGCGGAATTTTAAGAGATTTTCGAATTGACAAAGCTACAGGGGGTAAAGGTCGAAGGGGTCGTTTGAAACAACGGCGGCGGCAGCCAAAATCTGGAAATCCTCCTAAATTGACATTTAGTGGCGCCAAGTTCTAATATTTTCGTAATTACTCGTGTGTCTCTGGTCAGATTGATGGATTTTTAATTAATCTGGGAAAATATTGGTGTGGGGCGCGGCAGCCGACGACGAGTGATTTGACGTAAACGTCTAATTTTATTCGAGCACAGAGAATATCTGGTGAGCTTTTTGTTGTTGTATTTTTTGCAGTTTTTTAATATTCCTGTGTTTTTTTAATTATTTGTTTGTATTTGTTGGGGTGAAGGTTGCCACAAGCACATAGGTATTCGTATATGAGTTGTGTTTTGGTGATTTATTTTCGAACGAACGTGTTAAGGAGGTGACTGCGGAGAGATGGATTCGCAATCATTAATTCCACTAATTTTGTTGCTGTGATTAATGTGCAAATATTGTCTGTGCGTGTATTTAGTGCGTATTTAATTAGAGCATTAAATATGGAAAGGGCGTAGTCAGTGACGGTGGTACACATGTAATGACATCATTATTTGTGTCCTTGTGTTTTGAGTTCGTTGGCAGTACAACCAAAAGGAGAAACAACCTTGGAATGGCATAAAGGATTGGGATGAACCGACCATATATGCTATATCATGACAAAGGAATCTATGCATTCGTAGGTTCCAAGAAATATATTCATTTTGGTTGTATTTTAAACCGACTTACATACATAACAGCATATTCCAAAAAGTTGCCCGGAAGCTGACCTAAAGGGACTGAAAGCAGGCGAACTAAAGGTCGAATGTGATTCTGTCTGTTAGGTCCTACCATAAACCAGTATTAAGGTTCTAGTATTCCTTGAAGAAGCTACTAGCTACGTTTTCAAGTTTACTTGTTCACAGTGTATAGTAAAATTTATAACCGAAAGAATTGGTTTAGAGGGAGGAGGAGTGGTGGATAAATTTATATAAAAATAATATCTACATATGTATGTACATACCTACAGTGGTGTTCACATAAGTAGTACACTTCAGTTGGAATGTCCCTTCTTTGAATCTTTGATCTTGGGGCAGACATCTCTGTTTTATGATCTTTGATTGTATTTGCGAATTACACACTTTTGGTTTGAGAGCGTTTTTCAAAAGGGACATAACAATTTTGTATTTCAATACAAGTGTACTCTTAAACTTTTTTTATGATCTGTTAATGGTATGAAGTCAGCCATGGTTCAGATTTTTATCACTGTGAAGTTCACGAATGAGTGAGGTTCGAAAATTATTAAAAATTACTACCAATATGCTGAGTCGATGTTACTCTAATTTCCGATCGTAATCGTCCCACTAGAAAGGGTGTGCGTACCAAAGTGAATGAAATCTACTCAACGTATTCACTGTTTAATGCTCCTGTGCCAGTGAGACAAAGCACCAGTCGAAGTATCAAAAATATCCTTGCGGTCAAAATAACTCCAAATTATTTAATTCCATGCAGTTAACAGGAATTGCGAATCTGTCAGTCCAAATTGTGTCGAATTTTGAGTAAAGATCTTAGCCTACATCCTTACAAGATCAAAAAAGCTTAAAAAGTGAAGCATCTTGACCATGTGAAGCGTCGAAACTTCTCCCACGGGGCTCTGCAAAATTTCGAAGAAAATCCTGGACTTCATCGAGAAATATTCTCAAGCGATGAAGATTATTTTAGGCTTAGTGGCTTAGTCAACATGCATGTTAGGCAAGAATAAACCTATATGTGCTTCAAGAGACTCCATTGGAACCATGGAAAGTGACCGGGTGGTGTGGACTAGATGCCGGAGGTGTTGTATTCTTTCGTCGATAAAAGTAATTGCCAATGGAGTTCGCTATCGTGCCATATTGGAAGACTGTGATATGTGGTTCCAACTGTGATATTAGGTCAAACAATTCATCTATTGAAGAGGAGGTTCGTTAATCTGGTCAAATGGGTTATAAAAAGCTTTTGGCTGTTGGCAACAAGCCAATAATATTGCAGGAGCTCAGTAGCAATATCGAAAGACTGATGTACATATGTATGTAGAAGAGTGATGGAAAATTGACATCAAGGAATCGATCGCTGCAAATATATTCGCGGTGGTCATATGAACGAAATCGAATTCCTCCAGACACGTGTCGCGAGGACAATGAAACCGCCGAACACATTTTATGCGAATGTGCCACCATTGCACGTACCACCTTCTGATAGCTCCTCCTCCTCCGCTCAAACAATCCGAAGCTTCATTAATGATCTTGACTTCAGTTAACATATAAATTCACTCAGCTCCTGTAAGAGAATAGCATAAAAAATCTCTATTAAGTCGCGGTGCTTCTTGAGCTTCTTGAAAAACAAAAACAAAAAAGAAAAGATGGGAAGGAAAGACATGGGTTGGTGGTTAGGATTCAAACCCGATAAAGTGTTCCGGAGGCATTAAGAACATTAAAGTGTTCAAGAAAGTTTGCCCGGAATGTCATAAAGGACGTATGGAATGGTTAACTGCTGTCCCAAAAAACTCACTAAAGAATATTGCTTTTTTCTGAAAGGCTCGTGAAGATAAGACTCTGTTCTTATGGAAAAATATTTTATGAAGTAATGAAAGTAACATTAATTGGCTGGGATCGGTTGGCAAAAAGTATGAGAGGGGACCAATGAACTAGGAGTAAAATCCGTAGTTAATCCTTAAGAATGTGAAATATGTTGTCATACAAAGTCATGGCATTCCGAATCAGTATAAATGAAAGAACATCCTTTAGAACTGTGTGGGTACCATACAAGGTTAGGTTAGGTATGTGGGTCGGCGACTAGAACACGTCGCCACACTCAGGTCAATACAGACCCATTGTGGTACCCAAAGGGGAAAAAATCCCTTGGGGTACCATACCACGCATTAGCGAATCTATTCCACCATCATGGATGAAGGAACCTTCGTGTCTTGTAAAGAATAGTCTTTTGAAGCAACAAAAGTTCACGCTTGATTGGTCAGCCCAAGCTACTAATCTAAACCTATTTCTATACTTTTAGAATTATGTGGACCTAAACATTCTCATCCAAATTATTTAGATCAGCTTTGGTTAACCATACAATCTTCGTTGGATACCATTCCTTCCGATGGATGTAGTTGTTTGAGAGTTGAGAGTCTACCATATCGCTGACAGGAGACTATAAAGCAAAGAAAAGAATTATATTGATCCTTAGAGATTTCTTTGTTTGTCATTAACAAGAACAGGACATTTTTAGGGTTAAAAAGGCTTTTTTTTGGAGCTTTACATGCTATTTTGAAAAGAATCGTGTACTCTGTTTCTGAATAAAATTAACTCAAAAATATAAGGCTGTGCTATTTAGGGGCACACAACTGTACGTTCATATGAATACAGAATATCTGTTTTTTTATTAAAGAAAAAAAGCAGAGGTGATGCATTTAGATTAATTTTAACTTTATGTGGGCTCTACAAAGGCGGATAAACAAAAAGTAATCTTTATAAAACGTCCAGCTAAATAAAGAGCGAAAACAATAACAAATAATAATTTAAATTGCGAACAAGATTAACTAGTTAAGCAAATGAACAAATCATTATGTTTAATGTGAAAGGATTTACTTACATTTCATTACATTTGTTACTTCACACAGTTTTCTTGTGAATCGAATCTCCAAGGGCAGAGTGTTAAAAAGTTTGCATGAAACAATAAATTGAGTAAAAGTTTTTCTCTAACTTGTACTGCGGAAAACAGTTTAAATAGTTTCGCATGTATAATCCTTGGATTCCATTGGCAATAATTCATTGCAGGAAGTGTGTCATACTATTGAAATTTCTTATTTTGAATTCTTGTCATCTATTTTCGGTTTCATAATATTTCTTGCCATCTCTGTGCATAAAAGCCTTGAAATAAGTTTGACGGGAATTGCCAATGTGAAAGAATTCATGACTGATTATCTAATAATTGTTTGAAGAATTATCAGAATTTTGGGGATAAAAAACCACTGGTCTTTAGTACTCTATCCCTCACAGTAATACTGAGTTCTTTTGGCTTTGGAGGTATTCGTAGATGTACCAGGCTGTAACCTGGCCATTCGGACATCTAGAATACTAGAGGAGTGCTATCCTCGATCGCAATATGATCAATACGATTGACGATTCTATGATATGACTACCTTCATGACCTTTATATATGACATTATGTCTCGTAGTTAAGTCAACTAGTCTGAGTCCGTTTCCAGATGCGGTGTCGTGTAGGCTATGCTCGTGAGAGGTGGTCTAAGGATTGATCCTGTAATCCCTTTTTTCGTAGTCCAACCCTAACCACTTGGACCACGGGATCCAACCGCCGAAACTGAACTGAAACCTTGAGTTTTCGATAAACTTTCGATAAACTTTCGATAAACCAAAACCTCCATAATCGTTCCTCCTAAAGGGAGCCCATATCTCCCCTTGTGAAGTCAGGAGATCAGAATTCCTAAGAATGACTGCAGACTGCTCTGCAATTGAGCGAAATTGTCTCTGGACTTTCAATCTTAAACCTTTTAGAAAGAGCCCCTCAACCTCTATAAAACCAAGAAAATCGTGAAGGCTGCTTTGTGGTAAAATGATAGAGATCACAGAGGCATCACGGCTCAAAAAGGTCTTAGCGTCCTTCCTCAAACTCATGGCTTTCCGATTCAATACTTCGAATTCTCATTTCTTTAACTGCTGCAATGGCACGATGCATCTTCTAGAAATGCCTTTGGTATCTGTGCCATGCTATGTACAAAATTCTGTGGGCAATACGCTGTTTTAATCCATTCAAATCAGCAGGGCAAGATGGTGTAATCCCAAAATCTAACAGACTGTGGATTTGATTATTCTGTGGCTGGTTGTCGAGGAGTTGTGTGGGCTTGATTTATATTCCAAAATCTTGGACAGAACTCAACGGGCTTTTTATACCAAAGGCAGTCAAAAGCTCGCACGATAATCCCAAAAATCTGAGCCCTGTCATCATTTCTTCTGAAAACTCTGGAAAATCTGGCAGACCCTTATATCCGCTGCAGTATTGAACCAAACCAGCTGTCAGTGTCCCAGCATGCGTACAACAAAGGCAAATCGTTTGAAACGGCTCCTAAGACTAATACGTTGACGCGTGCATTCCTTGGAGTTGCAGAGGCGTTTGGCGCCTTGATTAACCAACTGGGAGTGCTCTCTCCTCTTCTTTGAAACCCTTGAGGCGAATGAGCTGCTTCTAATTCTCGAAGAAAATGGCTGCGATATAATGACTTATAAATACACCTAACACTCTCTCTAACCTCTCTAAATGGACTGAAGCGATGCGGGCTTAGTGTCAACTCTCAGACCTCGTCCTCTTTACTAAAAAATACAAAATTCCCAATTCGACCCTCCGAAACTATCTGGAGTATTATTATAGATGTCTACACCCACGTATTACATGTTGGCTCTATGTATCCTTCATCAAGCCTATCGGTACAAAGGTCGGCTTTGTTTTGGATCAGTGGAGCACTAATGCATAGCTTCCGTAAAATTCACTGTGTTCGGGTTGCAACATGACCATAAGAATTCGCTGTATAGAGTTCAACTTCCGTGACGCAGCAGCCAGTAGAAAATTTGTTAAATTCCGTCTTCAGTGTTCTCTTGTACCAGATGAATTCAATGGATTTTGTTTTAATGATAAACAATAGCACAGCTTTCATACAAATGGCAATAGAACTTCGCCTTTAAAAATGTCACAGGCAGGTTTACTAAATGTTTCCAACCGCCATTGTATTCCTTCCATTTTTGACGAGTAAAGACAAAAAACAACCCGACATCCTTCCATATTATTAAATAATACTTCCTTGCCTTCTTCATAGAAAAAGGACCTCTCTAGCATTTTTCATTTTCTAATTCCTTGTCAAGAACTCAAATCAGAAATTACATTTTTAACCAACAAATTGGAAAAATACCAAACTTTTGCTTGAGTTGTTTTATAGTTGGTATTGTAGTCCATGGTTCCCGTATCTCAATAGTCATTGTTTCGAATTTTTAAGCAAGAGATTTTAGGTCTAAATTTCAGATGTTAAATACTTATATTTCACGGTTCCACCTCTCGCGAACGTCTGACAAACATCAGAAAGTAAATAAACAAGTTTCCTTTTAAATAAAAATTAGACCCCTTCCATTTGGTGTGAGAAACCAGGCCAGGGTCTCGTACGGAGCTGTTTCGCTAAATATTTCGCCTATTTTTAGTATTACAGTCCAGGATTAATCTGTCCAGATCTTTGTCCAGCTCTGCGTAGTATCTCTGACAGCAATTTTAAGTCGTAATCAGACAACTTCAGAAATCTAAGTGCAGCCATTGTTTTACCCAAAATGTATCCTACGCTGGTCAGAATAATTCATCAAATGAAATTACATACTTGAATGGATTTATTACCATAAAGCTATTAAAATAAATTGCGACAGTTAAAGGAATTTCCAAAATAAACAAAAATACTAGCTTCTGCCAAAAAATTCGAAAAACTATAAATATAATCAACATTGTCGCCTTAATGGCTGAACATCATCAAACTTCGAGCACTCAATAGCTAATGGATTCCAATTTACTGCATGCAAGCATCATCACGTCAAGACAATGATATAAGCGAACCATTTGATGGGCAATTGTCACGTGTCATAAAAGTGTCATGCGTATTCGAACACAAACAGTCTACGCGTCCATGATCACTGCGATCAGCAGCCATGAGAGAACGTTCAAATAGTTTCTGAATGTCATGGCGACAGCGACAGCGACAAAATAAAATTTCCTATCACTGTGGCTCCCACATTCAGCGAAATTTCAAAACGCCTATTTTTGACGTGTCCATGCGTATTTTTAGACACCCAGTGCGGAACCAAATGGTTTGCTTCCCGCACATTTCGTTCTGTATGTCGGATCGGAACGCACGTTGTACCGCTCTCTTAAAGATTTTTTTCTCGCGAGAGGTGTTGAAGTGAGAACCCCCGTTTTCAACGGCAGAAGAAAAAAAAACTGTTTATGAGTGAGAAAGTCTATCTCTCAAAACTCAATTTGTCTGGAACATCGATGAGAGGTTGAAAACGCTGTATGCTCTCAATGTTCTCCTCCCAAAGAGATCCACAAAACACCATGCCACTCAAATCGATGTGAGAATAGTTTGACAGGTTCTGCCAGATACGTTCGGTTGATCGCACACCAAGCACGCAAGTTTTTCGGTCGAAAATTGAAAAAGAAAAAAAAAATTGTACCTCGGAACGGTTTGGGAATATGAAAGCCATCTCAAGGCCCATTGCCGTTTAAATGTTTCGCTGCCGATATTGACAACTTTTCGGGAATAAACTGACAAGTTTTTGTGTAAATTTTTATTGTGAATTCAGGGAGAAGAAAAGTTTTGAAAATATCATTCATACGAAAATGGATACCATTCAGGACATCACGGACTTCAGTAAGTCAAAAACCGCTTAACTCACTGGGGTTTCGAATTTATGGATTTTTTTTTGTTCATTTTTATGGTGAAATTAAAATTCCCGAATATCTGAGATAAGTAACACTTTCCAGTTAACCAGTGCTGAGGCGAAATGATTTAAAAAACTGTTTACTCTGGTGTTTATTTACTTACCGCACTTTTTGTATCTTTTCTTGTATCTCAGGTTTTATTATTCTTTTGGGCGGCGGCAGCGGCGGCGTGAGACTGTTGTTCGTCTGGCGTAAACACGGGAGTGTGGGCTGTTTGGTGATCAAAACACATAATTGTTTTCTTTTTGCTGGTAATTGGTGTTAAAATGGTGGGAAATCAGTTCAGGGAATGTAGTATTTTTAGCCGAAGTAGTGAATGGATTTATGCGCTGCAGAGGTGCATGTTTATGGTACAGGCATGGTTGTGTTGCATGAATATAAATTCTGAAATTAGGTTAAAATAGTTCATGGAGTCATCGTAAATTTGGAGCAAGGTGTTTCTGGTGATGATTGTGGTGGTGTTGAGTGTGTACGAATGGAACAGGAATTTGTTTAGATTCTGATTTGGATAACATAAATCAAGTTACCTGCATTTGTTGCAAAGTTCTCGAGTTCTATTCAAACAGAATCGGATTGTATTGAGAATTTTATTGAAATATCTGTCCTGTTTAGATGAATCCACCCCTTGATCCCTGTTCGATTTTACTATAAGTCGAGCCAGGTTCATGTGTCAGGTACAGACTTTAGGCTGGTTAGTAAGACGGCAAGTTCTAACCTGGCAACTGCGTTTCGAACTTCATTTCATAGGTGTGTTTGGTCATCGACCATTATGACCGATCGCTGTAGGACTCCCACAGTAACGTTGTAGTGGATATCGTTATTGTCAGTATTTTCTGTTGATGAAACAGTTTGTGGCTTTCTAGAATCTTCCCCATAGTAGCAGAAGACATGTTGACGAAGGATTCCTGGTTGTTCTTTTTTTCCGAATTTATGTATCGAAACTAAATGTTGGAGATTCCATGGTTCAGGGAGGCTAGTATCCTCAAGGTACCTTTGGACTTTTTCTATAAAAGGTCCGATTCCTCTAGGTTTCTGATTGGAGTACCGTATACCGGAAGCTATTTGCCTTCATGCAATTCAACCGACTTGATTGTCTGGATGTATCCGAGGCTGTAACGATTCATAAAGCAGGCGGGGCAATTGTAAAATGTAAGGATCTGTGTCATTATCATCCTAAATACCCATTCCCTTGCATGATTTTTCTTTTCTTAAACTGTTTAGTTCGAAATCAAATTCTTGTAAACTTTTAAATGACTTGATTCAGAGCATGCCAAGTTTCAGCACTAACCAGTAGAATTAAAAGACACTTAAGACGAGCGCTTATAGATGGCAATTTGCAGGAATTCACTGTTCTTTACGATATGTTCAGATTATTAATGCAAAACTTTACAACGCTGTTTCTTCCGGACATCCCATCGAAATGTTATTTATAACACTTTATAGGCAGGAAGTCGCATGACACTTCTACGAGTACGTGCTGCAATAAACAGTGTGATTTCCCTCGTATTTTCTAATTTTATCATTTAATGGTTAAAATAACCATAAACATGAATTGCAGTATGCGTTCGACTATAATTTGCTCATCCTGCATTATAATGCTGCTTTATAGTAGAAGAACCACAGTCAAGGAAGAAGATGCAAGGCTTTTGATTTTAATTACATTTTTTGGGGGTTTTTTTTGACAAATACTTTTTGGCATTCCTATAAACCAAGAAGGACCTATTTCCTGTACTAATTACTGAAGTTTTTGGTTGGTGAGTACCAACTTGAAAATTCGGTAGAAATTTGCAGGCCATCTGTTGGTTTCTATTTGAATCATATGTTACTGTCACGCCAAATCCAAGACTCCTTTGGACTTTTATGAGAAGTGCCACTAAAGATCGATGGTATACCAACAACTCAGAGATGATTCCGGCAATCAAAAACAATATTGGTTAAGCTATGTGTAAAATAGATGCCGAGACTTTCGAAAATGTATTGAAAAATTGAGTTGACATGAAATGAAATAATGTTCTATACTTTATCGTGAGATGGATACATTTTTCAATAGATATATCGGTGACAAGCGGTGAAACAGTATTGAACAGTAATGTTTTTAGAACCTTTTTAGAAAAGATACCTTCAGACGGTCATACTTTGTCGAAGTCTTGAGAAACATCGAAAAAAAAACATTTTTTTAGAACTTGTTCTATTTTATTAGTTTTTCTATGAACAATTGTGAAAAAATAACCAGCACTTAGCTTGGAGTTATAATGTTGAGACCTGGATGAGTGGGTTGTATCTAGCCTTATAAATTTTAATTCAGTTCAGAGAGCGCTCAGTTTAGTTCAAATATGTTTACCGAACTAGTTCGTTTTTTAAGTTCATTTAGTTCAGTATTATTCACTGCTCAGGAAATGTTGTCTTGTGCGATTCGGATATATACACATGTAAAATCCCCTTCACATGGACCAGCACAACGATTTAGTCGTATTTCTGTAACTTTGGAAACTATGTAGTTCAATGAGCTCACTTGTTAGAGCTCTTTTTTTGAACTAGTTCGTTTGTGAACTATACAAAGCTAGTTGCATTCACTTTGACTACCTTAGTTCTCAGTTCTTCTTCCGTCACGAAGGAGTATTGGGGGGACCATGTGCCTTTGCGTTCCTTAAGATCTTAACCCTTAATTCCAGCTACTGTATGCAAGTCGAGATATTCACTGACGTATTGTTACTTGTTCTGTTCTACATTCTGAACCTCTTCTAGCCAATTCGTCGACCTTCAGATTATCTGGTAGATCTTTATTTATTTATCTTTAGCAGCGAATGGCTTTATGCTGTGTTTCATGAACCTTAAGTTCTCCTCAACAAGACAAGCTTGGTTTCACTTCAATAAAGTTTATTGCTGCCTGGATGTGGTTGAAAACGTAATAGCCTTTATGATATTGTCTCCAATGCAGTTCTGCGGCTAAGTAATGCCACTAATGGGATCTCCACGTTGATGGGACTACCTCCCGTTTTCTTCTCTATCTCTATGCATTTGACGTTACATCGTCATCGTTTGTATCATCTTGCTACTGCCATTAAATATTTTTAGACCGCTCGATGTCTAGGTAGCGTTAAGCTAACTTCTGATACTAGATTCCATTCTAGAAAATGGCATGATTTATTGTCATTTGAGTGAGTCATGTAAAATGAATTTGGCATGAACCACACCGTCAGACGAGCGGAGCCGAGCAATCGCAAGCATCCCGCGTTCTTCGTACGTGGACCTAAGATTCCACCGTGCCTCTACCTTGTTCATAACAAAAATAAGTCAGAGGTGTTATTATCATTCACAAACAAATTATATATGTTAACAGAAATATTAAATGACGATAGGACCCACAGGTTTATAGGTTTTAAAACAGATTTTCTAAATCTGAAAAATGTTTCAATAGGGACATAACAATTTTGTTTCTTGATAGAAGTGAACATTTAAGCTGTATTTTTGAACCGTTTATGTCAGAATATCAGTCAAGATTTACATTTAAATTATGGTGAAGTTCATGAACAAACAAGATGTAGTGATACCAACTTTCAGAGCGTTTACTCTAATTTGCTGTGTCCTGTTTCGCCGTTAACAGTCCACATTTAGCTGAATTTAGCGTATAATCTTTGCGTGATAAAGTGAATAAATTCGAGTCAACATATTCACTATTGAATATCTCTGTGCCAGTGGGACTAAATTTTGATCGAAGTACTTAAAATATCGTAGCTTTAAGTGCTTCAGTTTAAAATAAGTTAAATCAGTCGATTCCACGCCGTTCACCGAATTTGGAGATCTCTCAGTTGGGCGTTTGTGGGTTATATGCGCAGGTTCGAATTTTGAATTTAGCACGTGTACTATAAGTTGAATAATTTTTGTGCCTGATATCTCAATTGGAGTCCTGAAAAATTTGTTTAGGTGTTTTGGGTCGGATTCGAACCCCCTTGTTCCATAGTCCAACGCGCCCACGGCTTCCCATCAACTTAGCAGAAAAATTCATACATTAGGAAGCTATAGCCAGTATACAAGAAGCCTGCAATGACACATTATCTTTCAAAGGTACTTCAGAGAGTTTTATATGTATATACTAAGTGCACATCTCAATTTTACAAATAAGTGTGGCGGTTTAGAGCCTCCATATCTGTTACAACACCCTGACTGAGTTTTGACTATCTTTGGTGACATGAGAGTAATTTTTATTCAATGCTGACCCGCCTTCAGATACCTTTTCTTCTCCAGTTCAAAACTTACTTAAAGGTCCTTATAGTAGTCCTTAGCCAGTGCCCATCGTTTGCTCTTAACCGAAAGAAGATTCTGTGCATACTCCAGGAAGATGTAAATACTTGCAATAATGGCAATCAAATAACAATGGCAATCATAATTTTAATATGTACCTAATCTACTATTTAGGGCTTGAGCTGAATTCTGCAATTTTCAGTCGGAGGTTTACCAGATGGCATATGGTGTTGGCAATGATTGCATACTCGCGGCATATCCTTTTATACACATCTTCTCCAACTTACACGGTTTCTAAGTTGATAATAACCAGATGCAATACTTGTTTCTATTTTTTCTCTATTAATTTTTGTTTTCCACTAAATCAAACAACCAAACGGACTAGCTTCTCGCTGGAACAAAGTGCTTGAAGTATAAGTATTTGGCGTCTAAAATCGAAATCCAATGTCTAACAATTTTAACACCACTTTATTGTTAAACCATTGATTGACGCCACGCTCGCAGTCATCAAGGTCAGCTTGTTACTCTTTCCTTCAAAAACTAATCCTCCATTTGGCGTTTTCTCAAAACACTCAATGATTTGTTCCCCTCCAATCGGTCCCACCTGTCGTTTTCCGTTGACGAATACCACAACGCTTTGTCATAGAATATCTTTTTAGATTAAAAATTCATACTCATACGTAGTCAATGGCATGTGACAAAACGTGTGGGATTCAGCTCTGCATTTATCACTTCACTAATAGAATGTATCTTTCAACAAGTAGCGACAGATAATTTGTTGAGATGCTACATAGAAGGGGTCCAAAAAATTGGGCGTGTTTTTTAATGCCAAATGTTTCATTTCGTAGGCTAAAACATTTCAAATGACGTCTTGTTTCGTAAAAATAAACTCAACACGTACGTAGACTTATGGAAAGCGTGTGCTGATATGACATGAGTAAGGCTGCTTTGACGGAAGATAGTCCTAAGGTATAGTGTATCTATCACATTCCATCCGCCTACTCCATGGTGCATCAGTAGGAACTTTTTGCTTGCACTGCCAACACATTTGAGGCCACAAAATCGCCAAAAATTGCCAAAATTCGGCGAAAATCAGTGGAAACGTTTAAAATCCATTCCCGCATATTTACCACCCACCGAGTGACCAAATATTAACTTAACATGATTTAACATTCACCGAGATTTGAATGATTGTATTTGCATGGAAACGAGACTTTTGATTGGCACGGCTCCAATTAATAACTCAGCGTCTACGAGCCAGCTATACAGTGGGTCCCTCCGTCGTTTTCTACGTCTTCCGAAATTGTAAACAAAGCCAGATACATATACATATGTGTGTACGTATTCTTGAAGTATTCAGTCGACCAAAAATTATACGAGAAATAAGTCAAAAGGGAAAAAAATGTTAAGTGAATCATACGCCTTGCAAAAAGATATGTTTGTTCGTTTCCCCCTAAGCACCACGCCCACGGATTTATCAAATTTTTGTCGTATTTTGACGGTATGCTGTCGATGGCGCGCCATTTGGGCGTAGATTTTCCACATTAATTAGAAGAATATGAAATTAAAATTAGAACACTAGTGTCCTCACTGAAAACACTCATCTGCATTCGTTTTAATATTGATTTTGCACTTGTGTCAGATGAAAGTGGTTCCAATGAATCGTATTGTCAAATATCTGTCATAATTTGACAGCAGGTGTACTTTATTATGGGGCGAGGTCAGGGAAATGTGCGTTGTGTTAGCACCTTCAAGCATTATCTAAACAAATAATATTTTTTTTTTTGTTATTTCTTTTAGCTCAAACAACAATCTCATTCGATCCGGAAATTATAACAAATTTTGTTGCCAGACCAGAGCGTAGAAAATCCTCAACTGGTTTTGGTAATTCACACAGAAGAGTTAACGGTGAAGAAGGACGTTTTCCGTGCTTGGTCAGATTCCGTGAGGCGTTTTTTAGACGTATGTTGATTGATTTTTCACGTTTTGGCTAAGTGCTATAGAATTGATTTTTAATTTCAGTTTTTGGGAAAATCATGGGCAGCAACGGGAGCCCCAGTGAGGAGGATAAATATGAATATTATGACTGTGAGTAGTGTGCTTAAGTTTATTGACTTCAATTTCTGTTTTTTTTTTTATAATTTACACGCGTTCAACGACTTATGGCAACCCTTCTAATGTTAAGACTCACCACAGGCGGTGTGTAAATCGGGGAGAGTAGGTAGGAGATACCGATGAACGTTGGTTTTGAATGTTTGAGGACTATAATGTGAGGGAAAAGTAGAGTTTTCTCATTCGTGGTTGAACATTTTAGAAAGAAAAATCTATATTTTGTGGAGTATTATGGAAAAATTGTTGAAGAGCCGGAATTGAAATGGCTATTTCTCTGGAGCAATGTTTGCGAAAGAAGCTGTGCCTCTGTCCACCATTAGTTTTAAGGCACCATGTAGAATTCTACCTAACAGGTGCAAAGTGGTGTAAGGTGCACCGGGCCAGACCTGAGCTTTGTTCTCGAACTTGGGGTGGATGCATGCTTTATATATGTATGTATGTACACATATGTATGTATACTGGATATTTGGCAGCATTCTTGGGATCTTGGAATACTACATGGATGATGGTCATTACCAAACATAAAGAGAATGGAGAAATGTTTGGTTTCGGTAATGCAAGTGCATCAGAAAACAGCATTGAGTTTCTGCAGCATTAAATTTCGCTCTGTTGCTTGTACCCCATTTTACTGATTTCTAGATCGGAATGAGCCTAACATGGTTATATAGTAGGGATGTAAGTTTGAAATGGTTATTTCTCTTTTTTCGTGTGCTGCAAGAGTTGAATTTCTAATGGATTCTCGATAGCCCATGCTACGAGTTATGACAGCCTGGCTAAAATAGCCCCCACCCATCTCCAATCCTGTTCTGTTCCCCATACCGTATCTCTGGTCACAACATTCCACGGTAGGTTGCACTGTTGTCAAAGAAGGAATGTATTGGATTTGAAATAGCACACAATATATCATTTATGCAAATAAGAAAGAGAGTCGGAGACAAAACGGAACCTTGAGGGATGCCAGTACATATTTACATGGGGGATCGCACTTTTGAAACCACCACCAGTTTAATTGGTGGTTTTAAAAGGTGATTTCTAATCCAATGAAGTAGAGACTCTTCGTGTTATAATGGACGATATCCAAGGTCATGTCGAATTCCCTATCACAAACGTGTTTGTTAGGGATGGGTTATCTTCCTTGGATACATTACATATTTCGAAAGGTTGTTTGGGGAGAAACAATAACATACAGGCCTCCCTCACGTAGGTTCCCGGATATTTCGTGTTGTTCTGGTTTATATTTTCGGATAACTTCACATCGTACTGGCATGGAATTTGCAACAAACCCCCATCGCTGCTGCAGTAAGATCCCCTCCGTTACTATGAGCTAGTAACTGGCGAAAGCAAGCATGTCTACTGTTGCAAAGGGTGACCGGATTGGTTCAAGAAGTCCTGTAGTCTTGAGTTGCAATGGTGGCATAATCGATGGAAAAGTATAGTCATTTCTGACTCGTTATTGTCGGATAGAAAACTTAGCTTCCTCATAGAATCTTTGCAGCTCGAATTAAAGCACTCGTTTTGCTTTCACTTGAAACTCTTTATCCTGTAAGTAATTCAAGACCTGATGCCAAGGACAATTGTGTTTGTAATCGAGGTGATACCTAAGGATCAACTCTAGAGTGCTGGCAGTGTGACTATTAATGTTAGGCAGCCATGTAGGGCCAGTCACAAGCTCCGTCAAATTATTTACCATATCTTCCCGCGAGTGTCGTCTGTCCAGAATGATAATGGGATACATTTCT
The DNA here is from genome assembly GCA_963583995.1 of Xylota segnis. Classification (NCBI taxonomy): domain Eukaryota; kingdom Metazoa; phylum Arthropoda; class Insecta; order Diptera; family Syrphidae; genus Xylota; species Xylota segnis. The sequence continues at coordinate 8,870,772 of OY757237.1, forward strand.
TAAGGTGGAGCCGGACAGTAGATTAACACAAGTGGACTGGAAAAGCAGTTGAACTTGGTTATGCTATATCACAACGGAATATTTAAGTAGGGACACAGCAATGAGAGAAGTGTTAAGGCACCAGACTATATGCAGGAAGGTGGACTTATGCGGCAAAGTTATTCTTCCTCGTATCTTTAGGGAGGAAATATGTCAAATGTAACCTGGAATTTGAATCAGAGAGAAATGGGACCCTCTCTGTTTGTTAAGATATAGATATTGAGTTCAAGTTGAGAATTTAGTAGATAATAGGCTATACGGTGGAAAATGGAGCCCAGAAATAGACCTTATTACAGATCCTTAAATGGCTCCTAAGTTAAGGGTGAAACTGATGCCTTAAGGTCTCAGAGTCGATAGTACGTTGGCACTTGTGCACATCACCTTAGATGAAATCCTCGTTCATTGCCTGTCCCTTCGAATTGAAGGATCTAACGTGTGCGACAAAGGCAATTTCATAAAGAATCGCAGAATATGTGATATGTCAACTTGGCAGTACCCTAGGCATTTAAATAAAAGACTGTGAATTCTTTGTGAAATACCCTTTATAAGCCTGAGGGAATCGAATCTTTAAACAACATCAAGCAGACACCATAATCATGCACTATTGCTAACCCACAGTGACCTACATTGTATCTGTTGCTATTTTGTAACGATTTAAACGCACCAGACTGAATTTATTCAACACACTTTTAAAATAGATTATCATTGACAGCATGTTAGAAGTGTAGGGATGCATGCTGAATCCATGACTAAATATTTAAATAGCTTTTAAAATGCATTCCTCCAGGGACTTCTCGTTTTTTACTGTGTGCGCTGGAATGGGATTCACATGAAAAAGAATTCATAAACAGGGACTACATTTATTACTGCATACTGTATTGGATTTATAAATATGTCTGTGGTATCGTTGCTCGGCTATTTGCTTACGAACCAGACTGTCATAATGGTCGGTATTCAGCTTTCGGAAATCCTTACTCCTTTGTTTTTTAACAATCATATCGCTACTTATAGTACGTGAATCATCTCAAATTACTTTATAAATATGTATGACACTGGCCTTTGGTGGACAAATTTAAAAATATGAACATATTTTAAATTGTAACGAGTTCAGTTTGGTGGTATTTTCGGCTCAATCAATTGAACGGACTGGTTCTTGGCAACTCCACCAGACGTGGTGGTCGAGAACTTATCCCAATTCCTTGGGACAGTGAAGCTAAAATGCGTAAACTAATGTCTAACTAACCTATGCTAGGCCTAAGTTTTAGTTCTCATGACCCTTACTCTCACCTAAAAACCTTCCTTTCACTTCTCTCTCTAATATAAAGGTTCGTCAAAAACCTGATTTTATTAACAAAGGTTGGTTATGGGTAGGTATAGGTATAAAAACTACCAGACACGTACCGCCAATATGTATATGTATAATTTCAGCTTCGATGACTCCAACTCCAAAGGTTCATGTCTTCCCTCCTACTTCTCTGGCTCTGGTTCTTAATAATTCTAGCAAAGATTCAACTTAAGAACTAAAGAATAAGACTGACCACAACATGGGACCAGTACCTACATATGTCACTCGAACATTAGAGCTTTGCAGTGACATTAAAATTCGCAAAACAATTTTAAGCCGTCAGGCATTCAGAGGCTAGGAATATGACAGAAATTCAAGGACAAATTGGAGCATTGAACGACAATAACGAAGATTTTGAAGAATCTTTCTCTTAAAGTGAATAGCTCATGCCTCGGTGCCTTAAAGCAGGACTGAGATGAGTAGGATTTTGTACAAAATCTTCTTAGATGTTCGGGAAAGGATTCTATTACTTCTCAGTCTAAAAATCTGCATAATGTTGACGGCTTATAATTTTCGCACAATCTTTTTAGGTACTATGTTAAAAAAATCATGCCAACGCCTTATCTAGTGTAAGTCCTTAATTTGCATAAGCGAACAAGTTTGCAAGGATGTCAAAAAGAGATGTTGTCATATATCGCCTGAAATCGATTGCAAAGGCGATGGGTCGATTTTAAGTTCTTTGATTTTTCCATGATATCTTGGAGTATGAAACTTAGGTCAACTATCAATTCTTCTGGACTGAAACCACATTGATTTTGGATTATAAACGTGGAAATGAGATTCGGTCATTGTTGATGAACTCAAAGTTTGAAATGCATTGACATGCCCATTTCGCTGAAAATTTAAGAAAAACGTTTCCCAAATCACTCTTGTTGTAAGACCACTAGGTTGTGAGTTAGAATATATGTATGTATATGTATGGAAGTACATACTGGTATAGGAAGGATATATTAAGTTTGATACATAGTTTTCAAGAAATAATCTAGTTAGACCCTATAAAGTAGATTCGTGATCAGTGTCAAGACGATTTGGCAATGCCTGTATGCCTATTCCCCTATCCGTACGTCATACAATAGTGCAAGTGAAAAAAAAATATAAGGACCATGTTTAATCATTTCCAGCCACACCCACATTTTGGGGGCGTTTTCATCAAAAACGTATTTTAATGAGATCTTGCGCATCATACTCTCAAACTTTCACATTGTTGCAGTTATTCGATGAAGCAAATGCAGTACGTCACGCCCACTTTATAAGGGCAGATATGGTATAATACGATCCGTTCCAGATGGATTCTAGTATTTCTGTAGATTTTTATACGCATGTTACACATTAGTTAAAGAATGACGTATTTGTCGTGGCTTTAGGAAATTTTTTAATGTTTTTAACATCTAAGGTCGATGTCCTTTTATTACAAGTATTGTAATAGTTGTTGTGTCCTTAAGTTTAGTTAAACACTATTCCCAAGATGGCAATCGGTACACAAAAACTAAAGCATGCTGAGAAGTCATCGTATCCCTTAATACAGGCAGCATTCGAATATTCCTCTTCAAATGCCATTTGGACAGAATCCAACTTTTCAATCTGTTTCGTGGCATGCAAAGAAAAAAATATGTTAAATATGGCAAAGGATGAGTGCCTCCTTGAAATAATTTTAATCTAACAAAACTTCCCCTAAATCGTAAAGGATTTTGAAAACTCAACTTTCAAAATCAACTTTATCCAACTCAACAAAAACTGACAAAGATTTCACAAAACATGCCAACTCATCGATTTTGTGAGTTTTCACACAAGTCATCCCATATCCTGAAGAAGGCAAACAGCTCCACCAAACAGCTGCTGCTCCAGAAAAATTCTCTGGGCACTGTTGCTAAGCAACAGGTAGTACCACTAGAGACACACACTCTCACCCAGGGCGCAT